>OW964567.2:10543388-11160165 GCA_943138885.2 Tholera decimalis | reverse complement strand
ACGAAATTCACACGCTTCGCAATTTGCTGACGGAATTAGTGAGTGTAAATTCCCGATCTAGTAGCGCGACCAAGGTCTGTGACCTTACCGACCAACCCACATTGGTGATAAATCAATGATAAACACTTATAAACTTAACAGAAAACAAAGTCAACTCCACACATTCGGACATACACGCATGGGTGAAGAATCAGGTTCAGATACTATTGATTTAGTTTCTCGTCTTATATCGCTGCGATCTAGCGATATCTAATGATAACGATGCCGACTGATCAGACCTCATTAGCATAATAGCCGGCTAACTAGCGTATTATGCGAAATTATTTGATATGTTCTTGTAATTAGAGCTTAAAGTTGTTTGAGTGATTTCGGATGTTGGGTGCTTGATTTGGGAGATGCAATTGAAATGAAATTGCAAATGATTGGCCTCTAAATAAGTTTATAAGCTGAGATACGAATATTACACGTGATATAAAAATAATGGGTCATTTTTTCAACCAATTTCTTGCCTGATGTTTCTTTTGAGATATCATATCAATAACAAATATCGCAAAATTATAACAAAGCATGTTGTTCTCAAATTAACAAGAGTAAAACTGTGTGTTTAGCATTAAACATTACAAACGTTAATATAAATATTGAGTTTGACACGTTAGTTATCTAAGTTAGTTAAATTTTAATAAATTCTTGCTATAATTACAACTACTAGGTCTCTAGGACAGTAGTAGGTTTTTTTTATTCGACCTAGTAAGGTCGAATAAAAAAAACCTGCTCCTACAGAATGAAATCCCGATTTTCCACATAATAATTCAAAACGGAAGTTCTGCATGTACGAGTTAAGTGAATCGATTGTATATAATGGTAATCGTAGGCCTGAGGGAAAAGACTTTCCAATCCTGTATCTATCATGTAACCATTACAATGCATGCACCTACAATTCATATAGAAAGTGTTCTGCAAACGTCGCGAGCGCTGAGAGTGGCAACTTGGGAAATATTTGAAAAAAATATTATGATTTATTGTGAGTGCCTGATGTTGGCCAAAAGTGTAGTTTTTAGTAAAATAGTAGAATGTCAAGTGTACATAAAACTTGAAGATGAAAGCTGTTTGGTACTTTAGAAATGATGGAAATTTAATCGCGTGTGAGATTATATTGCTCATGAACAGCCCTGACTATTTTGAGAATGTTTTCTTTTTGATATAAATGTTCTAAATTATATGTTCCTTATTCTATGAGCGTTTTTTTTGCCCTTCTCAGATTCAAGTTTCGTAAGTTATCTTATGTTAGAAACCGTCAATTAAAAATAGATAAAAATCCCAACATACCTGCTCACGATTGAATTATCGTGCGTCTTAATCACACACAAGACACAGGTGATATCGTGGCTTGATTGAGACATATCTATTTATGTTTACTAGAAATACCAGTGGCAGGATGCTACTGGTTTTTTATTAGGATTTCTTGAAGTGGATCTTACAACTGTCTCGTAGCGCCTAATAGTGTTTTTGTTTATCTTTTTTATACTACTAGTAATTAAAACTTACTTGTTAGACTTAGATTGTGTAAATAATTTGGGGTTATAAATAAAATTTCATTTTTTTTCAACAAATTTTGTTTGGATATGTACAGAATTTATAGAATTGTCTCAGAAATGATAGTGAATACATTGATAAATATTTAAGGTTATGGTAATTTTGGACCGTTATCAACATTAGTAAACCGCAAGGCGTTACAAGCTTAAGGTCAATACTTGCCGGGCCTGCAAGGATTTTCAAACGAGATACTCAAGGAACTCTAGTTTTTAGTCAGTAGGAGTCTGACACTCTTTTTACCCGGAGCGTATCATTTCATGATTTTACCTCAAACACAAGTTTAGTTACAAGCTCCGCCATGACTGATTTTAGCATACTATGTGAATTCACAGAGTGACTTGTTTAGTATGAAAAAGGTAGTATCTCTGCGATAAAGATTATCAAAAAAAAAAAATAAGTTCAAGACGAAATGAGAACCTCCTCCTTTTTTTGAAGTCGGTTAATAACAATATCGTCCATATGCTCTGGAAAAGTGAAATTTTTCAAAACGTTACAAATTAATAAAACTGATAAAGGCTGCCAAAATATCAATTCAAACTCAAACTCAAACTCAAAATGTTTTATTTCACATAGACCTACATGGGCACTTACAAAACGTCAGCAGTTAGGGCACGGTTCAAAATTGGTCGTTTTCTATGGAGAAGAACCGACAAGAAACTCCACAGTTACTCTTTTCAAATCAAATTATTATTTTTACAATGTATCCATAATATAGGCTACTTAGGTATGAGAGGACAGTATGGACTAATTAATACAGCACAATGGAATTACAAATAAAAATTGTTAAACAAATCTAAGAGTCTACAGTGTTCTCCCATTCACAAAAAGCTTTATATTATACTAGTACTCACGCGGGGCTTCGCTCCCGTGGATTTTATCACGGTAAAAACATAACTCTCCTTTTTTGCAGTCGTGTAAAAAGTAGCCTATAATCTTCCTCGAGCTTCAAGCTACTTCCATACCAAATTGCATCCAAATCCACCCAGTACTTTCGAAGATTAGCGCGTTCAAGCAAACAAACAAACAAACTTTTCCGCTTTATAATATTAGTATAGATTAAAATAAACTTGAGGAGCGACAACATACAACTTCAATAATGAAGTATAAATTAATCCCATAAAAACAATACTTGTCAAAAAAAACCAACTCTCGCAACTCAGTTCTACTACCGTAAAAAGTTGTGAGATCCATGTAATACCAAGTCGGTTATTCGATTATTCAGTCCCTACTTAAGGGACCTTCTGTCTTAATTGTTACGTAATTATCTAACCTAATAACATCTTACAGTGACCATATCAATATTAAAAATCATTAATAGATTGACTCGTCCATCGCATGAAAACACAATATATCTCACAAGTAATACATACATTATATAAATTAGATTGTTTTTGCGATTACCAAGTCAATCTATTTATTTAAAACGTTAAAGATTTTTAATATTGATATGGTCACTGTAAGATGTTGTTAGGTTAGATAATTACGTAACAATTTAAGACAGAAGGTCCCTTAAGTAGGGATTAAATAATTGAATAACCGACTTGGTATTACATGGATCTTACAACTTTTTACGGTAGAAGAACTGAGTTGCGAGACTTGTTTTTTTTTGACAAGTATTGTTTTTATGGGATCTCATTTCTTTTTGTAGATAGTCCCACTTTTTCCTTTTCCGGTACCTTCTACTTCTTGTATACCAACAACGAATTTTCTTAAAGCCCTCTCTCTGGCTTTTTTACTCCGTTGATCATATTACAAGTTACCTTTGAACATAATTATATCTAGATACCTATCTACACCTATTATTCCATTATATTATACATAATTATATACAGGTACATTGATTAATTAACTGTGAATATAACTTTGTAATCCCATATATATGGGATTACAAAGTTATTTATGCAGTTGATGTATCTAGAAAACTGGACTGAAATTGAAAAATATTTTACTTTTTCCTTGATTCATACACTAAACAGTAATGTATTCTAAATTTGAAGCTTCTATGTCTGCTAGAAGTGCCTTAGACTTTTGATGATCGGTCAGTAAGTCAGTGAGTGACAAAATTAACAAACTTTGACTAGTTATAATTCTTGAACTACTGGTTAGATTGGTTGAAATTTGAAATATACCATGTTTATATAATGCCTGCTTGGTTACTAAAAATTCAGGCTTATAGTTTTATCTACAACGAAGTTATACGGGGTCGAAAATAGCCTGAACTGCTTCGAGAAAAGTATGGTACGGCCGTACTGCTTTTTGCTCGACTTGGCGGGGGCACTTCCGTGCCTCAAGATAATAATTTGACCAGTTCCTAACATTTATTATTTCGATGATATAAGGGCACTTAGTCTACTGCCTTCAGGATCTTCCTACGCTATAAAAATAATATGTAGAATACAATTAACATGTAATCAAAATATAATGTTCCCACTCCTGGGACAAAGGCCTCTATGAGAGAATGGACCGTAAACGTAAACGCGGACCCAGTAGCCCGCGTTTTAGTTTACGGTCACGCGCTGGACACGCACCGGCACGCGGCGTGTTAGTTGATCACGCATGTCTTTGGATTCGTCGGTCCTAAGAACATGTTGTCTCTTCACGGCGTTTTCCTTCTCCGTTCTGAGAGCACTAGTGATGATGCAAATTCCATAAAGTGATGCTACTAATATAAAGCCTACTCAACCTTTAACTCGTAATTCGTACTACTGCTCTAAAAATCAAAGAATAAAATAGCGATAAAATATTTCACAAACAATAAACTAGTTTACGTGGTATCACTCATAGAAAGCTGGGTGCGGTGTATGTATCAGATCTAGGGAGTTGGCCTCAAGACATCCTGTACAATGTGTTGCCCATCTAATGACTGCCTCTATAACTTGTATCCAGTTTTGCATATTAGACCAGTCGCATATACTTGTTGCGTTTCAGCATAGCAATAAAGGCTATTGCCCTTTACCCCATTATATAAAATCCAACAAAAATAAAACTGTATACTGTTATTCATTA
This sequence comes from Tholera decimalis, assembly GCA_943138885.2. Lineage (NCBI taxonomy): Eukaryota > Metazoa > Arthropoda > Insecta > Lepidoptera > Noctuidae > Tholera > Tholera decimalis. The sequence continues at coordinate 11,155,566 of OW964567.2, read as the reverse complement.
GCAAAACAAATTAGAATCACGGTAGATCTGCCCAAGACTGTACCAAACTTTATCTGAGGTTTCAACACTTCACAATAGCGGCAAATACCATCATAATGTACCTATATAGCATGTATTTTGTTAGATAGTCTTTGATGCTTGTCAATGAGTGTAAAGGTAAATGGCCGCTATTGCCATGCTTTAATGCATGTACTATAGTGGCATTAGACCAGTCGTGGCGTTGAAAAAGGAAATTGTTGTAAAGACAGATAAGCCAGTTAGCGTTATTTATATCTTTTAGTGCAGTGTGGAGAATTAATTTGTATAATTTATGGAGCAGGGCGTTAGTGAGAGATAAAGGTGGAAAGTATTTTTTTGCTCAGGAAAAATGTTATGCACTATACGGGATTTTGGATTTATTTAAAAAATAGCAAAGCAATTTACATTCGCCTTCCTCTTTGGGAAGGAAATACAGAGAAAGATTAAGTTACAAAGAATTATGTAAAGATTATGTATCTTTAACTTTGAACATAAGATATGCTGATTTAGATGTGTGATATTTGTATTTGTGTTTGTTTCTTACTCTCTTTGATCTAAACAGTGTCGCTTCGAAACAAATACGGAACACAGTTAATTGGGTATTTTAATTCAATAAATTGAGACAGATCATGAAGAAAAAAAAATTAGAAGAAAAATAGTTTTTTTTTGACAATTTAAGTCTACCTTATCCTCAAAAATCAGCCATTTCAATAACTAACAAACTATCTGTTTAACGAGCCAATTTCAAGCACAGATCAGAGATTTGACGCAAAAATAAACGAAAGCCAGCCGAGTGCGCGTCGGCCTACGTTCGTAAAGTGTTCTGTATATTACTCATCCACAATATTCATTGTATGACAAAATAAATACACTCTTAGATTTTCGGAAAAAGTTGTTAATAGTTAGTAGATATTGACATTAAATTAATGAATTCGTTTTACTTAAAAAAAAAACTTTTTTAGCAAAAACTTTTTTATAAAACCGATATTGAAACACTACGAAACCAAAAATAACTTTAATTTCGGTAGTCGGTGTTATTGCTTTCGTATTTCCCTTTTTTTCACATCGCCTTCCGAAATTAAAGTTATTTTTGGCTTTGTAGTGATACGATATGGAAGCCAGTTTTATTTTTTGCAAAAGAGTTTCTTGTTCACGCTTTTTAGTTGGTCGGTTTGTAATTTATCTAGTTACAAAAGCCAAAATGGAGTGAAATTCTCTGCCGGAGTCTATGTTTCCTGATCGCTATAACCTGGGAGTCTTAAAGTCAAGAGTGAATAGGTTACTTCTAGGCAAGCGTGCTCCATTTTCGACCACATCGTCACTTACCATCAGGTGAGATGGTGGTCAAACGCGAGCCTATTATCAATAAAAAAAAAAAAATGTCATCTACTTATCACCTTTTACAAAATATTGCTTTTCCCAATGCAGAGCCGTTCATTTTTTAAGAGTTCTCCTGGTATTCCTGGTACGGTACCCTAGTCACGAACAGCTAAACCCATCAGTTCTACGCGTTTAAAATATAGCAATATTAAATCACAAACAGGATCATGTGTATGTACAATACAAAGAATACAAAGTAGTGGAGTTCAGATGGATCTATCTTAGTTTGGCATCGCTGCATCATTTGGCCTGACAGCCTTAGCATGTCGGTGTACGCATGCCTATTGTTGAGATGCAAAACTAAATAAATGTGGGATAGCCTGGATGATGGTGTTTTGTTTCAAGGATGTGAGTGGATTGTTGATATTCTTATGAACTGTGTGTTTATGTGTGTGAAGGTGATTGACAGAGTGCAATTTTGTGTTTAATGATTTTTGTTCATTGCTTTTTCCATCTTACTTATACTTATCATAACTTTTGATTCTACATCTTTTATTTCATTACAAGCCTAGGTAATTAATAAACCTACTGCGGTTGCGGGAATGTTCTAACGAGATACCACGGCCCCGGAATGCAAGGGTAGGTGAAGGAACAGGGTGGGTTTTTAGTCAGTAGAAGTCTGACACTCCCTTCCGCTCTACCCAGAGCGGGAGAAGTCATTCGATGATTTTCCCACCCAAGTTTTTTTTTTATTGATAAAATAGGCTTGCGTTTGACCATCATCTCACCTGATGGTAAGTGATGATGTGGTCGAAGATAAGGCACGCTTACCTAAGTAACATATTCCCTCTTTACTTAAAAACCCCCAGGTTATCAATAAAGTTACCTATCAGTAAAAGTAAAAAAAATCCATGTGTTTTTAATATGTTACATGTGTCTTTGTGTTTTTGTACTTTCGATGGTTTAAGTGTATGTTTTAGTATTGTTAAGATTAACTTGAAATTGCCATCTTACTTATGGATCTGGTCTAAAAATTGTGTTATTCCCTCTGATGTTCTGTGCGCGCCTCTTGTAATAATTGTGTCAAATAAAAGTTGAAAATGAACAATAAATCCAAATTCCATTTTAATTACAACATAATAAATTGGATTTTAATTAAATCCCGAGTACCTTTTATAATTCAATTTGCCCAGAAAGGGATGGCCACTAATTGCAATCTATGCATCTACAAATGAGACATCAATCCATTCGCTGCAGCCTTTCAACATTTCATATCCTTTATTAAAATCGTATGTTCATCTTTTAATATCTCAAACAGAACCTGCTCTGTATCATGAACTGGGATCGTGCCATCATTATGAATGACAGCACCTCGATCTCACGGCATTGACTGATGCTGCAAATCGTATGTCGCGCGCGTGCGAGCATTTGTTATTCACTAACATATGTGACACGATTCTATATTTATATGTACATATATGCGTAATATTTATGAGATTTTTGTTGGTTGGAGATAGATAGAATATACTTTATTGTATACCAATAATTTAAACACACCTGTTTAACAATATTGCGTAGTCTATGGTAACAATGGCGATCTAATTCCAGACAACCTTTGGATGGACCTTTTAGTGTACTTCATATACCTAACATTCATAAAATCAATATACATGCATATACCTACACAAACCAGTGATATAGTCAGAAGAACCATATATTTTATAAACTATTAACTATTAATTTATTTTGTCGAAAGTTAAAGTACTAAAGTAGAGTAAATTACAATTATTAGCTTTTTGGCATTGGCCAAAGTAATCGCCAGATCTTTGGTCACGCCAAAGCCGTTTAGTGTCAACCAGCCTTTTCGAAATTTCTTTTCTCTCGAATTTTTCTTTGAACAGGCTGTGAGTACAAGGACCCCACGATCCGAGATTTTCGACCCCAAACGGCTCGAAAACATGTTACCACTGAGAAACTTTAGGAAGTTGGCCTTTAAATTACGGAAGTGCAAAGCTGTAACTTCTTAAGGATGAGATAAAGAACCTCTGAAGAACAAAACTAAACAAGAAATATTGACAATTATGAAAATAAAGTAAAATACCTTAATAATTATGGTACTACTGACCTCTACCTGTCCTACCAGCATCATATTTTTGTCATCACTATCAAGAAAATTGTATTTTTTGCGAACAGTCACTATTAAATAGAGAACAACCTACATGATATGGATGGTTAATGACAAGTACTCTCTGCCAATAGATACGTGTCATGTCCATGAGTATCAGATTCCGTATTTAGCTCTCGTAAGTACTATAATTTTGCAGCATAACTGTACATACAGCAGGGAGCGGGAATATTCTAACGCGAGTTTTAGTCCACAGAATTCTGAAACTCCATTTAAAAAAATAATAGTTTTGATAATATTACCTCCGAAAAAAAAAGCATAACTATACACAGAACTCTTAATAACAGTAAAAATTATCTCCATATTTTTTTTGGCACCATGTATAATTTAGCATACACATATAATTATTTATAATCATGGGTTTTTTGTTTCAATAGTCAGGTTTTGCGTCCAACGACCATTTATTATCCACCTACTTACCTAGCATATATTTACGTTATTGATAGCCTTTTTATTTGTTTTTATAGTGTGTGGTTGTGGTTTTAAAACAGTGAATACGGTGGATAATGATAGCTCAGTACTAGCATAGAATAAAAAATACATGTAGATGCGTAATGAATGTGTTTTCTTATGTAAGAGCGCCAATGATTTTTGACGGATATGATGATTACATGTGTGGTTATCAGAAGAGTTTTAGTACTCTAAAACTGTTCTGATTTCTGTAAACTTTTTAAAGAGAACTAGTAATGTGGATAGAATTCACATTACGCTAAATATGCTTGTGTCTGGAGTGGGTTCACGGTAATAGTATAATGGGTAGGGTTCGAACACAACCTTATCCATTAGGTTATTGATGCTTTGATTCCAAATTAACCATATTTACCAACAGGCACCTTTGAATTGTTACGACGGGTGAGTAAGTACTGAACATACGATTGGATACGATTCCTATGTCGAGAAAGCATTATTGGGTTTTTCCAGTTTTGAATGTCTTTGTTTAGGAGAGTTTTGTTTCTTTTTGCGTGAAGTTTGTATAATGCAATAGTCTAGCTTATTGCAATAGGCTCGTTTCCGTTATTACATCTGACTAAAATTAGATTTATATGAATACTTCTAGTAATCCATAGTTAGTAATTTATCACGAAATTCTGTATGTAATAAAAACACAATAATACAGACTAGATGCCTGTATTGTTGTGTGTTTAGCCATTGATCTGATAATCAGATCTCTTGAAAAGTGATTTTTTGAAACTTTTTACGAAAACAAGGTTCTCAATTATAGTGTCCGTAAATGTATCGCTTCTGTTTACATTCCTGTTCTATGGTAATAGTAATGATGTTATGTTAAACATTTATTGCTTCACCGTTACTTTATTGATACTTACACTCGTATGTGGGCAAACAGTTTTTAACCGACTTCTAAAAAAGCAGGAGGTTCTGAATTTGGATGTTTGTATTTTTTTTTTTTTTTTTTATGTTTGTCCACGCATAACTTCGTCGCTTACCAACCGATTTGAAAAATTCTTTTTTTGTTGGAAAGGATATACTTCCCAAATGGTCCCATGAAAATTTTATCGAAATCAGACGAGCCGTTTCTGAAAAATCAAAAAAAGTCGAAAAAAATAATTTACCTTGATGATCTTTTCGTTTACTCTGCATTGCGTTTTTTGTTCGCGCATAACTCCGTCATTTACGAATCGATTTGGAAAATTCACTGACCCACTAAAAAGCGCGAAAATAAAAACTTTTTTGCAAAAAATAAAACCGACTTCCATATCAAAACACTACAAAGCCAAAAATAATTTTAATTTCGGAAGGCGGTGTGAAAAAAAAAGAAAATACAAAACCAATAACACCGACTACCGAAATTAAAATTATTTTTGGCTTTGTAGTGTTTTGATATGGAAGTCGGTTTTATTTTTTGCAAAAAAGTTTTTTTGCTATACTTAGTCACCTAACCGTTTCAAGAGAATGTTTAGAACTTTGATACCGCTATGATATGAGTTTTTATCACAGTTGTAAAACTAGAACAATACGGTCTAGTACTTAAAATCTGCACAAAATAGTGCAACGATGGGATTCGCATTATCATTAGCTAATTCGCCAACAACATTCTGGTTACGCTGGCGGACATAATAGATGGGCCGCACTGGGCTGGTAGGCATGTGCACATAGGCGTACATGTCGCCAATTAAATTGATGTTTTTTTTTTTGTTTTAATTGTACTAACAATAGGTTAAGCTTTTTTAGTAACACAACAATGGTCTGAGACAAGTAAATAAATAAATAATGATGTTTATATCATGCGAGTCCCACTGGGGACTAAAAAAAAATAATATTTATTAAAAAAAAAGATAGAAAATATGTTAAAGTACTGTCTTTAACATATTTTCTATTTTTTTTTTAAAGTACCTAAGTTATAATCCATACTAATACTCGTATTATAAATGCAAGTCTGTCTGTCTGTTACACTTTCACGGTTATACTACCACACTGATTTCGATGAAATTTGGATTAAGAAAAGTTGAAGGAAGTTTGTATTGTTGAGACATTGATTACCGCGGGTGAAACCGCGGAGCACAGCTAGTTATCTTTTTTTTTTTTTTTTTTTTTTTTATTTAGAATAGGTTCGCGTTTGACCACCATCTCACCTGATGGTAAGTGATGATGTGGTCGAAGATGGAGCACGCTTACCTAAAAGTAACCTATTCACTCTTGACTTAAAGACTCCTAGGTTATAGCTATCGGGAAACACAGACTCCGGCAGGGAATTCCACTCCTTAGCCGTACGCACAATGAAGGTATTCCCAAAACGTTTGGTGCGTATGGGTGGGATGTCCACCATGTAACGATGGCGCTTCGCCGTTTGTCTCGTAGTCCGATGATGGAACGGGCTTGTTGGAATTAAATTGTGTAATTCCATCGCACACTCCCCGAAATGTAACCGATAGAAAACCGATAGACTTGCAACTCGTCGTCGATGTTCAAGGCTCTGGAGCTTTGGAGTTATCAATAAAAAAGAAAAGTGAAGCTTCACCACCGTGGTCATTCTCCTTATTGATGATTGATAATAAGCAATGAGATTGTCATCATCCTTCTGATAGCTCCATGAACCAAATTTACGCAAGTTTATTAGTGACAACATGCAATATAATTACTGCAGTAGAACATTGGTATGTAATGTAATGCAGTCGCTTATTATTCACATACGAGCTCGAGTGGGCGGTAATCTAAATAGGTAGTATAATGGAAGACATATCCTTATGTTCCGGGCTGAGGCCAGAGAATTGAGCGAAATTGCATACTGTGGGCTAGTTTCTACATTGGGAATTTGGAGTTGGTTGGCACGGAATGGATTTAGGAATATGTAAATATTTCAATCGACTTGGCGGGGGCACTGCCGTGCCCCCAGATTATGTTAAGATTTCACTAAAAAATATACGGATAGAGCTAGAGTGCAATATGCCACACCTAAGTTTGAGTGGTAAACCGAGTGTCGAGTTAAAGTTTAGGTTGTGGGTTTCATCACAAAGTTCCCTCTTTCAGAATATTTGAGGACAATACGTTTTTGGCAGAATGACCATTGAATAATGTCTTCTAATATTTATGTGTTGGTTGGTATCACTTTCTATTATAATAATAAACATTGAAAGATTTCAGCGTAACCTGAAAAAGTTGTGTTTAGCAAATCTATCTCCTTTTATTTCTGTCCGTCCAAAGGTTGTCTGTAAGAGATTGCTCTGTGCGATAAGACCGCCTATTGTATACTAGTTTTATTATTTGTATCCTTAAGTGTATTGTAAGGTGTATAATAAAGTATATAATAAATAAATTACCGAAAACTTTTCTTCAATTCAAATTTGAAGCTAACTAGAATGTTATACAACATGTACATAGTATACATTTTTAGTTTTACTTGTTTAAACTTCCTTTAAATGAGTTTAATTTTTCTGTAATATGTACTGAATGACGGTATTTATATAAATCTGCATTTAAAAAGTTACTACTTTAATTTACGGTCCATAGTTAGTTTGTTTTTACTATAGGTACAGCGAAAGTGTAATTTGTAATTTACGGAGATTTAATTGCTTTGGGATAAAAAATATCGATATTAAAAACGATAAAAATCGAATCAGTAAACGATTCTGAAAAAACTAATTCCAGGATGTGCATTAATTATGTTACATGTTGTATATGTGTGCTACTACTATACTATATTAATATTCTACGAGACGTTGCCGTCAGTCTTTTGGGCACATTACCAGTGGACAGCGATGTGAAGAAATTTTTAAGGGCAAAATTTAGATTTATTTAGGTAAGAAGTATTATTACTAACATTTATGCTGTAGTTTAACAAACACAGTAACAGTTTAACAATGTAAATTAGACTACCGGTACAGTAGAACATTGGTATGTAACGTATGCAGCGCATATTATTCACATACGAGTTTGAGTGGGAGGTAATGACGAATAAATTATTAGAGAATTTTGGTGTCGTGTCCCGAGTAGCCTTGTGCCAATTGCGGTTCTGTTTGAATATCTTAAGATTTAGTTTGTTTTATTCTCTATGTTTGTATTGTTTCATAGAAAAAATAGTTTATTAAAAAGCTCTAATAAATAAATCTAAAATATACCGTTCAAAAATTCATCTGCATGGCTACCTGTTGGTAATGTGTCCAAAAGACTGGCTGCCGAATTTACAACGTTGAATAGCAATGCTTAACTTCTGCTAAGGCATCATGTTATAATGGCATTTTGTGTTTACTGTTTTCTCTCAGTAATATCGTAAGCAGTAATAATAGGGTATTAACACCTGAATTTGAGGACTCAATTCATGCAACGCTAGTTAGAAGGACACAAAAGATGCAACTTTTCATGAAAGTATTTTTATGCTACACGTACATAAATGGTAGTAGGTAGGTATATCTAAAGTCACTCATTGTCTTTTATAACCAGGAATCACATCATATATCAATATTATAAATATACATGATTATATATATTTTATAATGAAAGACTGTCCCTCTCCTTCTGGTGGTGGAACATCATTTATTTTTAATATTTTCTTTGCTAACCAGTTCGATTAATCAATAATTCACATAGACATCCTCATATCTCCAATTCTTGATTACACAAAACTTCATACTCTTCATTGCACAACTACTAAAGAAACATACACAGCCTTCGAACATATCTCATCCCGGACAATCTGGCTCGCGATCTATCAGCCGATCGCGTCGACTCCGGTGCAATTATTCAAATCAGCTGCGTATTGTCACTGCTCTCTGCTGATGTGATCGTGTGGCGTTAGCGAGCCACTGTTGCTAGCTGATTTAGATATGATGTAGTAGAAATAACGGAAGATGGGTTTTTTAACCGACTTCAAAAAATGAGGAGGTTCTCAGTTCGTATTGTATTTTGTTTTTTTTTTTAAATGTTAGTATAGGTTCCCCTATTATTCGACAACAGCTGGACCGATTTGGAAAACTCTTTTTTTGTTTGAGAGGGTATTATATTCTAGTTGGTCCCATTGTCATGAAGTCAGGATCTGATAATAGAAACCTTGAGAAATCGAGGGAACTAATAAATTTTCATAATAACTTGTGCATTTGCTCTCGAAAAGCACCATTTGGTGAAGTGGAACTGATGATGAAGACCACAGATGGCTACTGAAACTACTCAATAATAAGTATTTCATTGGTTATGATTCGATTACTTGGATGGGGTTGCTCGTCACAATGCATATGGTGATGTCAAGATATTTTGCTAAAGATGATAAGAAGGTGACATTTAGGCTTTTGTTACTAGGTAAATCACAAACCCACCCACTCAAAAGCGAGATTTAAGAATAATAAAACCGACTGCATAAAAAAAAAACACTGCGAAGTGAAAAATAACTTTAATTTTGGATGGCGGTGTCAATAACGAAAATATGTACAAAATTAAAGACACCAACTACCGAAATTAAAGTTATTTTTCACTTTGCAGTGTTTTTTCTGGGAAGCTGGTTTTATATTGTTTTTTTTTAAGAGTCAATAAGCTAATGGTTAAGGTATGGGACTTATGACTGAAAGGCCGCGGATTCGTACCCCATCTTTTACACGATTGCCGTGACACCGTGCCGCGTATTTATTGTAATTGGTTTTTGTAACCTGTTATAATATAAAAAATAAATTTAGCTTAGTTGGAGGTGTTAACTAGATTGCTAGTAATATATATTCTACCCATATTGCTTTAAAAACATGGCAGGTGTCATTATAAAAAAACAACGCTTTACAGGTGTAAAGCGTTGTTGTTTTTTTTTATATTTACGACAAATCCTTTATCCGTTTTTTTCGATGACCACGGATCTCAGCGTATTCTTTGACAGAAAACACCAATAATTTCAGATACTGTGTATTTATCAGAAAGCCTCGTATACATCCACGAGTATACGAGGCTTTCTTAGAATAGCAAAGGCTTTTAGATTGTAACACAGTAGCTATGTGAGTTGAAACAAAAATGATTGTCCTCTAAACAGCTAAACAATGCTAACTCGCTTCAGAAAACGCTATCTCCACAAGGAAACGCGAACAATGATCCCGAATGGTATCGTTTCAGTGGAACATCGGGTTACAGGCAGTTAGCCGGAGGGCACGAAACGAGCGGTGCTGGCGCTCGCGGAGAAGCTGCCGAAAGGGACAGAGGAGAATATTTGTACCAATGTCAGTGTTTACCTTCACAAGGTAGGCGTGACCTACGCCCAGTTCATGATCTCGGGCGATAACTAACTAAAGTAATTTCATATCATATTACAGCCACAATGGCTGGTCAGACAAAAGCGACATGGCAGACCGTGTTTACATTTGATTCGTCACTTAAAAATCTATGCAGAACCGTCGCTTCGCAAGTAGGCTCTTCGTGTAGGGTTGCCATCACCAAATTTGCCGGCCCCAGACAAAGACTTATACTTATACTAATAAACTGTACTTATAAACCCCGGACATTTGGGTAAATTCACAGTTTTTACCCGGACACCGTAGAAAAATACATTTTTGAACTTGAAACTAAAAACAACCATGTTTAATTATGGTTTTTATTTACTGATAAAGTGATAATATTGTAGAAATGAAATGAAATGAAATGAAATGAAATGAAATACCATAGGAAAATAATAATACGGTTCGTGCTTTTTGGTACTCGTAAGAACCCGGACATTTATTGGGAAAATCCCGCCGGACGCCCCCGGATGCTCTCCAAACTAGGACAAATCCGGGAAAACCCGGACGGATGGCAACCCTATCTTCGTGACATGTTCCAAAAAGTTTTATAACTCGTTTGCTTGCCAGACGTGTATAGACTGAGCGTGTATGTGTAGAATTGGCGGATCTTCAAGGATAAGTATTGCTTGCCGAGGCTTACCATGGATGGGTGATTTCCATGGATCTGAACATATTGAGATTCTTCCGTGCCTCGGAAAGCACGTAAGCTGTTGGTCCGGACTTTCATTTGTACATCTTTTAAAGTCGTTACGGGTAGTCAGGAGCCCGAAAATCTGACACAAACCTGGTTACCCAGCTACTGGCTTGTGAAGGTCGCATAGTCAGTTCCTCCAAGTAAAACACTAGTGCGCAGCTGCAAGCCTACCTCACATAATTAGTTAAAGGCTGAGCAGTTGATGTTATCGCCTCCGCTCTGCTCGTCACCGCTCGTTTAGTGGCCGCAACCTTAAGGCGACGCGCGACGCGTGCCTGCTATCTGATCACATGTCGCGTGTCGGGAAACTTCCCCGCTACTGTCGCGCACAGATTGAGTTTAGGATTGCGTGTGCACAGCCTCGGTAAGGATGTTGTGGGTTTTGCTTAGAACCTAAAGCCGGCCAATGAGGGACAAAATTAGGGTTATTTATGTTTCTCTGTATGAGCTACATATAAATATAGAAAAAGTTTGAATAAATAAATATTTCCTATTTGCAAATATTAAAAGTTCCAAAGCAAGAAATTTGCATTTTGTAATATTAAAATTTTTAATTCGTTTCTTTGCTTTAATAACGCGACAAGTCCAAAATTACCCTTTTTTAAAAAAATTAGGCATTTCTTTCTTATTTTATTATATTATTAAAACTTTCGCATAATTTCAGAAAGCTTAGTTATTAGACTACTACTACTAGAATTTCGTCTTACCTAGGAAGGTAAAACGTTGATTAATTTAGGTAAAAACACTTAAGTTCAAGTAAAAAAATCGCCTACAGTATTTTTTTAAGATGACACGTTATTGAAACAAAATTGGCCAAGTGCGAGTCAGACTCGCCCATGAAGGGTTCCGTAGTAACTATAATAATTTAATATAATAATGTATAGACAAAAAAAAACCTTACAAATTTCTTAAAACTAGCTTATTTATACTTTTTACAACTACGCCAAATAACGTTGTTTTTCATAGTGTTTGTATGAATCACAAAGTTATATTTGCGGTTTTAGAAAATATGCTGTATCACAAAAAATGCTGACCCGATCTCGTTCAAACTAATTTTGGTTGAAAGTTTATATTAAGATCTACAGACATATATAATTTTTAGATTTTTCACTCTATTATTATAGAAGTTAGACTTTGGAAGCGTATGTCTTTTAAACAATTGACTTTATGAAAAAGTGGTTTTAGAAACTCCTATATAATTTTTAAGAGCTGTCTATAGATACCACACACGCATAGGTTTCATGAAAAAAAAATTAAGTTTTAGTTCCATGTATAATTCACAGAACTACCTACCAAGTTTCACATGTATAGTCCTAATAATTTCGAAATAAAATGGCTGTGACATACGGACGGACGGATGGACAGACAGACAGACAGACAGACAGACGGACAGAAATGACGAAACTATAAGGGTTCCGTTTTTTGCCGTTTGGCTACGGAACCCTAAAAAAGCGATTTATAACTTAATTTACCTAATCCTATCAACTATGCATGTTCACATGTAAACCCTGGTTCTGACCATTAAATACCAGGTTTATTACTAGGTACACGTAAACCAAGTACAACAATGTATAGGCATGCGCGCGCGCCGCTCGTGGGGCTAATCACCTGCCGCAGTATATCGCGATACAGAAGCTATCTAAGCTGAATAGGTCCTGTACCATGGAGGCCAAATAAATAGCACCAGACAAAACATTTCCTGAAATTAATGTTATTGCATATTAAATAGAATTTAGAACAGTATTTTCAATTGGCGTAGTTTAGTATAGTAGAACGAGCAATAAAATGTACAGAAGTGATATTTATTTCCTTGTTTTTCAATATTTCGTGTAACCATTTCGTTGAGAGAAAGGCAAACATCGATAAGTTTAATTTTTCTTTTTTGTATCGTGGTTTCCATCAAATACCTACGTTGATAAATTGGCTCTTAATTTTTTTTTTATAAATAAATTGTTTATGTGCTAGGTACATATATCTGATTGGGTTCCATAGTAGTTACTTCTTGTCAAAGTGAATAATAATATTATGCAAAAAGTGCCATGAACACTTACTTACACGTCCGGCCATAATTATTATATCAACCGTAAGTGCTGCTATTAGGGCCGTCGATCGACTAATACGCTCTTATGAACTTATTTATTCATATAAATCTTCATACAAACGGCTTCATTAACTTAAACAGGTAATGTATTTAAATGTATAAGTTAATTTGGCCGGCAGCAAACGCATTTATCTGCGTGTGTTACAGTTATAGTTATAAATAAGGCATCGCGGGGTCTAAAACATTACTCATGAGCTGAGCTTGGCGGCGCCCGCAACGTCATATATTGCCGAGTGGACTGAATACCTCTTGTATTTTATGCTGTATACTTATTTATGGCTGTATTTGTATATTCATTGGTATGTGGATCTGATGAGAGGTTCGCTGATGTGTGAGATGGATTTGGCGATATCTTTGCTGTGTTTGAGTTTGTTCAAACTTTGTTGGATATATTTTCTTTAGATGAGAACTTGCAGCTTGGTCTTGGGTTCGATTCTCAGGTCGGACAAAAGTTCTATTCGGGTTTTTCTGTTAGAAATTTCTTCAAAAACTCTGGGATACTACCCAGAGTTTGGAAGTTGGTGGTGTGATCCCCCGTGGCTTGGAAAGGACGTTACGTCCTTGATCGCGGTTGTTAATTGGACATTTTCGACCGTCATTACGGGTAGTCAGAAGCCAGTAAATCTGGAACTAGTAAATAGTAAAATAGTAAATAGTTTATTCAGGAACAAAAACACAAGTCTAGATACAACAAGTCAAACGATGTTAGCTGCAAAAGTATAAACTGTAGCGCAGTTAACAACGCCCTTCTCCGGATACAGAAAACATGATATAATGCTCCATGCAAAAACTTAATTAAGAAATAATTTAAACCGAAAAAAACGATAATTTAAAAGATAAAAATAAACAACAAAAGACATCATGAAATTGGGATGTGTTTAGAAGTAGTATTGTAATGTAAGGTGAATGTGTATGGGTGAGTGTAAATGAGGTGTGTAAGGGGTGTATGTGGAATGTGAGTTGTGAAGTTTTGTTGGGCTGCGTGATGAATGAGTTACACTTCCACGAGCTTCTCAGTCTCCGCATAATCTTGTGATTTTAACCAAGGCAAGAGGTATCGTGTTACCCAGCTAATAAAATAAAAATAAACAAAATAAAAATTCCAGGTCCAAGACCCATATAAAATACAATAAAAATACACAAATTCAAACAATTGCTCGGCTTCCTAATTTAAAATACAAATGGAGAAATTGAATAAATACAAATGGGTTGTGGAGGTCAGATAGGGATATTTTTTTTAAATCCTCTTACATTAGTAATTGGCCTTCCATTTTAGAAATGAGATGTTCTGTTCTTAATTTGAACATTGCAGTTGACATTGATCTGTGTTGACATAGGAGTTTTTGTTCTCAGTCATTAGTTTAGACATCTGCTTTTGTGTCTCGTGAACTGCAACGATTAATTAGGGCTACCGAAGCAGTGGTCTTAATAATTAGCGTTAAAGCATAACCTTCCCCCTTGCTTCGCTGCAGTCGGGTAAAAAAGGAGGTAAGCATTACTTATATCATTAAAAAAAGAATAAAAAGGGATTAATACCTACTGGTTTGTAGAATCTTCTTATATATAAACAATTCAATAACAGTTCGTAAATATAGGTAACAAAAGAACGGCTGGACCCATTTCAATGATAGTTGTTTATTCCCACTCATACAGGGAAGGTTTAAAAGCTCAGAAAGACAATGTTTGTCAGTTCCGATGGTGTATAATAAATCTTAACAAGGAGATCAAGCTTAATAGTTAATGTACTAAGTCAATGTAGCACACAGCGAGCTAGGTTACTAGTCTCTACCTAAGCCAAAATAAAGATTAAAAAATGCTTACTTTTTAAAGAGCACACTTTTCATAATAATATCGTCGTTCCTAAAGAGGAAACTAAAGAAGAAGAGTTTGTATCTGGATTAGAAACCGGCGATGACGTAATGTATGGGTACATTGTTTGTAATTTTAATTTTATCATTGTTCTCAAGAAGTGACAAATATTGTGATATAACTGAGAATAAGGTATTTATAAACCTAATTTTAATATTCGTTGCTATACATTTGACCAATTACAAGCACGGAATATAAGGTTAAACGCGTCGCAAGCGCACATCACTGTCGTGAAGAAAACTTGCACTATTTATTATCCAGTCTATGCCTTACTTCAAGATAATAAAAGTAAATGTGGAGAACTTGAACGCTCTATTAAGTAATTCAAGCTCTCTATATACATATGAGCATTATAGTAACCTCCTTACTTGATAAGTGTAACGACCACGATAAGAAATAGATAGTGAGTGTTCCAACGTTTTATAGAGTTCTATTATTAGATATCATAGAAGATAGCCCTGTATCTTTAGATTATCATGTCTGCTATATGTTTGTCTATATTAGTTAATAAATTAGCTTAATAAATAAAATATTTCATTGTTTTTCCTGTCATGCCGGTCCCCAAACTGACAATACGTCTTTAATCTACACTAATATTATACAAAGGTAAAGTTTGTAGTAAGTAATATCTGGATTAATTGATCCGATTTTGTTAATTCTTTTACAAATATAAAGGTGCATAGATTCTTCACTAGCTACATTTTTCGCTTTAGTCAAGATTTTGTGAGATTTTAATGAACCCTAATACGTGAGCGAAGACGCGGGTAGGAGCTAGTAGCTAATATTAATGATTTATATATATCTATGATTAAAAAAATGAGGACTCTTGTTAAGAAGTTTGTTCATGAAAAATTACTTTCCATATTAAAAAATAACAGGTATCAGGAACACCATAGCACAAGCTTGTGCAAAAAAGCTGTTATCAATAAACTTTGCGGAACATCGCAATACAGTTAAAACTTACAATGTAACTGTAATCCTAGAATTTAACGATCGGCGGTCACTTATCAAGGGATTTAATGTGTCATTCGTTTTATTTAATGCTTAGTACATTGATGCTATTTGCATAACCTACGAGCATATCAGTTCTGATGTAGAGGGCTGGATGGAAGCGTCATGTTTGTGAGGAGACACTTCTAGGTAATGTGCCGATGAGTAGATCTTGGTAACGGATACGCGGGTGAGGTATGGGACAGTTGAGAGGATGCAAGTGTGCATAGATACTCTTTGCTTGGTTCTGATAAGATATATTATACAACGTGTAATTTGAAGGGTATATACATATCAAGTGCACGGCTGCTTTGGATGATAACAAACGATATGGCAAGGGTTTTGTAATTCTATGTCTACCTGTGTGGAACTTATTACAGATTTCAATACATTTATACCAGAGACTGATTTTTTCAAATTAAGAAGAGCAAAGAGAATTTACGCGGAAAGTTATTGACCCTCACATGTTGTATACCTATATAAAGAGAGTTTGGGTTACATAGACAGGCATGTATGCACGTGTAGCTTGTCGGCTGTACCACGAACTGACGAATTTTATGCCACCATGAGTAAGAAAGCCATCTTTAATAGGTACGCATAAGAACAGGAATGTTTTTTTTTCATTGTTACAACGATGTGCTTAATTTTATATACAATTATTTAATTTGTGTGACATTTTCTTTTGTTGATCGGTGGTCCCCAAAATAGGTTATACCTGTATCTTGTGAACTTTGTAGGATGAATGAGGGTTATCAGCAACAGTATTTAAAAAACCCCTTTGTTCTGGGTGGGAAAATCATCCGCCTGCTGTGGATGCAGCGAGAAGGGAGTGTCAGACTTTTACTGGCTAAAAACCCTCCCTGCTCATTCAGTTGCCTTTTTGTTCCAGGGCCGCGGTATCTCGTTAGAAATTCCCGCAGCCCCGAAAAATTAACAACATGATGCATCAATCTTAAAACACTCTGTCCGGTTGCTTATGCGGCAGGGAAGAATAATAATGTGTACCTAATAAAACCGTTGATACGTTGATAAGTTTTATACAAATCAGTAGCTCAATGTTGTCAAATGAACCTAATATACTTATCAAAATGAACTATAAACAATCTTAAAAATAAGGCTCTTGAGTAGAACATAGGTTGAATTTTTTATTAACTAATTCAATTTATATAAAAAAATATGTATGTTTTCGTTTGTGCGGTTATACAGATGGCTGAAAATAAGTAACTTAAATTTATTATACCTGTATTCAATGTAATATAATTATTTTAATCAACGAAGTTCAAGAAGGTTTTGGGCTAAATAATATCAGAATAACAGGTTAAAACCAATCTTAGGTTAAGCAAGGCTGGCCAAAATTGGTCAGCCATCATATTTCAAGATTTCCGTGCTTCATAAATCATTTTTAACCGACTTCAAAAAAAGGAGGTTTACAATTCGTCTTGAACTTTTTTTTTTTTTTTTGTTTTTATGTATGTTACCTCATAACTCGGAGACGGCTGGACCGATTTGAAAAATTCTTTTTGCGTTTGAATAGGTATACTTTCTGGTTGGTCCCATTGTTACGAAATCAGGATCTGATGATGGAATCCTGGAGAAATCGAGCGAACTCTTCAAATATTATAGGCACACCTTTAGCGTTTTGGGTATTTCTTACAGTACCTTGTGCAGCTGCTCTCGAAAAGCACCATTTGAGGAAGTGGAACTGATGATGAAGACCCCAGATGGCCACCGAAACTACTCAATAATAAGTATTTCGTTGATTGCGATTAGATTACATAAATATGGATGTTAAGCACTTTATGCTCGTCACAATGCATATTTTGAAGTAGAGCTGATAGTGATGTACCAGGAGAACTCCTCAAAAATTAACGGCTCTGCACCGGGAAAAGTAATATTTTGTAAAAGGTGATAAGTAGTTGACATTTTGGCTTTTGTAACTAGATAAATTACAAACCGACCCACTAAAAGGCGTGAAAAAAAAACTTTTTAGTAAAAAATAGAACCGACTTCCATATAAAAACACTATAAAGGCAAAAATAACTTTAATTTCGGAAGGCGGTGTCTTTAGTTTTGTATATATTTTCGTTTTTGACACCGCCTTCCGAAATTAAAGTTATTTTTGCCTTTGTAGTGTTTTTATATGGAAGTCGGTTCTATTTTTTACTAAAAAGTTTTTTTATAAAAGATAACTAGTAATGTGGGTAAAATTCACATTACTAGCAATCATGTTAACCCCTTCAACTAAGCTAAATATGCTTGTGCCTGGAATGGGTTCACGACAATAGTGTAATGGGTGGGGTTCGAACTCGAGACCTCTCGATCATAGGTCCGACACCTTATCCATTAAGCTATTGAGGCTTTGATTAAACCGTTGATTGTCATGACTTCTGTTGCTAGAAATTCTGACACGGTCTTACCAAGTGCTATCGTGTTATACAGTTCTCTCTTCAGTTCAACTGCATCCGGGTTCATTGCAAACTGACCCTAGCATTTTCAGGTTAAGGCTTGCCTTTGTGTCAGCTTCTGTCAGGCAGATAATTTATAACAAAATACTAATTGTTTTCCATACCTTTGAAATGCTTCTGTCTTATACTCTATAACTAGAGTTGATTGGCCAAGAAAAGGACATATGAATAATCCTTTACGGATTTCGATTTCATTTGGACGCAGAGAATCCTAAAAATGCATTTAATAATGAACTGCATCATTAGGGATTTCATTTTTGATGAATGGTTCTCTATAGAGACAAAGTCTTAAGAACCAGTCCAGAATATAAAATAAAATTCAATATTGAACATCGCGAAAATTCCAATGCAAACTCCAACCAGTCCCACATTGAATACCCGTACCGATCACACATGCCCAATAAACTAACGACAAACTTACACTATTCAACATAAAGTAATAAACAGCAACAAAGTACTAGGAGATCATAGGTTTTATGAGGTTTAATTGTGTGTACGAGCGTAGTCATATAATGGACGCGGCTGGACTCCTGGGCAACGGTGCAGCGAGTTATGGTCGATATATAGCAGCGGGTAGTCGCCGACACGGCCGTGTGTTCAAGCGACGTGTGCTCTACAAGAATAGGAAAATTGTGGAATGGACTGGCTGGACGAGAGTTTGTTTAGAATATATTATGAAATGAAACTGTGACGATCTGATTATATTTGTAGGGTCAACATGGGCATGGTCCGAAATTACTTAAGACGGAGAGATTTGGAAGAAAACAGGGCAAGCCTCAACAGTGTGATACAAAATAACCTAAGAAAAAAATATTATGAAAAATTGAGAAAAACAATGTTTATTAGCCATTATTTATTTTTATACCCTGACACCGACAGTCTTAAATCTATCTCAATTAATACCGCCTATTGTACATTGGTTTATATAGTAATTTGTATCTTTTGAAAATTAAATATTGTAACGAGTCCAATAAATATGTATGAGTACCTAGTTCCTAGAAAATACAGAAATACTTGATTATAAATCAGTTTCTTTTGCCACATAGAATACACGTGTAAACTAGAAGATAGCGAAACGTTGCGGGTTGCGGGGGACATATGCAGATATAGCATCATAGTTAAAAAAAATGAATCACGACACAATGTACCCGGGGGTCATAGTTTTAGCGAGTTATGGTAGATGTACAGTATTTTACAAACATGTGGTATTATTACGTATCTGACACCAATACCAATACAGAACGGTTTACTATATTCCATCCATTATACCGGCCGCAGTATCTCGTTAGAACTTTCCCGTAACCCTAGCAGGAAAAGTCATATAACTTGAGAGGTACAGTGTGTATACAGAATCGCTAAGATGTCGGACATGTGATCGAGGGGTTGCGGGTTCGTTACATTATTGCCGTGAACCAGGTCAGACACAAGCGCTTGTTTAGTTGGAGGGGAATACTTTTCTTTTTTAAGCCTGCAATACATGTTGGCCGAGCGTTGTCGAGTGAAGGCCAATACCAACATGTAGACGGTATATTTGCCTAGTCTTGCTAACGCTCGGTATCACTTGCCTAGTTGGCTGAGTGGAGGCCAGCGCCAACGTGTATAGAGCTCATTTGGTGCAACTTGTCTACGCTCGCCGTCGCTCGTGATCACTTGCCTCACTTCGGATCGGCATCGCTCGGCCAACGTGTAGGCAGCTCTACAGATCCTCTTCTACATTGGTCGTCTGTATTGGCGTTTGACGAACTTGTTGAACGTGTGGACATTATTTCTTGCCTTGTACCTATTTGCCAACGCTCGCGTTGGCCTACGCTTTAAGAAAAAAAAAGCAATCCTAGGCATCTCCTGTGCACGCTTAGTCCACTCGGAGAATGCGGCAAGCTACACCTAATCAGACAATGGTTGATTTAGCTGCTACTACCGCGTCCGTTACGCCGTCCTACGCACCTTGCGGGCTCTGTCGCCTGTCTCCTGCGAGATATAGCCCGCCACACGATATGTTAAATTGGACACACGCCTTCTAGCATTAACGCTGCTTGTGTGTCAGTACTGTTATAATATAGGAGCTTACGGTTGCAGCGTAGGTCTTGCGTGTTCTCTTTGTTCCTGTTCGGTTATGGTTGGTTAAGGAGCGAGTGCGTCTAGATTTGGTATACAGTGTGTTATTGCGTAATTAGGCCAGTGCGTTACGTCACGGCTCTGTTTGTGGTTGTCGGTTTTCTTTCTTTAGATAGTTGATGATGGAGAGCATTTTTGTGCGGTTTGAAAGCGCAAGACTATGCCAAAATTACATATAAAGTCGGTATGTTTTTCGTATTCTAAAATATGGCAAAATAATAGCAGTCGCGGTGGCTGAAGTTATAGTTTAACGTGATCCATTGTGATTATCTGTTAAAAACTAGTTTCGTCCATGATTCAGAGCACAAATAAAGCTGTTCCGGGCTGTCATTGGTTACGAGTAGTCAGAAACCAGAAAGCTGACAACAGTCATGCCAAACGGTACCGCGTTTTCCGTTTACTGCGTTGTGCAGGTGAGACAGGCAGATGCTCCATTTAATATACTGGTATTCAATGGCATCTTGATATAGGTTTCTTGCTAGATCCAGACACCATGTCTTAAAGTCACACCACATAAAGATACGCAGCATAAAAATACAAGAACCTATCCCATCTATACACACAACACTTTATTACTAGTCCTTACTTACCCCTTGATATGCACACGATAAGAAAGTAATACACGATCAACTCCACTATCAAGAGCATGTAAATTACTCATTTCACAGCAGAAAGCAAATAAAAAGTCACTTGGTCACATTGAATGAATATTCAAGTGCCTAGTAAAAACGACAATTTCAATTAAAACTAGGAAGCTTGTAGGCGCGGCTCGAACACAATGAGATAAGATCTGTTATGAAATGTTACACATTTAAGGGGTTTTACAGACGGGCAACCGCGTTACAGAGGCAAAATATCGCTTAAAAGTGGTCAAATTTGTTATTGGATGGAAAACAAGTTGAGTGAGGATGGCCCACCTGATGATGAGGGGTCACCGCAGCCTATGGACATCCTCGGTCAGGATGGAGGTGCAGGGTGGGGTTTTTAGTCAGTAGAAGTCTGACACAGGAGTCATTTGATGATTTTCCCAACCATTGCTCGCTTTCAGAATTAACTTGGTGATGAATTTCTTGTCAGTGTAGTTAGTTAGTTAGGAAATACCGGCCTCATCTAATTAAACTTAAAACGCAAAGAAACACGACGTGTAAAAGTGTTATTAATAACCAATTTATAAAAATAAAAAATAAACATTTCAATGGTCTATATCAGGGCTTCCCAAACTTATTTTAACTGTGACGCCCTCGGGTAGTTGCCATATTTTTGCGACACCTTTGCCATACATTTACCTAGTTGTAGTTCTGGATTAATAACAATTTTTCAGAAAGACTCCAAATATCATCTAAGTTTTTATTAGAAAATAAAGAACAAAAAATATAAACAAAACATTAAGATCGGCTCACGACGCACGGTGGGCTGAAAATCGGCTTTCATAGACTTAGGCATTTTATTTTGCAAGTGCGAGTTTTTTTGCCGGATATCACTTCTATTAGTTATAACAATATACAAAAATGACACCAGAATTGATTCTGCACAGAAACGAAGGAATTATAATTTTTTTACGAAAATTTTGTATGGAGCTAGTATGAAAAATCGAAATATCTCTAAAACGGCAGCGATAACCGTAATATCCTTATAGGGGGTTATAGTACTAATTATTTATGATTTTTTGACATACGTTACATAATGGTTGTAGATGCCTTTTTTTTTAAAAATCGTCAAAGTTATTTTTATTTATTTTTACATATTTAAACGTTCCTTTTAGTGTTTAAGTTGAAGAATTCAGAGCTTTAACAACTCTTATCATAAAATAGCATCACCCCTATAGACCTGAAGGACTAGACAGAGGTGTGTAGTGTCTTGTTGATCTTGTAAGATTTCCAACAATACCAAATAGTTGAATATCAGTGTCAAAGTGCCCATGCTGTCGCTTCTTTTTGAAAGATAGGGGAATGAAATTGTTAATTGATCATACCCTAAAAGTATGATTACAACATAACCGGACACATAATAATAATAATATCCTTATAGGGGATTATAGTACTAACATTATTTATTTTAACATATGAAACTGTTCAAAACGATCCATGAACTGTGTCAAAGTTAAGAACATCGTTAGGAAGCATGCTTTTTCCCCAAATATTAAGAATATGTGAAAAAAAAAGACTGTATATAAACTTTTTATTGATAGGTAATTTAAATAAAACAGAAGTAACAAAAATAATATCTAATAAATTCAATTATACAAAATACATATTTGAAACTATAATTTATGAAATTATTAACTAAACATATTGGTACAATAAACTAACATAAATAGCAAAAGAACATAAAGAAAAATAATTAAATTTTACAAATTTTCTTTACAACTTTCGTTGTCGGACTCCAATTCCGAGTCAGAATCCAGATCGGATATACCTACAAACTCGAACTCAGTTTCCGGAAACTGTATTAGGTCGAGAGTTTCAGCAAAAAAGGTTGTCTTCCTTTTGGCATCTAACTTCGGCCTTTGTGCACTTAGAAAAGGATCCGAAGAAACAACAAGCATATTTAGGATATCTTGATTAGAATCTTGCCTGCTTCTTTTCCGCGAATGATGTTCCCGGAACCTCCTAAAATCTTTGTTTCGAGACTCTGAGGCTTCTTCCGAGAGAGTCCCAATCGGGACAATATCATTTTTTTCGATTATGTCAGCTCCGTGTATTAATAGTTTATGTACGGTTGATGACATGTAGTACCAGTCGTATAATTCCACGTACTTTTCTGCTGTTTTGCGAGCAAAATCTTTAAATTTGATGACATCGATCTTCTCACCAGATGTTATTGCTTGCAAAATAACAGCAAATCTTTTTATCAGGTTTTGATCCAACCCAGTAATAGCTGCAGTTTTATTGGGAAACTCGAAAAACTTCCTTGCGGTATTCCCGTCATTGGTAGTTCCCGAGCCTTGTTTTACTATATCAATTAACAGATTGAGCTCCTCTTTAAATTTATTTTGAATGTTTTTTTTTCTGTTTTGTAACATATCTTTATGCTCATTACTTCTTGCTGCCCACTGTTTGAAGTCAAGTCTGTACGCAATGTGTAACAGACATTCCATGCAATTTATACGGGCATGTAGGGATGATAGGCCAAATTCATATATGTCAGAACACACAGTTTTTGATGTTACAGCATCTAAGTGGTTCATTTCTGTTGGTTTTGCTAAGCACAGGTAGCATGATGCATTTGATCTAGCTTCAGAAAGGTACGTGCAGACTTTTGCGTCGATCATTGTCATCATTAGTTTATGAGTCACCCTGTTACTATTAATGCACTCTGTGGGGTTAAGGGCCTCAATTTCCTCATCCATTTTTCTTTTGTTATCAATGACAACTGCATGGCTTTCTTTTACAAAAGTGAACTGAACCGGACGACAATAAAAAGTTGAGCATGGTTTCGGGTTTGTCCATATAGTATTATCTCCATCTGTCAGTTTCAGTGGCACCAAGGAGGTCATGAAAAAGCTTGAATCATCATGCTCGCCGTCCATTTTCTGCTTGTATCGGCTTTGATTGGAAGCACCATCAAATCCCCACTTCGATATCAGCTTTAACTGCTTATTTTCCACATTATCAGAAAGACTTTGAAGAATCCGCTTCACCGTGATGTCAAGTAAAGCTTGAAGTGTAATTCTAGCTGATGAATCCGTAACTGATACTGATTGATTAGGAGGGTAGCATGCAAGCTTAGTTTGTTGCAGTTTATAGTAGGATGGGTAAATATCCTTAGCACCTTCCCGAATGGCAGTCTCTCGCAACGTAATATATTGCCACTTTGAAAGCTTAAGTGAAAGAAGCAATCCAAGTGCTTTCTCTGGTGTAAATATTACTGTTTTCTTAATGCTTTCCTTGATTTTAACGGCAGCTTCTGGATTTTTGATCATATAATTGATTACAGATGCGATATCTTCATAACCTTCTTCTTTCACAGGAATCCTCGCCTATGTGCTCACTAGATCTTCTCTTTTTCTGTTTGCTTCCCAGATCTTTGAATGGTTTTCGGGACCTTTTTGTCATTGTTCCAACAGTCGATGATGTCGAAGGTTCTGGAGAGACTGAGCGTGCTCTTGGTATCTCATCAACAGTTGGTTCTTGATTTATTAAAGTTTGCACGCAACTCGGCCAATCAATATTTGCTTGCAACCACTCTCCGTACGTATTTCTAAACTTATCAAAGAATCGTTTAGATTTCTGCCACCTGTTTAAAGCAGCTCGCGTGAATCTCCGGCAAAATTCTTTGAGAGTTACTTGATCTTCGGCAGAAAGGCAATCGCCTATGCGAGACACAATTGCACTAAACAATACTTCATGATTAAATGAAGGACACTCACTTTTTAGAAGAACAAACAAATCTAAGTTGGTGATTAAACTTTCCATTCTAAGATTTTGTAGTCGCAAAGCAAATAGTTTTAGTGTTAGCAGTTACACGGTTGTGAACAATCTAAATTATGGAACAAAATTATAGCCCTTTTATTGTATAAGGTCAATAATTAGTTAACTACCCTCATTAAAGTTATAAAAGATATGATAATAAAAATTTATAATCGTCAAAAACATTTCGTAGAACTCATAGTAGAACTAATCAACATTAGCAAATCACATTAGCTCACTAATTATAAAAAGGTGAATGCAGTTCTTAGTTGGTATTGTTGCGAGATATTTCAAATCATTTAATCACTTAATAGGCTCATTAGAATCAGAAGACTACAACCATCATTCTAATTACTTAATTACTTGTCATCAGACTCATTAGATGACTACACAATATGTTATTTTGTATTTTGAACGTATGCAAGGTTTTAAAATTCCTTTTGTGTCGATATTATTATGTGTCCGGTTATGTTGTAATCATACTTTTAGGGTATGATCAATTAACAATTTCATTCCCCTATCTTTCTAAAAGAAGCGACAGCATGGGCACTTTGACACTGATATTCAACTATTTGGTATTGTTGGAAATCTTACAAGATCAACAAGATACTACACACCTCTGTCTAGTCCTTCAGGTCTATAGGGGTGATGCTATTTTATGTTAAGAGTTGTTAAAGCTCTGAATTCTTCAACTTAAACACTAAAAGGAACGTTTAATATGTAAAAATAAATAAAAATATTTTGACGATTTAAAAAAAAAAGGCATCTACAACCATTATGTAACGTATGTCAAAAAATCATAAATAATTAGTACTAAAACCTCCTATAAGGATATTACGGTTATCGCTGCCGTTTCAGAGATATTTCGATTTTTCATACTAGCTCCATACAAAATTTTCGTAAAAAAATTATAATTCCTTCGTTTTTGTGCAGAATCAATTCTGGTGTCATTTTTGTATATTGTTATAACAAATAGAAGTGATATCCGGCACAAAAACTGGCGCTTGCAAAATAAAATGCCTAAGTCTATGAAAGCCGTTTTTCAGCCCACCGTGCGACGCCCCTGGGGTAATATCGCGGAGCCCCAGGGCGTCGTGACGCACAGATAGGGAAGCTCTGGTCTATATAATATCCACAGCTCAGCTGGGTTATACGATACATTTTGGCAAGACATGGTGACAGATATATATTACTTCTGACTACTTGTAAAGACTGTCAAGGAACAAAAAAGGGCAACCAAGATAAACTAAATGTACTTTCTGAGCGCCAGTGGAACTTTGATATGGTGCCCCATCCACGTACTGAATACGTCAATCGTTGCTTAACTACATATAATGGAGTGGTGTGGCTTTATTAATTTTACCAGCTCCGTTCTAGAGAGAAATCTAAAAGAATCTGTTCATTTATAAATTTAATAATAACTTACTTATATTTTCGAAACCGAAACAAAACATTGCTCGGTGGCACGTTCAGGCCTGGTCATCCAATCCTAGATTTTGTGGCCAGCGATATTTTAGTCGCTAGAGTGTTGCTGTGATTGTAGCTCGCATGAAACTAACAAGTGAACAAGTCTGTATGTCGCTAGCGCCGCGCCCCGGCGCCGCTCGTACAAATCCCTTAATTAAGTGCAAACCGATGGAAAATGTTATGGTTGTGTAAAAGCGAATGTATACCGCCCGTGTAAAATCTGTTTTAGTAATTATTGATACGATAACACAGAGTTCTAAATAGGGTTTCCTGTATTTAGTTTGTCGTTTAATTAACATGAGAGGAGTTTATTCGTGGTTGTATATCAGCTTTATACATTACAAAATACAAATAGTAAAAGTATTATGAGCAAACGAAGTAGTTATTAGCCCGTCTTTGTAGTCGTAGGACTACCTACGCCTGATTGGGTTAGAACTCACTAGAGTTCTAACCCAATCAGGCACATTACATTACTTGGAGCATTTTATGTCATCACCACTACTCTGAAAACGGCGAAGGGAAACATCGCAAGTAAACCAGCATTTCTCAGAAGATGTTTTATTTCATAAACTTATGTAAGAAACTTTACAATGTCTGCAATCACCTTTTAAGCAGACATTTGCTTGTGTTAAGTAATTCCGCTCTTCCGGTTTACAGTAACCATACGTAAAAGTTATATAAAAATATACAACGTGTAACGGAAACCCCATATCAATCCAAAAGGGCTGAAGACAACATCTGGTATGGAGTCTCTATGCCCAGTTTCAGCACAAAATAAGTGACTCAAAGAATTGATACAAAATAATCGGTTTCATATTTTCTTGAATATCACTCATAACAAACGTGTCACAGCACTACGAGCGTCAATAACTTTCCACGTCACTTGCCTATAACACGATAATTCTCTTCAATCTTCTTAATTTGAAAAATTCAGTATCTAGTATCAATGTATTGAAATTTCTAATTAGTTCCACAAATGAAGACATAGGATTACCAAACCCTTGTCATATCGTTTGTTATCATCCAAAGAAGCCAACCCTTTAACTTATAGACTTAATTCATATTATTATGTGATCCAACCCGTCCTAGGCCCGTGTAGTAGATTGCGGCTCATTCCTATTCATACAGAGGACGCCTGTGTATAAGCAGTGGAAACGTTATAGGCTGATTATATTAACTGCCTCCGTGGTCGAGTGGTTTAGGCGTTTGCCTTGTGACCCGGTGGTCGTGGGTCCGATTCCCGCGGGAAGCATACTTTGTAAAGTTTTTTCCAGTTTGGCTAGGACATTGCAGGCCTGAATCACCTGATTGTCTGATAAAAAGATAGTTCCGTGCTTCGGAAGGCACGTATAAGCCGGCACACTGTGTAATTTTGCTTCAATTGCGGACATCTATATTTTATCCCTTCAACCTATAGATCCAGCGAAAAACTAAAACTTTTGCAAAGGAACCATGACTTTTTTATGATTAGTTTTGAAGTTATTTGAAAACTCGAGAAAACTCCATAGAAACCATAAAAATGCATTATTTCATTTCAAATATATGATTTTGCAATTATTATAGATGAGGTCTTAAAAAGGACTGTTATATTCACTAAATCAGTGATTTATTTTTAAAAAATAATCGTAAATAAAATGGAAAATCAAGTTTTTTTTTTAAATCTAATATATTTTTTATCTGGTTAGTCTCATTGTATCCGCATTTTGTTTTAACATGAACAGTTTTGTATTATAATATACTATGTTATAAAAAAAATCAGGTGCGGATAATGCGGGACTTCCGAGTTATTGAATTTTTATTTTTGAGGTTAGGGCTGTCACCTACTTTACTATAACTATTCTTGTATAATTTTGACTGCCAATTTACTATCTTTCTTGATGTAAAATTAAATACATGTGTTTTTTGGTGTAAAATTAAGTATTTTAAGTTAGATTCCTGACCACACTGTGGAATTTTGCTTCAATTGCAGGCACTTATATTTTATCTCTTCATCCTATAGATTTAGCGAAGAACTAAAACTTCTGGGAAGCACCTATGATTTTATTATGTTCAGTTTTAACCTTTTAACCGCCTACGTAGGATTTTTACGACAAATATTTTCGGGCCCATTTCGCCAGAGTCGTATATATACGACAAAAATATCACAGCTCGTTTAATGTACTTTTTTGTTTAATTACGCTGTATTTTATCGAAACGATGTTTATATTAGGTAAATAGTTAATTAAGTAATCATTTAACAGTTTAATAAACTTTAGTCTCTTAATCAGAAGTCCTAATTATATTGCACTGCTGTTTTTGTTGTAGGTATTTATTTTTCGATTCACTATGCCGGGTGCTGGGGGCCCGACAAACGATATGAAGTCGGGCGGTTAAAAGGTTAAAGCTATATAAAGTTATGCTGACGTCAGCAAAAAACTGTTCATATTTGTACATTTCAAAATAATGATGTTACATAGATCATTGTTTTACTACAGTAAAAGTACAATATCTAACTCCATACAAAGTTTAGGCATTGCACCTACGATGTACAAAGAGTAATAATTTTTTTTTTTCTATTTTCACTATATTAAGGTTTTCTCCGTATTCCTATCGATTCTGTATCTGATTTTAAAATTAAATAATGCTTAAGCCGTTTCATTTTCTTTACTCTTCATCATCCGAAGATATTGAAACTTCTTCAGATGTAAAAATAACATTATCATCATCTTTGGTTTCTTCAAGTAAGTCCTCGTGATTCAAAACATTTTCCGTTGATGATTTTAAAAGCCAAAGAACTTTTTCAGAAAGAAGCAAACGCTTGTTGATGTTATTTTTTTGGCGACTACCGAGTGACATCATGGATAGAAATGGGTCTGAAGATTCTAAAGCTCGGTGAAATAGGTCAAGTACAGTTGTTTTCCGGTTTAATTTTCTCGTATGGTGTTCCTTATCGTAACGCCAGAATTTGTTACGAGATTATGAAGCTTGCTCACTCAGCATACCAATTGGTAGCGGACTAGACTTTATAATTTGACTCCCGTGAGCTAATATTTTGTGAAGTGTAACTGACATGTAGCACCACTCGTATTTTTCTACATATTTTGAAGCAAAATTCGCACAAAATTCGTGAAAATTCATGATCTATTTCAAAATTACTTGACAGCGCTACTAATATAACATGTAAATCATCTACAAGCCATTCTTCGACGCCTAGAATGTTTGCAAATGTTTTTCTATTTAAGTCCGATAGTGCAGTGCGGGCTGTGTTTTCGTCATTGGATGTTCCTGAATTCGGTCCTACAACATCGACTGCCAAATACATTTTAGCATAAATTTCAGCTTGGATTCTTGTTTTCCGCTCCTCAACAATCATGGCCTCTATCGATTTTTTTGAGACTCTCCACTTTCTCACTGCTCATTTTTGTATCCTAAATGAAGAAGAAACTCAAAAATTCTAATCCATGTGTGAAACGGGCTTAGACCATATTTTAGCGCTTCCGAATTAACTGGCCTCCCGGAAATCTTATCCAGTTTATTAAATTCTGTACATGTGGCATCGTAATTGTGATTTAGTATCCGTAATCGCGTTAAATACTTTGCCGTCAATTAAGGTCAAATATAATTTGGAATCTGCAATAACACTATGCCCGGTGCTAGTTTCGGCATAAATAGATGTGAGATCTTTCATTTCCTCTTAACCACTACCCACTACTTAAACCACTCAAATCATCGCAGAAGTGACAGAAATTAACATTGGATAAGTAAATGCTCCTTCTACATCCAGAGAGATGGAATGCATCATAGAACCACCAAATCCTACTACTGTTTTATTGGATCCTTCCACAATACAAGAGTCTGAGCAATCGTCAGCAGCGCCATGTAGCGAAACGTCTTACAGGTAAATTTGAAGATCAGCCTGCAGCCAAAATATTAAAAGTTTTCTCCAAGATTGGAACAGACGAAGACGGAAATATACTTGGTAGCAAATTGCCGTTGATTTCGATTTTGTCATTAAAGAATGCCTAAAAACCCCTACTGGATCAACAACAATCGCAAACATGATAAAATCTAACCGAGAAAGTGCACACCAATAACAGTATAGTCCTAACGAAGCTCTTTGTTTAATTATATGCAGAAAGCTTACTGTTAAGGACTATATAACTCCATATAATCGTGCAAAATCACGAGGACACAATGTTTACCCAGCTTATTATAAAGTGCAATCAACGAAAAAAAAGTGCTATTCCGATGACGAAGTTCTAGTAACAGAAAGAGAAGCAACAGTGTCTATCCTTAGCCTGATTATGCACTCCTTTCGTCGACTCTTTGAATCATTAGATGGAATTATTAACGTGTACTGCAACCAAAAACAAATCGATACAATTCATTGCGTTTTTCAGGGTTCTTGGAGATTTGACGGCAGTACGGGACAATCGATGTATAAGCAAAGTTTTCAGATGGCGAAATTGACGATCATAGTTTATTTACAACAAATGATATACCTTTAAGAATAAAACTAACGATGGTTTCGTACTTTGGTCAAACCCTTAATCTTACAGATTTTGTCGCCCAATCAAGATTCAATATCAATCTGAATCTTAAGAATTGACTTTGCAAGAAAAAAACCGGGTTGAGGAGGAAATGAAAGATCTCACATCTATTTATGCCGAAACTAGCGCCGGACCTATGTCCGGCGCTAGTTTAATTTGGTATCCGCAATGACACTATCATTGCGGATACCAAATTATATTTGACGTTAATTGACGGCAAAGTATAATATTTAACGCGATTACGGATACTAAATCACAATTACGATGTGCGTGTTGCGATGCCACATGTACAGAATTTAATAAACTGGATAAGATTTCCGGGAGGCCAGTTAATTCGAAAGCGCTAAAATATGATTTAAGCCCGTTGCACGCATGGATTAGAATTTTTGAGTTTCTTCTTCATTTAGGATACAAAAATTGGCCAAGTGCGAGTCAGACTCGCCCATGAAGGGTTCCGTAGT
Source organism: Tholera decimalis (assembly GCA_943138885.2). NCBI lineage: Eukaryota > Metazoa > Arthropoda > Insecta > Lepidoptera > Noctuidae > Tholera > Tholera decimalis. Next base: position 11,124,242 of record OW964567.2, on the reverse strand, counting down.
AATTATAATAATATAATATAATATGTATATTTATTTGATGAATAAAAAAAACCTTAAAAATTTCTTAAAACTAGCTTATATACATTTTTACAACTACGCTAAATAACTTTGTTTTTCATAGTGTTTGTATGAATTACAAAGTTATATTTGCGGTTTTAGAAAATATGCTGTATCTCAAAAACTGCTTACCCGATTTCGTTCAAACCAATTTTGGTTGAAAGTTTACATTAAGATCTATAGAAATATATTTTTTTTAGATTTTTCATTTCATTATTATAGAAGTTAGAGGGGGGGACACACATTTTACCACTTTGGAAGCTTATATCTTTTAAACGATTGACTTTATGAAAAAGTGGTTGTAGAAACCCTTATATAATTTTTAAAGACCTGTCTATAGATACCACACATGTATAGGTTTCATGAAAAAAATATTTTCGGTTCTAGTTCCATGTATGGGGACCCCCCTTTATTTTAAATATTTTTTATCTTTTTTCTTAAAATCGGAAAGCGGTTCACAGAATACATCTACTTACTAAGTTTCACATGCATAGTCTTAATAGTTTCGGAATAAAATGGCTGTGACATACGGACGGACGGACAGACAGACAGACAGACAGACAGACAGACAGACGGACAGACATATCGAAACTATAAGGGTTCCGTTTTTTGCCATTCGGCTACGGAACCCTAAAAATGACCCAGCAGTGAGAAAGTGGAGAGTCTCAAAAAAATCGATAGAGGCCAAGATTGTTGAGGAGCGGAAAACAAGAATCCAAGCTTAAATTTATGCTAAAATGCCTTTGGCAGTCGATGTATTCAAGTATTTATTTGCAATCCATAATGTACACATACAGGTGGAATAAAATTATAAGAAACTATTATGGACCCTGTCGGGCACAGCACAATTTAAAATAGGTAGGAGAGAAGGAGAGCGCTTTATTTGATTTTCCACAACAGGAAGTATTTATTTAAAATTTGATAATGTTATGTCTTTGCTATATATTGTATTTATAAATTATTATATGGAGTTATTATTATCATTCATTGATTTTTATATATTTTTATTGCATTACATCTAATTTTGGTTTAATGATACATTAATGTTAATATTGCATGTTTTGCAATATCTATACTAATATTATAGCGGAAAAGTTTGTTTGTTTGCTTGAACGCGCTTTCTTGTAGGGCCGAATTCAGGAACATCCAATGACGGAAACACAGCCCGCACTGCAGTATCGGACTTACATAGGAAATCATTTGCGAACATTCTAGTAGCGCTGTCAAGTAATTTTGAAATAGATCATGAAAAGTTTCACGAATTTTATGCGAATTTCGTTTCAAAATATATAGAAAAATACGAGTGGTGCTACATTTCAGTTACATTTCACAAAATATTAGCTCACGGGAGTCAAATTATAAAGTCTAGTATAATGAGTGAGCAAGCTTCAGAATCTCGTAACAAATTCTGGCGTTATGATAGGGAACACCATACGAGAAAATTAAACCGGAAGACAACTGTGCTTGACCTATTTCACTGAGCTTTAGAATCTTCAGACCCATTTCTATCCATGATGTCACTCGGTAGTTGCCAAAAAAATAACAAGCGTTTGGTTCTACCTGAAAAAGTTCTTTGGCTTTTAAAATCATCAACGAAAAATGTTCTGATTCACGAGGACTTACTTGAAGAAAAAAAGATGATGAAAATGTAATTTTACCATCTGAAGAAGTTTCAATATCTTCGGATGTCGAAGTGTAAAGAAAAGGAAACGGCTTAAGCATTAATTTTTTTATTTAATAATATATTTTTCCATTTGAATAAAATAAATAGATATATGCAATTTGACAACCCTATTTCCATAGAAATTCTATGGAAACTTTAGAAATTTAATATTTCCGAAGTCCCACTATTAACCTATTTGCTTTTTATTTTGTGTTGTTAATAACTATATTATGCATGCTCAGAATTAAAATCAGATGCGGAATCGATAGGAATACGGAGAAAACCATTATTTAGTGAAAATAGAAAAAAATACGATTACTCTTTGTACATCATAGGTGCAATGCCTAAACTTTGTATGGAGTTAGATATACTACTTTTACGGTAATAAAACAATGATCTATGTAAATCACATCATTATTTTGAAATGTACAAATAAAAACAGTTTTTTGCTGACGTCAGCATAATTTTAAATAACTTTAAAACTAAACATAATAAAATAATGGTTCCTTCCCATAAGTTTTAGTTCTTCGTTGGATCTATAGGATGAAGGGATAAAATATAGATGTCCGCAATTGAAGCAAAATTCCACAGTGTGGCCGGTAGTCTCAGTCGCCAAATGGCGGTTGTCAAAATAGACCACGTCAAAGGCCCTTGAGGTGGTCTAGAAACTCTGACACTAGGGTGTATGGGGTCGTTTAGACCTTACTACCCACAAGATAAGAAGAAGATCATGTTATAGGTACCTATATCGACTATGAAGTTTATACCACAGCAAAGGGTAGCTATATTTACATGGAACAGTTGGATACGCATACGCAATTACTATACACCCGCATGTGGTATCGAAGACGCGATTCTCGTTATCTCTTCGTTGTAGATTAGTTTGTGTATGTGGTGTCTTTGTAGTTTGAATATTATCAGGGTACAGGGTGTGAAGATAAATAGTTATTATTATTAGCAAACATGAATGCGATAAAGCTTTCGAAAAATCAGTGCGGATATCAAGTGCACTGCAAAAACTTTGACTTAAATAAGCCGATATAAAAAGGCTTATAGGCGACGAGGTGCTGATGGACAAGCTTCATAGCCTGGCTCATCGGCGAACCGTTCCTTGTCTGTCGGTTTTCTACAGATTGTACTTCGGGGAGTGCGCGCAGGAGCTCCATGACCCGATTCCTCCATCTCCCTTTCACTACCGGTCTACCATGGCTGGGTAGCACCCACACTTGGTTGATATACCGTCTTGTCGTACGAAGCGTTTCTCGTCTACATTTATTGTGCGCACAGCCAAGGTGTGGAACTCGCTGCCGGCTTGTGTTCCCTGCCACATATGACCCGTCAGCCTTTAAAGCAAGAGTGAATAGGCATTTTCTGGGCTCGCTCGATCGAACGTAGCCTCATCTTACACTTACCATCAGGTATGATCGAGGTCTCGAGTGGGCCCTTCAGTAATAAAAAATTTATATATCATCACCTGCAATCCTTTACCCAACTATGTTGCTGTTGTTGCTCCATCTTCGATCACATCATCACTTACCATTAGGTGAGATGGTGGTCAAATGCGAACCTATTATCAATAAAAAAAATGTTGGGATTCCATTGTTGCCAAAAATACACAACTTTGTATGCAGTGTTCTCGGCCCGTATATCCGTAAGAAATGAGTCAAGATCATCAAGCAAGCTTCTTAGGCCTGCCGTCCTTATACAAATATAAATACAGAACATTATTATAAAGAAATAATCCTATAAATACTCATATGTACATTTAATAGAACTCGTCGTCGTCCCCCGTCATCCATTCGTCGAAATTTGGCCATCTATCATATATTAATTAGTTACGTGAAGTAAACTTTTTGTACTACATATATTGTAAGTTAAAAATATTGATGTGGGAAAGTACTCGTATTCTATAAGTACCATCACAATCTTATACAGGTGCAAGTGAGGTGACGGTGGGCCTTTTTGGGGGACTGTCTTCATAAATATTTTTGACGTTCAATATGTGCTGATTTTCAACTTAGTTTGATGAAATGACTTTTGATTTCGAATACTAGGCTGGTTTTTCAACCGACGACAAAAAGAGGAGGTTATCAATTCGACGCGTATATATCGCTTTTTTTTTTTTTTAGTGTACGATCACCGATTACTCGAAGACGGCTGAACCGATTTGGAAAATTCTTGTTTTGATTGAAAGTCGGTGTCTTTTGTTTTGTATTTTCGTTTTTGGCACCGACTTCCGAAATTAAAGTTATTTTTCACTTTGCAGTGTTTTTGGGAGTCGGTTCAATTTTTTGGTAAAAATTTTTTTATAAGCAAAGATGTGAAAGTTTGTGACGATAGATGGATGGACGATTGTTACTCTTTGACGCAAAATCAGCTGAAATCTTGGAGCACATGGGTCACGTATTATTCAGGAATTTCCACGGGATCGGGATTTTTGCGGGAAAACCTACCATGAGAACGAAGTCCCAGCAATAAAGGTAGGTATGCCTGATTTTTTTGCATTAATACAGTCGCGTATAGCATCCTTGATGCAGCGAGTGCGCGATAGCTCCAACAGCTTGAGAGCCCTGACTGCTATGCTCAAGGTCGTGGGTTCGATTCCCACCCAGGACAAATGTTTGTGTGATGAGCACGATCATTTGTTCTTTGTCTGGGTGTAATATGTATGTATTTAGAAATATATATGTATGTTTATCAGTTGTCTAGTACTCATAGCACAAGCTCTGCTTAGTTTGGGACTAGATGGCGTTGTGTGAAAGTTGTGGAAAAAAAATTGATGACGACTCACAGAGCGTCATTCACATACATTAAGTCAATAATTACTTGATTAAGTGTCCTTTATAATAATTTGTCTTATTATTATTGTTTTTTTATTTATTTTTAATTTGTGTGTTTAGTTTTTTGTATGCGTGTAAATGTGATTCTATATGGACTATGGTCTGAATACTACTTAGATGTCATGTACAATGTCATGTACATATCCATCATCACTATGCTAACACATAATAAAGCTAAGATCGGTTTCAAAATTAATAAGAAGCGTATAGAAAATTGAATAGGTATTAGTGTATTGACCTTGTAAAATGGTCAATATTCTAATGTTACAGCCTAAGATCGAACTATTTAGTTTTATTTTACTCTACAACGTTGAGATTGTAAGCTGTGGAAAATTACCAGTTATAAACGGTAATAAGTTGCAGTAATCAGGTGTAGATTGAGCTATTGAAACTAATTAATTGATAATATTCATTAGTATTAATCATTTGTTATATACATTAGCAGGTAATATCAATCATCATTTTGTAATGTTCCTGTATCTTACTAATATTGGATGAGGATGGATGGATTGATTGATTGATGTTTGTTACTCTTTGACGTAAAAACTACTGAACGGATCTGAATGAAATTTGGTAAGTTCCTAGTCTATATCTTGGAATAACACATAGGCTCCTTTTTATCCCGGAATTAACGCGGGATAACCCTCACACACGAGCAGAAGCCAGTGGATCTATGAAGTACAAGTACCTAACTAAAGCAGCTTGAAACGCCTACTACAAGTATTTTTAATTCTTAAATAATAGTAATCAATCAATCAATCAATGTATTTATTTCATAAGGTTGTTACAGTCTGTTACATAATAGAATTTACAATTAAAAGTGGCTCCGGTGGCCTAGCTAGGTTACATAGTAACCTGTAATGAAACGAAATATTTATTTTGTAAATTGGTTATAAATAACGTGTAAAAGTACACGTCATGTTTTATTGCGTGTTAAGTATATTAAGGTCCACCAGTCCCTAATTCCCACAATGAACAATATTATAGAGACTGCATTTTACTTAAATACTTATGATGTCTACAATTCTATTTTTATATTACCTAATTTACTTTATGATTAAAATGTGTGTATGTTTACCATATGTAGTGTGATGTATGTTCTGAGCGTGAGTGTGATGTGTGTAGTAGTGAATGTGAAGTATGATTGAGCGTTAGCTGAACTATTGTATGTTAACGGAGCGGAAAGATTAATAAGTGTTGCTAAGAAAGTGATACAAGGAGAGATTCGGTGTCATCATAGTTTGACAAGTAAAATAATTTGCCATATCAAGAATGCCTACACTGTGATTACATAGTAACATAATATGGCTAGTTGAGAGCAGAAGTAATCCAAGTAACCTTTTGTGACTTTAGAGATATTAATAAAAACGCGTTTTTATTGATTTTAAGAGTATTTAATAAATGAGATGCAAATTGTTTATGTTTTATGAAAGATATTAACCTAAGTTATGAAGTAAAGTAGTAAAGTTATCCAAGTAGCATACAAGTCAATTGGATCACAACTCCACTAACAAGTTATGTTTTTAATGGCTATGCAGAAATGTCAAACATAGGACCTTTTTCGGAAAAATGGCTCGTACTGCTTGGATTACTTCTGCACTAACTAAGTTTAGTCCAACAAAGAGCAAAAAGTGACTTAACTCTGTTTTGACCAAAAGGTCACTTGGATTACTTCTGCTCTCAACTAGCCATATAACAAGCTATAGTGCTCCCACTCCTTGGACACGGGCCTCCATTCTATGAGAGGGAAGGGACTAGAATCAACCACGCGAGCCCAGTACGAGTTGGTGCATGTTGCATGTCTTCGAATTTTTCAGTCCTAAGACGTGCCAGTTAGCTTCCTCACAATGTTTTTCTTCACCTTTCTGAGAGCAGTGGTGATAGACAAAAGCTTTTTTAAGCTATTGCATAGCTTTTATCGCGGGCTTTGAGCGCGGCGACCGAATCAAGAAATTCCGTAACGAAAATAAACCTAACACCTCCACTTCGATCGGCAAAGCGGTGCGGCGTTGAAAGTCGTGCATTGTCTAACGTCGTCGTTTCAGTTCGGCAGACTTCGGCACGGTGTTTGTGTGCGTGCGACTAGACGTATGCGTATAGACTAGCTGCTAACTGCTCATAACTGAGTCCACGAGTGAAATTGCATAAGTTGATAAAAAATATGCTATGCAATAGTTTTATCGCGGCAGTTGCCGAGTGCCATACTTATTTTTTTTATTTTATTGATAATAGGCTCGCGTTTGACCACCATCTCACCTGATGGTAAGTGATGATATTGTGGTCGAAGATGTAGCATGCTTGCCTAGAAGTAACCTATTCACTTTTGACTTAAAGACCCCCAGGTTATAGCGATCAGGAAGCACAGACTCCGGCAGGGAATTCCACTCTTTAGCCGTACGCACAATGAAAGTATTCTTAAAACGTTTTGTACGTATGTGTGGGATGTCCACCATGAAACGATGGCGCATCGCCGTTTGTCTTGTAGTTCGTAAAACAAAGTAATGTACCTGGCTGGGTTTGAAAGCATAGCCTACAACTGGTAAATCGTGTCTGTAACCAGTGGACTCCTACTGCTCCGATTGCATATTACCCTTTTTTTTTTAGCGTGGTATCAAATAAGTCCTCCCACCCCGGGCAGGGTGGGAGGGACTGTCAGACTTTTACTGACTAAAATCCACGGTGTTCCTTCAATAACCCTTTACATACCGGGGCCACGGTAACGGGATGAGTCCCACGACCCCGGCAGGCTTCGGCCCTCTGCAAAAGGGGCCTCGTCATGTTGCTGACGCTCTTTGAGGCGCGCGTGAAACACGACGCGCCGTCGACCCGGGCATGGTCCATGGTCGGACAGCGAGTTGCCCTTTACTCGCTGTCCGCATGCCCGCGCCTACGGTGGCCGGAGATCGTCGGCCGACGTCCGACGTCGCGGGCGTCTACCACTGCGGCTGGGCTGGAGGGAGGACGCCATCCTCTCCCTCACGTGGCCCGCCTCCTCCTTCGGAAGCATGACTGCTTCGCAGAAGGAGGCGACCGCTTCCCACTCCCTCTCACCCCGCAGCATGGCCTCGACCAAGGCCGGGCGCGAGAGGTCTCCGCCTATTGTCGCCGTGAGGACACGTCGGTGCTCTGCCCAAGCTGGGCAGTCCTGCACCGTGTGCTCGACTGTGTCCTCAGGGCGACCCTCGCAGTGGTGACACCCAGGCGTCTCTTCCTTACCCATCAGACACAGGTACCTCCCGAAACTTCCGTGTCCGGTGAGGACCTGCGTCATGCGGTAGGTCAGGACGCCGTGACGCCGATCTAGCCACTCCTCAAGGAGGGGTCTTACCGCCGCAATTGCGGCGTGCCCGGTGCATATTACGCTAGCTTAATTAATATGACATGATGAATGTAAGAATGATAATAACAGACGAGTAACTCAACAATGTTTTATTTTTATATATCCCTAACAAACATACCACAGAACCATTTCAATACTATAATAATGACATACAAAATAAACGATAGTGTTTAACCTAGTTTTAAAATCACAACATTATTCAGGCGACCCGTTCGACAGGTATGTATGGAATCGACTCGGAGATAGATATATCCACAGCGCAGATTTGTGACTTCATTCCGACGTAGAATTATGTGACGGGTCTGACGGCTGAGATGTGACGCGGGCACACGCTCAGAAAACCATGGGGAGTTTACACTCGTTGAAAATCATACATTATAAAGGCAGATGTTACAAAATAAGATTCAGTAAAATGTGGAAATGTTTAGCTATTAAAATAGCGACGCTTTTTTTTAGTAGGAATATCTTCAAATGATTCCTTCCACTCTGGGTGAAGCGAAAGGGCGTATCACACTTCTATTGATTCAAATCTCACCTGGTTCCTTAAGTTGTTCTTGCATTCCATGTTCGTGGTATCTTGTTAGAACATTCTTGCAACCCTGGCAATGAACCCCGTGACTGCCGCTGACTGCTCTTTGAGGTGTGCATGGAACAAGACACGCCGCTAACTCGGGCCTGGTCTTTGCCGGACGGTCATTGTACGTAGGCACAGGTCTACGGCAGCCGGAAATCAGTGCGCGTTCCCCGACGCCCATGGTTTCTCCAGCGGTACGCGGTTGCTGGGGTGGGGCGTGAGGAAGAGAGTTGTCTTTTCCTCACGCGTTCCGCCTCATCCTTCGTGCGTAGGTTGTTTTTCCTGCAAAAATCCCGATCCCTTGGCAATTTCGTATCACAAAGGCTATGCCTTATAAACTCTTCTCTGTTCCTTCTCCATCGGAAGTCGGTTTACGGAGTCAGATTACAGTTTTTTTTTTCGGGTGAAAATCTTCTATTAGCTTTTTTTTTTCTATTATATTTAGGAGTGGAAGGGAGTGTCAGACTTCTACTGAATAAAAACCCGCCCTGTTCTTTCATCTACCCGTATGTTCCGTGGTCACGGTATCTCGTTAGAACCCCAACCCCAGTATGACTGTATCCCTGGTTGCTGTTTTGAATCTAGCGTAACGACTCGTTGATAATTGCGTGAGAGATGTGATGCCCAAAAAGGTGTCAAGATAAAGGAAAAGGGGCCATAATAAAAAGTAGAAACTTAAAGAAAACGTGTTGAGATATTTTGATCTTAAAGACCACGCTAACTTAAATGAGTTTGGTACTAGATGACGCCAGGAGAGGCAATTAGAAAGTTCATGACTCTATAATAACTTAGAGCAAAGAAATGCTTCTAAAAGACATTGTACTAACTGAATTCTTCTCATTGATCTGCGAAGCAGCGGTGAGATGTTAGTTTTATGTTTAGGCATGTCGAAGGTTCCAATACTTTAGAATGCTGTGCACTAAAACAGTAAACACTTCGAGAATAACACGCACATTTCTTTATCAAAACACCCGGAACATATACACACTCCTCAACACCGAACACCCAACTCCCGCCATTGAAATTCAAATCTTACTCGATAACAATAAAGTTTATATTCATTTGGTGTTCCAAACAAGGTTCTACAAGTCCGTCTGTCTGTCCCGGGTTGATGTGTAGCTAGTGCGTGTTACAGACTCCATTAGAGACGGGAATTATGGTCTGCTGTCGTGTTAAGCTATGCCCGGGGAATGTTGTGGCGACCACCACCATTTTTATACAATAATGAATTGATTTCCAGTCAATGGATTGTGGATCTGAAATTGTTTTTGAATTTTCTCTTATTATGGTGCTTTGTAAGGCTTCATGTTGGTACCTGGTTTGTTTCTTTTGTTTGTCGAAGTTGTGGGCTTTTGTTTTGATGTTGTTTATTGATTGAAGGAATGGGGTCAATGGGTCTTATTTGATCCTTTTTAGGATGTTGGGCAACTGGGTTATTGTTTAAAATATTTCTTTAGTATAAAATGATTGTTCTGTAAATAATATGTTCCCCAGCGTCGTTCTTAATTCTGACATTCTACAATAACGATTAATTTTCCAGATAGTAATTATATTATCTCAGCCATAAACATGATTGCGTTTCACTCAATTATAAGCTCTCATATAGTGTTAAGTGCAGTGACTACTGCAAATCTAATTTAGTTAGATTAGGTCATAAAATGCATAAGTATTTGGGTCAGTGGTTTTATTATACTTGTTGCAACAAAAGCTGTTATATACTGATTTATTTCGCTTGGATTTCCTTGCATGAGGCAAATATGCTGGTTGTGAAATAAGAATATATTAAGGACAGATGTGACGGTTACAGGTTGCGAACTGGGGTTAGTTCTATGGCGATTGTTAGGGCTGTGCTTTTATCGATAAACCAGTACTAATATCCGGACGATAGACTTTTTTATTATTGATGGGTTCGCGTTTGAGCACCATCTCACCTGATGGTAAGCGATGATATCGTGGAAGATGCTTGCTTGCCTAGAAATAACCTATTCACTTTTGACTTAAATGTAGACTTATGGAGCTGATCAAATGTAAGTACTTTAGAATGTTATGCTCGCACTTAACAGTGCTAGACTAAACAAGTTGTTTCTTGAACAAAACTATAGAAAGAATCATTGGAAAGAATACTTACATTTGCTGAGTTATTCCGTTCGGATTTGATCCCCTACAAACTTTGTCATTCCAGTCTGCACGGTGGATCAGACCAAAAAAATAATAATTATAAAAAAAGCGATCCCCCAGGGGATTAGACCGGAATAACTCGTATTGCTAACCCCAACTAAAACAAAGCTGGTTATAAAATTAGGCAAGCCACACATAAATGAAGAAGAATATTCTCATTTACGAGGATAATACACTTGTTTCTTGACCCCATTTTCAAATTAGTTTCACAAATTATAATATGATTCAACATCATGATGTACAAAAGTCGTGATTTTGTAAACGTTGCCAAATTACACAGTGGTGGAAATGTGCCTAATTCTAGAGAATACAGTGCGCAGGAGTTTTCTATTAGCAAATGCGGTTTAAGGGTCAGGGCATGCTGAAATAAATTCGAAAGAAAAATATCGCGGATATAATTCTGAGAGATATTGGCATAACTGTAGTAGAAAACTATTAATGATAGGAGTGTGTATAAGTTCAATTGAAGATAGGAAAAATTATATCCCTACTAATAATATAAATGGAAAAGTAACTTTGTCTGTCTCGTACACTGTCGTTTGAACTACGAACCGATTTTAATGAAATTTAGAGCAAATATATGTACTAAGTGTTGAAAAATGACATAGGCACCTTTTTTCAAAAATAAGAGGCTGGATGTTGAAAGTTAGTTCGCTAGTAGGTATACCTATATTTTTGAAGGGCATGTGTAGGCTTAAACTGAAGCAATAAAATCAAACTGGGACAACCCACGGTAATTACCTTAAACCTGACAAAATCTCTTTACCGGCAATCAATGCAGGTGTTCAAAAGACAGCACCCACCTTAACAAACGTAAATCATAATCATGAATGTCCATCTATTTATTTTAGCTCAATTGCTACGTCAATCCTAGAATATAAGCAAATGTTTCCACGATCAATAATATTCCCGACCACAATATTGTTTGCGTCTACAGTTTATAATTGTGCAACTTAATTTCTGTCAAAACGTTAAGTAGTTGTGTTGAACGTTAAATGCGCGTGGGCAGTCAGGTGGTTATAGCGGTCTGATGTGTGATCTATATTGCTTTGGTCCGGATTTAACTCTGGATTTATGGTTTTGTCTGATTTAGTGCTGATTTGGAAATGGAAGGAGAATATTCGATTGTTTTATAGGTTAGGCAGGGTAATTGTTACACCACCTGCAGTGTGATATCGATTTTAGATTTGATTGGTGCTACAATTTTGATATATGATTTGAGTAGTTGTGCACGCGCACGAAGACACGTGGGAGGGTTTTCCCGAGTGAATCTTATATTGTTGAATATATTGCATCGCTACTCGCTCTATAGCCTCCTCCATCTTCTCTATATTCCAGTGAAAGTTATAATATAAACAGTTCAGGTGTTGCGATTATCCATGACAAAGAAACAAAAGAACCCACTGCTAAGAATTTAAAAAACCTTGTTTGTGTTTTATTATTGTGTTAATAACTATAATTACGTACTTCCTACCTTCCTCTGTAACAACGTAACAATAAATACTTTTGTAAGTAGTTTTTCGACCGACCAGAACCCATACAACTATCCTTACTATAAATTAGCTTCAAGTCCTGAAGCACTACATTGCTATTCCCGCTACCCGCTCCTCCTGTATCTCAATCCTCAGCCAGCTAGTATCGCTCGCTAGGACGACATTCCTTCGGTGACCGCAGGCACACGCTCACTAGAAATTAATCACAATTATGTGCCAGCACAGCTCGACGCCGCAATCTCTTACTTGGGAGACACAGCTTGTGTGAACATGTTATATTTAGATTTTGTTCCGTCACACACAATCAAGGACATTAACATGATATATGTACAGGAAATTCGGAATTGCTCGGCAAAGCCCGGCGCTTTAATGTCGTCCGGTTTAGAATTGTACTGCTATGATATTGGCTTGAAATACGGGATTTAATTTATGAATTGGTCGCGTTGCATAATGCCTTCCATTTTGTGCAGGTTTAATGTTGAGCTTTGCTAGAAGGCTGGCTCTAACAATGAAGTGATAACAATCAAGGACAAGAGTGTAATTCCATTATATTTTTAAATGGATGAGTTCGTATTATAAATAAATTATCTACTCGTATTTATGAAATTAATATGTGAAATACATAAACAGTAAATTGCAATTAATAAGAACAAATAGGTGTACTAAGTATATTGCCAAAAAACAAAAATGCATAAATATTGGTAGATTATCGCTCGAGACTGGTTTTCAAGTAATTTATATAATGCTTTATTAAAATACTATAGACATTTGATCTGTATTATTAACCCGCCAAACTACGTATCGACGAATATGCTAAAATAATAGTTAGCCAAATACACACATAAATAGTTCATTAAGATACCAGTCCACGATCAGTTTTGACTCCAAACATCTCGGAAATGTCGTTGAAGTACTAGTACCAGTGAAGTTACTATAATTTTGAAGCTTGGAGTTATCCACAATTGTAGCGGCAGCGTCAGCACCACATGAAGAATGTGGAAGATGGGATGATGCAACAGTATCAACGCTAGTCCCAAACTTAAGGCCTACCCATCTCCCAAGGAAACAATGACATGCCGACCAGTCTATCGCCATCATCACTTACCAAGATACGATAGACCAGACTACCTAGCACCATCCATTTTCACAAGTACCTACACTTCTTTAAAACGAGGTTGCATTGAACAATGCAAAGATTTTGATCAAGGATGATGTAGTTAATAACTACTCCATTTGCGCAATTCCCTGATGATAAATTATGTATTAATCTTTCAAGCAACTTAAACTTCAATGCAAACGTACTTAACACTACTGCAGGAACTTTAATGACACACTCAGCCTTTATCTCCAAAGACAACTGAAAAGCCTTTGTTTAAAGTTGGGACTAATAAATAAACTATGACCTGTCACGGGGTCACCTGCTGTCGGGCAGAATCTATCGCTGAAAGAATTCGTTTATACCAATAGCAAATGTTTATATAAAACAATAGATAATAGACAGTTTCTATAATAGAGAAGATATAGTGACTTGAAGAACAATAGATAGGCAATTTTTTTCGAGATTCCGGTTCTTCAGTTATTGCAGACCATACCGTGCATTAAAAAAAGAAACAAATTATTTATTAATAAAATTATGTTTAATTAAAGAGTAACGCAAATTATTGTATTAAAGCAGATCGCTATCAGCAACTTGTGACAATATTGCTTCTGAATCTTTGAATCCATTTTAAGTAGCATTCCAAACTACGCAAGGTTATTATAGTTGTGACAGGTGTATAGTGACAATAAATATATTTCAAACTGAACCTTATAGCTCTATTATTATCGGAACTTAATGGAATGGTCTCGTTTTAATATTATATGATCAATATGGGCTGTCAAACTTTAAGCATTCCAAAATTATCAAAGGTCGTAATCACATAGAAGATAAGATTGTTTCGTATGTACTACTTCGTATGCATCAACCTAATTAAGATTTTATTTATTTTCAGAAAAAACTACTAAGTAAAAAGTTCCATCTATATTTCCCCATACTTTTCCAGTTTCCACATAAACTAGGAGTTCAGGACCACCTCTGTGGGGTTCGTTACACATATATCATTGGTTCGATAACATCAGTCGCTTCCAAGTCTGAACAATGTGCTACCGTTCGACGTACACTGGCTTCAAATTGACTTTTATTGGCAGATATCTGATAGCTTTTAGACGGTACACTTATATTTTGTTGTTGATATTTGTTGTTAGTGGGGTGTCTTTAAGTGACTTAGGTTCTTAGTTCAGGGCCGATTATTTTGCTTCGATTTTTAAGACAAGCATAACTTTGATACTTCCTGTTTCTTTATTATGCTTCTTCTTACTCTTCATAATAATTTATTAGTAAGTAATTTTCTTCAACACCACTGCTCACAAAACGTAAATGAAAACATCAAAAGGAAACCGGTATGTCTCAGGACCGAAAAGTCGAAGACATGCGAGATCCACCAACCCACCTCCGGCTCCTCGTGATTGATTACGCTCATTAATAAACAATAAATAAAATCTTTATCCATTAGATAGGTCTTGAACCTCTCGCGCCCGGCCTTGGTCGAGGCCATGCTGCGGGGCGAGAGGGAGTGGGAAGCGGTCGCCTCCTTCTGCGAAGCAGTCATGCTTCCGAAGGAGGAGGCGGGCCGCGTGAGGGAGAGGATGGCGTCCTCCCTCCAGCCCAGCCGCAGTGGTAGACGCCTACGGCGTCGGACGTCGGCCGACGATCTCCGGCCACCGTAGGCGCGGGCATGCGGACAGCGAGTAAAGGGCAACTCGCTGTCCGACCATGGACCATGCCCGGATCGACGGCGCGTCGTGTTCCACGCGCGCCTCAAAGAGCGTCAGCAACATGACGAGGCCCCCTCTGCAGAGGGCCGAAGCCTGCCGGGGTCGTGGGACTCATCCCGTTACCGTGGCCCCGGTATGTAAAGGGTTATTGAAGGAACACCGTGGATTTTAGTCAGTAAAAGTCTGACAGTCCCTCCCATCCTGCCCGGAGTGGGAGGACTTATTTGATAATTTTACCACGTTAAAAAAAAAAAAAAGATAGGTCTTGAAATAAATACATCCAACCTTTGTCCTAATGATCACTCTCCTAGACCGGAGGAACCACTCCCATTTTCTGTCATAGAGGCCCGTGACCCAGTGGTAGGAATTTTATAGGTTAATTATTTACTTTTCATAAATAGATACTATTTGCGCATCTCTAACACTGGCTATACAGTCATCGTGATCATCATTATTAAAAGGTCACGTTAAATATCAGTAGATCGCGTCTATATCATAGTCAAAGAAATACGAACAATAATAGCAAAAACGCCTCAACCCATCTCACCAACCATTTAAGCTCTAAAAGCAAAACAAGAAACAAAAGGCCTTAATCTATCATTGCAATTTGAAACTTACAAATTCATAGTAAAACACGTTTCAAGCTATAATTTAGGGTTACAAACAGCTTCCAGGGTGTTTTCAATAGGTCCGCGATTACTTTGGCTCAACGGGCGAATAATTGGAAACCCAGTATTGAACGAATTCATAAACAATCACGCCTACGCCCCCGATTTACGGCTTTATCATTAGTTGGAGAGCGTTGGATCCATGATGTAGATGGAAAAGGATTGATTTGTCCGTCTGTGTTGATTGTTTCATTAAATACGACTATTTTTATTTCGATTCAAAACCAGAATTATTTATTTGCTAAACATGGGAATTTACATACACAACCTGTAACGGAAACCCCATATCTATCCAAAGGGGCTGAAGACAACATCTGGTATGGAGTCTCTATGCACAGTTTCAGCTCAAAATAAGTGACATAAAGAATTGATACCAGGTTTCATTTACGTTTCTTGAATACCAATCATAACAAATGTGTCACAGCACTACGGGGGTCAATAACTTTCCATGTCACTTGCCAATAACACGGTGATTCTCTTCGTTCTTCTTAATTTGAAAATTCAGCCTCTGGTATCAATGTATTGAAATTTCTATTATACTTCACACATGTAAACATAGGATTATAAAACCTATGCCATATCGTTTATTATCATCCAAAGAAACCGCGCACTTGGTATGTATGTATATACCCTTTAAATTACACGTTGTATATAGATGTTACATTAATAACAAGTCCGCTATGTTTTTGAATTGAATTCAAAATTGAATATTATTTATGATTTAATTTGCTTTCGATTGAATCTACATTACGATTTAAATATTTATTTAATTTTTATCAATTATGCACGTGTCATATTTGTCTTGATTAAACTTATTATCCCTCCCTTATTTTCTTGCATAGTGATTTATATAATTTACTTAAGCTGTAATATAACATAGTATGTAGTCATAAATAAAGCAGTAATGCTATTAAAAAAATATCATTGTTTTCTTCCAAAACATGTTGTTTTTATTAAGACATCTTAAGTAGCTTCTTCAAGCAAATTCTAGAATAATAAACTCGCTATACAGACTTTAAATAGACGCCACTCCTAGTTTCAAACTTATTTAAAGACATTATCTTATAACAGTTCACAGTACTATAGAATCCTCCTCACAGCCAACTTTAACAAGTGTCGGTAAAACTTTCATTACATAGTTCTAAGCCATCATGACTTCCGTCCAAGCAGAGCCAAGATCTCAAACTAGTGTAAAATAAGTGGAACATGGAATTATCTCGCAATATCCGTGTTACAGGCTATATTATATCATCCTATGCAGGCCCGCACTACCAACCTGTGTCGGGTTCGTAACACAACGAGGGAAAGATGCTAAAAGATAGAAAAAAGTATCATTACGTCGATAATTGAAACGTTTAAAAATAAATTGTTGCAACCAGGCTTGTGATGACGTTCTATTAGTTACGGATTTGCGAAAAAGTGCGTTACGACATTATTATAAAGTTTTATTTTTATTTATTTAGTTAGTAAATACCACCCACTGCCTTTTCTCGCAATTGACTAGTAACTAAAACTAGGTTTCAGATCATCAATTTGCTTGATACTCGCGTCGTTTTGACTGCATAGCGGTTTAAAACCACAGGTAGGTTTTAATTTGTTTTGGTCGGTAAATCATCGAATAACTTCTCCCACTTTGGGTGGAGTGGAAAAAAAAAATCAGACTTCTACACTGTTCTGTCTAGTTAAAACATTCGCAAGCCCTGACCAGACGCTCGTATATCTTAAATTAAGGCTAGATTAAATATTGAAGGATACTTTGTTAGCATATCACAAAATATGCATATTAGCGATGAAAAGTTAACATTCGCATGACCAATCAAGTATAGCAATGTACGATGTCGTCGGTTTATTCGGCTCATCACTCATGGCTAGGTATGCTAATGAATTATTTGAAGCCATATTTTGGATTAGTTTTTGCTGTTAAGGTGTCTTTTATTTAATAACGTATACAACCTTATTTTTAGTATAAATAGTAATGGTGATAATTATATAAATTGAGCAGTCATGTGAAAGGGTTCGTACCCAATACCCACAAATCCTAAGTTGGACCTATAACATAACCTGTACCCTAAAATCTCAACTATCTAGTACTATAACTAGATAGTTGAGATTTAAATCAATATAAATAAAAATAATTGCTGAAATGTATGTATACGCGTATTACGCATAGCTTCCGAACGACTACACCAATTTCATAATTCTTTTTTATGTTCGTTATTGTTAAGGTTTCGTTGTGGTTTGTATAAAAGAAAATTAAGGAAAAAATGGCGGTTCGAAGTCCAGCGGCTCAGCTAAAATATACCTACAAAGGCAAAGTTAAATATTGCTTTGCTCTCGGTACAACTCGGTACTTGTGAACAATACGTGTATAGTATAGTATTAGTTTGATAACAATACACACCTCTGGGCTACAGATTGCTTTGAAAGTGGATTTCATTAGAACATACGGTTACTGGGTATAGCCGTGTTATTAAATTATATAGGTCGAAAGGTTAGTGCTTACGTCATTTTTGTGGTTTGGAGTATGTTTAGAAACTGTTTGGAGGATGTTTTAGTACTATTTTCGGTATTATTATGACTATTTTGAATCGAATGATTAGCATTTGGCAGTGTTTTTTTTAAGGCTCGCGTTTGACAATAATCTCGGCTGATGGTAAGCGATGATGTGGTCGAAGATGAAACAAGCTTGCCTAAAATAACCTATTCACTCTTGACATAAAACGTCGAGGTTGTAGCTGTGTTTTTTGTTAAATTAGTTTCTTACTGTTTAATCACTGTATAATACTAGTTAATCACTTAATGGACCAATCTTGAAGAAGGCTTCCATATAGGTATCCAGCAATGGATGTTGATTAGCTGAAAAATTGACAATATTGGATTGATACACCGTCTGAATTTGCTTATTATTTATTGATGAATTCACCAAACACTTTAAGGAGAAATTAACAAATAGATATAGTACAAAGGTACTGTTTATTGGTAAGATAAGGTAAGGTATAAGGTACTGTTTAAAGGTAGTGTTTATTCTTTTTGTTTTGTATGATCTGAAAATTTTTGTTGCGGGCATTCACAATATAAGAGACTAGTACTCACGCGGGGCTTCGCTCCCGTGGATTCTATCAAGGTAAAAACATAACTCTCCTTTTTTGCAGTCGCGTAAAAAGTAGCCTATAACCTTCCTCAAGCTTCAAGCTACTTCCATACCAAATTTCATCCAAATCCATCCAGTACTTTCGAAGATTAGCGCGTTCAAGCAAACAAACAAACAAACTTTTCCGCTTTATAATATAAGTATAGATTATTCTTTTTGAAGTAGCTGTAACTCTGTACTTAATGATGTGATTGTAAGTTCGCCTTTGTACATTTTGTGTTGCATAAAGTTTTAATAAATAAATAAATTACATAAATAGCGATATTTGTTCATATAAGGTGGCGTCCAGTTGTATTCAACTGGGATGCCACCTTTACTAAGAGGGAATACTAGTGGTTTGAAGAAAGCAAGATGTTATTTTCATATAATTAAAAGCCCTTCTTCACCAGATCGAAACAGATTACACAAATCCATTCCACCATACAGGTAGATGACGCAAACGTAAGAAATTTTATCAATTAAATGAATGTTTGTCACGGCGATCACGAAATCTTCGTGTGTGGATCTTATATCATAACCAAATTAAAATTATAGATCAAAAACTGCTTCTAAGTCTTCAAAATATAAGGTTTAAGGTCGAATATGCACTGAAAAACAATTTCTTGTAAGCATCTTGTCACTATTTGCAAAAATTTGCATTTCGTCCGTAGTTAATTACATCAACACTTACGTCAAACGAAATAAGGTTTAAATTTGAATTATTTTCAGTTCGCTGGCTGTATAATTAAGTTGGTCATTTTAGTACACGTTCCTGTGACGTGCATATTTATCGGCGCCGGCGCAGCGCGTCCAAACACGGGCACTTCGCGCGAATGTGACCTAGATGTAACAGGTGCGGTTTCGTAAAGACGAATTGGAAAAAACCAAAATAAGGATGTTGGTGGATGATAGACAAATCGATAGCGTTTATGTTTTGCTATCCGTCAATGGGCTGTATCTCATAAACCGTAATAGGTACGTACCTACATAGTTCTCTAAGTTTAAACCCAACTGTCCCATGCGGCATGAATCCAATCCCTGCTGGAGTGTATCCCGTTGAAATTATCTCAGTGTGTATTTCAAATACCGTAATATTTTCACTAAAGTAGGACCAAACAAAAAGGTGTTATTTCTTGGGCTTACGGTATTGAACTCTATTCACGACTTGTAGTTTTCATCGTCGTACCATCAGGTCAGATAATGGTCCACGGGAGAAAATGGTTAATTTGTATAGATTTATAATCAATGACCTAAAAGTGATCGTTATGCGTCTGTATTTGAAGTAAAATGGCTCATGATTTGGATGATGGGTAATTTAACCGCCATCGTGTATTTGTAGGTATGCATGTATCTAAATAACCACGGACGCAGGCAAATTCATTCATTTTCATTGATTGCGTAAATTTAGGTATCGAGTTTAATACAATAAAGATACATTATACGCCTTGCTCTTATCTATTACTGTGTCTTTAAAGGTTCTGTCTCGATCCACAAATCACTCTATTTAAACACAAGATTCGTGTGACATAGCCCGCATTCTCGCTATTGGCGATCACGAGTCCCGTGTTCGCTTATTAACGCTACAGGGGCGATATATCACGCCTCATAGGAACGTCGCCTCACATACACACTATGCAATGCCGTAGACGTGACAATGGAGAAGTTTCTTCGGAGTATATAGGGCTATGAGAAACTTTCCTAGGAAGTCTCTGTATCTTTTTTTCAAAATTAATACGTCTTTTCTATCACTAAATATTGTCTGCCCCTTTGGATTTTATCTGTGGAAACTTTCATTAACCATTAATTCGGCCTCAACGGAGCTTTTTCATTAATTACAAACCTGACCACAGACTGTGCTATTCTAAGTATCTTCATGTCAAATGTCATTAAAATTGGTTTTACCGTAAAAGCGTAAAATATAGACTTTCGCATTGTAATATTAATATCTACAGATTATATCACAATAAAAAACCATGGCCCAAACCTAATAGTCCTACTGTAACTTAGTCACAACCAAAACATTTAGAATGATGAAAGCTTTTATTTATATGCATCAGCCATTTCTGAATTCTTGTAAAATAAGTCGCATTCTCACTATTGGAGATCACGTTTTCCGTGTTTGCTTATTAACTCTACAGAGGCGATATATCACACCACATACGGAGTCCGACTCATATTTACTATGCAATCCCGTAGAAGTGACAATGGTAGATAAATTAAAAAACGAATGACGACATAATTGGCGCAGTAATTGAGAGATTGGCTGCTGAGCTGAGGATCATGGGTTCGATTAGCCTACGAATAGATGTTCCGCGTCTGGGTATTAGTAAAAATGCACTCACGACACAGAAGGGATTCTTAGTGTAAAGAAGGAATGAGAATTGACAAAAGCTTGCAGACGACATGATAACACCAAGGTATTTTCTATCAAATGACGTTGTTATCAAATGTGGATTAAAAAACACTGTCGAAGAATCACGTGATCAATCCTTTATGTCTTCACATGTCGAAAATTGTATTTGCCGATAAAATATTAGTTTCCTCCTTCCATACAGAACGGGTTTAATCCAGTGTAGCATCTACAATATCTCTTAGTCTTTCCTACAAGAGCATCTTTCCCGGAAACCGTATAAGTTCAAAGATACTATTTGTCCATTCTATGAGTCGCTAGCTACTACAAGCTCACAGCATTGTATCGCTAGTAGGAAGTGATTTATTTAGAGCGAGCTCCGACTATATATCTGAGATCGTGAGGCGTCTCGTTCGGCCGCTGACCATTTACAGGTTCACTAGACATTGGCAAGTACTTTGTTCGTATGGGCTTTTTGTTATTTAACCCAGTTTTTGGTGTGTGGTGGCGGTCGTATGTTTTGTTTGTTAATGGGATAAACTCTTGGGGAATTGAAGAGGAAAATGAATTTGGGTTGCGGTAAAATGTAATTGTCATTTCTAGTGGTATTGTGAAGAGGCTCCAAATATACTAATAAAAACTGTATCCTTTAGGAGAAATAGTGAGCCTGTGTGTCCGTTTCTCACAGTAAATTTTCTCCAAATATACGGGACTGTATCAGGTGACAATTAAAACATATACTTAAGTCATCAAAATAATGACGCGTTTTGTAAATAGTTGGAATATAGGGTCATGACTGAAAAAAGAAACTTATTCAAACATTACTACAATATATAAAACATATCAAATAAAATACTGATTATGAAAGTTTCTTATCATTATATTAAAAAGGGAAAACCATCATTCTATTTTCAGAAAATAAACTAAAATGTGCAAAGCTGTTTCTATTTGAGAAGAGGGACACTCTTCTCAAATAGAAACAGCTAACGCCCTATAAGAAGTATATGATTTTTTTAAATAAAATTCTTTCGAAACAATTTGCATGTGAGTTGGACTTGCACTTTGCTGGTTTCTTATTTAAGTAACACAAATCTAAACGCAAGGATAGACATTCTGACAGAATTTCAACTGACTATAGTTATTCGAATAAGCTTAATAAATCTGTAGATATTTTAGGGGCAACCAAAACCAGTATTTGGGACATAATTTGACAAAGAGGGGCCTATATTATTCAAACGGGTAACTAACGATCCTGATACAAACAACTACAAAGATGCAAAGTTTTCTTACTCTTGTAATCATAAACAAATGCAAGATATTATTATAATAATAACATCCGGGTATCATCCTGTGTAACTTACTTCAGTAAACTAAAAGCAACAGGTAATTCTGTTGCTTCAGGGTGATCTACTGGTAACAAGTCAGTAGCTTTATATTGTTTCTTATAAGCCCTTCAGTGAGTATGGTATGGTATTATTATGTAGCTTCGTTTTACTAATATTATAAATGCGAAAGTTTGTGAGGTGGATGGATGTTTATTTTTTTTATTTGGGACAAATAACAGTTACATGTTAACTAAAATTCGTATAACTAATCAAAAAATTATGCAACCCACACCATTGTCCACAATTTAACAAAAGAAAAGAAAGTTAGAATGACATATTATAGCTAAAAAGGAATAATTTAAATAACATTAATAAATCCGTAACTGATTAACTTATTATTAAATTAAATTGTTAAATCTCAGACAAGAGTTTACAAGCTTCTACTTTAAATTGCTTATTAGATAGACAAAATATAGCAAGCCGTGTGAAGTGCGAGTTATACATACATATATGTCCACAATACGACGCAGAGGCACACGCACTTGTTGTGTGTTTGTTACACTTTCACGCAAAAACGACTGAACGGACCTGAATGAAGTTCGGTAAGTAGATAGTTAACATCTTAGAATAAAACATAAGCTACTTTTTATCCTGAATTCCCACGGGATCCGGATTTACGCGGACTGCAGCAAATTCCAACCTGGAAATATTGCAGAGATTCCAGTCGAAATTCTTAAAAATCATAACTGATTCACCCTGGTACATAACAAATGATAGGTTACACCACGATTTGGGAATCACCACAAACAAGGAGGAAATAACGAATCCAGTGCCTAAATACAGCGACCGTATCCTAAACCACGTGAACGAGCTTGCTGTTGAGATGATGAAGCCTAGAATAATATTCTTAAGGCTCAAAAGACGTATGCCCTTGGACTTGTGTGACACAGCTTAAAAAGGAAATGTATATTCATATACACGTCCTCTTCATTGACGTGGCCATATCACTGGATCTGGACCACAAGCGAACCATTTCTAGTAAACGTATTGCTGAATGCCGTTAGGGGACAGATTGCAGTAACAGATATATTAAAAAAAAACTTTTTATCTCGAGTTCCCACGGGATCGCGATTTACGTGGAAAAACACTCCCATGCGAACGAAGTCACGAGCAGAAGCTAGTATTTTATCTATCTAGTCAAAAACGAGCCTATTTTGAATAAAAAAAGGGTATCGCTCCATAGAATTGGTTAGGTTTTTGAGTTCGGACATTGTTGGGTTCTGTCATTTGAAGATGTGTACAATCTCCATCTCCTTTGTTACCTGTTATATCCTGTAAACAAAAAATCAGCCAAGAGTGAGGGGGACTCTCGTGCAAAGGGTTCTAAACACATTATATTTGTTCGAGTTACATCGCAAAGCCTTTTAAGGTAAGGTAAGATTTTCCTGTAATTGTGTTATGTAAGTCAATAACTTTAGTTGATATCTACAGGATAAGGAAATATGTTTATAGAGATATTTTGCATAAATAAAAAGGGGAATGTTTTCATGTATTTTTATTAAAAAATATTTTATAATTATGAACATAAAATTGTTTCGACATACGGGCACATATCCATAGTTTTTTGTTGAATCTATGTAACAAAACAAAGGTTGATGACTGAATTAAACGATTTTATTCTTATTTAATCTATTTTTTATGATTAAAAGTTCTTTCATTTGATAAACGTTTGTTCACAATCTGGCCCACACAAGTAACCCCAACTATATTTATATATATTACACGTCTGTGTACGAAATGTCAACCGACCCGTTCAGAAAATTTGGAGTTAATTGGTGATAGACAGACACACGGACAAAGGCCAAGCAATTAAAGAAGGTTTTCACTTTTAATAAAATAAAATAAAAATATAATATCTGTACTAATATTATAAAGCGGAAAAGTTTGTTTGTTTACTTGAACGCGCTAATCTTCGAAAGTACTGGGTGGATTTGGATGCAATTTGGTGTGGAAGTAGCTTGAAGCTTGAGGAAGGTTATAGGTTACTTTTATATTTTATTTATATTATAGGATACTTTTTACGCGACTGCGAAAAAGGAGAGTTATCTTTTTACCGTGATAGAATCCACGGGAGCGAAGCCCCGCGTGAGTACTAGTAATAAAATAAAATTTAAATATAGTAACATGTAATTTTACCCAGTTACTGGGTTGCGTCCGGTTAGACTGGAAGTCGACCCCAACGTATTTGAGAAAAGGCTAAGCAGATAATGATACTTACGTTACCCTAAAATGGATACAGAAATTCGTTTTACAAGTATTACAAAATAGTTCACATTAGCAAGTAGAACACAGTTGCATAAAGCCTTATCTTCGAACGTGTTCGTTTCAGTGATGTCCTTATTTTTATGCTCGGCACCAACTTTCTGGAACGTTCGGAGATCGTAAACGTTTACATAGTCTGTTACGAGCTTTATTCTCATATCTGGTGGAGAACGTACGATTTTAGTGGAAGACACTTGTGTTTTCTTGTCATGAATTCTGCTCATTTTGTATAAGTTAGTAACCGCAGACATTGGAGCACTTATACTCAAACTTCTTTAAAGGCGTATTAAGACGGCTTCGCAAACTCCTGAACTGCTGCTAAGCTCTTAATATGTTGAGCCATGGTATTTTTGTATGAATAGAGAATGTGTCAATGAAAAATACCTATTGAAATACCTATTGAATATTCTCTCTGAAATTAGCCGCTGCTTTAATAATATATCATAGTAGCATAGTTTATTTCGTCCTCTTAGTCCATAAGTAACTAAGTAAACATTCAGATTTTTAATGATTCTAGGTACATCACCACATTAGGTACGATCTAACAACTCACGCACTAAGTCAAGGTTGTATTTTGGGAGTAAGTGGTTCTGAATTGACTTCTGGCTTCTTCTACTTAACAGTAAATAACCACATACTAATAATAAAACACCTATATTAGTAGATTATGCTGGCAAGTAGGCACCAGACTTCTCAATGCAAGAATTCAGGCCAAACATCAGCACGAAAGGAAGGCATCAAGCACTCAAGCCAAACAAATCCTTCAATCAACTGGTCTACCACACGTGGAGCCCATTTTACCACCCCACAAGATGCTATTAAACAATCACGAATTTAATTAATAAACAGTACCGTAAAAGTTCAATAACCAGTACCTACAGTTCGGGTGCGCACGCGCGGCCAATATGGCCGCCAACGTGACTAGCCGGAGCTCCTATTAAAATACCTGCCACTTCAAGACGAGAGTGTGTTATCAATATCTGCGCGAGACACGTTATTGTAGGGAAACTGTTTTATTTTGAAACATTTTCTCTGGTAATTCTGGTGTAGTACGGGTGGTACCAATACGATAGACTTAGGTACCTATTGTGCAATGTGTTTGGTCCATACTAAATATAGATTATTTAGTCTCAAATGCATTTTGTCGTATTTATGAATTATTTTGTCTTTAAAACTACTTAACATGAAATATCAAAATATGTTAAAACTTATAATTGGTCTAGGCTGCAACTTTGGTTAACGATATTCCACTCATAAAAAACTACATTGTGCTTAAATGATAAAAATATTTAAAACTTAGTAAATTAATCTTTGTGATTCGACATTTGGACTTGCAATACATACCATGGACATAGTAATATTATAATAAATTACCTATGTTCGAATTGATTTACATAATTTGTGGGTGCTCCAAGAAGTAAGATTGCGATATTAGTCAAAACTACCTCGCTTGAAGCGAAAAAACCACACAATTTTGATAATACATCTATCTATAGATGGACTGACAAGTTCTGTCAAGATACGTATAATGAAGTGTCAAAAATCTTCTGTCCTTGTGTATTTGTTTTTGGATGATTGGCATCTTTAAGCCTCCCAACTTTCCTTGAAATATTCAGTGATACTACACGACATAGTTCAATATCCCTCTTTTATTTCTTCCCCAACTAACTGTTCCTACATGTTTTCCAAGCCGAGATATCGTGAAACTATATATCTATTAGATTGAAGCTACTAATCATAGTTTCTCACGTACTGGACTTAGGTGTGCCACAATATGAGTGCGGTCAATAATTACAGTTAAGCAGGACCAGATTCCGGTACGATTAATATGCAATTAAGCTGCCACGCGATACGACGTTATATTACATAGTATATGTATGGAGATGTTATAGATTATTAATTAAAGGCTTCTTGTTTTTAAACTTGAAGTGGAAATGCAGAGGAAATTAGAAGCTTCGGATAGTAATTTAGATGCTACACATATGTCTATGTGTTCTTGAATATGAAGATTATTTTTATACTGGGTGGCATGCTTTGTGATTGGTTTGAGAACTGTTTTTAAGATGGCATTCTTCGTTAGTGCATTAATGAGTTATTCCTATGAATTACTTATGAAACACAAAATACATGTTTACTATTTATTGACATTAGATAATTTTGATTTAAGTATATTTTTACATATTATATTTTCCATTTTCGTACGTAGCGTAGCCACACTTTTGCTTGTCTGTTAGAAATTAAACATAAAACAAAAGTAATTAGGATTAAACTTCGTATATACAACGTGTACTTTAAAGGGTATATACATACCGAGTGCACGGCTTCTTTGGATAATTACAAACGATATGGCAAGGGTTTTCTAATCCTATGTCTACATGTGTGTAGCATATTAGAAATTTCAATACATTGATACCAGAGGCCGAATTTTTCAAATTAAGAAGAACGAAGGGAATTATCATTTTATTGGCAAGTGACGTGGAAAGTGATGACCCTCATAGTGCTGTGACACGTTTGTTATTACTGGTATTCAAGAAACATATGAAACCAATAATTTGGGGTCAATTCTGTGAGTCACTTATTTTGAGCTGAAACTTTGCATAGAGTCTCCATACTAGATGTTGTCTTCAGTCCTTTTGGATAGATATGGGGTAACCGTTACACATTATATAATATGATTTACACTGCGCGACTCCTGAGCAAGAGTTCTATGTCACGGGTCGATCGAGATCGGGTCGGTCGAGATCTCCGATCCCTAGTCGGGCAAAAGAACTATTGGGTTTTTCTAATTTAAATTTCCTGGAGGTTGAAAGTTGGTGGTGGGATACCCCCATGCGTCGAAAAGAATGTTAAGCCATTGATCCTGCGTCTGATCTTTCTCCACTCGTGACGAATTGCCGTCCCATCGGACTATGAGAGTAAAGGATCATACAGAGAACCCTGGACCTGCGTAAATACTTGTCTGCGCCTGAACCAGCAGCCAATCTCAGCTGAGAGTGGTCGCTGTGGCCAAAATCGGTCAAGAGGACTATTATTCGTTACAAAACCAGACATTGTTGATATTTTTAGCGATCCTCTCAATATATTCAAAATAAAATAGGAGAGATTAGTTGTTGCACCTTGACCGTTTTTGTTAATCATTCTATTGGTTTTGTTTTTTTTTTATGGTCATAATTTTATGCATGCTGTGATCGCCTGTAATTTGGGTTGCAATTATAAAGATACTCGATAAGAATAAATTAATTTATCATTTTAATGATTTTCCACTTCCACAATACATAGAAATTCTCGAGAAAATTATAACGGTCCAATACCGGTGTGAATAAAACAATGTGCTTTCTTATAACAATCAATAAACTTAAATGCCTTAAGACTAGATATAATCTCAACAAAATCCCAGTTTCTGAGATAGCGATCGCGTAAACAATCGGTACCGGTCCTCGTCAAGCGATGAAGCTGCTGAGTAGCTGGTATTATTTATTGTCTATTATCAGTTAATACGGGCTTGCATGCGCTGTAAAGCGATGAGTGCACTTGATTGGGTATGTTTTGTGTGGAATGCAAGCATTGGAAGCCTTATGCATCATTACTTCTGTGTTGAGATAGTTCAATTTTCAAAGGATTATTTATTTTTCTTTGAAATAGAACCTTGACGAGCTCGTTGCTAAATAATAACAGCCGTTCGTGTAAATTTTCAAGGTTAAGCAACACTTGCTGAGGTTTATCCGTGAATGGGTGACTTACATATATGGATTCCTCCTTATTGGGATGAATCTGACACCAGTCCTGCCAAGGTGTATCGTCTTACCCCGCTTTTGACTTGATTAAGGTCAGATAGGCAGTTAGTGTAAAACACTAGTACACAGCTTCATCCAGTTATAACTGGAAGCTGACTCCCACATAGTTGGGATAATAGCACAGATGATAATGTTATTCATTTATTACATTTTACATACATGTTGTTTACATTTTTAAATATTCCTATAAAAAAAAAACATTTGAAAATAATAAAAAAAACATTTAAAAAAATAACAATTATTATTATTATTTCATTTATTTAATCTATGTACATATAAGTTACATTTTTAAATTATAATATAAAAAATAAAAATATTAAAAAATATAAAAAATAGTAGCCCACCGGTATCGGGAACAGGGTCCAAGCTACCGGTGGTAGGGCTCCATAGAGAGGAACCTCCTCACAATACGCACCGTTTCCAGGAGTACTCCTTTCTGGATCAAGCCCTTGATCCAGCTGCCCAACGAGAGCCTCCTAAGATGTTTGTCGAGGCTCTTGGCTATTATGCCATTGGCTGAGACGACTATCGGCACAATGATTGCTGTATCCACATCCCACATGTCAACAACCTCGTGAGCCAAGTCAATATACTTAATTTACTTATCTTTCTCGGCTTTCACGAGGTTCTCGTCATGAGGGACCGCTATATCAACAATATTTTTTTTTTTCTCCCACAAGATACATAAAACAATTTTTTTTAAACAATTTTTTGGTAGGGAGACAGGAGCCCATACTAAGAAAAACTTGTGTTATGGGTCTCCTGGCCACCTTAACCCAGACACATTACAGAACAGGTCAAATTGGAAACTTAGAATTAAGGGAGTGTGTTCGTTTCGAAAACGTTTTCGTGCATGTGTGAATGTATGTGTGCGTCTTTGTGTTTGTGTGCATGTGTGTGTCCATGTGCTGGTACGTCTGTACCTTTACCTCAAAAGTCTCTGTGTTTATTAAGTAGTGTTTCTGTCTCCTCATACTTAAGCCCAAGAAACCGTTTAGTGATCTTCGCTTTACATTCGCTATGTATTAGGATAGATATCATGCAACTCATTAGCCAAGTTATATAGCCGTAGTCCTTGACATGCTGATCAGCCTTTGAAACAAGACAAAAATAATAAACTTTGAAAAAAAAAAGGAGAGTTATGTTTTTACCGTGATAGAATCCACGGGAGCGAAGCCCCGCGTGAGTACTAGTATAATATAATTGGATAAAAAGTAGCCTATATTACTTTCCTCCATCTACAAGCTAGTTTCTTACCAAATTTTATCCAAATACATCCAACACTTTCGAAGATTAGCACATTTAAACAAACAAACTTTTCCGCTCTATAATATTAGTATAGATCACTATAAACTCGAGTGCACACTACACAAAAAGCGCTTAAACCAGCTCAAAATGGTCGATACAACAGATTTATGTGCCAGTATTACACGTTCACCGCGGGCCCCCGGGCACGGGTTGAGTTAGTGGCCGATTCAAGCTGCTGTCGTGTGCTCTATGCTTAATGAGAGCAGATACGTCTGGGTGTGGTTGTAACGGTAGTTGTAATTGTGACTTTTACATCGTTTCTATAAGCTTGATATGTTTATTAATTGATAGGTGGTTGAAGGTTATTGCTGCTGTCACCACAGTTGGTTTTGGTTATAGCCACCTGTTTGTGCTTGGACCAATAAATTCTGCTTTGAATGCTAACCGGGAGTAGTGATTGAGGCCATACGTTTTTTTCATAAACTTAGTTTACGTTGCAACACTCAAAGATGTCAAAGCTGGAAAGCGAATATTAGAACTCGAGCTTTATGTTAAGATGAGACCCCATCTACGACCCGACCTCTGCCAGCGTTGCTTAACTTCTCTCTTTATTATTTCTTTATATTGTTACTTATTTTTTTAATGTCAATCATTCGATTGCCTCGTATACCATGGCTGTAACAACGTTGGTGGTTTGATGACCTGTCCATGAGTGGGAGCTATGAAATGAAAATATTCAACTGTTGGCTATCCGGCATAGAAAGGTGGCATTGAACAGAGGAATGAAAAGAGGGGCTTTTATCCAGCTGCGGGAATCGAGTTGTGGATTATGAAAATAGCTTTCTTCTTCTTCGAATCGATGGAAGTTATCATTTAAATATTATGTTGGGCCCAGTAGGTAGTCCACTACACCACCACACTAGTCACTCAACCACACTAGTCACGGTCTCAGTGGCGTTTATAAGGTCTGGTGCACGTATTTGGGTACATAGGACACTCCAGAAGATGGTACATGGTTTGCTCAGGAGCACCGCATTCGCACTGGCGTTATTGTGGTCTAATAAAATAAGTAGCGTTGAAAGTAGCCAGATGAATTAGTGCATAAGGGGCATGTTCAATTTCTGCGCATCCAATAGTGATGAAACAAAGGTTGTTTTGAATTGAATTAAATTGAAAATTATTTATTCGAATAAAGACACACACAACAATATACATCACAAACATTATAAAAATAAAAATGAAAATTCGCTGAGCATGTCCGTACCGAAAAGATTACCAACTCAGCATTTGCTTCGTTCCTGAAAAAAATTCCATACAATTGTTAATAAACAGAAAACAAACAAATATATATTATAATTTAAACAAAATAAAATGGGGTTAATAAAAATACGCTAATATAATTATCCGATTCAATGAGATAAAATATAAGAAAGCCTGTTAAAATTACCTGTCTTTACTTAAAAAATATTAATTAATACGAAAAAAATATCCAATTAATTGCTGACTAGTGAAGTAACTTCCTAATGAGAGTACGTCAAGGGCGAAGTCGGTCCGTGATTGTAATTATGCCTTACATCGCTACTATGCGATTTATGACCTGTTTTATCTTGTAATTATTATGTTGTGTGCACTGCCTTAATCACAGCTTGTGTAGATCCAGCTTATTCATACAAGCACAAGATATAGACTGATATTAGATGTATCTATGTGTGTGTACTCTTTGTGATATATCTTTTACGCACACAAATGTACTTACACAGGCGGTTTTAATACCTACGAATAAAGTTGGGTGAACTGTTGAAAAATATGTTAAAGAAAAGACTTTTGTTAAAAATAATTAGCAATCATTGCCACTGCAATGCACAGCAATGCGCTAACGGAGATGCGCCATCGTTACATGGTGAACATCCCACCCACACGTACAAAACGTTTTGGGAATAATTTCATTGTGCGTATAGCTAAAGAAAGAAATGGAACTCCCTGCCAAAGTCTGTGTTTCCTGATAATAGTAATTCATACAATTACTATGAAAAACAAAGTTAGGCGTAGTTACTACGGAACCTTTCATGAAAATGTAAAATTGAACAGACTCGCACTTGGCCAATTTTTATTTTTTAATAAGAAATATTGACACACTAGGAATTTCTCTTGTATGTACCGCGAATGGATTTTTACAAAAACCCAGACCCAAAGAGGTCTGTGATCTGTACGAGTACTCTACTAATTTATTGTTTTATACTTTATACAGTACAGTCTATGAGACTGTATCCATGTTTAGATGCAAACTTACTTCCAATACGTAATAAGACTAAGTCTTTGGCAATATGCGGGATGGGCATTATAAGAGACACAGATATTATCGATAAAAATATTTTCTTCTAGGAAAGTTCTCATTAACTTACAGAGAAGGCAATTCATGTTTACGTCTTCTACAATAGGCTACAGAAATTCTTAGAAATGTCAAAATTTCCTCATTCACATTCAAAGCTTCTCAGTATGTTTCGCTACATAGACGATTTTCCTCTTCACCATATTTGATTAATTCACGTGTTCTCCATCCCCTTTGATTCAACGTGCCTAAATAAAATAAAAATGTCGCAACCAGCTACCCGCAAATAAAGTATTAATACCACGTCACTCATCCACGTGAAGCGGTGTGACAACGACGTCACGCGTGACACAAGCCATCCATCACGCCGCATGCCTAGAGGGAAACCAGGCAAACCTGCTCACACCACAACCCTAAACACCCGGAAAATAAAGCTCAAATTCCTATAACTTAACATGAGGATAACTTTGTCCAAGAATATGTTACCAACGTCCACATGCGGTTGAATTTGAATTTCGAAGAAAGAAAACGTTCGAAGTACAAGTTTCGCAACGGCAAAGTTTGGGTTGTTTGAAAATCGGATTTTTCGTCACACGTAAGTACTGGCGGTTGACGAAACGGAAAATTGCGATATAACTTTATTTTTCAGGACGAGATTGACGACTTAAGTAGGTGAGTCGTGATATATTCCCTGATACGCGCTTATCTCGTTACGTTTATTGGCGCGAAGGTTTGCAGGATTATTATGTTTTTGAAATATGAAGTGTGGGTACTTGAAGATGGGCTATACATACATACATATTATAACAGATATATCTTTTCCTCTTAGAGTTTATGTATGCAGATGTACTCGGGTTTGCTTCAGAAAAAAAACCTGTGTATTACTAACAAATCAACTGTTAGTGGTAGTTCCTTTATACCTCCTGCCCCCTAATACATTTTTTGGACATGAGAAACAAGGTGCTATTTAACAAAGATTTACTTGGTAGCTTTTCATTATGATGTAGTGTTTCATATGTTTTGATTAGGCGTCTCAGAAATGAATGTGACGCACCTGTGTTATCTCTTTATTACTCTTGGTTAACTGGTAAGAAATGCGTAAAGCATTATGTTTGGCATTGTGCCTTTGGGTTGCATAAAGTTACTAATATTATAAATGCGAAAGTTTGTGAGGATAGATGGATGTTTGTTACTTTTTCACGCAAAAACTACTGAACGGATCTGATTGAAATTTGGTAAGTAGATAGTTGACATCCTGGATAGGCTACTTTTTATCCCAGAATTCCCACGAGACCGGGATTTACGCAGAAAAACTATCGCACGCGAACGAAGTCGCGGGCAGAAGCTAGTTAAATAATAAACGTAGAAAGCTAGGCATTTGTAACACTGGGTTACAAGTTAAAACTACAATAAAATTTATATTAAAAATCGTTTAGATTTACCTACAAAATCAAGACCACATAATTATCTCTCTTCAATACCTGTCCATATTCTCAATCTGTCCACGTACCAATAAACCATCAAGTTAATCATATCTACCCGCACACAAACACGTCATCACCCCCACTTACGAACATAATGACGTAAGCACCAAGAAAATTGTCTCAAGACAATCCAACGCGAGTCGATGGAACCTATAACTCGTACACACCCTGGTATTGATTAAAAAAGCAACATAAATTAGCGAATTCGAGGGGTGAATGGGGGGTGAAGGGGGGTTGTTGTCAAAAAACTTTTATAAGTGTTTATGTGTACGTACCCACTCTCCCCCCCGCGGCCCGCGCAGGGAGTGCCCCGCGCCGCTGACACCCTTTCGCGCATACCCACATTCGTATAAAACACCCAGTACAGGAGCGGGCGAAACTGGTTGTCGGTTTGTATTGGTTTTGGTATTTTTATGGTTTTCTAAGGTATCAAATGTGTTTTTTTTTAATTTAAATATGTAAGTAATTTACTACGTTTACTTCTACAAACGTTACAGAATTCAATGAAAGCTTAACCTTGTATTGTAGTGTACCAAATAAGACCTATTTAAAAACTCCCTAGGGAACAGTCTTGGTAGAGATCTGAAATTGCGAAAAAGGGAATTTTATTATTAAAACAAAAAAAAATTGGCTAAGTGTTTTAAATTACAATACTTACTAACATTGATAAAAAATAAGTGATAGTAACTTATTCAGTCAACTCAACTATCCGCCAATAGTGTCATTATCCCACATTGTTACTAAACATCCCTTTTCCGGCTTCACCGTCGCCTAACCACTTTTCCTCTCGACTGTACAGTGACATACAAGTACATGTAAATTAAACACCACCGCACACAGACACGCACACAAATAAAAACGTAAAGAAACACCGCGGAGAGGAAGAATGTATTAAGAAAGCGCGAGAGGGACGCCTTTCTAATTAACACCCCGTGAGGGAGCGAGACAGAGCCATACGACACGCTAATTAAGAATACAAGAAGAAAGACGCGTTTTATGTACAGCCACGGGATATTGTCAATGTGTGAGTGAGCTGTATGTGTGTGTTGACGATTTTCCATCTGTAACGCGCGTGTGTAAGTGTTGTGTTATTAACTCATTATGTGAAGAGTTAGTAAGTACATAAGCGTTATTTACTGGTTAATTGAAAGCGGTTTTCTCCGATAAGAGCCTGGTAAAGACAGCGGTATCGAGACATTTTCTATTTGATTTTGATTTTAACATGTCTCCTCGTGGTGTTACGTTAATGTTATGCGGTGGCGAAGAGATCAAACTAGGAACGTTCAGTTGTTGTAAGTTTTTGGTTCGTTGAGATAAATATTTTCTTTTTGGACTGCAAAACATCACTTGAGGCTTAATAATATGTTTCGTAGAACCTACCAATGTTACTGAGTGTTGAGTGATATTTGGAAGTTTTATGCAAATGCATCATACGAACCATACATTTTACTGGGTAAAACGTAATCCTATGTATTCCTGACTAATCTATCTCTCTGCTTAATTTCATTCATGTCCATTCAGCAATTTTAGGGTGATTGAGTAACAGACATCAATTCATAGTAGGCACATCGAAACTTTCACATTTGTAATGTTAATAAAGATAGGTTTGGAATGAATCATACCCAATATTGTATTTACTATTTGAAATCAGATAACCCTACGAGAAAAAAACGAGTGAATAATTAATTACAGTGAAAAATTACAGAATTACAAATTACAAAATTACATTAAAATATCTAGTAATTCTTTACAGTGACACGCATTTAATTTTAGCTTACTTAAGACACTTATCTCCTATAACTGCTGGTAATTTAAATTGTGCTATCAACTTTAGCCGATAAAAAACTTTTTCTTAAATTCACAAAAGAACTTCTAACTTGGTGAGCAAACACTACATCAATTTTAAACTTAATAAAAATAAACAACAGAGTCTTCAAAGAGTTTGTAAGATTTTTTTGCCGAAAGATTTTATTTATCTTAGAAAGATCCGGCCCTTTAATATTATGAGGGTCATGGTCAGCCAATAATGGCTTAAGCGGCTGCTGAAGGACGCAAGGACGTCTTCCGGTGAGGACATAATGATGTAAAGGGATTCTTAGGGTGCATTAGGGGTAAAGAAAAGGGATTTAGGGGGTTATAAGTGGGGTAATTTTTTTTGGGGATTTTATTAGGAAATTTTCATTAGTGTTACTTTGCTATGCGATGAGATAAATTAAATAAATTATTATAGCCAACTGCGGACATCACCATATTTTGCTTAGTTGGAGGGGTTAATATGATTGTTAGTAATGTGATTTTTACAAATTTTTAGTACTCTTTTTAAAATAAGGCATGCATTACGTTTCCATTATCTTCAGGATGGACGCCGCAGCCAAGGCCGGCCGAGGGTAGGTGGCGTTATGACCTAAACACACAGTGCGTTGACTAGTCCCAATAACCCTCGAAAAGAGAACCTGGAAGTATTTGGGGATGCCTTTGCACAACAGTGGGACGTCAATGGTAAAAAATACTTAGTTGGATTAAGGGTTCAGCGTGTAAGTCACAAGTTTATTGTCATAAGACAATACCTCAGATTGACTTCTCTATTTTTTATTTATAATAGGCTCGCGTTTGACCACCATCTTACTTGATGGTAAGTGATGTTATGGTCGAAGGTGAAGCGCGCTTACTTAGAAGTAACCTACTCAATCTTGACTTAAAGACCCCAGGTTATAGCTATCGACAAACTCAGCCTGAGCAAATAGGTACTCCTCAAACATAATTTTAAACGATTTTTTTATTTTAAATAAAAAATTGCAGGTTGAAGTTCCAAGAGTTCTGTCAAAAAACTGGAACCTAAGTACAGTTTTGCAACGAGACAAATCCAAGGAGTCTGATATCTAATTTAGGAAATAATATTCTCAAGTAATGAAAGTTGATAATGATGATTACTATCGTTAAAGTCCTTTTATTACTGCGCAAAACTGCTCCCATTTTATAGCAGGATTTTGTTTTAAGATAACTGTTTCTGACACAATGTACACGTTTGCCTATTGGTGCTTACTTTTTTAGTTGGAAGTAAATAAAAAGGTCTGCAGGAAAAGTTTTTAAAGTACATTACTACCACTGACAAGTTGAACCAAGTTTACTTTTTCATGTGTTATTATTACAATGTGGAACTTTCTTATAAGGAAGGCAATGCGTCGCATTACGCGTAGGAGTTTTGTTTGTATCATAAAAATATAGATCTGGGGGTTTTGAAGACAAGAGGGAATAGGTTACTTCTAGGTAAGCGAGCTTATATTCAACCACTTCATCGCTTACCATCAGGTGTGTTGGTGGTCAAACGTGAGCTTATTATCAATTGGACCTAAACGTGTGTCCAAACATCGAGCGGCAATCGACGCGCGGCTGCAGCGCGCGGCCCGCTACCCTGTGTTTAACCGATTGCCGCGCAAACATTAGTCGGCTTTGTCCTAACTAGAGCGCGGCAGAAACGTGTCCTAGAAATGCCGCGCTTTTGCTGCTCAATGTTTGGACACACCTTAAGAAGATTTTCAAACACTTCGCCCTTTCACAAATATGTCGGGGTTGGATTCCAATCTAACTGGATGCAAAAGAGTACCAGACTGCCTATCTGACCTCCACAATCCAGTAGCTGGGTAACACGATACTCTTTGGTAAGACTGGTGTCAGACTTTCTAGCTTCTGACTAGCCGTAACGACTGTCATATATGTAAAAATGGGTTAAGAGACATCTCGCTCATGCAAAAATTGTGTATGGGACACCCGGGACCATTGGCTTAACATGCTTGCCATGAAGTGGAATAATCTAATTCAACTATGCCCGGTTCATCATTGGACTACAACACAAATGGCGATGCGCCATCGTTACATGATGGTCATCCCCCCATACGCACAAAATGTTTTGGGAATACTTTCATTGTGCGTACGGCTAAGAAGTAAAATTCCCTGCCGGAGTTTGTGTTTCCTGTTAGCTATAATCTGGGAATATTTAAGTAAAGAGTGAATAGGTTACTTCTAGGTAAGCGTGCCTCATCTTTAACCACATCATCGCTTACCATCAAGTGAGATGGTAGACAAACGCGAGCCTATTATCAATAAAAATGTATAATCAGGATCTCAATCTAAGGTATTGTCTTTTGATATTGAAAATGAAACTTGTGACTTACACTTAATCTACCAACACACACTTACATAAATTAAGTGGAAAAAGAAAATTGTGTTTTGTTTAAGAGCATTTACCTCACGGTGTTTCATACAACTTACCCGTAGCAAGTCCTTAGGTGTAATTAGTCAATTGAAAACTTTTTGGAAAAACAGACAAAGTTTTGTGAAGAGAGTAATCAATTAAGTAAAAATAAATAATAATATAACTCAGCCTATCACAATCTCACTGCTGGCTATACAAGCCACCTGTCAATGAGAAGGAATGTGTCATTGTCCACAACACGTGCCCAAAACGGCTTCGAAGTCCGAGGACATGCCTGTTTCCTTACAATGTTTTCACCTCCTAAGTGACCACCAGTATGGCTTCCGCCTTGGTCGGTCCACCGGAGATGTTCTTGTGTATGTCATGCACTGTTGGAGCGAGGCCATTGAGAAACACGGTGAAGCCCTTACGGTATCATTCGACATCTTAAAGGCCTTTGACAGGGTCTGGCACGCTGGTCTGCTGAGCTGCATACGGTGTTCCTACTGGCTTGTGCAACTGGATTTTCGACTTCTTGAGTGAGCGGTTGATGCGAGGGGTCATCGATGGCTGCTCATTGGATCTTATGGCAATTAATGCCGGTATTCCTCAGCTGGTGGTCTGTTCTTTCCGCGACTCTTATTCTGCTGCATATCAATGACCTACTTCAGCTGGGAGCAGTTGGGTACGCGAATGACAGCACAGTCTCAGAGAGATACTTATCCAGTTCTAGAGCTGAAATTACTACTCTCAGAAAGGCCATGGTGAAGCGCATGAATTGGACATTAAATCTCGTTTCCCAATGGGGTGATGACAATCTGGTCAAATTCAACGCTTTAAAAACACAGGCTTGTCTTTTCTTCGCTAAGAGGAGCCAATTTGAATGGTCCCCTACTTTCAGAGGTGCATCTGTACCTATTACCGACCGCCTGGAGCTCATGGGCATGGAGTTGACGTCAGACCTCAACTTCGGCTCAACCATCGAGTCCAGAACTCAGACTGCAGCAAAAAAGCTGGGAACTTCGCGCCTGGATAGCTACTGAATCTGAATAAAGCACAGGTCCGTTCCTGCGTAGAGTATTGCAGCCACTTGTGGGATGGCTCTGCAAAATACCAGCTTGCTGCACTGGACTCGATCGAGCGCAGAGCTAAAAGGCTTATAGGTGACAAGCTTCATAGCCTGCCTCGCTATTCTACAGATTTTACTTCGGGGAGTGTGCGCAGAAGCTCCATGATCTGATTCCTTCATCTCCCTTTTACTACCGGTCTACCAGATGCACAGCTGGGTACCACCCACACTTGGTTGATATGCCGTCTTGTCGTACCAAGCACTTCTCCTCCACATTTATTGTGCGCTCAGCCAAGCTGTGGAATTCTCTGTTGGCTTCTGTGTTCCCTGCCACTTATGACCTTTCAGCCCTTGAAGCAAGAGTAAATAGGCATCTTCTGGGCTCGCTCGTCTCATCGTAGACCTCATCTATCGCTTACCATCAGGCGAGATCAAGGTCAAGAGTGGGCTCATCAGTTATAAAATAAACACAATGTGTTGAAAAATATAAATTACACAAAGGAATGTAGGTACAAGACTGGGTTCGAACCCAATACCTGCCACTCACAATTGGTGTCCGTAACCAATGGGCCATCACCGCTCTTAAATTAAATAGGTAGTAATATTAAAAATAATTGAATTACTTTAACTAAGAATCCTTACTGAGTAAAGCCAAAATATTATGCTGTCGAAAAATTTATAAAAACGCATTTTTTTAAAAAGCTTCGATCCGACTGTGCAGATGTATGTATGTCGATCTGCCCTACTCTAACTAAAAAGCCGCTAACCCCAAAAAGTATTTTGCGAGTAAACGTAAAAATAAGCGGGATATGATTTTTCTACAAAACTACGCTAGCTAGGACGATGGTAAATTATTTTTGTGGGCATAGCTTCTGTGCACAATATATGCGAGGTTTTTTAAAGTAAATAAAAGTATCTTTTAGTATTGTATTATATTTTAGTATTGTGTATACAAGTATTGTGGTTTAGTCACTTTTTAACAAAGGAAGTGAAAAAAATTATTTTGTTTAACTGCTCAGCAAAATTGCTATATCTCGAAAAGTATTAATCGTAAGAAAATGATTCTTAGACCAAAAGATAGAGAATCGAAAGTAGTTTAAGTATGCATTAAAAAGTGAAAAATGTCCTTTTGTGGCTTAACGGCCTTTTAGATAGAGCAGGGCAGCGATGTCGATTTATCTTACACTAGCTGACCCGAAGAATTTCCCATCGCAATATTTTGTTTTTCGTTAGTTTCTCACCTATTAAACCTTTCCTGTATAAGAGGGAACATGACACAAAAATAATTAATTACATCGGTCCAGCTGTTCTCGAGTTTTAGCGAGACTAACGAAGAGCTATTGATTTTTATATATAAAAAGATTACATATCTGTATAGTTTAATTAAAAATATTGAATTCACTAATAAGGACTTACCACCTTCTAAGAAACATCATGAGACTGATACACTCTCAATCCAACACATACATAATCTACTAAACAAAATGGACTTAGTTCAATACCTCGACACAAAGGCATCAGCACATCTCACCGTAATTCCTCTCAGATCTCGATGCAAGCTCTACAAATGCCTAATGATGCGTTCTGTACTAACCCAAGATAAGACATATCGCCTTTTGATCACCTACCGACATCAAGAAAACCTTATCGCTCTCACTGTTGGTTTATTTGTTTTAAGCTTTCAATGCGAACGAATGAAACGGGCTGTGTATTGAATTACAACAAAAGCCTTAAGTGACAACTGAAATCAATCGAAATAGAACTTTATACTATTAATTATAAGGTTGAAACTCGATTGGGGGTTGTGAAAAGATATGTAGTATGAATTCGATTGTCCTGCTCTCGGAAAAAGCTTGCAAGAAAGCAAAGAATGGTGGAAGAAAGGGGAAGGGACAAGAAGGAGATATGTCTCAACGTCGGTGATGAATTAAATTTTTTAGGGGGGCTCAGGGGGGCAACTTTGCCCCTTTCATTGGCGCGTCTTCATCCAGTTATTCGTTTCTTTAATTTG
This sequence comes from Tholera decimalis, assembly GCA_943138885.2. Lineage (NCBI taxonomy): Eukaryota > Metazoa > Arthropoda > Insecta > Lepidoptera > Noctuidae > Tholera > Tholera decimalis. The sequence continues at coordinate 11,083,361 of OW964567.2, read as the reverse complement.
TGTTAATTTTTTTTTGCTCTGTTTATGTGTTTCGCGTGTTTTTTGGTATCTTGCGTTTACTTACTTTGCGTATTAGATAATGAAGTAACTTGTACCTTAATATTAAGCTTTTGTAGGCACATTTTTCGGCCACAAGTATTTGAATCAAAATAGCTCATAGATTTTTAATGGTAAAGGTTTTAAAATTACATTACGTTATCATCACAGTACCCCTTTGAATCGAACGTACCTTTGTAGCAAGATTTACATCTTTCTATCTCTCTAGTACCTGCTTGAAAGGGCCAAGTATTTGCTTCTGTGTAAAATTTAATGTCAGATTGAATAATGCTAATAAGACTACACTTTTCAATCATGGTTATACAACTATTTATATAATATATAAATAGTTGTATATGTATGGATGTCTTAAGCGATACCTCCTCATTACTCCATAAGGTATGCAATAGTAGGATAATCGATTACCTAGATTTCAGTTTTGGAACTAGATAGGTTGTCAAAAATCTATGGCATGTCTTTAACAGGCTTATTCCCCAATAACCCATACCTCAAAACTGCTGAGGCCTTTAAAGTAGGGCTCACAAAAAACGATGACGTCACATTAATTTTCCACATCCAACATCCCCTGTGTGCATGCAAGCTCAGCACGTATGCACGCACTCTCTATTCTAATACGAAAAAAAACTCGAATCGATAACGCAAAACAAAAGCAGAACCCTTCGTAAAATGCTAAAATCGATGCGAAGAAGTGTCATTAAAGAACCCCCAAAAATTAAAACCCCCTGTTTGTGTACGCACACATGCGCATGTTAATATGACTAATAGATGCACACACTTGTAAAAAAGTTAATGAACTATTCACGGCAGGATGTGCGATTTTGTATACGTTCGAGTTTTTATGATGCATTCGAGAATTTGAATTTGTGATCGTGTTTTGTTTCGTTTGGATAGTTCTGTTATGAAGCTATTTTAGGGATATTGTTCTTTTTTATGTCATTTTTATTCAATGTGGCTTTTCGTTCATATTTCAGTTGTCTATACTATGATTATATACAGATACAAATATCTCACCTGATGGTAAGTGATGATGATGTGGTCGAAGATGAAGCACGCTTACCTAGAAGTAACCTATTCACTCTTAATATCAACCAACTATTTATAACTAAGGACTTTACTACGAGTAGGTTGCAGGAAACACCGTGAGCAAAACGCTCTTAAACAAAAAACTTTTTAGCAAAAAATAAAACCGACTTCCATATAAAAACACAACAAAGCCAAAAATAACTTAAATTTTGGTGATCGGTTTTATTTTTTGCTAAAAAGTGTTTTTTCACGCTTTTTAGTGGGTCAGTTTGTAATTTATCTAGTTACAAAAACCAAAATGTCAACTACTTATCACCTTTAACAAAATATTGCTTTTCCCGGTGCAGAGCTGTTAATTTTAGAGGAGTTTTCCTTGTACATCACCCTCAGCTCTACTTCACCATAAGCATTGTAACGAGCGTAAAGTGCTTAACATCTATATTCAAGTAATCTAATCCTAATCTACGAAATACTTATTATTGAGTAGTTTCGGTGGCCATCTGTGGTCTTCATCATCAGTTCCACTTCCTCAAATGGTGCTTTTCGAGAGCAACTGCACAAGGTACTATAAGAAATACCCAAAACGCTATAGGTATGCCTATAATATTGAAAGAGTTCTCTCGATTTCTCCATGATTCCATCATCAGATTCAAACGCGACGACAATGAGACCAACTAAAAAGTAAACCCTTTCAAACAAAAAAATAATTTTCCACATCGGTCCAGCCACCTGCGAGTTATGAGGTAACATACATAAAAAAAGTTCGACGGTTTGAGAACCACCTCCTTTTTTTTGAAGTCGGTTAAAAATATAATAAGGTGTGTTTTTCATTTTAATTTATGTAAATGTGTGTTAGTTAATTAAAGAAAGTGCCATAGAGAAGCCAAAAATACAATATATTAAGTGTTGTTATTTTTGTGTTTGGCAAATTTAGCTTTGAAGTTATTTTAAAGCAACAACAATTAGTTTTAACCATCAGTAACATCCACGCATCAACCTAAGCAAGACTTACCGGGGTCAGTACGTGGATGGATGATCCTCTTAACATACTTTTTATAACAGGTTCGCGTTTACCATGTCACCGGATGGTAATCTATGATGTGGTCAAAGATGAGGCAGGCTTACCTAGACGTAACCTATTCACTCTTGACTTAAATCCCCCAGGTTATAACTAACAGGAAACACAGACTCCGGCAGAGAATTCCACTCCTTAGCCGTACGCACAATGAAAGTATTCTCAAAACCTTTACGTGGGACACGTCATCGTATGCGTGATTGATTTATTTATTCCTTTAATTTCCCATTGGAATGCCTTGCAGCAATTACACCAATGGAGAACGTTAGAATCGACTGCTTTCCAACATCCTATGCGCGGTGGAGTGGAATCGAATGGATTGACGACGGGTCACGTAAACTCTTTAACGAAGCGGGGACCTGATGATCACTGATTGTAGGGTTCCATGCTGAACCGACGGTGTCATTGAGACCATTTCGAATCTTTAAAAAAGATGACTGGATGTGTACTCAGGGCTGGGCAAAATACATGCTTGGCTTTAATTGAAATACAAATTACAAAATACTATATCGCAAGTAATTAAAATACGAAATACAAAATATCTTTAAGTAAGGTATTTGAAATATAAAATACAAAATACAGTATTTTAGCTATTTTTAATTGAAATACAAATTACAAAATACAAAATAAGTAATCTAGATCAAAGGCCGAGTCTGCTATTGCAATGGTGTCGGAATGGTGGATCATTGATTTTTAGGGATCCGTAGCTGAATGGCAAAAAACGGAACCCTGAAAATATTATTTTTTCATTAAACCTATGCGTGTGGAGTATATTAGACAGGTCCTTAAAAATGACATAGGGGTTTCTAAAACCATTTTTTCATAAAGTCAATCGTTTAAAAGATATAAGCTTCCAAAGTGGTAAAATGTGTCCCTCCCCCCTTTAACTTCTATAATAATGGAGTGAAAAATCTAAAAAAATATGTCTGTAGATCTTAATATAAACTTTCAACTAAAATTGGTTTGAACGAGATCAGGTCAACAATTTTTCAGATACAGCATATTTTCTAAAACCGCAAATACATGGTGTTCGCTGGCAGATTTTATACTTAAAAAAAAAACAAAATGAATCAAAAATATAAAGAAAGACAAAGTTATTTATTTATCATCTTACAAAATAATAATGCGGATTTTAGGTTTTAAAAATCACTCCACTCAAATGGCGTCCTTCTAGCCGCAAACGTTCTTGCAATCTTTCTTTCATGTTGGCGAAAACTCTCTTGCAAAGTTCTGGACTGATAGCCGCAATGTCGCGTCGGATATTTTCTTGCAGGGCCTTTACCGTTGATGGCGAATTGCTGTAGACACGAGATTTGAGGTATCCCCACAGGAAAAAATCCCAAGGAGTCAGATCAGGTGATCTAGGGGGCCAGGCTATGTCGCCAAAGCGACTTATCAATTTTCCAGGAAAAAGTGGTCTGAGTTTAGTCATTGAGTCCCTGGAGGTGTGTGCCGTAGCCCCATCCTGCTGAAAGTGGGTTCTGTTATTGTAGCTAGCATGACAATGCAGCTCCGGTATAAAAAAGTTGTCCAGCATCGCGCAGTATATAGTAAATGCGTCAACGGTTTCACCTCTGTCGTAAAAATTAGGTCCAATTAAGCCATTTCCAGAAATGGCACACCAAACTGTGGTCTTCGGGCTGTGGAGAGGCTTTTCATGGATTTCTTTTGGATTGCTCGCACTTCAATAACGCATACTCTGCTTATTAACGTACCCTCCGATGTGAAAATGCGCCTCGTCACTAAAAAATATGTTACATAACCGCGTAGGTGTAGAAAATCGTTCTAGAACGACTAGCATAATTCTGCCTTTTTATGAAATCATCTTCTTTCAATTGTTGGATGATTTGGAGCTTGTATGGATGGAACTTCAATTTTTTTTAAATAATTTTGTGAACTGATGTCTTTTTCAAACCCGTTGATGCTGCAATCTTTCGAACAGACTTACGCGGATTTGTCATAATTTCCCGTCTCACAAGTTCTGCGTTTTCAGGAGTAGTAACAGACGTTGAAGGTCCAGGCCGAGGCTCATTTCTGACTGATCCAGTTCCTCTAAACTTCTGTACCATATCAATTGGTTTGACGGACCATCTTTTACTCGTCGGATATCGAAGTGAGAACAAAACCGACGCCTCGCCACATTGATCAAATTATTGTTCGCGAAATACGCCTCAACCGCAAAAGCGCGGTGCGCTCCCGTCCACTGACTCATGGCTACAAAACAACCCGCAACACTCCCGCGCCGAATGATACCCCGCTTCCCCCGCTGACGCTTTGCTAGTCGCCGTGAGCTCTGTTCAAAGTGTAAAATCTGCCGGCGGACTCCCTGTATAACTTAGTAATTCATACAAACACTATGAAAAATAAAGTTATTTGGCGTAGTTGTAAAAAATGTAAATAAGCTACTTTTAAGAAAATTTTAAGGTTGTAAGGTAATTATATTATTATAGTCACTGCGGAACCCTTCATGGGCGAGTCTGACTCGCACTTGGCCAATTTTTTATTTGTAGATTTTGACAAGTTTGGTAATCTATTATTATAATGTTCAACCACTGACACTCCATTGAAAGAAATGGCTTAGAATGGTAATCTCGTACACAATGACAAATGAATGACTGACTAAGGCTGCCCGCCCACGTCTGATAATTGGTGACCGATTTTTGTAGGAGAAAAATAGAACACACTGATAGCAATAATGCAACGCACACGTACTACAAAAAGTTGGTCAGAAATAAAATCGGCGCATCCCGACCGATCCGATTATCGGTGAAAAATGGAACGTTCGGAAATGTAGAGTAAAATGCACGCTACTCACCTACAGTCGGTCGCATGCACTTGCGAAGGAAGGACAAGTGTTGCGATTCAATAATCTCTGAGAGATTATTGGATCAACAAATGTTCCTCAAAAGCCAAAGACAAACCTTTCATGATTCCTTTACATGAAAATCTGGCAGTTTGAGTGCTTTTGCGAGGCCCCCAAACGTCCTTACCTTGGTATTGTTCGTCAAATCGTTAAGCTCCTTGTTCTAAATTGAGCTATACGTCATTTGACAAATGCTTGCACTGTATGGACAGGCCCACTCAAATCTGTGAGCATCTTTTTTTAAAAGACCGCCTCAGACTAAAACCTACAAGGTTCCCATATAATTAAACCATTATAGATTTTATGGACTTTAAAAGAGACGGACCCCTGAGTTTGTTTCTGTGTTTCTTCTCAGGGTAGTCAGTTAGGAAACACCGGCCTAATCTAGTTAACATTTACGAAAAAAAATGACGTGTAAAAGTGTTATTTAATAACCAATTTGCAAAGTAAAGATCATTTATCATTTATAATAAATAAAAATAATAAAATAAAAATCATTTAGTTTCAGACACAGTCCATAGATTAGATTAAAATTATGTTATTATTTTTCGTGTTATTATTATTATTATAAATTAATTTGATTCATTAAAATTAAAAACAAAAATTAAAATTATACACAAAATCACAATAAATAGGTAAAAAGATAAATTATAGTTACAAATACAACAAAACAAATGACACATGCTCCCGCTCAGCAGGCCCGCCGAACCCCAGTAACATGGAGTTCTGTGAACCTACTAAGCAGGACAGTGTCACTTCTATCGCCCACCATCCTGAGCAGACTGTTACGACTCCTTCGCACTCATGCCATTACCGATGCAACCTTCTTGCGCATAATCGCATAAAAGTCTTCGACATGAGCGTCCGCAAACATGCCGGAAGAACTGCAGTATCGAGGAAGACGAAACATAACGTTGACATAAATGTTAAAGAGCCTCGGTGACGTCAGACCCCCCTGCCTTACGTAAGTAAAGCAGGGGGGCCTAATAAGTATTCATCAGAGTGTTCATCATTTATCATTATCATTTATCATTTCCTCTGTAAATCCACCTTCCTCCTTATATTCATGAGATTCTCTCTGTACATGACGTGCTGCTCCCTCGATAGCCACAGACAAAGTGACGGACGTAGGCGTTGAATCGACCACAAAATCGGTCCTGAGAATCGGAGGAAAAATCGGCCCGATTATCTGTCCTACAAAAAGTCTGACGTGGGCGGGAACCCTTACGCGGTAATCTGCTAAAATTTTTACAGTTCCAACCGAAATTTGGTCAATTAGCACCATTTTGTATTGTAATAAATATAGGCTTATCTATTTAAGATAATTTAAAACACATAAATCAAAATAAATCAAAACACCGGCCGCTAAAAATAAAAAACAGATGAAACGTCAGTAAGCAGTAATGTCACATTTGACTTTGACAGCTAAAATATTATTGAATTGTATAGTTTTACTACATTTCTATTAACAGGTTTTATAATAATGGCAATACAACTATGTCAATTTATAACACAATAGGGTAGTTTCCTGTGTTACAAAATAATTATTTTATTTGGTCCATTAGGTAGATTTTCAAAAAATATTGGTCACATATTTGTTGCTTTTTCAAGTCAAGAAAAATTCAAAAAGATGGAAAGCTTCAAAGTACAGGAGAGGGGGCTGCTGACGTCACACATTGCTAAGAAATATACCGAGGTGTGACGTCACGCGAAATTTCAACTCACTGTATCGTCTTAATTTTTCAATTACGTGAAAAAATAAAAAATAGGTGTCCAATGTTTTTTGTTAAACTACGTGAGGGACTAAATAAAATATTTTAGGAAACTACCCTATTCTACTAGGAGACCATTATGAATTTAACAGATTACGATCTTTTAGCAAAATGACAATGGCATCGATCGACAATTAGGAAATCAATGATAGACCATTGTGGCACAATTGCAATAGTAGACTTGAGGCCCAGCACGGGCTGAAAAGTAGAGGAAAACAACATGAATTAATCAGTAAAACCAGAGTATCCGTTCATGAACACTAAATTTTTAAATGTACTGTCAGACAAACAGCCTCCTGTTGGAGAATGAATAAAACCTGCTAAAAAACAATCTTTCTACAGGTCCTGATGAGCACAAACTTGTGTTAAATTGTTTGAACCATTTTCGTTCGTTCTACACAGAACAGCAGCTTTATTTATTCCGTGTTTGGAAAAAACTAAAACAAACCGTTATGACTTGACAAATTGACATCTTAGCTTGACATTGAAAATTTGACAAAAGTCCATTTTTTGCGTTTTGTGGCTGCTTTACCATCATTACACTCTCGCGGTCTCGCCTCGCTCTCACACTCACGATCGCTAAATGAATGAAGGTTTAATGTATTTTAATGTTAAAATGTATTTTGAAGCCCCAAGTATTTGAAATACTAATTACAAAATACCTCGGCGTCAGGTATTTGAAATACGAATTACAAATTACATTTTAAAGAAGTAATTGAAATACAAATACCAAATACGTATTTGTATTTCAATTACGTATTTTAATTACAAGTAATTCAAATACTGCCCAACACTGTGTGTACTACAAAGGTTGGGTTAGTCTTGTTGGGTCTGATAAGACAATTGCAGGACACTCTTTTGCCCGCCAGTAGAACATAATGACAGAATTCACATTGTTATAAAATTATTATAAACTTATTTAGTGCAAAACTGCTTTGGGTGCAGTATCTTAAATCATCGTATATGAGCATGGTCTACTTAGCCTTTTCCTGACTATATTGAGGGGCTTCCAGTCTAACTAAAAGCAACTGAGTATCAGTATTCTTCATGGAGCGACAGCATATATGAGTTCACCCAGTAACTGAGTGACACAATACCTTCTGACAAGACTGGCGTTAGATTAACTGGCTTCTCAGTGAAGAATTCCAAAGATGTACAAATTTGCAGCCGAAAACAACGGCTTTTTATGCTTTCTGAGTCACGGTGGGATCTTGATATATTATTGATTACCCATCCATTGAGCGACTTAGACAAGCATTACTTAACTTTGAAGATTGATCGGTACGGATGTTATTATTTAGCTCCTACGAGTATATTAGAAATATTAACACGTTGAACGCCAACGCGGTCAGTGCTGACCGATAGTGAGCTTTCCCTTTAGGCCAAGCAAAAATCACAGTTCTATCCAAATTTAGACCAAATCAATAAAAAAAAAAATAGATACTTATATCTAATGTCCAAATGTATGTTTTCATTAACAAAAGTCAACTTTAGTCTTTGATTAAGTAATTATGGAGATATTAAACGCCGGGCAGCACTGACCGACGCAGCCCGAACGGCAAGTCTAGTTGTCGGCCATCACTGACCGACGCGGCCTGGACGGGAAGCAGCATTTTTTTTCTTGGTGTTCAACGTGTTAAGCAATTTAGGTGCTCTTATCCAAAGAAAAGTATAAAATGGTGAGATATAAGTTTTTAAGCTAATATTAACCATATTAGCTAGCAGTATCATTATTTTGTTTAACTCAAAACATAAGATACACATGGTAAATATCCCGTTTGAAGTTCTAATGATAAGATTGAGAGACATCACGATTTGAATAAAACGATGAAGAAATGAGCCGTGGTCCAGTGGTCACATGCGCGACTTACGAGTTGTGGGCCGTTGGTTCGAACCCAGACAGGCATATTACTTAGTATAATTTCTATAACCATCCCTGCTATCAAACCGCCATGTCCTAGAACCGAAACATCCAAAGACATGTATCCACCAACATCCACTGGGCGGCCGCAACAGTGATATAGCCCTATTGTGACGATTCAGAATAATTACATTATTAAATGAACAGAATAAATCTATTCTCCAATTTACGCTATGCGGATGATACAACCCTATTTGCAAGTAGCATTGCGCATATGGAGAATCTGCTGGGGAAAATGGACAGTGTCAGCCTTCAGTTCGGATTAAAAATAAATCACACCAAAACAAAAATGATGATTCTAGATCGTGCTGAGAATAACTCGCCAGAGGTCACACATATAGCTAATTGCGAGGTAGTGCAATCATACATTTATCTGCACAAAAGAAATTATACGACGCATGGCTATCACCAGGAGCGCTATGGACAAACTCCGAAAAATATGGTGAAACAGAAACTTTACAAACAAATTAGCAAATAAATGATTTATGATTACGATTACTAAAGCCACTAAAATCTGGCTTGTCAGAGCTTTGGTGTTTCCCATATTTCTATACACTTCGGAGACATGGAAAGTATGGACACTGCGAAAATGTGACGTAAAAAGAATGAAATGAATTCCGAAAGAACGTGTCGATCCTAAGCGAACTAAGCGTCCAACAACGCCTATCGTGCACGGTCAAAAAACGCATGCTCACCTTTTTTGGTCATATTTTTCGGTGCGGTAACGACTCGCTTGAACGCCTGGTTGTGCAGGACAAGGTTGAGGACCCTAGAGCACGTGGGCGATCTCCAATGAGATGGACAGACCAGGTTAAAGCGGCCACTGGCAACACCATGCACGAGTGCCGTAGATAGATAGAGCGGGTCTCTCAACTCAAAGATACCACGTGACGACTACGACCACACTGTCGATAGTGAAGCGACTGAGAAGAAGAAACCTATTAATATTATTACGCCTTTCGCCTCTTATTAGATAATTACAGCCCATGTCTATCTATAATTACAGTCTGATGTATATAACCGTAAAGTTTCATCAAAGTTCCGTTCAGTATTTTTTTTGAAAACGAAACAGATTTCATTCAATATTTACATTTATAATATAATCAAGACAGCTAGAATTAATATAAAAAAAAAACTACTTTTTTAGCAGATGATTATACCAATTGTTGTAATGAAGCTTAAGGCAAATTACCATTTAATAATTATTACCAAAAACTCGCTGTAAACACATATTCTATTCTATCAAAACCTTAATAAACCTCAGCCAAAATAAAAGATGCAAACCAAGATCCACTGCAAAATTAAAGTCACCGCCAAAGTTCACAAAAATGTAAACATGCAGATACACATGTAAACATCTACAAATATAAACGTACATATACATCGCAAGGCGGCGATGAGTTTTAAAGTTTTTAAGGGTTCGTCGAAGATTGCGTGGCTTGATTACCGCCCCCCCTCAGGAGGGGGTGCCTCCACACACGGCTAGGGCCGAAAACACCGCTGCCCTCCCTTTTTTAAGGAGGGTAAATTAAAAGTGTTATGTGTAGGCGGTGATTCTTGATACTTTAAGACAGTAAAGGCATTCCTTATCTTTTTTTGCAGCATTAGATGTTATGCTGGTGCTTAGCAAGTAATGGGAACACGTTAAATTTTAAGGTTGTGGGCGTTGGTGATTTTAATTAATTTAGATTTTGGTGTTGGCCTGATTTTTTAAAGCAATTATTTTACAAGTATATGATTTGCTAAGGTGTGGAGAAATGTACAACATGTTTTTATACACAAACTTCCAATGAATGTTTTCATAGTAAGTCGAAATTATATACGGCTATCTTGGCACACATTTCATTACATGATTTTAAATATTTTTTATGTTGTTATGCGAATAAATTATTATTAAAGTCTAAAGGAGGACTAGTGATAGATTGACTAGAGTGTTGAGTGATTCTTTATAACGAGGTCCTCGTGAAATATGAGACAAATATGCAAACTTAGTATTTTGAATTGGTTTGCAAGGTTTGTGACTTTGCTGGACGAATTTTGTTATAGGAGTCATAGCGACTCCTATAACAAAATTACAGCTTACAGTTGCCAATATCTGATGAGCTTGACATTCACCAGCTCAATCAACCTTAAGCCAGAAAGTAGTTATACTGAATTTATTTGCAGGACCCCCTTTTTCCGCATAACGGTGATCTAATATCATTTTATTTTCATAATATTTAAAAATGAAAATTAATTTTCATATTATGTTTCGGCAATCGCATATGCTGGTACAATAGTATTTATTTTATTTATGGCTCTTGAAATGTAGTAAGTGTAAGGGTTGGTACGACAAGTGTCAATTACATGATCTACTAATATAAAAATGGGAAGGTTTGGAGATTTTTATGTATACATTTCTGTCACACAAAAATGGCTACAGGGATTTGAACGAAACTTTGTACACATATGGTTTAAAATTTGAATATGTGCGATAATTCACGCACCTGAAATTACAGGCCAGTAGAGTATTCAAATAAATAAACGATTAATTTTCCTAATAATGAAAAGTATCAAGACTGTTTGATTGTAGTGAAGACATGTGCAAGACAGTCGTCGTTCGCTCGTTCATTTGCAAACGATTGTAATTCGTATCTATGTCGTAGTCGTACAGTCGTACCGTGATATCTATCTGATGCCGCGATATTACTGAAATGATACGCAGTTACATGTTTAATGTTTATGTTGCCATTTTTATGTTACCTCGTTTGCGGAATTGGTTTTTATTTATTGTTATTTTTTGGGAATAGAAATGAATAAATAGGGCTGGTTTGCCTTACCAAAGTGAGTCGTGTTTTCAGCCAGGAGGTATACCTATGTAAACTGTTGATGGTTTTCATGTCAGTTCAGATGCACCCGGCTTGAATGAAAACCTACTCTGAAACTGTTGAAAAAAATGCTGGTTTCAAGGCATCGACCTGTAGTCATAAATAGATATAGGTATAGAGATAAATTTTTTAAAAGAGAACTGGCAATGTGTGTAGAATTCACATTACTAGCAATTTTGTTATTGTATTGCCTGATTAGGGAACAAAAACTTCATAAGTAGGTTTTGAGAATAGAACACTGCTTCAAAATACGTTGGTGAATTACATATGATATGTTTAATATTTTCGTCGTTCTCAATTTCAAACGTCGAACACGCTTCTAATCGGGGGACCTTACAGAACACGTCGCCGTCACCCCTCTAAAAATTAAAAACAAAACACTCGCATAAAGGCGCACACACACCGACGAAGCTCACCTAATTATCGGCGCGGAGGGACTTTGCATAAGAAAGTATTGCTGCGTTTTACGACGCGTGTCGTGCCCCCCACCCCACCGGCCCAGATAAAAAATCTCCCATTTCCTTAATTCGTTTATCGGGGCTGGCGAGGCTTTGTCTCCGATCGATGAACGCCTCCAAATGAGCGCGAAACGTGACGCGCGTGTGTATTAAGCTTAAGGTGACGGTTTTAAGACAATTTTTATGTAAGAATTTTGTTATTATGCAGATTGAGCGCGTGGTTTTTGGTAATTTTTCATGATGTGGAGGAATATTGTGTGCCTACTAGAAAGTTGCAATCGACTAAGATTCTTCACTGGTTTTGACTTTTCTAAGTACTTATTTATTTTTATAGTTACTTCACTTTTGCGGCAATTTGAAGTCACATGTAGATTTTAGCAGCCTCCCACAGGTATCTACATATTTGCTAGTAATGATTGAATATTTGTATATTATAGGTAAACGATATGTATAACCAGTTTAGAATAGAGGATACTCTTTTTTTGGATATTGCAGCCATCACGTCGTAACCCAAGCTATTATCTGACTGACTCATATTAAAAAAAAAAAACAGAAAAACGAGTAAAATTAAATTAAAAGGCACGCGCGAACAAACTAAAGCAATCAGCCGTCCCCTAAAACACGCCACAAAAGTCAATAAATTAAGCCCAGGAACACATGTATCGGCCCCCCGTTTCCAACGATAACTTAGTAATTAAGAAAGGCATTAATCATTGCATGGGACAGAGTCAGTCTGATTGCGAATGTGACAAACTGGCATAAGTCATGCGTTCGAACGCGGTCGTGGGTGCTATGCCTTAGTGCTGGGATATGCGAGATCGGACGTTCGAATGTTGCGATTGGCTATTGTTTTTTTTTTTGAAATTCGATTCACAACAAAACATAAAAATTTGTTCGAAATAGGAACAATTTTTGTTTTAGCGCCATGATCATGGCGCTTGCAACAGTGCCGAAATATTGGAAACTCGAAACAAATAAATACACATGGTAAATATTATATCGTTTTAAGGTCTAATAATACTGTTAGTGACCATGTTAGCTTAAAAAACTAATATTGTTTTGCTGCTAATTGCGCGTTAGGTTAGTTTGTCAAGTGTTTACTCAGAATGTGCTTGTACCGGTCAAGAAACTAATAAGTACCTAGAAAACTACGAATACGCAACCCCCAATATTATGTAAATGTAAAATTAAATAAAAAAATATATATATAATAAAAATATATATATCTCATTGGTACTAGAATAAAAGTGCAGTGGTGGCCTATTGCTAGGCACAACCTACGAGTTGTATGTCGTGGGTCCCAAGAATATAATTTCGGGTGTAATTTTCATCATCACCACTAGTTTTAAAACGGTGAAAACTTCATGCGTTTTGGATGTGTTTTCTGATTGTTAAAATAAAAAGAAAACAAAATTGGTGCTATTTGACAATTAATATGGTAACATTTTTTGAGCAATTTGATTCGAGTCGGATGTTGAAATTAATTTAATCTGGATAAAGAATTGTTAATAAAAACTCAATTGCACAAATGTCTAAGAACTAAAGAAAATCAGCCTTGATATACTTCCTTTTTACATCTAAAGTAATTTCCATCAACTTTCCAAGATAAAAATTCGAACTAAAAAAAACCGTCTTTTTAATTTGTAAAAAAATTTTATATGTCTCAGCTTTTTTATGTATATATGTATTGAGTATGTAGTTTATTACTTGTGTATTGTATACAGCGTGGCGATTAGGTTATCACATTAATTGAAACCACGCGTACTCTACATTAGGTAGTTTATCATATACAATTAAAATAATTTAATAATAAATAATATTATAGCCGTGGGACCTTTTTCCATTTTAATATTTCATAACATCATGTATTGCATAAACGTAATCAGCTGACCAATCAGTCCGCGCGTGTTCCGCTGGCGCCGGCGCCGCGGCGTTGCCACTTTTGCAGGTCAGTAAACTAATACTATAAAGGATTATTTATTTTTTACCAATAACGCCATTTATTTTGTTTAAAAATGCATTTTCTTAATTTTAGTAAAATTATTTATTTTATTATTTTACCGGACTGATAATAACTTGTAATGCTTGCTGTACAATTAAATGCCATGTGATAACCTAATCGCCACCCTTTATAAGTAAATAGTATAATTATGAACTACCCGCGTATTTATTTTCTCCTGTTGTGTCAAATCCATCCAAATGTCGTCTGTAAAAGATCGCTTTTAGCGATAAGACCGCCAATTGTTTTATTTTTTTATAGTTGGTAGGCTTGCGTTTGACTATAATCTCACCTGATCTTAAGCGATGATGTGGTCGAAGATGAAGCACGCTTGCCTAGAAGTAACCTATTCACTCTTGACTTAAAGACTCCCAGGTTATAACTATCAGGAAACACAGACTCCGGCAAGGAATTCCACTCCTTAGCCGTACGCACAATGAAAGTATTCCCAAAACGTTCCGTGCGTATGGGTGGGATGTCCACCATGTAACGATGGCGCATTGCCGTTTGTCTTGTAGTCCGATGTAACACCCGTTGTAGTTTTTAAGTCCTTATTTAATTATGTTATGGTGTACAATAAAGAGTACATCTATCTATTCCAACTCCGATCGAAAAACCGAAGTTCCGATGCGCCGGCGCCGTGAGAAGCCACACTAGCCCTAGACAAGAATTGTTGCATTTACAGATATTTCAAATCGGTACCATTCAATAGTATGTAATGAAGTTTGCAGTATATTTGAATAAGTCTGATGTAATACTGTATTATGTACACGAATGTCGCATAATTTACATACGTGTGGAAAGATATTGTTGATATTTTGTGAAATATTGATAATGGCTAACAAATTCAAACAGGGTTAAAGGTTACAGTTTTCTATGAACTTTTTTTTTACTGAAAATGGATTAAATACATTTTAGAATAACTAATCCAAAGTAGTGTCTTTGAAGACTGAAATAATTAAGTACAGGAATACATACATTTTAAAAATGTATAATTTTAACTAAGCTTTTTTCGTATTATAAATTAAAAATTTTGTGTTGTTGAAAGAGAAGTTTTAAAACAATAGCAGTAAAAAAAGTCCATAGAAAACTGTAACCTTTAACCGTGTTTGAATTTGATTGCCATTAGAACATTCTATTATAAGTGCTATATCAAATTAGTAGCATTTGTAAACAGGGTTCCGTATATCAGAAAGTAAACGTCACACCTTGCGCCCAACGCTTCAAACATTTACTTTTTAATATACCAAACGTTTCGCCAAAAATTGGGGCATCGTTCGCACCTCAAAGAAAAATCGGGAAGTTTATTCACCAACATATTACTGCAGTCATCATGATCCTTTCTCTCATGAACATAAAGCTCAAAATGCGTTGGGATTGGAAGGTGATATATATGTGAATTACCATGAGGGAGTGGACGTGACATTTATTGTTTGACAGCCATCGATCTGCCCTTTGCTATGCGAAGCGTGAAGCAGCAAAGTTCATGGGGTATTCGTCTTCTCCTCTTCTCTGAATAATGAGGGCTTAAGAATTGCAGGTGTGGTGTGTGGAAGACGTGTCTGAATTAAAAAGTGGAGCACCTTTGTCTTGCTACTCAAACATTTATCAAGGCTGTGTGCTTTGAGCGTCTCGGTTCAACGCTTCAGTTTGGAGAGAAATGAAAGCAAAGGTATACAAACATATAAGTTATAGATGGGTTGCTCGCATTTTGAGATGGTAATAAATGTATGTGTACACTGGCGCATTTAGATACGTATCTGAGTTGCTATCGATTAGTACCGATAGTGCTTGCGCTGTTTTTACGAGCTGTGATGTTGGTGCATAGTGCATCCATATTTATTATACGATACTGGAATATAAGTGTTTAATTTGTTGGTTTGGACAGACTACAATAATGTATAATAACTTCATTTACTTCTTAACTTCGTTTTATTGTTATTTTCTTTTATATTTTAGATTTCCTTTTCTGTGTCTGTGTTGTATAATTTTCGACCATAATCTACTGTTAATTATTGTATGCACAAATTTGTAGATTCTAAATAACTAAGAAGGAGGCCTGGTATCCTGAAATACAGGCCATGAGCCTAGCTTAGGCACCAGTCTCCCACAATATGTTTTTATATTATTTATAATATATTGTTAATGTATAAAACCATTGTATTGTGGCGAGAAATAAACCATTTGCTTACTTCAAGTCTCCATAAAATATCGTGTGAACTAAACTCTCTTAACGAAGATTCGATTCCAAACCACAAAATGAGCCGCAAATCTCATTCACGTTAAAACCCCACTGGCACATTGTCACATGTTTACAAAATCCGCGTTGGATTATCTAATTTGGTCGCGGAAGTCGTCTGCGGAATGACAGGAGCGTCTACAATCCACATCGATCCCCTTATACGATTTGAATGTGTTAAGTATCAACTTATAGGGTGTGCTATGTTTTATTTTTGATACGATAGTATTATTTTTGGGGAGAAAATCATTAAACGAGTCCTCTCGCTCTGGATGGAGTCGAAGTGAATGTCCTATAAAAATCAGTTTCAGTTGCCGTTGCGTTCCGCGGCTTCGGTATCTCGTTATAACACTGCTGCAATCCCATCAGGCAAAAGCCCTATCAGGCGTCATCAATGCTGGTGACTACTGTAAAAGGCGTGCGTGTAACACGATGGGGTGTTATCCTTACTGGACGGTGAGCTACCCTTACTAGTTTGAAAGGTCCAGTTTTATATTTCATGTTTCTTTAAATATTTATGGACAAATTAGCCGTCGACAACTTCAATCGAGTGGGAATTTCACACATTTTCCCGAAATTAAAAGTAGCCTATGTGCTTTATCTTAATTATATTGTTTTGCAAAACTTGTGCATTTTTCTGTAAATTAATCATCCATTAAGGTTTGTGGAAAGAATACTGTTCAAAGGAATCATGATGTTTTGGGAATTGTTAAACAAAGAAAATTCTTGACAAAAGTAGTTGTAGACTTTGTATTACATATGGATGCAAAACAACGCCACTCGCTATACAACTCAGAAATAATCTACAATACTGTCAAAGACCCGTAGAAAGATAATGAATGACTAAAACAATGTTTACTGTCTCTTAAAGAAGTGTCAGACTTCTGACTTATTCCTTCAATTGCCCTCCGCGGTATCTCATTAGAACAATTTCCGCAACCCCAGTGGAATCCCTTCTTAGATTACAGTGTATTTATGTTGTATTATTATTTGATTTGTATTCGGACAGAAGAATTTGCTCAATACTCTCTAAATTCTAAACTTTCATTTCGCCTGTAAAAAGATACCACGAAACAAAGCCATGTTTCTTTATAATATGATATTACTCTCTCATCTTTAATTAATCTTTGCGTCACAATAGTATTATGTTTTCAAACAAAAATCCACCCTTTAAGAAAACAACCCTTTCTGAGTAACGGTGGAGTTATTCGAATTATTTTACAGAGAAAATTATTCACATTTTAATCTATTAGAGGTATTCGGTGTTTGGATTCTTATGACGGTTTCGCATACATTTTTTACTATACTTTTAATATACAAGTTAATTGTATATTTTTACTTGTACACTTATATCAATGTAAGTGATTGATTTTTAAAGTGCCCTGTTTTTCATATAAATATTTGTATTCTAGAAATTATAACTAGACGGAATTTATCTTAAGCGTACAGTCATCGTATACACTCCACACATACACTCATCCAAAAGCACCATTTAGTTCAATTAATATGAATCAATTATTTTAATGCTTGGGAAGACACTAAATCCCATAACACAGAGAATTCTAGAAAGGGGTTCTTTGTGTTGCGGGCTATGGTCTTTTCCAGAATAATATTTTTTATGTACCAGAAAAAAAAAACTTGAATAAAATATGTCCACTTATTTATTATTTTTATTATCTAATGTCACTTTTTCAAGGTTTTTAGCATGCACACACATAATCAGAGTATCAGACCGGAATAACTCATATTTTACTCCTTTCCGAAAACAAATGACTGCAAAAAAACGTTCGTTCCATTTTAACAGTCATTTATTTCCATAACAGTCTTTCATCCCATCTCCTCTCCTATTTACCTTCTCAAAGTTTACATGGTGAAAAGTGTCAACTCATCTGAATGAATGTCTAACGTGTGAAAACACGGCCCTCTCGCCTCGGGCCATGATTGTATCGACACATTGTTATGGCGCGAACTTTACTCACAATGGTATTTGAGAGTTTTAATTCCCTTAGGAGCCGAGTTTTGTATGCGTAATATAATTTCATATATGGCAGAGGAAATGTACCTATTTGTTAGGATCTCTGGTTCTCTTCAAAACGCATAAATCTTTCGTCTTTTGCCTTTTTGTCTTGTTTACATCAATAGATTTTTGGCTTTAGTATACGTAGTCAAAAGTCATTGTTGTGGAAGTCAGACACGCTGTCCGTCATCGGCTTAGCCCATCTTATCACGTTCGCTGACAGTGAGCACTTACCCTGACACACATTACGACAGTAGAATTTTCCATACTAAATGACAAATCAACGTAGTACTCGTGCACAAGCAAGCAATATGAAACTACCCACAAAATACTCGTATTACGGCAGTAAGAAATATGAAATTGCTCATTATAATATGACAGTGTACACTGCTCTTCATAATACTTATATGAAAAATTATCGTGAGACGACGTACTTTAAAAAATAAGTGGCCCGTCCCTCGACGTACTGTCATAACGCACTATTTTAATTTCCCGCCTAAAGACGTACTGTCAGCGAACGTGTTAACTATGCTTTTTTTTTATATGCTAGGGTGGGGTTCCCGTCTAAATGGATGCAACTAATAAATAAATAAATAAACTAAGTACTATAGTTTTTCATGAAGCAACATGCAAGACTGGTATCAGATATTCTGGCTTCTGACTACCTGTAAGGTTTGTCAAAGTTGGACATAATGGTAGCCAGGACCAACAGCTTTACGTGCATTCCAAGGCACGGAAGAATATCGCTATATTAAAAATGTCATCCGTCTACAGTCCGACTTTCACCTGATATTCAGATGCATTCAGCTAGACGGATGTCCAATCCCAAAATAGTCGGGAAAAACCTAAGAAAGAAAACTACGAGGAAAACTATGGTGAAATCATTCACATTAAATCATTTAATTAAGTTATAACGGTGATGTTTTACAGAATGAAAGGTATTTGTTTCGTTAAAGTAGAAATTAATCCGTACATTGTTCGAAAACAAAGATATTTTGTTAAATGTTACCACACAAGTAGGTAGTTAGTTAGTTAGCACGCTTAGTTTTTTTCTATCTTCTAGAAACTGCTATGTCCTATAAGATCTTATTTGAATGTAATTAGGCACAACTGATACTATCAGTGGTATCGTCACTTTTACCTATTTGATTTCTAAAACCATAATTTACAAAATTGATGGCTATTTAAGAATGAATTTGATGGCAAAACTTTAGATTCCGCGGCTCATAAAGATAAGGTTTCATAACCAAAACAAACCATTCAAAATTTTAATCAATTTCCATATTCGTACCAACAAATTGGTCCCCACATTCTGTTCAAGCAAAATTAATAAATTTCACCTGAGATACACTTAATAATCTCCGCTCACATCCCTACATAATTTAAGCAGAAAAATGGGAAAAGAATCTCTAAGAAACGCACGAAGACTCCCTCATATATGCGTACCCATACTTAGTGAGTTACACCCCAAATTAATAGCATCCTAACAAAAAACTTCCCCCTGTCTTATGAGAGGGGGGTTGGGGGGTGGTTCATTTGCATATATGTCTCCCCAGCACCCTAAGGAATGGCGAGGATGTATTTTTAATTTCATTCTTATCCCTGTGCTTAAATCATGAGAGCGGCCATGCGTGCGAGGGTCTACCCTGCCTCCCCCCTCCGACCTACCCTGGCCTCGTGCCTCCCCCTGCGGCCGTTAGCTTGCGTCATACGTCGCTAACCACGTACAGTAAAAAGAAAAGAAATCTTAATAAGTTTGTTAGGGTGCGCTAGAGTTGGGTGGATGTGACCACTAATGAATTTTCTTGAAATATACACGACGAGATGAAGAAGGGTTACTCAACGGACAAGTGATTTATCAGAATAAGTCCAAAAAAACTGTCATGTCATTGGTAACAGTGTATTTGAATCTGTTGAATTGATAATCTGGTAAACTGCTCTGGAGCGTATTGTCTTGGAACTGTTTTATCTTTTGATGAAATAATAAACTTATTTGTATTGTATTTGTCATGTATTATGTAGATACTAGTAATCACGCGGGGCTTCGCTCCCGTGGATTCTATCACGGTAAAAACATAAATCTCCTTTTTTGCAGTCGCGTAAAA
Organism: Tholera decimalis; assembly: GCA_943138885.2. Lineage (NCBI taxonomy): Eukaryota > Metazoa > Arthropoda > Insecta > Lepidoptera > Noctuidae > Tholera > Tholera decimalis. The sequence goes on along the minus strand of OW964567.2, from coordinate 11,062,965 downwards.
AGTAGCCTATAACCTTCCTCAAGCTTCAAGCTACTTCCATAACAAGTTGCATTCAAATCCACCCAGTACTTACGAAGATTAGCGCGTTCAAGCAAACAAACAAACATACAAACAAACTTTTCCGCTTTATAATATTAGTATAGATGAGTGGTAGAACGACGCATTTTAAACCCGATATTTTTCTAATACTTAAATTTCCATGAAAACTTACTCAAAAAAATAACTTCGTAAAAGAAAATTGATTATTATTTTTCTTCTTCTTTGGACTGGTAAGAGCTGGGAAGCTCAGGCATTATTCTGGTTGAGCTATCAATAAATATGATTCCCATGAAAATGTAAGACGAAGCAAAGAAGAAACTGCAATTACACAATTTAAAACCCGATAATATTAGTGTAACTTTTAAATAAGTTGTTCCTAGCCACCACGCCAGTTTGTTACTTGCTCAAGGGTGGATCCAAGGGGGGGGGTCAAGGGGTCATGACCCCCCCCTGGGCTGGGTCCAGGACCTAGGTGGACCACTAATTAAAATTTTCAAACATTGTTACTAGATTATACTCCAGTTTCTGTCGTTGTAAACGAATATCGGCAGTGGATGGCCAAGTGACAGTGGAGCCAGGAAATACAAATTATAACTTCTTGTGACTTGGCCACGATTATGTGACCCCCCCCCCCCCCTGGCACCAAAGCTGGATCCGCCCTTGTAGTTGCTAACCCCAGTTGCAAAAGTTCCTTGCTGCCTATTAGCCAAGCTTTGATCTGCTTCCTTCTTGATAAGGATGGAAGTGGTCCTAGTCTCATCTGATTACTTGCGTTGCGGAATCTAAGAGAGTTGAATCGAATTTCTTTTAGTTAAAACTCGTCAAGCGTCACTGATTCACCGATTTTCTGGTGGTTGCAGTGCTGATTCTGGCTCTCTAGTGTTTTCAGTCATTAGGAATGAAGAAAGATCTTTATTTTACTCAAGGTAAACAATAATTTCCCACTAATTACTAGAGCGTACTTATCCACACTAATCGAACGTCATAAGCAGCCACCTAAAAAAACAAGCGTCGACATTTTGGTGAGCAAATTTCGTGGAAGTTTCCCGTTCTTCCTTTACCATATACTATGTCTTTTGTGTGTATGTGTGTGTTGACATTACACGCCGCACTTGTGTGACATTTGGCACGCGCGCCAAAATGTGAGATTTTTTTTAAGTGGGTAGGTACATAGTTGTGTTGTCATTTGTGTGGTTTCCATGATAGATTTGGTGTTAGGGTTGTGAGTTTATGAATGTACTACCCGTTCTATCGAATTGTTGGAAATGTTTTTGAAATAATTATTTTGATCAAGTGAAAAACACGTAAGGTCTACAATAAGAACTGCTAGTTACACTTGAATGCAATGGAAATTTAATTATCTTATTTGTTACAAGTTTGTATTTTATAAACTGATTTGGCAAAATGGATCTATCCACTATTATATTGTGTAATTTAGAGCATGTGCATGTGTGCAGAGAAGATTTGTAATTCTTAATTTGTAACGTTACTAGTACAGTTAGTAACATTCTTTTAGGTTCGAAATCTGTGCAATAACTGAGAATGTTGTAACATACCTACAATTCCAATTAGACTATGCGTAGGCTGAGAATGGAACCCACGACAGCGTTTGAACTCGCTAGTAACAATTAGTTTAAATACAGGTTTTGTTTTTATACGTAGGTAAAGATAAGTGCTCTGTTACTTGTTAATATCAAATTAATCGCTCATTGTGAGGTTTAAAGAAACTTTATTTTTCACAAAAACATTTAAACCACAGGTTTGAGGTTATAGTTTTTATTAATAGGTATCAAATACATCGCTCACTCTTAGGTTTAAAGAAACTTTATTTTTCACAAGAACATTTTGAGATTATAATTTAAAATACTGAATCATCGTCTAATTACCAAGCATGCCGTGCTAGGTACCATAAAGTAATATAATAAAAACAACAAAAATAGGAAAAAATAATAAACACAAGTTACTATAAAAAATACCCAAATCGCTATAGGTGTGCCTATAATGTTTGAAGAGTTTCCTCGATTTCTCCAGGATTCAATCATCACATTCTGATGTGATGACAATGGAAACAACTAGAAAATGTACTGTTTCTAACATAAAAAGTATTTTCCAAATTGGTTCAGCCGTCTTTTAGTAATTGGGGAACATACACTTTAAAAAAAAAATCCGACAAACTGAGAACCTCCTCCTTTTTTTTAAGTCGATTAAAAATGGTGTGACAATTGTAAAGCAAACGTGACACTCACTTATGGCTTTGCTGCAGTTGGGTAAGAAGAGTAAGAGGCCTTTAGCTTTTCAGAAAATAACGGACAGAAGCATTTAAACAGTAAAGCTTCTTCAAAATTAAGAATAGCTTAAGATATTACGAAGCTATTGTATAATACTACAATATATAGCTGGGAAAGACGCTGTGAACCAAAGCTGAGGTACAGAGCTACTTCCTTACCTGTTACCTCACGGCCCTCTACTTACCGTCTTACCTCCATCTTACCCTTTGTACCAACCCAACAGAATTACTCCTGCACCAATAAATTAAAATACGCATTAACCCGCGTTTCCCCTTTCAAAAACTTGCCAAACTCAATTACCAACAAAGAAAACTCAAACAGGCGGTCGAACTTTGACATTACAGAGAAAAAAAAAATTAAAGATAATGCACAAACCCCAAAACCTTTATAATCGCATCAGCAAACCAGGATTGTTCTCGTTAATTATTGATAGAATGAAACTTTTATCAAAACTTCAGGAGCAGAAGCTGAAATTATTTGAAAGCAAGCAAACCCTTCTCAGTGTTCGCGAAAATATTAAAACAAAGCCAAGGTAGCCGCCTGCCTTCTACGGACAGGCCAACTTGCTGATATATATAGAGTTGTAAAGTTATATTTTAATCTAACCTCGCGTTCGAGTCATCGTATAAAATATGGCCCACCTCTTGTTGTTCGTCCATCGTACATCGCCACCTGCACTTTGCAGGATCTTAACGAGGCCAATACAAGAGCTGTTCAGGTAGCTGCATACTGATCCAAAGACGATGGAGCATCGACTCGAAAAGAAGACGAAGAAGAAATAATTTTGGTGTACAATAAAGTATATTTTATCCACCTATCTATTTATCTCGGATATAATATATCAACAATACAATAATACCATTACCCAAATGTGGTTGTGGTAGCACACTATCATTATGTTCTCATGCATATTTCTTTTATAATAATGTTGTATTCTGTATCAAACATTTTATCGCAAATACTCTTTCTGTCTCATGTTAACATGAACGAGGAATTTAAACAGATGAAAGAAAGGGGGTTTTATTATTTTGTATAAAAATGACTGTATTTTTGCTCATTGCTTATTAGGAATCGTGATTCCAAAACACAGCTGAATTTCCATTGTTGTCACATACTTTTAAAGTAAGAAACGGGCGATTTTTTTTAAGAGTACCTTCAATGTGGGTAGAATACACAATAGCAATCTTGTAAACCCCTCCAACAAAGCTAAATATGCTTGTGTCTAGAGTGGGTTACGGCAATGGTTGGGGTTCGATCACGCGACCTATCAATCACAAGTCCAACACCTTAGCCATTAAACTATTAACGATTTTTTAATTTGTGGTGCTAACAACTCTATACCAATACCGCGAGAATCCACCAAGACGCCTGGGTGGTGATTAATACGACGCATCTCCCCCCAACGGTTTAATCGCTAGCTGGCAACATTTTTACCCAATTTTTGGGTGAGTACCCACCTCATCCCCTTAGCCACCCCTTTCTTTCGTTAAGATAAATTATCCTACGATCAGGATGAGAGTGTAGGTTCAAATTGCCGCCTTTAAAATTCGCCGTTCGGCCTTAATATTTATGCCGAAATTAGTGTCCCGCCCCTGGCTTTACGTGACTTTTTTGGGTTGTTTAGTAGGTATCGGTTCTTTTGTTTTGATTGGAAATGGCTCAAATTGTATATATTTCTCACTAGCTTCTAGCCGCAACTTCATTCGCCTGGAAGAGTTTTCCCGCGTAAATTCCTATCCCGTGGAAATTCCGGTATTAAAAGCAGCTCATGTATTATTCTAGGATGTCAACTATCTACTTATAATGATATTCAGATCCGTTCAGTAGTTTTTGCGGGAAAGAATAACACACATCCATTCTCAAAAACTTCCGCATTTATAATATTCACTCATCCGAATCTACTGTTGATTATGTCATCATTTCATAATTCTTTTGTTTAGAAGGGGATAATGTCAAAAGAAATTCTTCAGTTCATTAGGGTAAGTACTACGGAGACCAGAATTGTTAAGAACATGCTTGGTCAATATTCAAGTACAAACAAGGTATTTCAGAATTGCATGTTAATACTACTAAATTATATTTGACTAAATATAAAAACAAAAACGGGTACACGGTGACAAAATAAAAATTGGTTAAAAAATGATCACTGTATTGAAACTTTTTGGAAGCTTTATAGGATAGTCGAGTTTTTTTTTAATACTTATCTTTTTTATTTTTTACTATATAAGTATGGTGTACGCAAAATCTTCCTTTAATATGACCAATAATCTATTAAATACCCTTCACCTATAATTACGCTACCTTTTACCCTAATCTATGCTTTAAAGTTCTTGAAGATTATTTCTGTTTTTTTTTTTCGTTTCCTCTAAACGTCTCTTTAAAATATAATTTTGCAATCACTTCATAAAACAGTAAAGGACTAACAAAATGACATGAAAGTAAATATTATTGAAACATAATTTCTTTACAAACTTCAGACTATCTACACAAGCTTGTTATTTATTTCGATATCCCGATGAGTTTCGAGAATAATCCCTTCAATATTATTAACTACTTACTGGAAATGTTTTTCTGGAATTATAAAACAATTTTACTATGCTAGCTAAATTCTAGTTAGAATAGAATTTAGCTCGCATGTATACTATCTCTGGTTCCCAGTACCTTTATTTTGAAGAGCTCTCTCTTCTCTCGAAAGTTTCTTTTTCAGTTTATGCTTTTGCATGCCTCATTTTTATTTAAACATGAACAAATCTATCAGTCTGCTTAGTTTTTCCAAATTATTTTGTGATCAGCTTCCATTTTTACTGGCTGCTGCTAAGTATTTTACGTAGAAACACCTACTGCTTATCTGACTTCTGGAACCCAGAAACTGGGTAACGCCTAACTGACAAGACTAGTATCAGGTTCTGGCTTTTGACTTGAAAGAATGCTTTTAGTCATAAAACCACCCATTGTCACAGTATTTTATTTTAAAAGCCCTAATGGTGATTAGTTACCTTGTTCAATAATGATAAAACTATCTATCTGATAATCCGTAAAAAACTATCCAAAATCTATAAATAACAGGTAGGATATAACTAAATGAGTTTTCAGAGACACGGAGCAGTCTTGGCATGTATTGCATGGGTATCCATCCGCAGCCTGACCTGAGTAAGTGTTGCTTAACCTCAGAGATACCATGTGGCTGTTATTTTTTATATATTGAGTTCCTTGATCAAACATGCTTGTTTTTCTTGGCCTTCTCTAATAAATCCCACAATACTCGCGTCAACGTTACGCAAAACGGGACAAATTCAATAATTTATTATTTGAAGTCTTCATTGTTTTAGCATTAAAACGTTTAAGCGTCGATTGTTTTGCCCGTTTATTTGTTATTATTTCAACTTTGCCCGCGCTCGAGTTCGGGTTCGGGCAAACGATTTCTTTGATATTTGACTAAAGAATCGCTTGTGCCTCAAAATTATATTTTCTATTGTTGAAAATGTGGAGCGAATCAAAGAGAATGTAATACGATATGAATGGTATGGTGAGAATGGTACGGTCAACATCATTATAGTCTAAAATACAATACAGTTATTGTATTTTTAATTTAAATGATTATTTTACAGAAAAATTGGTACAAAAGTGATGATTATACCAACAGAAATCTCTTCCAGCAGACCTGCGAAAGAAGAGCCAAACTTGAACTCTTACACATAATGTATATACCTATATACATATTATCTCGTACAAACTACGTGTGGAAGAAGGGAAAACAAAGTGAAGCCAAAAATACGTGAAAACTAAAACAAATTTCACAATAAAACATACATAAATAATAAAATACATACTTATATATTTATTAACTTATATTTTATATTTCATGGTGCACTTCCACTCTTCTTTTAAAATCTGGAATGTTGTCTAGACATATTCAAGCCATGATCACGGATGGAGCTTGCAACAGTGCCGAAATATCGGAAACTCAAAACAAAAAATACACATGGTACAAATATCCCGTTTTAAGTTCTAGTTCCTAAAGCTTTTTTTTTCTTTAGCGAGTATTATTAGGATAAAAAACTTCATACCAGTATTGAAGCTTACCACAACAAGCCACCCTATTTTGTCACTGACTGTACACGGCTTGTATTGATAAAATTATATCGATCGTTAATGTTTATAAGGTCATAAGTATAGTCAAGAAAATGCAAATGTTGCAAGCAAAATTTTATAGGCAATGAGACTATAAACCATGTTGGACACACTTCAATGTCTAGGGAATTACTAACTCTTTGTCTAACGTAGTGTTTCAATAGTGTAATGGATAATGTTTGTGATCAATCAAACAAAGAATTTTTGGTAGAAAAATGTGTTTTTCTAGGAATTTTACTATTTTAACACGCTTTATTAGGTCCGGCTTCTAATTGTTGTACCATCATGAAACTTGGCAGTTATATGTAGATTAGATGACTATACAATATTATGGTACCATCGAGCTATTCTGATGCTAGAATTGGACGGTGGCTGATGGAATCTTGGACTGCCTACCAGTAAGAATTAGAGTTTGGGCTCATTAGATCGTCTTAACATATTCTGTCCATTGACTTTTTATTGCGGTAAATAAAAGCGTGCTTTTAGTTTTTTAAACTATTAATTAATTTATAATTACTTTATATGCGTAATGTACATTACCATGTACCGAGCGCAAGACTTCGCCATCATAAAAAATAACTATCGTTTGCTAGGGAAAACTGTACACATACAGAATATTTATACAACGTGTAACGGAAACACCATATCTATCCAAAAGGACTGAAGACAACACCTGGTATGGTGTCTCTATGCAAAGTTTCAGCTCAAAATAAGTGACTCACAGAATTGACCCCAAATTATTTGTTTCATATGTTTCTTGAATACCAGTAATAACAAACGTGTTACAGCACTATGAGGGTCATCACTTTCCACGTCACTTGCCAATAAAATGATAATTCTCTTCGTTCTTCTTAATTTGAAAAATCGGTCTCTGGTATCAATGTATTGAAATTTCTAATATGCTCCACACATGTACACATAGCATTAGAAAAACCTTGCCATGCCGTTTATTATCATCCAAAGAAGCCATGCACTTGGTATGTATATACCCTTTAAATTACACATTGTATATATATGTTAATTTGAATTGAAAACAGTATCTATTCATAAAACCCAAAAACATCTAGAAAATAAATTACCCTGTGGTAAACAAAATCAGAACTGAAATGGTTATAAAACGCGCGGTCACATGCCACTCGTACCTACAGCAATTCTCATTGTAAAATAAAAAGTCTGAGTAACTTAGTATTCCAAGGGGCACACAGTGGGCAAACAGGGGCATACGGGGACCAAGGACTAACAGGAGCCATAGAGCACAAAGATATATCGACGGCCACTGCTCAATACCTTTACCTTGACTCTTCCTACAAACCAAACTCTTCACCAAGTACTTGTATTTTCACAATTTTACCTCTCATAGTAATTTAGAAACCATAAATAGTCAGTCTCTCATAGCCGATTTGCTCACTATTTTATATCATGTTTCTTGTTTGAGTCTGTGTTATTATTTTGTATATCTAGTTATTATTGAAAACTTGTAATTGACTATATTGTATTTATTATTCGTATCATTTTCTCTGTCTAGCTGTAAGTTTTTCAAACATAAGAAAATAAAATGTTGTAGTATGTGTATTCCAAATAAATTATTATTACCTAATGTTTTTTACCAAGTACGGTTATTGAACATTGATAAATATTTTTTTTACAATGGGGTCATTTTCAAGGACAGATTTTCGAATGAGTTTGGAACCCTTTGCGCCATCACCACCTCCTTACTCAGCAGCACTGTGCTACTTTTGATAACGGCTTGCAATGTAACAGAAATGAGCTCAAATCAATTTGGGCAGCCTTTTGATCCATGATTGATTTTGATGATTTGTTTAACTCGGTCTTGTAGCAAAAGATAGTGTTCAAAATTAAATCCTTTGAATTTAAGACCTAGTTACATAAGATGGCGTCTGAAAGGAGCGACAGTCGTCCAGCAGCAAGATCAGATGATGACATTGTTGCCACCATGGGTATATCCTGGATAAGAGACGTCCAGGAACGTGAAGCTTGCCTCAATGGAAAGCAATGAAACAAATAGAGGCCTAATCCCAGCAGTGGATGTAGTAAGGCTGTTGATAATGACGATAATACCACATGCGAAGAGAGGTCTACAATAGTATAAACCAGCCACTGGATATAGACCCAGAAATGTGTAGTCAGGCTGTGGATGATGATACTCCGCTGCATCTATGGCAGACCTAAATGTCGTACCTAAATATTAACACGGCCATGGGGTTGCTATCGTTGGCGCCTCTAGTCACCAGCGTGCTCTGTGGACATGACTAACAGGGGCGTTTTGTTTACCGTGACATGTGGGAGATCCTGCACGTCCGACACGTGATTGCGTCACTTTAATGAATGTTCACCACGTTTTGGTGGAAATTTTTTAGTGATTTTTACTGCTACAAATCTTTCAGAGGATTGTATTCTGCTTTTGTTACATCAATTCATCTCAATGGGGTGTTGCAGGTCTCGATTACTGTAATGGTTAGAAGCTAACCTTATCATAGTTGGGAAAAAGCTTAACGTATATGAGTATCAAGGTGTTGGATATTACTGTGAGTATTTTCAGAACAGTGTTCCTAATATAAAGCCTTGCCCTAATGGAGCCTAATGGTCTCTTCACCAATTTCTTTGGTAAGTCGTTCGCAGCTCAAGCAGTACGACTGTGGAATATTCTTCCCGAGTCAGTAAGACAAGCACAAACCCTTCCTTCTTTCAAAAACATGGTAAAAGATCTCTATCTCTCTCTTTAATTTGTTACTTTTTTTTATATATCTCAGCTTTGTTTTTTTTTGTATATATCTGTATATGTGTATTGAGTATGTAGGGTATTATTTGTTTATTGTATATAAGTGAATAGTTCACCATGGACTACCCGCGTATTTATTTTCTCCTGCTGTGTCAAATCCATCCAAAGGTTGTCTGAAAAAGATCGCTTTGAGCAATAAGACCGCACATTGTAACACCCTTTGTATTTTTAAGTCCTCATTTAATTCTGTTATGGTGTACAATAAAGAGAATATCTATCTATCTATCAAATGGAGATTAGCCAAGACAAAGCAAGTCATTCCTTATTACTACTTATACAACCTACTTGTTATAAAAGCGTATGCAGTTTGCATAACTTAGCGAGGGAAAGACCCACATCAAAATGTCTTTCTGAAAAAAAAAACATGTTATAAGATAGAGGGCTATGTTGAAAATAAGACTGCTTGGCAATGATTGCTTCTGCACATGTGATAAAAAAATAACGCAGTTACAATAAACCAGGTAACTGGTTTATTGTAACTACGTTATTTTCTAAAGTTATATAAGAAACTCTTTTTTGTGTGTAATTATTGGATATTTTACTTGTATATAAATATTTTTTATGTGCTTTGCTTTAGTTTATTATCAGTTCAGTATTAGTAAATCGTGAAAATTAATTATTTTTTAGAAGAGTACCTAACTGTGGAGTTTTTTGCCGGTTCTTCCCTATAGAAACAACCAATTCGAATCGTGCACTAACTTCTGACGTTTTAAAAAAGCCTATGTAGGCCTATATGAAATAAAATATTTTTGATCAAATTATTCTATATTATAAAATATTATTTAGTATTTGTAAAGTAATTCACGCCTATATACCTATTTTTTTACAAATTGGATTTTCTGTCTCGTAAGGGACTGGTATTTGAAATTAAACACTAAATATGACATTTAATGCTCTCAGTGAATCCTACAAAAACTGAGCTCATACTTTTCACCAAAAAGAGGAAGCTGGCGGAGCTGACACTGCCAAAATTCTTTGGCACCACTCTAAGCCTTTCGGCTGAAACCAAATACTTGGGCATCTTCCTGGACAAACAACTGAATTGGGCAAAACACGCTGAGCACATCACCAAAAAAGCCAGTATCTGCATGTGGCAGTGCAAACGCATGCTGGGCAGAAACTGGGGTATCAGCCCCAAAACAACCCACTGGCTATACACGACTGTTATAAGACCAATTATTACGTACGGCTCCCTAGTCTGGTGGCCCAGAACAGACTTAAGCACGGCACAAAAGGATCTTGAGAAGCTGCAACGACTTGCATGTGTGGCGATCACTAGCAGCATGAGAACTGCACCCACTGCCGCTCTACAGGCCATGCTGGGCCTACCACCACTGCACCTTATAGTACGAGAAGAGGCTGCCCTGGCAACCTTCAAACTTGCTATATCCGGGGCACTCTTGCGAGACTCCAGGATCAAACACACACGCATCATGGAGGATTCAGTCAAACGACAACCCCTGATGACTGCACCATAATAATATGATAAGACTGCAAAGACGCATCACTTCCAAAAAAACTACCAAATACAGCTCATGCCGGAGCCCGAGGACTACTCAGGGCCTGAGGAGCTCAGGATTTACACTGACGGCTCAAAGACAAACACTGGAACTGGAGTTGGAGTTTTCTCCAACGATCTCAACATAAATATATCCAGACCGCTGGGGAAGCTCAACACCGTCTACCAGGCGGAATGTGTGGGCATTATTCAGGCGATCCATGCCATAGAAGCCAGGAAAGTCACGGATAGTCACATCCGCATACTTTCCGACAGTGCCTCAGTACTTCAATCCCTAGAGAAAAATTATATCACGTCCAAGCTCATACTAGAATGTCACAATGCGCTGCAACGCTCAGCGGTCGAGAACCGCAATACTGTGACACTGCAATGGATAAAGGGGCACAGCGGATCACTCGGCAATGATGCGGCGGACGAACTGGCCAGGAGGGGGTCCGGCGCGATGGTTTTCGGACCCGAGCCCATCGTGCCGCTCCCCTTCACCCAGCTGCGCACATGGCTTAAAGAACACACACACGACCAAGCCCGAAAATGGTGGTCCTCGGCACCAGGCTGCAGGCAGTCCAAAGAGGCGATGCCAAACTTAGATAATAAACTAACCAGGCGCCTCCTACACCTGGACAGAAGAAGCCTGCGAATGGTGGCGGGGACCATCACCGGGCACTGCTCACTGAACAAACACTATCACACAATAGGTATAACGGACAGTCCCCTATGCAGGGCATGTATGGGGACGGAGGAAACGGTAGGACACGTGCTCCTAGAGTGCACGGAAATCACCGAAATACGGAAACGAACCCTCGGGTCATTAAATTCCCTTACAGATGTCCTGAATAGACCGAAAGACCTGATCTGCTTCTGGAGGGAGGTTGGCTGGATGGAGTGACGGCCGACATGGCTCACGCACAATGGTCTCGTGCAGAGACTAAGTGCGGAAACCAAACTACAGAAGAAGAAGATGACATTTAATGAAGTATCATTAGTACCTACTCTACACTGAAACTAAAATTCCGTATTATTTAACATACAAAACTGCACAAAAACGCAGCATTCAATAATTAGGGTTGTACGCTATGGTTATTAAAATGGCCAAGTCCAAACAACACTAGAAACTTCCGGTCACCGAGCCCAATAACAAAGCGTCATCGCCTGCCAATTAGTGTTGGAGCGCTATTTGAGTACTGCTGCAAAAATACCAGTTCCAGTACTAGGAACTTGTTTACGTACTTATTATGTGGAATTTAATTTGTTAATAGGTCTTCACTATTTATTTATAGAGATGCTTGTGAGTGGGGAACGGTATCGGGGAACTAGTTCTTTTAGTGGGCGAATGTAGGACGGTACTATGGTCATGTTCTAGTTTTGAAAGGATATATGTGGTAGTGATGTAACTGGCATATTTGACTTTTTAAACTACATATTGTAACTTAAATGCAGTTTAAGTGTGCGTATCTTTGGTAATACAACGTCTAGGGACATAGAAAAGTGTTTAGCGTGGACTTGGCGCATAATTTAGTTACTAAAACTAAACTTTTGATTTTTACTGTCGGTAAGATGATGTACCTGCGATGAGTCCATAGATAAAATAAATAACTAGATATGTTCAACAGACGAAATTATATGGGAACCGTGTGTCTCCAGTTAGGCGCTGGGCGGGGCAACAACTACACATGCAGTTTAATAAAATCAATAGATACGCACTCGCACACACACCCGCATTTCTTGAATCAGAACGTACTATACAATCAATAATAAACCTTATTCCGTCAAACACAGCGTGTATTTACCATGCACCGTAGAACTTACCGACACAAAAACATCGGTCGCTATCGTTGTGCTGTGCAAAAGCAATTTATTTTACATATACGCTAGTGATTGACTAAATCGGAAAGTTATCGATTCTTCCATTTATTATTGTACAATTTTTTTTGGGCACCTGAAAATGAACCAAATAAAAAATGGCATGTCCAGAAAATATTACAATAACAATAAACATATTATTAAGAACATAACATTACATAATTATTATTAAGTACTACCTACTAAGTATTAAGGGCTACCCTGGCGCTTTCGACTTAAATCTTAATATTTAATTATCATAGTGATAGGTCAAATAGAAGTTGATGTTAACTTACATTACGCTCTTGATCGGAACATACCAGCCGTATAGGTTGTATAGAATCCTGAAAAGTTGAATGACTGATTTTATGAATACCCTAAATCATGAGAATAGCTTTCAGTAATAAAATAAAATTCAACCCACTTCTGCAAAAATCAGTTGTACTCTTAATTTTGGAATTTTCCATTCAAAAATCCTGCGACTTTTCTTTAGAGACTAAAACATTTCTACGTTGAAGTCGGTTGCTATTTTTTGTAGGGTACCAGTTAGGTGGCATGCCTGTGGCATCAATCCATTCCTTTTTTATGTTACCATCTTTTGGGAAACTGAAAAGTACGAAAAGCACTTATTTATCATTTACATACATCCTAAGCTACTTCTAAACGTCACCATATAATATCGCAATAATTACGTAACACACTATAAATCAAGATCTGAATGATTTTGACGTATATTGCTAATGCATTGCTTCATATGTTCGAAATATTGGTCTGCTCAACAACGTAAATACCGCAGTGAGTGTTGTTGATTTAGCATAATGAAACCGATTCCTACTGTAAGTGTGTTACGCAATTACCCCGCAGGTAATAGTTTAGTAGGTTATAATAGGTTATTGTTATAAGAAAAATCCTAGTTAGTAGAGAAATAGTTAAATATATGAAAACAAACACACATCCATGCATAACAAATAAATAGCATGAATATATTGACTTATTTTAAGCTCAATTCACAAATACATTATCTGAACCATGCCGATTATTATAACGCATTCGAAGCTTCAACGGAAGCAAAATACAAAAACCATAAAAAATAAAGAAACAGCATGAGGATAAGGCATAACATACGATAATTCTAAACCGAAAAACACCACCGATTATTAACCTAAAATTAAAGTAACTTACTTTACGAATATTGGTTACGCATTTCTCTACTACTCTGTAAAAAAATCAAAATAAGTAAAAAAACATTATTTACATCGATCTTCCAACCAGGCTAAAACGGTTGACAGATTGAAAAATAAACTATTGTAGCGACGGCGACGTCGGAACTCCACGCATGCTGCGGGCGTAAAATAAATTGTTTATTTTTTTTTTACTTTTTTGTACACTTGACTTTTCAACGTATTTTTATTTCTGTCACCTCATGTAAAATAAAAGTTAAACATATTTTCTTAGAGGTTTCCGTATGTTATAAAAAACTTTTTACCAAAAAATTAAACAGACTCCCAAATAACACTGCAAAGTGAAAAATAACTTTAATTTCGGTAGTCGGTGTCTTTAGTTTTGTATTTTCGTTTTTGGCACCGACTTCCGAAATTAAAGTTATTTTTCACTTTGCAGTGTTTTTTGGGAGTCGGTTTAATTTTTTGGTAAAAAGTTTTTATTTCACTCTTTTTAGTTGGTCGATTTTTAATTTACCTAGTTATAAGAGCCTAAATGTCAACTACTTATATTCATTTACAAAATATTGCTTTTCCCAATGTTGGGCTGTTATTTGTTGAGGAGTTCTCCTGGTAGTTCACCATCAGCTTCACTTCACCATATGCATTGTGACGAGCATATTGTGCTTAATAACCACATTCAAGTAATCGAAGCGGAACACATGAAATACTTATATATTGAGTAGTTCCAGTGGCCATCTGTGGTCTTCATCATCAGGTCCACTTCACAAATGGTGCTTTTCGAATGCAACTACACAAGTTACTTTAAAAATACTCAAATCACTATAGGTGTGCCTATAATATTTGAAGAGTTCCCTCGATTTCTCCAGGATCCCATCATCAGATCCTGGCTTGGTGACAATGGGACCAATTTCAAAGTATACCCTTTCAAACAAAAAAAGAATTTTCCAAATCGGTTCAGCCGTCTCCGAGTAATCGGTGATCATACATAAAAAAAATAATAATATACGCGTCGAATTGATAACCTCCTCTTTTTTTTGTCGTCGGTTGAAAAACCCCTAAACTATAATAGCAATATTTCATTCGTCAATCGACATTGCTGTCGATAGCCTACGTTAGTGGATCTGCACAAGCACATCACTAATTCGTCGCAAGAAGTGGCGGCCTCACTACGCGATGAATCCGCGTAATACAGTTTCGTATGTTATGTTTACATTGCTTGTCCAGTTACTTAGTGACGAACTCAGGTAGTGGTTAAGGAGCAATGTATTTATAGCAAAAGGAGTACAATCGCTCTGATATTTGAAAACAAAAATAACATAGTAAAACCAAGAAATATTTTACGATTTATTGTTTTTCATGATTTTAAAGACAAATATTGTAAAATACTTGTACTTACATATGGTAAGTGATTCCATGATTCACATAGATTTGATTTTGGCTTCGGTTTTTACAAGATACCACAGAACAACTCGGCATTCATATATGTTATCATGATCGCCGTCGAAAGCGCACTAGTTCGCGGAGACGGCCATTTGCCTGTGACATGAGCCCTGTGGCCATGTCGCGCGGACACCGATACGCCCCCTTACCACTTCTCCTGTATTTTTGATTTCTGTGGATGAGTCACATTCGTGATACTTTTTATGTACAACAATTGAGCTTCTAATAAAAATCTGGGACAAACGTTGTTAAGATTTTCTCATTGACAAAAGTTTTTTTTTTTTGTAAATATCATGAATTCTATCTTCATTCCATTTCAAAACGGCAAACACTTTTTCTAAACCACTCTCTCTTTCACATCATTACGCTCGCGTGTCTCAATCTACATCCCAACGGTCGATGTCCTCAGAAGACCTCATTACGACTCATCCCACATCCCTAATGAATCCCTCACTAATTACGGGAAACACGGAAAAATCCAATCACACACACACGCACACTTGGAACCCCTAAAGATGGAGCTAAGAATCCCCAGATGTGTGTGTTGGCATCTCAGTATTGTAAAGTCTTAAAAATGGGAGGACGACGGAATCTTTTAAAGGGTACGACTTAAATCCGCCTGCCACCTCTCCTTGCCCCCCCCTTTCAAGGGTGTATTGCGCGCAAACGCGTTATACAGCCCGCTGTTTCTTATTGTTCAACGTTGGCTCGATATTCGGATGACGATCAAGGTGGGTTCTGTATGTTGATTTGTAATAACAATGTTATGTTGTAATTATTAGTTTTGATCAAGAATGTGTGAATTGAATTGAACGTTGGTTTACACAAAGCAGGCTATCTTTGCATTACTATAGTATAAATTTAGTTAATTTTAGACAGGTTTAAGGAATTAATTTACCGTTACGTAAATTAGGCAATTAATCAGGATATTTTCGTTATGATAAGTATATTTCATGTTTTTGGCGCAGACGTGAGACACACAATGTTTTCTTTTGATTTTATGGTAAAGTTTTATCGTTTCGGTATTTTTGTGTACACAAACTATCGTCAAACAAATCCTCTATTTCATGTTACTTTTTTGTTAATTAACTTTCTATAAATAACAAAAAGTAACATGAAATCAAGTAAAATCTGCTTTTTAGCTTCAGTGTCAAAATGGAAGCAAATTAAGTTAATAACTAAGGTCCGCAAATAAAAAGGCTCAGCCGACTTGACATGCTAACATTATCTACCATTAAAAAATATAAATAATAAATCACATTAAAGCAAACATGAAAAGCCACAAAGTCGTATGCCATGCCTTCTTTGTTTAACTTTACTGGCACAAAATGGAAGCAATGATATTCATTTGTCATGTGAAAGTACTCACCTGAAACATTTGCAGAAATTACGAAACCGCACAAGTCTAATAGCTAACTTAAACGAAAATTTAGAACTTCTGCAATCTAAATCACTAGATAATAATCATAAGTACACAGTATTCGATGCAAAAATTCCAACAAAACTTTCAATACAAAAGGCTATTTTAGCCTTGCATCCATATTAAACGTTCAACTATATTATTTACGTAGCATCATTGTCACGCACGTGACATTGCGGTTCCATTAAAGAACTATATCAGGACCAAGTTTTATTTACCCTCGCTCAACTCGATCCCATTCAAAAACCAACTCTTTCCCATCAACATAAGAATGTATATTCAGTTTTCCAGTTGTAACCTAAGCTGGCAGTAATACAGCTTCATAATAACATTTATTAGGAGTCGTATTCGGTACATGATAATAATTAAAATCCATGCACGAAGGTTTTGTACCACACCGTACCATGTTACTTACGTTTAGCATAATATTAAGCTTTCAAATTATTGGTTTTGTTAAAAATTATTTGGAATATGTTCTTTTGTAATTTGGTATCATTCAAAGGTTTTTTGATGTAGAAGTTTTAGTTTGCGTGTTTGTCGGTCATGTATTGTGTAACTGGGACAATTGAATGTAGTTGGTTTTATTGAATGTTCTGTTCTGTCCCATGTCCCGATATAGCTTTATGGGATGTGTTGATAAATTTAGATTAGCTTACCAGAATTTTTAGTTCATCATTAGCTACGTGTATTATAGTGTTTTTGTTGTCAACAACGTATAATATACTGGAATAATTATTTATATGTGTATAATGGTAGTGAAACATGAGTGAAAGGTTTTATACTGTAATTAAATCCATCCATCTTCCGTGTTTTAAAGTTTGGCAGAATGAACGATGCCATTGTGAAAGAAAATTTTTAGTAAATGAAATATGTTTTATGTTTGTAGTTCAGTTAACATCAAATAGTTTATAAAGTACATTTGAAAAAAATAATAGAAAATCAAAAATATAGTCATACAATGTATGAGTAATGAACACACTCATATATTAAACTCTGATTTATTTAAAATTTAAAAAATACTAAACAGGCTAACTTGACTGATTAATTAGGGTGTTGGGCCCTGATAGTCAAAATACAGGCACTGCCTAGTTCGACTATAGAATATACGTTATATTATGTACTAAGTTCACAAGAGAAATAAAGATAATTAAACTCAACTTATTAAAGACACTTCTTTTTCAAAATGTCTTTTTCTGTTAATTGCAACATCATAATCATGATTTTATTCAAGTATGGAGACGAGGCACGTGTCTTCAGTCAGAGGGTGAATACCAAGTGTACGCCTTAATATATATTAATGTGTGGCCAATGGCACGGAACGAGCATGCCAAGCAGTTTGTTTGACTTTTTAATTTTCTCCTGGAGAAGTTTGCAAGCACCCTGTTTACTTGGCGGGTGGGATGGATGAAATTATGGTGCCTGCTATATTGAGGATAAGTTTGTGACTATTATGTGTGTTTTTAGTACTGCGTTCGTATTTAAATGCTAAAATCACTACTGCTAACAAAATACAATTATAGTTTCGGTTGAAAACAGGTTCTTTAAATTCTCGTCTATAAGTCGAGAGTGAATAAGTAACTTCTAGGTAAGCGTGCTTCATCTTCTACCACATCATCGCTTCCTATCAGGTGAGATGATGGTCAAACGTGAGTATATTATTAATAAAAAAGGCAATTTAATGACGCCAGCACATCAAGCTACAACAATCTGTCAAATTTCTTTAATAGATTTTCAACTTTATTGTTAAAGAAATTAGGTTCAAGGTTGATTGGAAAAATTTGACAGTTTCGGGTAGCTTCATGTGCTGGCGTCTGTACAAATGAAAAGGTATAACACAATCATGCCATTTTACAGAATCTTTCAAATCAGACGTTTTTAAATTCATCATAAATAGTCTTTATCATCCCCACTGCTGGGCTCCAGGCCTCCACTCTGTAAGAAGAATTGGGCCGTAATCCATCATGAGGGCCCAGTCAGGGTTTATAGTTATCGCATTTTTAATTTCTTGGTCCTAAGATATTCTTGAAGATATTTTCCTTGCCCGTTTTGAGAGTAATACCGATGATTAAAATTACACAAAGTATACAAGTAATAACCATAGACCGGAATAGGTAGAGCTGTTTTATGTACTTGCCATAGGATAGAATAATATGGATATTCCCCGAGTCACGGGATTTCGTTTTAAGTAGTATCATAAAAAAACTATTCTCGCCTTCGGGGCTATTAAAAGATTACACTTCCTTTCTGGGGGGTAAATATAGGAAGGACGGGATTAAGGATAGTATAATAAATAGATAAACTTGATTCATTAAACCACATATATTTTTTTAAGTAACAATATCTTATTCAAGAATCAACAATCAATTAAACATTTTTATTCTGAAGTTGTACAAAAACATATTACCATACAAACTATTTATTTTATACATATTGACAAAAATAATGAAATTCAATAAAATCCCGTAGTATCAGTAGGAATCCCGTGGAATATCCATATTAACATCAATATTTGCGGTCAATGAACCTAAATAGCTCTACCTATTCCGATCACTGGTTTGAATTGTGTGTTTGTAAGATTTTAATTATTAAATTTTTGTTATCAAGCTGTAGGTAATTCCAAATCGTCCCAAATCTTTCAAAATTCTTTGTCCAAAAACAAAACCCATTTCCTGACGCCAAAACCGCTAAGTTGACGAAAGTCTGCCAATAAAACTTGGCTGGCGGATACTTCGTCCATCTGTACCCGTGACGTGCCTCTCATAAACCAAAAGTGACGTCCCTAATGCGATCGCTCCTCTAATTATATCTGAAATTTCCAAAAATTCGAGCCGTCACCCCTCTACCTCCTTTTTAACCCATTAGCTGAAACTTTAGGCAAACTCGCACTTTTCAAACTGCCACGAGACGCGGTCAAAGAATAAATAAAAGAGGTAGGATTTACTTTTCTTAGTTTTATTTTCGGTTCGGGCCAATTTGAAGAAGATTTGGGCAGTAAGGCTTTTCAACTACTACAGTTGAAAATAGAAGTTATTGATTGAACAACTTCTTGTTGATACACAGTATCTGATTTATAGTTTGACAGGTACAAATTATAGTTTGACAGCTTTCGATGGACGATATTTCAAAGCGCCATTATTATTCTCCAATAGAAGTTATTTGACTATTTAAAAAGTAGCTTTAAATACTATTAGGTTTTTAACACTATGCATAAAACTTTTTAAATATATTATACGCCGTTTAAATACTGGTTACCACATTTTAAATTCTAAATTTAAATCAGATCATCACAATCTGAATTTAAACCAATCCAAATTTAGAATTTCTGAATAAGCCTGTACAAATGTCTTACTACACTTTTAATCCTAAAATCTGAATAAAATTTTCGGTACCTATTCATCTATATCTATACTTATAATAAATCTGTGGAGAGGTCAATTCTGTACATGAAATATATTTACAAAATAACTATCAGGGGGTGATTAGGGATCGATACTGATGCCAAAAATGCAATCAGTAAAATTTTTGTCTGTCTGTCTGTATAACCGTTATAGAAACAAAAACTACTCGACGGATTTTAACGAAACTTGGTACAATTATTTCTCATACTCCTGAGCTGGTTATAGTATACTTTTCATTACGCTACAATCAATAGGAGCAGAGCAGTGAAGGGAAATGTTGGGAAAACGGGAGAAGTTACTCCATTTTTTAAGCTTCCGTCGCGAGTGCAACCTTAATGGTTAAAGCTACACAGAAATCATTTAAGACGGAAATGTTCTCCTTAAAATTATATAAAAAATATCCAACGACAGCATATATCTATCTTTTATGGTTGACTCACAATAACACGTGTAACTCCCGATAGCTTAGCAGTTCGAAGCTTTCTGATTATTATTCTGCTCCAAAATTTAAAACCACCACAACTTTGCAATGGAACTTGGCTAAAAGTAACCCAGTTGCAACAAAATATAATCGAGGCTCAAATTTTAACAGGTTGCGTTGCAGGAGAAACCGTCTTTATTCCCAGAATTCCCATAATACCAAATAATTTTCCATTCCAATTTAAAAGAACGCATTTCCCAGTATCGGTGTGTTATGCAATGACAATTAATAAGGCTCAAGGGCAGACTTTTCGTGTTGCTGGAGTAGATCTCGGTGTCAGTTGTTTCTCGCATGGTCAGTTGTACGTCGCTCTTTCCTGGGTTAGCAGTTCTAGAAATCTTTATGTTCACGTGCCGGACGGGTCAACTTTCAACATAGTTTACCCGGAAGCTTTGCGCTGAAGTATTTTCGTTCTATAGGTACTTAAGCCTCATGTGAACGTGATCTAAACAATATTACCAATACATTAACTTAATAACACACAAGGAGTTACACGCTGACGGAGTCGCGGGCACAACTATTAACAATAATATTGTGCGGTTCGGTATTGTGATATTTTTCAACAGTATTATAGATTGACATATTATATTACCCTACTAAATTACGAAAGTTAATCTGTCTATTACATCAAAATCACTGAACCGTGAGGAAGGACATAGGCTACTTTTTTTTACGAAAAACGACGGAAACGTGGATGAAGTCGCAGGCAACAGCTATCTGTACTTATAATATAAGGCTGAAGAGTTTGTTTGTTTGTTTGAACGCAATAATCTCAGGAACTACTGGTTCGAATTGAAAAATTATTTTTTAATTAAATAGTCAATTTATAGAGAAAGGCTATATCATTACGCTAAGGCCAATAGGAGCGGAGCGCCAATGAAGAATGCTTCAAAATCGGGGTTAAATTTAACGTTAGCCCAAATTAACTATTCCACGCGGACGAAGTCGCGGGCAAAAGCTAGTCGATAATAATAGAGATTCTTCGATATTTCTAATTTATTATCAACCTACTCAGAATAATCTTTCGCTGCACACATCTGCAATATCCAAGTGACGCGCGCTGTCGGTTCTAACTGCGACAGCATATTGGAATTACGTCTTAATCTTGAGCTAGTTAGAATTGTGTTACAACAGCAGCCA
Source organism: Tholera decimalis (assembly GCA_943138885.2). NCBI lineage: Eukaryota > Metazoa > Arthropoda > Insecta > Lepidoptera > Noctuidae > Tholera > Tholera decimalis. The sequence goes on along the minus strand of OW964567.2, from coordinate 11,041,286 downwards.
ATTCCTCTCATCCATTATTGATTCTTAGAACTTGGTACCTATATAACTTTGATTGGGAGATGGTTATTGAATATTCGCTTGTGTTATCTGATGAATTCCGGGTATATTGCACTTTCTAACACAAATAAATTGGTTTAATTTATTTTTGTAGCTTATGTAGCTAAAAAGATTTAAGAATCATGGTCTGATTTAAACAATATTTTTGTCTTAGTTTTTTTTTTATATTTCTATCAGCTTCTTTACTGATGTAGGATTCGACAATCATCTTCAACAAACATTCTCCTGGCAAAAAAATCGTGAATACATTACACTTTCTATGCCAGGCTGGCATAGGAAGTGTAATGTATTCACGATTTTTCAGAATAATTATTAGTCATTTCTAACTGTTACTCAATAAACAAAACAATTGCGAAGAAAACTTTTAACAAACAACCAAAACGCAATCGGGAAACAAAAACGTTGGACTATGGATTTAGTGGCCGTTTTTTACTCAACTTTAGTTTTCCTTTACAATTGTTCCCATAGTGAGTAGGTATTAAATACCTACAGAATATCACAGGCCAAATATAACCCAAATACATGAAGCAGTTTTAATGAAGAATGATAAATATCTTGATATGCATACTATTAATCGATCACATTTTTGTAAGATAATTTGAAAGCATTTATGCATAAGAAATAGATGACCTCTAAGAGACATCAAGTTTGTAGGCAGATTATAAAACGACTGTCCGATCGGCCGCAATTCCCGACAAAAAAATAGTCATTTTCTTGATTCTTTCACGCGTCACTGAAGTCGTTCACGATAGCGTTAACTTAGACTCATTCAGATAAAAGCTTTTGCCACTTAATTCTGAACCTTATCGCTTCGATTTAAAGTGTAAAATAAAAATGATAAACTTCCAAAGTATGGGGTGTTAGTACTTGACTGATAAGAAATGGAAATTAAGACTGTGAGTAATGATTAAAGATTTACATACCAAACTAATTTATATGTAATGGCTTTATCTGTTCTTTTGTGTATTTTCCCCTTTTACAAATAGTGCGTTTCTAAGATTGATAACAATCCTACAATGGTATAAGTATTAACGACACAGAGAGTGATAATGCTACATTTGACTCTTGACATTAAATATTGAGAGTCCTCTAAAGGGCTGTCTTTAGAAGAATTCCATTTTGTTTCGGTGGGAAAATCATCAATTAACTCCTTCCACTCTGGGTGAATCGGAAGGGAGTGTCATTCTTCTACTGACTAAAAACCCGCCTTGTTCTTTTCAGTTGACCTTGTGATCCGGGGCTTTCTTTTCTCTTTTTAATACGGATTTTTTGACCTCGATCTCGACTGATAGTAAGCGGTATCTCTTTAGAGCATTTCAGCAGCTCCAGCAGACACAAGCCCTATGGGACCCCGTCAGTGCTGCTGACTTATCTTTGAGGCGCGCGTGGAACACGATGCGCCGTCGAACCGGGCGTGGTCCTTACTTCATTAGTTACCGTAGGCTCCCATTTCTCACTAGAATGGTCTATATTATAGAAACTGCTTTAGAAGCCCGGACTAGCAAATCATGGGGAACGATCCGCCCAAATGCACATTACCTTTTGCATACTTTAATTGTGCGTACAACTATGGAGTTTTCGAGAATTCCTAGCCGTAGTCTGTGTTTTTCGTAAGCTGACTACAACCCAGTCAAAAATGGATAGGTCACGTCTAGGAAGGCGTGCTGCATCGTTGACAATATCATTGCTTACTAGCAGGTAACGGGACGAGCTCGAGCAGGCTAACGACCAGTGGACTACTTTGGCCCTGGACAGAACCACCTGGAAATCATGGGTTTTGGCCAGCAGTGGTATGATGCAGGCTAACAGTAACAATATCTAGCAGGTGTGGTTTTCTCGCCTCAGGCAACATTTGGCTCGATACAGGTAGTATTAATTCCCAAGACATGTTATGATTATTAAAGTAATATTTTACATGACTCTAGGGCTGGGTCATGTGCCTTTGGCCAATTATTTCCATACAACGTAAACAAAATCCTCAGCGTTGTTAAACTGACAACGTTGAAGCCGAATTTTTTAATCTATACTAATATTATAAAGCGGAAAAGTTTGTTAGTTTGTTTGTTTGTTTGTTTGTTTGCTTGAACGCGCTAATCTTCGAAAGTACTGGGTGGATTTGGATGAAATTTGGTATGGAAGTAGCTTGAAGCTTGAGGAAGGTTATAGGCTACTTTTTACCCGACTGCAAAAAAGGAGAGTTATGTTTTTACCGTGATAGAATCCACGGGAGCGAAGCCCCGCGAGAGTACTAGTGCTTTAATATTTTAGTTTGATAACTGATAGCTATTTTGAAAATTGTTCATAAATATCTATTTAAAATGTATTTTTTTGTGAAATTAAACTAAATTAGACCGGTATTAACTAGATGACTACTCTGAGATGTAAAACCGACACATACTTAGAATTCAGTCTCTTTTGAAATCCTGTATGGATTTCATTACTTGTTATTTCCGTACTGGTCAAAACGACGAAATAAACTTTTTCTTCTTGTTCTTTATTTACTTAATATTAACCGTGGAACTATCTTTAAAAAAAAGTCTAATAAAACTACCTGGTTATAGTTTTATTTTACTTTTTTTTTCATCATTTTATTTCATCAATCCATTTTTTTATTTTGGTCGTGTAGTTATCTAATAATGACTGGAGGAATCATTAGATAACTATACGATCTCTGGGAAGGGAGTGTCAGACTTCTACTGACTAAAAACCCACCCTGTTCCTTCAACTGCCTTTACGTTCCGGAGCTGGGGTATTTCGTCGGGACATTTCCGCAACCCCGGCAACGGCCCGTTGGGGCCCGTCAATGTTGCTGATTGCTCTTTGAGGCGCGCGTGGACAAGACGCGCCGTCGATCCGAGCCTAGTCGTTAAACCCGGTATACGAAGACAAAAACAGCTACTCATACTTTCTTCAATAAAACAACCTATATTTAATACATTAACAAAACAAACTGGATTTCAATAATAATGGCGTGCACACACGGGGCGCACAACGTGCCTCATGCACATAGGTGCCGCTGACAGCTCTGAAGAAGACAGATTGTTGAGACGATCTCGCTGTTCCGGAGTGTGGAGAAGGCATTATGAATAAAACACATTTTTAGACATTGTGAATGATCAATATGCATTTATGTGTGCCTTTTAAATAAATTTTTTAAAGTAAAGATACTATTATATATGTCATCATCATAGTTGTCCAAATTCTGACTCCACAGTATTATTATAGGCCCCTCTTCACTTGTGCCAAGCTCCACGTTCCTGTGCTACCCAGTATATACCCGTGATTTGAACACTGTTGTTTGAACATCTTGCTGCTGGATGACTATCATTCCACTTTTCAGAACTTGGACGCCACTTGGTCACAGCTTTACTTCACTTGCTATCACCTCGCCTTCCTAGGTGTCCTGCCTAACTCCACTTGAGTTCCATAATGATATTTTCGGTATCAAAGATACTTCTTAAAAATTCGACATTTGAAACTATATAGTTGTTACAAGTTCCGAGGGCTATATAGTTTTGAAATTTTCAAAAGTATGATGCTCTCGGAACTTGTCAAATATCATAGAAATTATGTCATTTCCTAAGTCAAACGTTCAGCCCAAGTCCTAAGTTTCCTAAGACAAAACTCAGCTTTAAATTCAATGGTCCCTTAAACAAAGGACACGATCATCAATAACCCACATTCTTATCTAACACATCACCAAACAACTTGGATGACCTTATTTTCACAAGAGCCCTTATAAAATGCTACTCCACGCTTGACAAGCACTTCCTTAAACGATTGTCCGGGACACGCGTGTTCTATCGCGTATCTACGCGGGATGAGCCCCTACCATTGTTTTCACGGTTTTATAAAGGTAATTTAAATTTAATTAAGTTCACATACCTACCGGCCATAATTTTGTTCTAATAATAATTGATTTTGCGTGAGATCGATACAATATGTGCTTTAAGTAACTGGGATGATTATAACATGAATAATATTTTAGGGGCATAACTTGGATTCACAGAAAATGAATTAAAAAAAAAAATTACTAAATACTCCCCTATATTAATTAGGTAGGTACTTAGAGGTAAACCTGTAAATATTTTAAGAATAATATTTAATGATAAATCCATCAAAAGACAATAAATAATAAGACGAGTTTTGCTCCACGACAGAGCATTCTCTGGAGATGTCCACTTGTCGGTCGTTCGGCGCAAGGATAGGTTTGGGTTGTATATTGCATCACAACATCCACACCTTTTGCAGGTGTGTATATCTATTAATGTACTCAAGCTAGAACATCTGGTTTTGGTTGAAGTAACACTAAATATTGCCCTAACTTATAAAATTACTAAGCAAAAATTATGTCTATATATTATATCATGTAAAATTATGTTTTTCCCACCCATACGCACAAAAAGTGTTTGAAAACACTTTCATTTTGCGTACAGCTAAGGACTGGAATTCACTACCAGAGTCTGTGTTTCCTGATAGCTATAACCAGGTCTTCATTAAGTCAAGAGAGAGCAGGTTATGTCTAGGTAAACGTACTTCATCTTTGTTGACATTATCGCTTACTACCAAGTGAGATGGAGTGAAACGCGAGTTTATGAACAATAAAAAATTATTGTTTTCTCAGGAAAAGACCCAAAAGTTATTGAAACGATACAAATCGATACATCGATGTACACAGAATGACGCATTTGTCGATTTCATTATGTCGCATCGATTCAGTGTTATTAGCATATCGGTAACAAAATATTGGTCTGTTGGGTTGGTATCTTTATTGCAACGATTGACAAAATAACTTAGTTTAGTTTACAATAGCTTTAGTTATTGGTTGAGCCGGAATACTGAATTTGTACCTTTAGGTAGACATAATCGTTAACATTGATTTAGATACTTTAACGATGGTAAAGTATGTGAATTGATAGGAAAATCTACCTTCGCGCCATAATATAATTTAATACACATTTGTGTTTTTAAATAACATATTTTCCACAGATTATTTCATAAAATAAGTCGTGTCTATTTTTTTACAGACGTAAGGCTGAAATAATAAAATTACAAAATATTTATTTTTGTCATTACGTTGTAAAATTACAGTAATTTGCAGATAGTTAGAATAAAAATAAAAATACTAACTTTTCCTCGACTTTTTGGGGATCAGCTTCCAGTCTAACCATGAGTACCAGTACTTCAGAAATGGCCATTACTGTCTTTACTGTACTTTACTACACGTAATGACTCTCAAAGATGTACAACTTACAAGTGGGCAAACTTCATTGGTACAGTGCTTTTTGATATATTAAACGTTTCACCCAACCACGAATTGACCTCGTGGAGGCTGCTTAACCTTACTGATGGATCAGTACTGCTGTTACTATTTTAGCCATGGGCAAGAAAAAAGCTTTTTTATGCAATATATGCATATGCAAGTAAAAATCTCGTAAACTCACATAATTCCATAGTAGGGGCAAATGATGAATTATGCGTGATGCGTCTTGTTAATTGTTGGGCGTCTTGTTATCTAAAATTAGTTACCTCAGCTTGTTTGTTACAAGTATTAATGCAGCTTAAGTGCTGATATGAAACGTTTATAATAGTTTATTTGGTTTAACTGCTAAAGTAATAAAAGTTGATGAATCTTTTTGAAATAAAAGTCTGATCGATATGTGTTTTGAATTGTTTGTTTATTCTTGTTTAAGTAGGTAACGTAGTTGAAAGTTTACTTACAACTGCAGAACTAATATGGAATCATACGTGAGTCCCTTAGGTATCAGCTTATAACGTCTCAGTGCTGGGACAAAGGACTTATACAATCAGAAATATTTTATTTCATATAGGCCTAAATGGACGTTCATAAAAAGAATCTAGAGCACGGTTTGAATCGGTAGTTTCCTATGGAGAATAACCGGTAAGAAACTCCACGGTTATTCTTTAAGACTCCGGCTCTATAGGAATAAGAAAAGGTGGGAATGGGCTGTAAAAACAGCTCACGGGCCCAGAGCATGCTGGACGTGAATTTGTAAATGATTTAACAGGTCTGGATGAAATTTAGCACAGAAATAGATTATAGTCTTATTCATAGGCTAAATATCAATTCCGGATAAATGTGCGAAATTTATACGTAAACGAAGTCACAGGTAACAAATAATGCACGATAAAATCCAGATATATATACTCCACCTCAAAAACAAAACATCTAAAACCTTACACACTAAACAAAGTAATATATTATATGTAATTCTCTAAAAATATAAATAGAACTCAAAACGGTTATGTATCTTTGTTAACAATTCATTTCTTAACAAAGGTACGTTACGGTTTCTTTAACATAGCGACAGAATTGCGTAAGACAATGAGAACCAAGTGAAAATGTAACGAACATAAATAAATGAGTGGACGGAACCATTCGACCTTGTGAAAGTAAAAAAGGATTTGTGAAAACTTCACCAAGTCAGAATTAGGGTGCGTTACAATGGTCAAATACTGAGAAAATGGTTATTGGGGGTGGATTTTTTTTCTTGGGCGAAGGTGAGAATGCTGTATTTTTAAAAGATTTTAAATGTATATTAATTATAATTAAGTAGGTAATTTCGTTTCCTTTTCAACTCTTACACATAATGGCTTTCTTTTTTCCAATTAATTTTAGGTTTCTTTGTAAAAATTAGCATCACCCTGTTACCGTTTTTTATTTATAAAAATAACGTGAAATTTAATAAGCTATTTATGGATTATAAAGATTATACAGGATGACACAATGGGCGGTTTCAACTCTAAAATAATATCTTTTAATGACAACCTTTGGTCCATCCAAATCAGTGGTTCCCAATCTTTATTTATTCTAGCACCAATGTGGATTTAATATTGATAGCAGGGGCCAAAATTACTGAAGAAAATTTAATATGGATAGAAATAAAAAAATGCAAATATGTTATTTTTTGAAATCAAAAGAAACATAATTTTTATGATAGAAACTTAAATTACTTAACGTCTATGTTACTTTTCAGTTGGTAAGTCTGATTTTTTAAATCTTTCGCGGATGATATTTTTACCATTCGCGAACTACATTAGATCATTAGCGGACTAACAGTGTGGTCCGCGGTTGGTAAGTGATACAGGTTGAATACCAATGTCTAAAGGTTGTCTTTTAAAAAATGGAAGAAGAGGGAGGCAGGTAGTCTTTGACCATCATCCTCAATTGATTATTAATCTGATGTATATAAATATATGTGTATATGTATATACTAATATCATGTTCAACATGATGGTAGTAAGTATCCGATATCTATCGTCAAAAGTCCAATCAATGTACCAACTACCAGGTATCTATTGAATATTCGTTATAGGGACCTTATCATACTACGCAGTACCTATTCAACACCTTGGAAAAAATTATAGTCACGCCAGAACACACCTTTATAACGTGGACACAAAAAACAAGAAATATACCAACGAACGGGCGAAACACTCGAAAATCGGTTCAAACAATTATTTTTTGCTCGAAATACGAGACTTAACGAAATTCAAATCGCTTAGGAGAGGAGAATTATAGAAAAAGCTCTGCGCATCTTCAAAGGTGGGTCGCAACCCTTTCGGTAGGGGTAGAAGGGGGGCGGAGTGGGTGGTACGCACTGTAATATAGAAAACTTGTGTTAGCCCAGTTCCGCGCCTTTGTAACATCATTTCGGCTGCCGGTGGACGCTGACCGAACAGTCTCGGCCGTTTTCTTTGTTGTTTAAGTAGGTGGATCTTAGGAGTTAAATTGTTCAATTTTAATGCAGATGTGGTGTGTTTAAGTTATGAACCGAAAACAGTGTCATGTTATGTACTAATTAATGTATCATATTTTGAATGAAAGTTTTTCCTGAAAACAATAAAATATTTTATAGGGGAGGTTAACGATAAAATGTGTGATAAAATGGTATGAATTCGTAAAGGAAGCAATATAAGAATGTAAGGTTACCAAACGGTGGTCTGTGGTTTCTATGTACCGTTAAGAAAATAAAACAGATGAATGATGAACATGAACCATGAAATCATTGTATGTACGAAGATACCTTTTAGCGATAAGACCACCCATTGTGTCATCCTTTTTAGTTTTTTTTTTTCTGTTACTTATGGTGCACAATAAAGAGTATATCTGTCTATCTATGAATGGGCAGTCTGACTTACGTAATTAACACAATGTTTTTAATTAACCAAGCAAAGTTGACGAGCTTATCTATAACTGTTTTTAATAATCGTACAAATATTCAATGACTATTATTCAAACTAAATCACACAAAACAAAAATTAAATTGAGCAAGTATCAAAACCGTCGCATCCACGCTCAGCTTTATAATTTAAGAAGAAGAAACAGGCCATAAGAAATAAATGTAAAGAAGAAACGGTTTGGACCCCGAAAGGGTTAAAAAGGGGTGCGAAACCCCCACCTGTACGTACACGATGGATGTACGTAATAGAATTTTAAAAGGGGCTATGTTTGTTCATTGGAAATAAGTTTTCGGAACATAGAATTTGTTTTTTTTTATCAGGAGCCAAATTGCGAAGTAAAATAAAAGTGATAATAATTTGATTCTAATCTGCTTCTAGTGTGATTTTAATTAGTAAAATTCTTACCTTTTTAAAAAGAACTGGATTGATTTAAGTACATACTTACTTGTTATGATAGTAAAGAACAAAGGCGAAAAAATTGTTAATAGAATATTTGAGCGTCTATAAATGTCATGTTTGCAAATGTTAATAAAATAATTTCATAGTTTTTTTCAAAATATGCTTATGAACTGACCCACTCTAATAAAAATATTTTTTTTTTTGGAAATACAATTGACTAATATGATCACAAGGGATTAGATTATTTTTTTCCTTCACAATTTGACTTCATGTCTTTTAGCCAATATTGTCTCAGTTGAAAGTTCTCTGCTGGTTTCTCTGCCATATATTAGTAAATCTACTCCAATTTATATAAAGTGCTTTGCCCATATTGCATAAGTATACTTTACAAGCGTATTGATAAACCATAATAAATATAATTGCAGATTTTTATTAAGAATTCTGCTGAATAAATAAATATTAAAATAAAGTCATACTGCAAGCAAAGTATGGCAACAATACGACATGACATTGACATCTGCGTAACGTGCATAGATGATACATATAAATACTGTAACGTGTATTGACAACTGCTGCTATCTTAAAGTCGGTTGTGTTTCCGTACTTTTGAAATTATTAACTGCTTCTGTGTATAAACTCAGTTTTTCCTTGCGACTAGTGCTTACCTAAGGATTCCGATCAGCTGCTATTTACGCCATCGACGTTTTGCTTTGACTTTTTAGGACTACGATTCTACCTGATACTTTGGACTTTGTTGTTTGTGCATCCATTTGTATATCACAATGGGAAGTCATGTTATGCCTACTCGCATAATGTGTGTTAACTGCCGCATAAGTGGAAGTGGTCAATGGATAATTTAAAAGAGATTTTAAATTACTGAGGCAAGAATATTTCCATAGATCACTTCCCCACATGATGCAAAACTTCCAGATAGCAGCAGCTTTACTAAATAAGTTTGGTACTCGCCTGCAAGACAGTGAATATGCCAAAGAAATATTAAACATAATTAGGCAAAATATGAATTTAGACAATAATCTGGCTAGTACGGTTGAGGCTGTTAATATGAATAGAAGAACTTCTAATTTCCAAAACACATCAGCAAACAGAAACAATGTTTACCTGTCTTAGAATATAGAGACCTCATTCTATTCGCCCTGGGAATGTACCAAATACGACAAGCACGTTCATATTATGGTGAACATGTACGTTTCTACGGCGGATACAGGATTGAGGTATGCAGTGAGTGAGTAAATTCATCTGAATGCAATCTTAGAGGCAGTAGTGATACAACCCTTATTAGAGGCAAAATTAAATCACGCCATGTCTCTAGAAGGCAATACGTATAATTATATTAATAGAAAATAATGTGCCCGGCCGTGCAGGAATAATAGAGTACCTACTGTTGCAGTTGCTTAGTGGGAAGACGAACTGTCGGATGTTGCGCGCATATCATGATGGTAGTTTGGTATCTCGGATGGGCAAAACATCAGACAACTATTACTACAGCAGCAGATTTTTTGGACGATATTATCATAAGAGAAGATGAAGAATAAATACATACATATATAAAACAAATTGTTTCATTTTTATAAGTACCTACTTTTATAGTATTTATTTATTTAATTCGACTAAGATCCATATTTGAGAATGGCAAACAGATGTTCCGACTGATGGAAAGTGATCGCCGCGGCCTATATGGATTTGTATTACAAAAGGCATTGTACATGCGTTGCCATCCTAGAGAGCCGCAATTAACTTGTAATACTTAATGCCTGTAATTATAGCTTTCATAACGCATAGTTACTTGTTTAAAACAGATTTTCGATATAATCAAATTCTAATACCTTGGAAGTGGCGGGGGACCCATTTTTTCCTGGGTGGGGGGTAAATCATCGAATGACTTCTCCCGCTCTGGGTAAAACGGAATCCCTTCCGCTTTACCCAGAGCGGTATCAGACTACTACTGACTAAAAACCCACCCTGTTCCTTCAGCTGCCCTTAAGTTCCGGGGCCGTGGTATCTCGTTAGAACATTACCGGGGTTGTGCCCCGGCAGGCAATGGCTTTGTATGTATGTATGTCGGGCAGGTATACGCAACTCCACGACCATGCGCGTATTTTGCGTAAGGTTAAGATTTCTCTTCACTCAATCCATGCCAGTTCCTCCAGGAAGGCGAGCAACGCCCTTGTTTTGCTTACCATTTCTCGGAGGGTACCTGGGTTGCCGAAGAATTTAGTCCTGTAATCCGCGACTACAGGGCAGCTCAGTAGCAGGTGTGCTGCTGTGTCGTCCTCCATGCAGGCTCTGCAGAGTAGGCTGTCTGTGACTCCTATTACATAGAGGTGTTTATTAAATGATCCATGACCGGTAAGGGCGGCTGTCACCAGCCGCAATTGCGGTTTAGATAGTCTAAGGACCTGTTTCGACAAGAGGCCATCAAGGGTCGGGAGAGCCTCTTTGACCTGCCTGCACTCACCAATGGTAGGCAATGGCCTTATAGGGCCCCGTCACTGGTGCTGACAGCTCTTTGAGGCACGCGTGGAACACGATGCGCTGTTGACCCGGGCCTAGCCCGCGCCTACTGTGGCCGGAGATCGGCTCGTGATCCCCGACGCACGGGGCGTCTTCCGCGGTGGATGGGACGTGAGGAAGAGAGTTGCCTCTCCTTCGTGCGTTCGGCCTTCTCTTTCGCTAGCATTACTGCTTTGCAGAAGGAGGCGACTGCATTCTATTCCCACTCGTTCCGCTCCAGGGCCGGGCGCGAGAGGTCACCGCTGCCGATAGCCTCAACGAGGAAACGGCGAAGCTCTGCCCAAGCAGGGCACACCTCCACCGTATGCTCCACCGTGTTCTCCGGGTGTTCCACGCAATGTCGACACCCGGGCGTGTCCTCCCGCTGAATCCGAAATAGGTACCTCTCAAAACACCCGTGTCCAGTAAGCACCTGCGTCAGGTGGAAGGTGAGGACGCCGTGCTGTCTCTCCAGCCACTTCTCAAAGACGGGACTTATCGCCGCGATTGCGGCGTGCCCAGCCTTCGGTTCCGACAGCCAATTTTTCCATACTGCCGTCTATGTTTTCCACACTAGCGTTGACTATGGATATAATCAAGTCTGCGGTACCAGTCTGCTTCCAGTAAATCGGTTTACGTAATAATGGCCAGACATAACCTCTAAAACTTCTTCAACGAATATCTTTTTTTCCAGAGTTCCTTTAATAGTGGATCTTAAGGCAAAAATGATCATGAATTGAAACTCTATACTCTTGTATATTTTCCATTAATAGACGCTACAAAATTATGCCAACAAAAATTTGTTAGAGGATTCGCCATTGTTCTTTGGCGATGCATTAGTATGACTTCAAAATTGTGTACATCTCTTTTTGACACTAATTGTTACTCTTTCTTTTGAGTAATTCATAACAGATGGCTAGGAGGCTAGAGATAAAATGATTAAGTTTTAGTTAAGAATAAACTTTCTAAAAGGAATGTAATTTTCTGCTGGAGTCTATGTTTCCTGCTAGCTATAGCCTGGTGATCTTTAAGTTAAGAGTGAATAGATAACTCCTTCACATCATAGCTTACCATTAGATGAGATGATGGCCAAACGCGAGCCACCAACAATAAAAAAATATAATAATTTTATTTATTTTATATTTATTTATTTTTATAATATATGTATCACCAGCCGGACTATAAAATAAACGGTTATTTTTATTTCGGGATGATTTTTAAATGACATTATTATAAATTTAATCTCAATATTCCAGTTAAAAATTAAACACAATACTATGTATTCCACGATTTAAAAAATACGTCTTAATCACCTGAAAAATAGTTTTTTTTCAATGCAATTTTATTTATTAACCAAAAAATATACACCAATAACCCATTTACATTGATTTAATATATATATATAATGATATAAAAAAGATAAATTTAAATAGATAAGTCGTCTCTCAAAGAGCCATGCATTCCGACGGCTTAACATCACCTCTCATATATCAGAAATAATATTATTATTATTATGGATAGTGTTGAGCGCATTCAAAATTCGCAGAATAGGTAAATGTCACCTAATGTTTGTACTCGTTCATGCGTTGCACTTACACACAGCAACGCGTCATCATAAACAATTGATGCCGTCATATTAGACTGCTAATATAAGGGACAAAAATATTACACATTACATGACGTGGTCCATTACATTTTACACAAACATTAATCGATATGATGAGCTTGTTAGAATTCTACTGCTGACTTAAAATATACCTTGTGCTTTCAGTTATCCTTACGGGTTGGGACAGCAGTACATTTTTAGGAGATTCCCACAATCTCTGCAGTTATGTTGGCCACCGGGTTTTGAAGTATGTCCATGACAAATTTCACCAAATCAGTGCAGCGGTTTAGCCGTGAAAGCGTAACAAACAGACTGACTTTCGCATCTATATTATTAGTATGGATATGGATCTCATTAAAATATTTGAACACCCATATAAATCTTAAGTAGCATGTATTTGGGCGTACCGTTCGGTCCTTTGTTTTAGGGACGTCTTAGATTTTCTTGTTCCAAATTGTTTTTGGGACATGTATTGATTGCTCTAAAGCGAGAATTTACTTTGCTTTGTTTCATTTGAAGAAAAGTAGACTTTGTTAACGAGAGGGTTTAATTATTTTTACTTTTACTGCTTGAAGCCGTAAAGGGCGTTATAAATAGCCGTTTTTGCAGCGGTATAAAGCTGGAATATATTTAATTATTTATGTATTTAACTAATATTATAAAACGGAAAAGTTTGTTTGTTTGAACGCGCTAATCTTCGAATGTACTGAGTGGATTTGGATGATAGAAGAAAGAAGAAGAAGAAGAGAAGAAGAAGGGAATGAATGAATTTATAGAAGTAGCTTGGCTTAAAGAAAGTTATAGACTTTTTTTAACCCGACTAGAAAAGAAGGAGATGATGTTTTTTAACCGACTTCTAAAAAAGGAGGAGGTTCTCAATTCGGATGTTTGTATTTGTTTTTTTATGTTTGTCCGCGCATAACTCCTTCTCTTTCCAACCGATTTGAAAAATTATTATCTTGTTAGAAAGGATATACTTCCCAAATGGTCCCATGAAAATTTTATCGAAATCGGATAAGCCGTTTCTGAAAAATCAACAAAAGTCTAAAAAAGATATTTACGTTGATGATCTTTTCGTTTACTCTGCATTGCGTTATTTGTTCGCGCATAACTCCGTCATTTACGAACTGATTTGGAAAATTCACTGACCCACTAAAAAGCACGAAAATAAAAACATTTTTGCAAAAAATAAAACCGACTTCCATATCAAAACACTACAAAGCCAAAAATAATTTTAATTTCGGAAGGCGGTGTGAAATAAACAAAACCAATAACACCGACTACCGAAATTAAAATTATTTTTGGCTTTGTAGTGTTTTGATATGGAAGTCGGTTTTATTTTTTGCAAAAAAGTTTTTTACGTGATAAACTCCAAGGGAGGGCCCCGTACAATTGCTAGTAACTAAATATCAGTATAGTATATTTTTGTATAACATGACAGTTTAAACCTTTCAGAGAAATCTCGACATTTTAAAATGGTCTCGCATTCATGAACCGCCCGGTGCATGTATCAAATTATTATTACAGACTAAAAAGTTTTGAAACTTTTTTCTTGACCTATTCTTCTCTTCACCAAATCTCTTGCATATTCCAGGACATAGGTAGACATAGGATACGCGACGGCGAAATACTGTTGACGTTCTCTGCCCCTAGATTAGGGGTCATAGGTAAATAAGTTAGGATGTAGGTACTAAATGAAAGGAACCTGGATTTTAGGTGGTGACTAAACAGTGCGACTGATGTGTGTGGATAGGTTTTTGTCTATTTCATATCTATATATATAAAAGAAAGTCGTGTTAGTTACACTATTTATAACTCGAGAACGGCTGAACCGATTAAGCTGAAAATTGGTAGGGAGGTAGCTTAGAACCAGGAGACGGACATAGGATTCTTTATCTCGGAATTCCCACGGGATCGGGATTTACGCGGTAAAACCTCCCACGCGAACGAAGTCGCGGGCAAAAGCTAGTATGTAAATAAATATCAATGTAATGCAATGTGTAAACAATTGTTGGCTTACCTTAACTAAAAAAAAAAATACAAACATCCGAATTGAGAACCTCCTCCTTTTTTAGAAGTCGGTTAATAAGTAGATTTCTTTTAATATTGGTTGGGCCAGATCTATCCACCTGTGTTTGAATTTACTCGTTAGTAGATTGGGAACATAAAATTGCCCAAGTGCGAGTCAGACAGACTCGCCAATGAAGAGTTCCGTAGTAAATACGCCAAATAAATTTGTTTTTCATAGTGTTTGTATGAATTACAAAGTTATATTTGTGGTTTTAGAAAATATGCTTTTAGAAAATATGCTATATCTCAAAAACTGCTCAGCCGATCTCGTTTAAACCAATTTTCGTTGAAAGTTTTTGCCATTCGGCTACGGAACCCTAAAAAGAAAATCCCAAAACATTACTTCATATGTTTGTAAATGCGCCCACGATATAAAAGTGTTAAAAAGAAATTCCTAGTGTGGAACAAAGTTTTATACGATAAAAAAGAAAACAGACTTTGTATAAATATAACTTAGTTTTAATTTTGTTTTGTTTAACTTAGATCACTAGGGCTGGTTTTCCCTACCAAAATACGATACAAAATAAATTATAACTCTTCCGGGAAAATAAATTTTCTTTTTTTGATGAATAATCCTCCAACAAGCTCTAGAGCCTTTAACATCGGCGACGTGTTACATTTCGGGGAGTGTGCGAAGGAATTAAATTAACTAATTCCACCAAGTCCGTTCTATCATCGGATTACAAAACGAACGCACAAAACGTTATATTGAATACAATATAACGTTTTGTGCGTTCGTTTTGTATAAGTTTTGTACTATAATAATAGTAATTGCGTACAGCTATAGAGTGGAATTCCCTGCCGGAGTCTTTCTGTATGTCTGTATTTAGGTTATTTCTAGGTAAGCTTGCTTCATCTTTGACCAAATCATCGTTTACCATCAGGTGAGATGGTGGTCTAACGCAAGCCTATAAACCAATAAAAAAAGAACGTCGATCATTTACTGGTCGGTTACGATTTTATTGATAAATGTAGGTACCTATTTATCAGATCCTAAAAATATTTCATAATATAATCATCAATATCATAAATCCTGGACTCTCTGACACACACAGGCGCTTACACTCACACTCTATCGGTCTAATGATTTCGGGACATTAATGTGTAAACCTACACAAATGTCCTTACTTTGGTATTGTTCGTCAAATTGTTGGACAGGTCCGCTCAAACTTGCGTGGTTATTTCCTCAAAAGAACACAGACATGAACTTACATGCTTCTCATATACAAATACAAATTGTTATTATAGACTTTAAAAGAGACCTCTGAGTTTGTTTCGGTTTTTCTTCTCAGAGTAGTCTGTTAGGAAATACTGGCCTCATCTAGCTAAAGTAAACTTAACACGCAAAAAACATGACTTGTAAATGTGTTATTTATAACCAAATTACAAAATAAATATTTCATTTCATTTCATAAATGTATTTATATTTTGTATTTTTATGTAAGCTAAATGCAACTTCGCATGGCATAAGACTACATTATTTGTCACCGCAGCGAAAGGTTCCCGTGTCCTGCATCATCGGAGTCCTGAGGCTCTCACCGTTAGTCCTTGCTTGGGAGACTCGTTGTATGACGAAGTACTACGTGAGCTAGCTGCAAATAAGATCTCCTTGGCGAATTTGGAAGCGTCAATGGCCAAAGTGTCGAACTTGTGATTGAGACGTGGCAGGTTCGAATCCCTATTGCAATGGCATAGGACTGCACTATAGCGAGAATCCACTCCAGACACAAACGTATTTAGCTTCGTTGGAGAGATTAACAACATTGCCAATAATGTGAATTCTACTCACATTGCGAGTTGTCTTTAAAAATTAAAATAAAATAATGGATCATCTACAAAGCTAGGTATGTGAAAGGATGGTTCTTGATAAACTAATAATATTGAAACGGCAATTATAACAGACACTATTCAGTACATTTTTGCGCTAAAATCTCATATTTTAAACAACTACATTATTTGCAACAAGCAAAGTCACACGAAAAAGCGAACGGTAGTCACAATAAATTGTACGAAATAAATGTCCGTCGACGTTTTAATTCAAAAGGGGTGTTATTTTTTAACGAGAACGGGTTAAGTTGGTGGTTTAAATTACATCTTTAATTTTAGCTTACATTGTAGTATTGCAATATTTCACCATTTGACAGCAATTTAAACGTCTTTTAAGTCTCTCTCGGATTATATAAAGTACTTAGTAAACGGAGAATCGCTTGAGTTTTGAGATATTTCTTGGTAATAATTTAGATCGTCACTTTTTTGGAGAAAATTGATAGGACTTTATTAATACTTAATATTTTACCTTCATTGAAAATTAACATTTCATAATATTGTCTAAGGTCGTTTGGATGGCCAAAAATGATAAATTGAAAAAAATACAAAAACAAAATTTAGTATCTAATCTCGTTCGTGATGAGTGTGAACTCTACTTCACTTTCATTGTGTCATGTGCCGCTGGATTCTGGAAGAAACAGGTGTACTAAGTTGTCATTCATTGATGCTAGGGACTGATAGTTCATAAGAACACACAAGTAGGCATGTAATGGTATGTATGTAGTGCTTATATGTAGCTGACTTAGTTATAACTTCGCTTTCTATCACCAGAGACTGTGGTGAATTAAGAGCCGATATAAGTATTTAAGCTAACATGGTCAATAACAATATCATTAGAACTAGAAATGGAATATTTACAATGTGTATTTATTGTTTCGAGTTTCCGATATTTCGACAATGTCGCAAGCGCCATGATCACGGATGAACTGAACAATAAATATATATGGTAAATATCTAATAAGTTCTAATGACAAGCGCCAATATATTTAAAAAATAACAAAGGGTTACAAGCTATGGTGCCTGAGTATGTATCTTCTTCAAGTCTTTTTAGTACAGGCAGTATCTCAACAAATCCCCACTTAACCCCACTAGAAACTTAAGACAAGGCAGTCTTAAAAAAACAAGCGAAAGTCGAAAAAACAAGAGTCTTCAATCGAAATTCAATACGAATTAAAAACCCCACCCTTTCGTCTTCAAGATAGTATTTAAATTAAGGAATATTCCCATTGAGTCGTCCCGAGCGACTCATTTAAATTAAGCTTTTTGAAAAAGTCTCATATCTTCTTTAGCAGGGGCGCACCGGTACATCAAAGGGGTGGAACGGGGTAAGGTATTTTTCTTGGAGGGACGGGGGGAGGCAAAAATGCGTAGCGACTCACACATCAATGCGTAAGTATTTACCGAACGCACACAGGCGAAGACGGTTGTATGTAAAACACTTTAAGAAGCGTCAAAGAAATGCGAGAAGCTTAGCGGGTACAGGGTGTGGTTCTTTGTGTTATAGGCTTTGGAAGGGTGGACCTTAAGAGAAACTGCCCGTTATCTTGAATTCTGAGTCAGGCTCATGTTTAGGTTGTAGATTTTCTAAATTAGAAATATGACATGAGATTTTAGACATAGTTTTGACTTATTTTGATTCTGGCAAAGACACGTTTTTTCACGAGTTGCCTGGGGTTAGGAAGCTGGAGCGTAGCTAAAACCTAACAGCCGCACGAGTCGATCTTCAAGGTTATGCAATGCTTTCTGAAGTCAGTCTGTGCATAGGTGATTATTATAAAATATCGAGATTACTCCGTGCCACAGAAATTATGTCAAGCTGTTGGTTCCGGCTTAGGGCGTCCAATCCCGCAGCCTGAATTCAATCTCGGCATTTGCGGGACTACGTATTTACAATCCCGCGGGATCTCGGTATTTGCGGGATCCCGCATATTGAAAATATTTACATTTATATTAGGCAAATAAAACAATGAATTAATCAACTAACTCCACGTTTATTTACGTATTACTATTAGTATGAGATCAATCAAATTACACCGTTTATTTATCACAAAAAAACAATGATATAATCTACTAACTCCACATTTATTCCAGTATTACTACTAGTATGAGATCAATCAAATTACACCGTTTTTTCTTCACGAAAAAACAGTAACAAAGACTGAATAAAAAACTTTACTGATATTTTAGGCTACATACTTAGGCTACCGCTGACTGAAATTCGGCTATATTAGGCTACATAAGCTGGGAAAAACGGGCGACATCGGCCCCCGCGTTGTTTGCAACACTGCCGGCCGCCAGTCACCGAGCGATCGCGCTCGCGAGAGGTCGTATGCATGTTTGGGGATATGCGGAACAGGGTGTAAAGTCCCGCATTCCCATTGAAAAGGGAGGATACTCCAGTGGGTCGGAGTGATGCTGCATAGTCTCCAATGGGTCGGAGTGGTGCAGTGCTGCGTAGTGGCTGGCTGCTGCGTCGACCAGGAGAGAAGGTCGTCTCTGCTTGCTGACCGGCCGAGGTGCAGGGTGCTGTGCCAAGGTTGCTGAAGAGGCTGAGGGTGATGACCAGGTATGCGCGTCCGCTGCATGCTGGTGGTCAGGATACCCGTGGAAGCCGAGGGTACTGGCTGGCTGTATGACTCGCTGCTCGAAAGCTTGAAGGAAGTGATGATCACGTCGGGGTCACCAGTTTGGGGATATGCGGAACAGGGTGTAAAGTCCCGCATTCCCATTGAAAAGGGAGGATCCTCCGACCAGACAGGTGTTTTGCCTGGTGGGCAACTGCCCGATGTTTGTGATCGGGTGATTTGTATGTATGCTAGTTGTGCGGTAAACTCTGCTTGCGCGATACAGGATAGTTTGTATGTTGCGAGATAGATGTCGCTACATCACTCCCCTCCGAGACCGGAGGTCGTAGCAGGATGAGTCGTCCATACATCTTGTGATGCTTGCCGGGCCAGTGGAAGGTAGGTTCCAGTGAGTCGGAACCGGAAGTCGCATAGTTCACGGTGAGTCGGAACTGTCTGCGGTGCTGCCCCCTTTGAGTCGGGGTGATATCCCAGTGAGTCGGGATCGGAAGTCGCATAGTTCACGGTGAGTCGGAACTGTCTGCGGTGCTGCCCCCTTTGAGTCGGGGTGATATCCCAGTGAGTCGGGATGATACTCCAGTGGGTCGGAGTAGTCGGGGTGATTTGTATGTATGCTAGTTGTGCGGTAAACTCTGCTTGCGCGATACAGGATAGTTTGTATGTTGCGAGATAGATGTCGCTACACATGCTTTTTTTCAGTCCCGCAAATCCCGCGGATCCCGCGCCCGTAATCCCGCATCACGCGGGATTGGAAAATGACGCAGGATCCCGCAATACCGAGACCTCGGTATTCCGGGATTGGACGTACTATTCCGGCTGTCATTTGTCACATCTTTAACAGTCGTTACGGGTAATCAGTAGCTGGGTAAAACTATACCTCTTGGTAAGACTAGTGTTTTATCCGGCTACTGGCTACCCGTACGAAGGTTGTGGAGGTCAGATAGGCAGTTGCTCTATGTAAAACACTAAAAGGGCTAAGCAGATGCTAGGGGCTATGCAGGTAATCCATTAAGTACTTAATAATTCGCATAGCATGCCATGGTATACAAAGTAGTTTACGCTAACAGCACATCTCGAAAACATTGATTTTGATTCATTATTTTCTGTGCCATATTAATTGATTGTCCATATGTGAGGCACTGTTGTGACTTTTACTGTTGCGTATTTTTAAGGTAAATTAAAGAAAAATAACCTGACATTTTCTGTGATAGCTGTAGTTTGGTAATTTAATGTGACTTTTAATTTGGAATTTAATTTGACTTTTAATTTGACATTTAATTTGATAATCTGACATGATTTTTTTTATATTTAATTGACTTTTATATATTAAAAGTCAATTAAATATAAAAAATCATGTCAAATCTTTGAATCTTTTCGTATGTAAATTTCTCCATTTGTATTTTAAATTAGCAAGCCGCGCAATTGTTTGAATTTGTGTTTTTTTATTTTATTTTATATGGGTCTTGGACCTGAAATAAATAAATTTTATTTTTTTATTAAAAGGTATTAAACTTAATTCAGAACAATCGCAATTTGATATGCATTATTAGTCTTATTGCTTACATCAAAACTGTTTTTCTCACCAGTGATTACGAACTGTTCGATGTTTTAATATTTATTTATTTATTATATACTTTATTGTAAACCTTACAATATTTCTATGGATGATGGTAGAAAGTCGGTGTTCCTATCGAAAAAGAATCCGTATATTCAACTGTTTTTGCGGCAGTAAATTACTGTAGAGTTTCTTATAAGTAAATTGGTATGCATCGAAGGCAACACAAGTTCATAAGAGGTGAAGCGATAAGTGAAGATCGTAGCGAAAGTTTAACCTTTTGGTAAATTGACGAAGACCGGGAAATAAGTAATAACAATAACATAATAACAGCTATAAAAATAATGATTTTTGAAAGAAACTTTTGTTTTGTTTTGTTAGTTTGTAAATAAATAAATAAAATTCATTTATTGCAAGCACGCAGGCCCATATAAAAGTAAAGAAAAAACGATTCAATACAATTCAATATTAATAATAAATCATTTAATTTAATTTATAATTGATTGACTACAAAAAAGCTATGATCTTATGATCTTTGAAAACCAGGGAGCTATCAAGAATTTCCTTAATAAATTTTATCTATTTTTATTCATTCATATTAGCAGCTTGAAAATGATTGAAAAAGGCTTCATTTTTTGTCTAAGTTTTCCTTGTATACAACAGAAGTTTAGTTAATAACATATAGCCAGAGTTTTCTGTTTGATTTAGTACAATTTTATACCAACGGTGCTATTTTCCGTGTTACATACAGCAAACGAGACCTGGCTTCACACCTTTATTTAATGGAAATACTTTTTTTCTTTGCCAATATATTTTCTTCAGAAAACATCACCCTGTCCAGTGGGGGTGAAAGCGAAAGGGTTGTGGAGGCGATCACCACCCTGAGACAGGGGGTGTCCGCCGCCTTCTTACAACCTTTTTACACAGGGAGGGGTGCAGAGTAATAGCCTACAGAGGCTTTGTATGCGTAGATTGAGAATTTCCTCTTCTAGATTTTTAATGAATATTTCGACAGTATATAATTATCATTTAAATGAAAAATGTTGGTTTCCTCCAAAATACTTAAAATTAAGTTATAAACATAAACATAATCTTTATTGCGAAAACATTGAGACAACTTTTTAATAAGCTAAACAACTATTTACTACTACTATCTTATTACAAACTAGGATTACATACAGCAAAAAAAAAAAACATTTTTCTCCAAATAAATGTTTATGCAAGTACTAACATTATAAATTATTTTAACCATTAGGACATTAACAATAATCCATTGCATGTAATAACACTATATATAATTATTTGTTTAGTAATATATTGAGTGCTTTTATAAGTTTATTGTCTTTAGAACGATGCACCCTGTACCCCCGTACTAGTTACAAACTGTCTCACGGGCGCATAGTATACCTCTTCCCCAGACATTCAATCTCATTGTAGCTGTGTATAACCATGACGTATTGATATGGAACAGTAGTACTTCTGTATTAGAATCTATACTAATATTATAAAGCTGAAGAGTTTGTTTGTTTGTTTGTTTGTTTGCTTGAACGCGCTAATCTCAGGAACTACGATTCTGATTTGAAAAATTATTTCAGTGTTAGATAGCCCTTTATCGAGGAAGGCTATAGGCTATATATCATCACGCTACGACCAATAGGAGCGGAGCACTAATGAATAATGTTTCAAAATCGGGGGATTTTTTTCCACGCGGACGAAGTCGCGGGCGGAAGCTAGTTATGTAATATGTGTTGTTTTTTTTCTTATTTCTATTATATTATAATTAAATAAAATAAAAAGTGAATGAATATAAAGGTTTAGGTTGCCATTTCCTTGTTTTGTAAAATGAAAAAGGTATTTTTTTTTAAATTACTGATTAACCCACTCTTGACCTCGATTGCAGATTGTTCAAACAATACAAGAAATGCTCGATCAGTTTGGCAGTAGAAAACGTTATGCATTCTACATTTGAACTGAACATTCGAATTGGTGCAAACGCAAAAGTCTGTAATGCTAAAAGAAATGCGCGAAGAGAAACGCACAACAAATGCAAAAGCATAGATACAAACTTTACAGCGGAATGCGTTTTGCGTTCTTTCATCAGCGTTCTGATTGGCTCTGAATACTGCAAAAAGTCAAGCAAAATACTGAACGTAGAACGCAAAAAAGCGGGTATGAAAACCGATAACCCATAATTAATAATGACTTGCTACTTATCTTGACTTAACTATTTAAAACTGCTTTCAGGAGCTTTCATAGGTACCTTTAAAAATATACCCTGCAAAAATCCCTGTTCTTTCAATAAATTTTCAACTAACAACCGACCCGTACCCCAAATCTATCTATACATACGCCTCCACAACACTTTTCCAGTATAATTTTATCATAAGATTCCCACCACAGCCTCTGTCCCAAAAACTGGCTGTCGCCAAGAATGTTGTATTAGCGGAGCGAGGGGGGGTAGGGTAGGATGGGCAAGAGGGGTGTAATTGCAAAATAAAATTAGCCGGAACGGGTACGTGCTCAATTTTCGCCTCCCGGCACTGATTTGTTTTCGCTCTCGTCTATGTACGGGTGCCTCGGATTCTTAACTGCTCTGTGCCCGCGTTTTCTTAGCCTATATATTATTGATCCGACGTTACACCCTGCCATATTGTTTCTTATGCTCGCCACGCTACAAACTCTTCTCTCACTATTTCGTATTTATTCGTCTTCAGTACCTCTGCAAAAGGAAAGGTATCAAGCAACCTTTCAACCGCGACCAATTACTGTGTCGCAAGCCACAACTCAAGTGACATTTTGATATCTTCAGTATTTGCATTTAATTTTATTTTCGAGAGCAAACTCTAATTAGTTGACAGAAACGAGCACTGAAAATCCTTCTGGCGATAAAAAAAATCCCTCCGGTCGTGATTTCATCCGCGGGAATGTTTAAAAAGGCGTCTAAAACTTTCGGGCCGGACTGCGGAGTCAACGGCTTTTTTATTTTCGCGTTTTCTTTCTTTTCCGGTTGAACTTTTCCAAAGTTTTATTTTGAGGAAGTTCCACGAGTGTCAGTTTGGCGTTCGCCTCGCAATTTTCCGCGGTTTGCGCCGATAATTGCGGACGCAGGTGGGAATATTATTTTCTTTTTTTTAGGCCGGCTCGTCTGTTTAATTTCCAGCGGCGGCGGCGTTTATTACTATTTCCTCGGGTCGACGGAGTTATCTGTGCATGTCGGTGGTTGGTGGCGAGGTCGGGCGTGACGTGTATCGTCACACGCATGCCAGCCGCGCACATAAAGTCGTCACCTCTCGAACGCGAGCGGCTGTTTCCCTTTGAACGTAAGCCTATCTCCACCCATTTACTGACACACGGCACATGTGGCACGCCCACCGCAGCGCACGCCCACCTCGCATGTGGCATAAATAGTCGTGTATGTGCCCCAGTTACGTGACGCCGTATGTGCGACACATGGGCGTGTGTGAGCAGTGCGCAGTCGCTGGGCGGGGCATCCCCCCCTGTTCACGTTAACGTGACGTCTTTCACGGTTTCACGTTACTGCTGTGTGCGCCAACGTGACAGCTATTTATTTCAATGCCTCCGTCGCGGGCGTCTCGGCTCTAACGATAAATGAGTTATAATTTATTTTTACTCGAAAAAGGAAGGGTAAGGGAGCCTGGGCTTGTAATTAATGGTGAAATTGGCTATTCCGAGTATTCGGGATCCGGTAATGAGGTGAGATTGAGATTAAAACTCGGCTAAATGAGCTCCGTAAAGGATTAAGGACGGAAAAATTGTGAGTTATAAAGCCACATCCGACGGCCAGCGATGAAACTTTGATAGTTACTCTTTTTCTTCTAAATTATTAATGAACTAGAATTTTCGTCTGGTTTTAGTCTATTAGTGTTTCAGTTTACAGTTTGTGAGGGGAGCGAATAGTCACCGCTTGATCTGTGAAACAGTCTTTACTTTTCAGTTTCATAGCATCATTGGGTTTAAGGATGTATGTCGGGGGTTTCACGATACCATTATATAAAGTTTAGTTAATATCAAAATTTACATATCGACTGAGCCCTATTGATTTTTATCTTTATATTATTGGTTTTTCACAAATTCAAGTAAGTATGTGTAATGTTTGTAAACTAATGATTGAACTCTTGCCTTATCTTGCGGTTTCGATAGAGTGAATAATAATGCAGGTACGTAATACGGGTTTCTGTGTATTTTTTTATGTATGTACACAATGCCTTCGCAGAGCACATAAAGAAAACAAATGCCCACCAAGTCTCCTAAATTCTTATTGCCTCCCGAAAAAAACCTAACCCACCAAAATGAGACATTTTTGGACTTTCATTTCGGCCTTTGGTGAAAAAAACATACAAATACACCCCGAATCCAAGATTAGTGTCGATTCAGCGGAGCTTACTAACATGAGTTATGCAAATCACTGTTGCTGGAAGTTCCACTGGAATATGTAAATGAGCTCCCTGCTTGACGGAACGGAGCCTGAATTATTTTGTGTCATGAACCGATGAGTATTTTGGCGTTAACTGTAGCTGACCTTGGTTTAAGGCTTTGTGTTAATCAGTGTACCACGTTATTGATGTAGATTTGAAGACACGATCTCCCATTGTAATGATGTTATGATTTTTTTAATATACTTTTTTGTAATAATTTTGAAAGTGGTAGTCCTGTGGTTACAGGCATCCTGCGGGGGTTGTGGAATCGTTCTAACGAGATACCGCAGCCTTGGAACATATGGGCAGTTGAAGGAACAGAGTGGGTTTTTAGTCAGTAGAAGTCTGAAACTACCTTCCGCTCCATCCAGAGCGGATAGTCATTATATGACTATCCCATTTTTTTTTCGTGGTAAAATCATCAAATGAGTCCTCCCACCCCGGGCAGGGCCGGAGGGACTGTCAGACTTAGACTGACTAAAATCCACGGTATTCCTTCAATAGCCCTTTACGTTCTGGGGTCACGGTAATGAGATAGGTCCCACGACCCCGGCAGGCTTCGGCCCTCTACAGGGGGGGCCTCGTCATATTGCTGACGCTCTTTGAGGCGCGCGTGGAACACAACGCGCCGTCGACCCGGGCATGGTCCATGGTCGGACAGCGAGTTGCCCTTTACTCGCTGTCCGCATGCCCGCGCCTACGGTGGTCGGAGATCGTCGGCCGACGTCCGACGCCGTGGGCGACTACCACTGCGGCTGGGCTGGAGGAAAAAAATGTGGCTACAGGCATCACCTACGACTAAACAAAGTAAATCCCTGCTCGGGCGCCTTGCTTTGTGTAATTTTCATAATCAACACTGCCTTTAAAATGGTGGCAGGGGGAACTTTATGGGCTCGTTATGTATGTAATTCAGTACTGTCAATATCACGTGTCCAACTCAGTATTAACAATATTATTGCATGTAAATACCAATGTTTTCAACACATGCTAGCAAAATGTAGGTATACACTTAATATGGGGAAATAAAGTTGTGACATTATTACACCGAATTACATGGCCAGCTATTGCTATTGCTCCAGTGCAATATCAACCCATATTCTCGACAAAAAAATAACAAAAATATAATTTATTTAGGGACGTATGAAACAGAACATAGCCCTTAAATATGACACATATGACATTTTCAAATATGCTGTAAACACAAAATTTACTTCACAGTAATTAATGCAGATTACAAATTAACAAACAAACCACTATATTTCATTTCTTTATTCCACCTACATTTTAATCTTATTCAAATGAAATTCAAATAATTTCATTCCCAAAAATTACAAAAATGTCTCAAGATTTACGAAGTCAAAACCATTGTAAACTCGTCCTTATTATTATTAAAATAAGAATCACGGATACATTTTGGTCGTGGCCTTGCAATTTTGTCCACGCATGCTGACAAATGATAGCACAGCGGGCGTATGGGTGACCATTAAACACCGTCAAGGAAGCACGTGGGTAGTGTCCCAGGAATTCAGGTAGTGTACTTGACGGATAGACTGTCCGCGGTCTGCGCATTGTGTGGTCGCCGTTGATTTAATACAGTGTGTGTACTTATTTGAGGCTACTATTGTACAGTTTTTACTATTATTTATTTCAGTATTAGTCATATATTTGTTAGTAATAACTTAAGCTAGTAGAAATAATAAATAACGACAAATCACATACATACAAACAAGACCAGGAATATCCATCCTCTGGAACCATCACTACCATCCATTTTATGAAATGGGTATTTAGGTAGTGGTTTTATTAAAACTTGTGTTCGAAATTTGACCAGAATTTTAATCATTTCAAATGTATTATTATAAATATTAGTTTCTGCACGCCGCTTCCCTATAAACCTTAATTGATGCGCCATCGTTACGTGGTGGACATCCCACCCTTAAGCACAAAATGTTTTGGGAATAGTTTTATTGTGTTATGTATCCTGATAGCTATAACCTGGGTATCTTTTTTTTTTTTTTTTTTTTTTTTAACGTGGTAGAATTATCAAATAAGTCCTCCCACTCCGGGCAGGGTGGGAGGGACTGTCAGACTTTTACTGACTAAAATCCACGGTGTTCCTTCAATAACCCTTTACATACCGGGGCCACGGTAACGGGATGAGTCCCACGACCCCGGCGGGCTTCGGCCCTCTGCAGAGGGGGCCTCGTCATGTTGCTGACGCTCTTTGAGGCGCGCGTGGAACACGACGCGCCGTCGACCCGGGCATGGTCCATGGTCGGACAGCGAGTTGCCCTTTACTCGCTGTCCGCATGCCCGCGCCTACGGTGGCCGGAGATCGTCGGCCGACGTCCGACGCCGTGGGCGTCTACCACTGCGGCTGGGCTGGAGGGAGGACGCCATCCTGTCCCTCACGCGGCCCGCCTCCTCCTTCGAAAGCATGACTGCTTCGCAGAAGGAGGCGACCGCTTCCCACTCCCTCTCGCCCCGCAGCATGGCCTCGACCAAGGCCGGGCGCGAGAGGTCTCTGCCTATTGCCGCCGTGAGGACACGTCGGTGCTCTGCCCAGGCGGGGCAGTCTTGCACCGTGTGCTCTACGGTGTCCTCAGGGCGACCCTCGCAGTGGTGACACCCAGGCGTTTCCTCCTTTCTTATCAGACACAGGTACCTCCCGAAACTTCCGTGTCCGGTGAGGACCTGCGTCATGCAGTAGGTCAGGACGCCGTGACGCCAATCTAGCCACTCCTCAAAGAGGGGTCTTACCGCCGCAATTGCGGCGTGCCCGGCCGTCGGTCGCGACAGTCGTTCCCTCCATACTGCCCTGAGATCGCGCCGGAGCTCTTCCCGCCGATCCGATCCGCCGCATCCGAAGGTCGGGTGCGGCGCCTGCGGAACCTGGTGTACCAGCGTCGCGCCGCAACGCACGCTTCGCGCAGCGCTGCTAGCTCGCTCGACCACCAGTACAGCTGACGCCGGGCGCGTCCTTGCCGGACCCGGGGCATGGCCACGTCGCAGATCTCCGACATGGCCTCCCGGAACCACTCCGCCTCGTTGTTTATGTCGGCAGGCCTGTCCGGGGGTGACCCCCAGGCCTGCACGATCGAGGCTTCCAGGAATAGCTCCCGGTCCATCTGCTTCAGCGCCCATCGCGGACCACTCAGGTCCCGTCGGACCGGCGCGTCTGGGGTCTGGGCGGAGACGTCGAACCGGAAATACCGGTGGTCGGAATAGGTCTCCACCTCCTCCACAACGCGCCAGTCGGTGACGCGCGGTGACAGGCTGGGGGTGGCGAACGTAACGTCCACCACCGACTCGCCCGTAAACCGCACGCACGTGGGGACAGAACCCCGGTTCTCGATCACCAGGCCCTGCGCACGGGCCCAGTGCTCGAGCATCCTGCCCCGCCCATGGTCCATGGACCGGGAACCCCAAGCCGGACTTTTGGCGTTGAAGTCCCCGAGGACGAGGGTGAGGAGGGAACCGAGGGCGACGACGACGTCTCCCAGCTCCGTTATGGAGTTCTGGAACTCGGCGAGAGTTCGGTTCGGGGAGAAATAAACGCCTACCACAGCGATCTCCCCGAACCGTGCTTCGACGATCCCACGCCCTCTCTTGACGCGATCGAGGGGCGGGGTACCGGCGGCGGCCGACGAAACGAGGGTCACCGAGCCGTCCAAGTCCGCCACCCAGTCATTCCTGGGCAGGACAAAATACGGCTCAGCGACCACGGCGACGTTGATCAACCACTGCGCCATGCTCTGGAGCAAAAGTTCCTGAGCAGCGGCGCAGTGGTTGATGTTCGCCTGGAGGAAGCGCAATGGGGCCATTAATCGGGATCCATTGCAGATCCCCTCGCGGGGGTTCAGCCACGACTTCGGCGACGGCGGTGGCAGTAGCGACGGCGGCGGCGGCGGCGGCGGTGGCGGTGACGGCGGCGGCAGAGGGCCTACCTCTGCGCCTGGCTTTGGTGGGTGGGGCGCAGGACTTGCCCCCAGCCCGGTGATCGGCCGGCTTGCCAACCGCCTCACATGCGAAGCAGTGAGGCGGGGCGGAGCACGAGCCGGCCTTGTGACCGGGCTGACCGCAGCGGAAGCACCTATCGCTGCGGTCTACCTCCGAGGTGCACACGCATGCCGCATGGTTGCCCACTTGGCAGCGGAAGCACCTCAGGG
The DNA here is from genome assembly GCA_943138885.2 of Tholera decimalis. Lineage (NCBI taxonomy): Eukaryota > Metazoa > Arthropoda > Insecta > Lepidoptera > Noctuidae > Tholera > Tholera decimalis. Next base: position 11,011,866 of record OW964567.2, on the reverse strand, counting down.
GTCTGGGGTCCAGGACTTTCACCTGCGCAGACACCCAGCCAACCAGGAGCCAACCTGGGTATCTTTAAGTCAAGAGTGAATAGGTTACTTTTAGGTACATTTTACACATCATCACTTACCATCAGGTGAGATTATGGTGAAACGCGAGCCATATCATCAAAACTTTATAAATCTTAGAGTTATATTACTTAAGTTATTTTTTATTGAAAGACTAGTACTCACGCGGGGCTTCGCTCCCGTGGATTCTATCACGGTAAAAACATAACTCTCCTTTTTTGCAGTCGGGTAAAAAGTAGCCTATAACCTTCCTCAAGCTTCAAGCTACTTCCATACCAAATTGCATCCAAATCCACCCAGTACTTTCGAAGATTAGCGCGTTCAAGCAAACAAACAAACAAACAAACAAAGTAACAAACTTTTCCGCTTTATAATATTAGTATAGATTCTAATATTCTGTATGTGTGTCTCAAATAAACACCTTTCAGGGAGAAAGAAATAAAACTTTTATGCGCTAGATATGTCTTCATGAACTCTTTTAACAAAGGAAATATTCCCACCTATTCATATTCGCACCTAAGAAAGATATACTGCTGACTGAGGTACAAGAGGGAGCGAAGCCACTGGTTGTAAGATTCAGCTACCTTTATTTGGGTAACATTTATCCGAGCAGCATAAAAGTACTTGAACATCAAATATCTGGATAATATGGTAAAAAAATATCAACTTAATTTGCAACATGCTTTTGTTTTCCATCATCAAATGAAGGAGTGATTTGATGAGGGCAACAAAAGTTCTGGGTGGGGTGGAAGGAAGTGTCATACTTTTACTGACTAAAAACTTAACTTGCTCCTTCCTTGCCCTTACGTTTTGGGGCCACGGTAACTCGTTAGAATATTCCCGTAATCCAATTGGCAATAATACTGTTAAAATACATAGCTCACATTTCTAAGCACTCTATAAAGCATAAGTAATAGGACACCATGTGTAAGTAATGTATATGGAGCACAGTATAAGTGATTAAATAGTTTTGAATATACGGAGGCAACCGCACGCGCACGCACGAGGCTATGGTGTGTTACCGTATCGGTAATCTTCTGTTCGAGGCAAAAAAAAACAAAGAAAACAAAAAATCGTTTAAATTTCAGTACAATAAAGTATCTGTATACAACGTGTAATTTAAAGGGTATATACATACAAGTGCACGGCTTCTTTGGATGATAACTAATGATATGGCAAGGGTTTTATAATCCTAAGTCTACATGTGTGGAACTTATTACAAATTTCAATACATTGATAAGACCGCCCATTGTACACTAGTTTAATTTTTTGTATCTATAGAAATATTGTAAGGTGTACAATAAAGTATATAATAAATAAATAAATAAATTGATATCAGAACCGAATTTTTCAAATTAAGAAGAACGACGAGAATTTTCGTGTTATTGGCATGTGACGTGGAAAGCTATTGACCCTCGTAGTGCTGTAACACGTTTGTTGTGATAGGTATTCAAGAAATATATGAATCTTTGGTATCAATTCTTTGAGTCACTTATTTTGTGCTGAAACTGTGCATAGAGACTCCATATCAGATGTTATCTTCAGCCCTTTCGGATAGATGTGGGGTTTCCGTTACACGTTGTATTTATTTTCGGGAGTGGAACAGACAAGGCAAATAAAAATAATTCTTAGGTATATAATATTTGTTTTTTAAATGATTTGTATTTTTCTTCCAGAATTTGATTATAATTGGTTGTCACAAATAAACACTTTTACTGCGGATTTATTCGACAATTTCAATTATGTCGATGTTTAACTCTACTCTTAAGGAATTATAATAAGTTTTTAATATAGTTTGTATGTCATTTGTCTGTTGGCAATATTTTTTTTCTAAATTAGTTTAAAAATACCACTTTTAAAGTACAAATTGTTGATTAAAACTAAACTAATTGCATGACGTCGACCATTAGTGGAACTCCAGGTACTTTACTAAAAGTCAGGTTAGAAAAAGAAGAATCCATATAAACAAAGTACTAATCTATCAAAGCTATGCTATGCTATGGACGGACATCGGTCAATCCATATGAATGGTCACACCATAGACAGAAAATAACACGCTGGGATTCTTTATGTGCTTAAACTTATAGTAAAGTTTCTTACAGCAACCGAACTAACCCAAACAACTTTTGCACCAGACAGGAACAAACCCAACACCATACCAACGCAATTTATCAGCTGCGTCACGGCACATTAGGCGTGTCCAAACGAATCATGTAAGATACCGCGATACCGATACCAGATACCAGATCACGTGATAAGACATGCACGGTGTTTGTTGTACAATTTATTGGGCACTACCACTGTTTACTGTGACTGGTAATAAAATAATATACTTTGCTTAATCCCTTTGCTAGTTATTGAAACTGTACAGAAACCCTTTCTTTTCTGGAGCAAAATCAAATGACTTCTGCCGCTATAAGAGGGTCAGACTATTGATTAAAAACCCACCCCATTCCTACAGTTACCCTTCTGTTCCGGGGCCGCGGCATCTCGTTAGAACATTGCCACATCCCCGGCTGGCATTAGCCTTCTAGAGTTTCGTCATTGCTGCTGACTGATCTTTGAGCTGCGCGTGAAACACGACGTGCCGTCACAACATAAAACCCTTAGAGCAAGTTTGTAGTAACATTAATGTAAACGTTCACCTCATATCGATTCATACTGAAAAAAATGTTCGCTATCGCCAGCAGGTGGCGCTTATCCAATTTTATTCTAATCCAAGTTTCAGAACTGTTTAAACTACAATACCTTCCGAGATTATTCTATGGCTCGGAAAGTACGTCATACCGCTGGTCTTAACTGCATTTGAAGATTTTTAAAGTGGTTTGGGTAACCCAGTTTCTGGGTGTCACTACACCCCATTGCAAGACTGTGATCAAAATTAATGGCTGTCAGAAAACATAAAAAGAACGGAGAAGAGGTCATATAATATATATATATTTATGTCTGCCTGGAAGCTGACCCAAAAATATTGAGAGAATACAGGCAGTTTGCCATAAATGGTGATATGTTTCACATATTATTTTTGGAATTACTTTTTATCCTCCCTGACACAAACACCTGATTATTCTAAAAGAAATTGCAATATTCTAATATTATAAATGTGGAAGTGTGTTTGTGCATCAAAAAATAAAACAGATTCATGTGATTACAGTGGATGTAGTTGAAGGGCTGAAAGTGACATATCCTGATAACTGATAATAATGGCCCATCATCCCACCTGCCTCAAAGCCTGCGAACCGGTTTCTCCTCAACCGGTAAACCACGAAGTCTATAACTTAAAAGTAGCGGTTTTTCCAGTTTGTTTCTAACAAAGACATACTATGGGTGTAGACCATTCATCATTGGAGATCTGAATCGCCTCTTATCTGGAAGATCTGCGCTCTCGTGATTAGTATTGTGAACATTATTCTAATAAACGATTTATAGGGTACGATGTTACGTAAACTAAAATTATGGACTAAGAAAATGTGGGTGGGTAGAAGACCTTAATATGAACTGCTGGTAGATTTATGCACAAGAGAATGTAGTTACGATGTATGTATATAATGTTATACAGACTATTTCTTTGCCACTACTGCGGCACATACCTTTTCTCTATGAGATGCAATGGACTTTAATCTATCACGCAGGCCCAGTGCGGGTCAGTAGATTTCTTTTTGAAATGAAATGAAATGAAATATTTATTTTTTAATTTGTTATAAATAAAACTTTTACACGTCATGTTTTTTGCATGTTAAGTTTAGTTTAGCTAGATGAGGCCGGTGTTTCCTAACTGACTACTCTGATAATAGGTACATTTATTGATAATAGGTTCGCGTTTGACCACCATCTCACCTGATGGTAAGTGATGATGTGGTCGAAGATGGAGCACGCTTACCTAGAAGTAACCTATTCACTCTTGACTTGAAGACCCCTAATAGCTATCGGGAAACACAGACTCCGGCAGGGAATTCCACTCCTTAGCCGTACGCACAATGAAAGTATTCCCAAAACGTTTTGTGCGTATGGGTGGGATGTCCACCATGTAACGATGGCGCATCGCCGTTTGTCTTGTTAGAACTACAATAAACTGTAGTTCTAACAATAATACTGTAATGTTTTGGGAAGAGACTGGATCCCGCGATACAGGGAATCCTCCAGAAAATTCCTTGTTGAATACCTGAACTGAATTAAATTCTCTTTATCATAATCTAAAGTATCTTACTAATATTATAAATGCGAAAGTTTGTGAGGATGGATGGATGGATGGATGTTGTTTTGTTTTTATCTTTCACGCAAAAACTACTAAACGGATCTGAATGAAATTGGGTAAATAGATAGTTGACATTCTGGAATAACACATATGCTCTTTTTCATCCCGAATTTCGCACGGAATTGGGATTTGCGCGGGATAACGTTCCCACGCGTACGAAGTTACGGGCAGAACCTTGTAATATGTTACATGTAACAATACCCAACATATAAATATACATATTACAATAATGGTGCAGCGTTTGCCTGACCAGCTGCTAGTGTGCAAGTGAATGGCGTAAGGACCTTTTAACCGACTGCGCCGAACAAGGTGGTGCGCGATGCTATCGGTTATCGAACGCTATGGAATCACATGGCCCTCAGGCAGATATTGTTTGTCTGCTCATATTCATAGTCGAGAATAGATAGAATACACTTTTGATTTCGATTTAATATCGATAAGGCTGGGTGCCCTGCATTTTTTTTCCCCTTTATTAAAACTGGCTAACTCAAAGCAGCATGTAGTTAAATAATAATAGCCGCACGGGTCAACCTTCAAAGTTAATAATTTTTTTCCAAAATTGTTCTGTGAAAGGATGGCTATTTTAAAATATCGAGATTCTTCTGTTCCTTGAAAAGCACGTTAAGCCCTTGGTCCCGGCTATCATTAATACAGACGCCAGCACATCAACCTACCTCAATCTGTCAAATTTCCACAATAGATTTTCAACCTTATTACAATAGTGGAAGGTTAATTTTCGATTGGTAAAATTTGACAGATGGGGTAGATTGACGTGCTGGCGTCTGTACATTTTTGACAGTCGTTATGGGTAAGAAATCAGAAAATCTGTCACTGGCCTTGCCATTGGGTATCGTGTTACTCAAGTACTGGGTTGTAGAGGTCAAATATGCAATCGCTCCATGTTTGACTGAGACTGAGAGCTGACTGCAACGTAGTAAGGAAAAGGCTAATCATACGATGATGATGATTATTAATAAGCCAAAAATGGGAAAATCTAATCGGAGAGTAATACTAATCTTTTTATTACATATTTTTTATTTTATACATTTTTTATTAATACTATAATGTTATTTGTTTTTTTTTACTGTGTGTACTTGTGGCATGTGTCAATAAACGTTTTTTTTTTCTTTATTTTCTTTAATCTGTTGTGAGTTGCAAATAATAATTTAGATCCTGAGAGTAACCTGTAACATCGTTCTTTCAAATGTCCGAGTCCTATGATATGCTTAAGTAACGAGCAGAATTACGGATCAAAATTTTAAATAAGAAGCTGTCAACACAGATCAACGACAACAGTCTGCCCCACCTTGAGCTCACTATACAGCAAGCTATAAACTATGTAGGTACGCCTCATCTTCGGTGTACCAATTTCTGTCGCATTAAATAAATTACCCATTACAACCGAGACTATGAATACGCCGTAAGTACAAAACGGTAACAACATCTAATCCAGTGTGTATTATAAGGCAGTGAGGAGAGTGAGAATTACTGCCTTCAGGACATCAGCTACATTACGCAACAGAGCAGATGTTAGAAGACAGCAGATGTGGTGATTGTAGCCTTAAGATAAGCAGCAGAGATCGAGGTTTGAATATGGGGTGGTGACCATAGTGTGGACTGTTAAGAGAGCGTACTCATTACGGAGTTTCATACAAACTGCCAGCTGCTTATTTTTGGATATGAATAAACAGATTTTTTTTTGTTAAAAAGAGAACCAGCAATGTAATTTGTGCCGAAAATTACATTACTAGCAATCTATTTAACCCCTATATGCTTGTGTCTATAGTGGGTACACGGCGATAGTGTTATGGGTGGGGTTCGAACCCGCTATTATATTATTAGACCCGCTATTAGATTATTAGATGCTTCAAATAAGCAATGGTGACCTGTTGGCTGTTAAGAAAATTTACTCCTTACGGAGTATAAAAACTTAGTTAAAAACTTTTGAAATGATAGGGAACAGAGATCTCTATTCTTTTTCCCTAATCTGGCTATAGACTTCCCCTATATTTATCTACACAGCCTTGTCTGCTGTCTTTTGCTGCCAGTCTGTCAAGAATGAGTGGAGATCGTTACACAAGCGTGTCTTAAGCTTACCGTTCGGTAAGGACCAAACACGGGTCGGCGGCGGCGCGTCGTGTTCAATACTCGATACATTTATTTGCATTCCACAATGTGACCTTAGGTGGTAGGTACATACAAAATATATATTGTTTTAGATCATTGTGGACCCTGTCGGTCGGTGTTCCACCGTGTCAGCAATAATGACGGGACCCCGTAGGACCATTGCTTGCCGGGGTTGTGGGAATGATCTAACGAGATACCGCGACCCAGGATTAAGGGCAACTATAATAATAATAATTTTCCACAACTTTTTCACACAACGCCATCTAGTCCCAAACTAAGCAGAGCTTGTGGTATGGGTACTAGACAACTGATAAACATACATATATATTTCTAAATACATACATATTATAGATAAACTACACCCAGACAAAGAACAAATGACCGTGCTCATCACACAAACATTTGTCCTAGGTGGGAATCGAACCCACGACCTTGCGCATAGCAGTCAGGGCCACTGACCACTATACCAACGGGCCTGTCGAACTGAAGGGACAGGATGCGTTTTTAGTCATTAAAAGTCCGAAACTCCCTTCCGCTCCACCCAGAGCGGAAGAAGTCATTCGACGACTTTCCCAACCGGGAAAAAAAGCGTGTCTTAAGCTTGTCTGGGTAACAACACAGTAACAACTTTTGTTTTCGGTTACCCACCGTGTGATGATATTGGCTCATCTGCCTTGTCCCGTAAATAGACTAATCCCACAGAAATCTTAATAATAAGGCAATATTAATATTTCTGTTACTAATCCCTAATATCTACCTAAATCTCCATTGAAACGTATTATTTATTTAATTTAATATATATTTTTTTTGTTTAAACTTTCAACACAATTTATAATTCAAACGGCGCAAATACAACAATCTAATTGGGTTCTATATGTTTGAGCCGTTTAGGGTTGAAACGTTAGGACCATGGTGTCCGAGTACGCATCGACTCTTTCGTGACATCGGCAAACGATTAGTCGACTCCACAGGTGACCAGTGGCAATGCGGCCAGTGTTCTGGGCACTTTTCCCATTGATAGCGATGTTGACGAATTTTTCGATGCCCTATAATTTCTTTTTATTTTCGCCTGTATATATATACTTTATTTGACTAAATATACCATTTGTAATTATAAATTTAACAATATTTAATTATTATTAAAATATAATATTTATGCATACTCATGAAAATTATTTCTGAATTATGGTCTAATAATACGCATACACGTTTTAATTTGATTGGTTGAAAATACCAATCACTTTCTTTATGAACATAATTATAAATTAGGATGGGCTAAGTAAGGGAGTAGCATTGTTCATGTTGGACCAGCATTTGGCTTAGGATCATACTGTACCATTCAACTTTTTCTAATCATCTTTTCAGTCATCACCACTGTTAATTTTTACTTTTACGAGTGACAGAGTACCAGGGAAATGCATATATATAACAATTGATTTTTCTCGGCAAGACCATTTTTTTTTTCTCTTCATTATAAAACGTATATCCAGCAATGTCATATCCATTCTTCGCTCACCAGAATACGCTTGTATGAAATGGTACTTACACTATATTGTTGAACAGGTGTTCATACTTCCTTACTGCCGTCATTATGTTACGCCGCTCTCCGTACATGTGTGAGAACGTTTATTGAAAGGATTATATTGTTCGAGGGCGTTCGTAATTAGAGTTCGTAGTTAGAAGGATTTTTAAGCTTCAATAAACCTTCATTACTTTAAAGGTGGTGTGATTACGCAGCGTTTCCCTCGAAAAGAAAAAAACCCAAGCATAAATTCTTTTACAACATTTTGTGCGAGATTTAAATACCTACGCTACACGACACAAGCCAATTTCTCAGCTTCTGCACCATCTAAACTTGCTTTTAATGATTAAAGACTTTCTCTAAAACGGTAACCATACACCACACAAAGATAAGAACATTTAATTGCATCCATTAACACTGCACCTTACGCGGCTAAGTAAAAACTCTTTCGTAAACGTCAAACTTATCAGTAAATGCCACGCCAATCTAATCACGAGACACGATTTAAAAATGAAACCAAAGCGATTCAAAGTAAGGAAGATTTATTTCATGTCCCATCGTGCATATGAATTATCTATGGACCGTGACTGATCGAACACTATTCCATTTTTAAAACATACGGAAGCTTAAGAACCTGGCGTCGAGGCATCAATCCAGCGCAATTTATTACCCGGCCGAGCGTAGGAGGCAACTAAATATTAAGTGTAAGCAACTACCGCTTGGATTTTAAAACTTCCAAGCTATAATAGTCGAGATTAAGAGCATTGTTGCCTCGGGAGGCGCATAGAATAAACGCTTATTAGAATTTATACTCAGCCAGTTTACCTCGAGCACGCGTTTGATATAGCGCTCGTTTTTTAGAACACCCCAAGACTATCATCGGTTTTATTAGCCAAGGAAATATGGGAGCGCTTTCTACGTCATAAGGCTGGCTTGTTAGCCGTTCGCTCCAGGCTCCCGAACGGAAAATAGGATAATTCGCGAATGTAATTCGTGCTGTCGACGAGATATCAGCCTCTGGTGACTCCGTATCTATGCTTACGCGGTCTGGTTAATGGTCAGTGCTCTAAATAATAGTCAAGGTTGTTCGGTAGCGAACGGTGTAATAGGTGGGTATCTTAGGGCGGAGTTGGATAGCCGCTCAGAACTTGCGAAATGTTCGGAGGAATTCGCGCAAGTGGGGGACACGTTTGAACGCACCTTTGCGTTTTAAACACAGCAATTGGTCCGGCATTTGACAGGTTGATATATGTGTAACGGTTTTGGATATAACTGATTCAATACAATTGTATCATTAAACTGCTAATTTAATAGCGATATCGTATTTCACGTAATTACGTTTGTTTAATGTTTTGGATTGATTCTAGATAGGTGCGTGTAGAGCTTATGTTAAATTACTGCGCATATTTGGTTGGCTAACAGTAGAAGTAGAATGTGCATAACATTTACATATTGCTTTGCTAGCGACAAGCCTTTAACTGTATAGGATATTGCTATAACTAATAATAGCAATGGCTTATCCATATCTCTTTGTAGTAAAGTTTCCTGTGATATAGTTAATTAGTTCCTGTGTTTAAGGAAGCGCCACATTATTTCTGCCGGCAAACGGTATAGCTGACCCTAGATGTGGTATGAACAACAATGCATTTGTTGATATGTTTTTTAATTTGAAAATTACTGTAGCGGTGGTTTAGTGGTCGCAAGCGCAACTGCTGAGCATGAGTTATCGGGTTCGATTCCCACGTCAGGCTAAAAGTTGGTTATCCTATAAGAAATTTCTCAGTAAGCCCGGAGTTTAGGAGTTGGCGGTGTGATACACCCGTGCTTCGGAAGCACGTTAAGCTGTTGGTCGCGGCTATCATTTGGATGTATTTGACAGTCGTTATAGTATGGCCAAGGAAGCAGTTATGCAAGCGAAGGAGGTGGCGGTACGCGCGAGGGAGAGGCGGGTCTCACAGACCCCGCGCCCCAGCCGCCGCAGGAGACACACCGAGCGTCGGGAGCAGTGCTTCCAGATTCCAAAAGTAAAATTACAGTGTTGGCAGCTAAAAAATACAAGAGTTTCTGAAAAAAAAAATACAAAAGATTTAAAAATGGATTACAGTAAAATTACAGACAAACTTTGTTTAAATATTGATAGAAAATGAAGCTGCTTTATGACTTTGTTTGTCAATACAAATTATACTATATAAAGCTTTGCTATATATTATTAAATAGATAAAATCAATAAATAATATCATTGGTACGCACATGTGATAGGCCAGGAAGACGAAGTTTATGCTTAGCACCTTCACTGTGTCTTTTAGTTGCACCCAGATCGGCAAGCAAAGAAGAATCGCAAACAGTGCAAATGCATTTATAAGCAGACTTTTTATCATGCTTTAACCAATTACGGAAGTCTTGTATTTGGAGTCATTCATCACGGAATTCTTGCGGATATTTCTTTTTTCTTTGACGGACCAACATCGCCACGCACATCACTTTCCTCACTGTTTCAGCTCATTTTTTATAGTAATAACACTACAAGTTTTTAGTTCAGACTTTCTTACACATTCATATCACTCAAAACAAAAAGTTTTACCGATTTGCGGTTGCTAGGGAATTCCCCACACCTTTATGATCTGCAACTCTGTTACTAAGACTCTACATTGTCTATGGATAAAGGTCAGTGGGTGTAAAAAAACATTTGGTCTAAATTTGGATAGAACTGTGATTTTTGCTTGGCCTAAAGCAGGGACTGAATAACCCAAAAATTACGCTATCTTTAAATTGCGGTATGACGTCAAACCGAAAAATAACGGTTGCCGCTTTATTTCGATATCTAAATTGATTTCGGTACCGAAACTTTTTGTGTATAAATAGAAAAAGGTATATTTCGGTAGCGGTACTAAAACCTTAATTAATAAAGATATGAAAGAGACAGATATTGACCACCTCTGGCCCTTGTTGTTGAGTTTCTCATCAAATTGCATTAGTTTGGCAATGTCAAATAGCACACGAAAAGTTATAATTACAGAAAAAGGTAAGTAATAAATACTTATGTGGATACTGGTAATAAAGTGTAGAACAATAGTGTTAGTGTATAATATTTTCTTCAGCTAACTCATCGACTGGACTTTAGTAGGTATTTTTACTCATTCGTTTTTCAGATCAGAGCAAGATTAAAAAACGTGACAACATTCGCAAAAATCTTAATTCCCAGTCTGAAAATATGTCAACGGAATACGAAACTTTACCAAAAATATCCAGAGTGACGACTAATACCCAGGAAACCTTCTGTTACTCACAAGACAAATTTCCGGGTTCTCAACCTTTTGATGGTTTCATATATTCGAGAAAAATCGATAAAAATATCCATGAGGCACCTTACACTTTTGATTTACATAAGGATCTGCGTGATTATCAAACTAATGATGATTTATCCAACTCTTGAGAAATGTGTACCCATAAATATAACACTATTACAACAACAAGAGAAATTGGTACTATGACGGAATAAGAAGGCTGCAACATGAGTGCAGAAAAAGAAGCTGTGTGTATGTGAATGTAACGAGTTCTTTGCGAAAATAGTAACATTGGAGATGTCTAAGTTTCACGGAAACATGCGTTACAATAAGATGAAGGAAATATTGGATATAGTGAAGAAAAGTGACGCATAAAAAATTATATATTCTTATTAATGAACGGCTGATTAAATTGTACCTAAGCCATATGATTGTCTCTTACCTAGGATTATTTGGTAAATTTAATAAAACAAATATTGAAATTGAATCATTTATTTCTTTTAATCATTATTTAGTTTAACCATCTAGTATATGAACAATGATTAACCATAGATAAGATAATTTTGTTAATTTAGTTAAGTGGAAGGCCCAATAACGGCGCCAATGCTTTTTTATAGTGTGGCATATTCGCCCTCCTAAGTCAAAACCCAAAAGTATTCTTCAGCGCAGTTTTGGTGGAATGAACTTGGAAAGTCTTCGGGAAGATGCTAGCAATATTGACTGGTCTGATCTTGTTCATATAGAGTCGATTGATGACAAAGTTGACCTCCTCAATTCCAATCTTAACAAGCTTTATGACGTGCATGCACCTGTTCGTTTGGTAAAGATTAAGCATCTACCTGCTCCGTGGCTAACAGATGACGTGAAAGTAATTTTACAAAGAAAGGCGGCAGCAGCAAAGTCTAAATTCAAGTGCAGATCTAGTCGAGAAAGTCGAGAAAAATACGTCGCTATCCGAAGTCACAGCAACTAGGTTTGTAGGGATGCCCAACGCCGCCACATTCATAAGTCCGTTGAAAACGGTGATCCAGCTAAAGTCTGGAAATTTCTTAGATCTATGGGAATTGGGAAGTCACGTCAAGAGTCTATTCCTCCTTAGGAATCCTTATATAGACCTTGAATCGCTCAATCAACATGTTTCCACCTCTTGTAGCTTCAATGTTGCTGTTAAAACCACTACTCTAAATAATCTTTCTTCTCTTCCCACTCCTAATTATTCTCCTTTAATTTTTAATTAATTTACCAGTTGTGATGTTAAGAAGAGCATGCTATCTATAACATCAAATGCCGTTGGTAATAACTGTATTAGCCGTAAAATGATACTCCCTATCCTGGACGAAATTCTTCCTGTCATTTGCCATGTCCTCAATTATTCCGTATCCTCGGGTGTTTTCCCATCTTTGTGGAAAGAAGCTCAGATAACTCCTCTCCCTAAAAAGTCTAATCCTGTTTCTTTCTCTGATTTCCGCCCCATTTCCATATTACCGTTCCTATCCAAAGTCCTCGAACGCCTTATCTACAATCAACTTAGTGCCTTCCTTTGTAAAAACCAACTCCTACATTTGTACCAATCCGGGTTTCGTTCAGGACCACACAGCTCACAGAGCCACAGCTCTAGTTAAAATTACTGACGATATCAGATCAGGTATGGATAATAGGAAGTCGACTGTCCTTTCATTACTGGACTTCAGCAACGCCTTTAACACTGTCGATTTTGATGTCCTGCTCGGTATACTCTGCTCTCTTAACATATCTCCAACAGCTATTGATTGGTTTCGTAGTTATCTGTGTGGCCGCCGACAACGTACTTGCATTGAAGGTACATCATCTTCATGGTGCAATACTACTGCTGGCGTACCACAGGGGGGCGTTCTTTCTCCTCTTCTTTTCGCCATATTTATAAATTCTATTTCAAATGAACTTCTCTCATCTTATTACATTTATGCTGACGATCTGCAAATTTATTCGCAAGCTCCCGTTGAAGAACTGTCTGAGGCGGTGACGATTGTGAATAAAGACTTAGCGCGTATTTCTGATTGTAGTTTGAATCATGGTTTGAGGCGAATCCTGCGAAGACTCAAGTCATTATTGTTGGCAGCCCTAGGCTACGTTCCAAAATTAACTGGGCGACCCTTCCTCAAATCGTTTTTGATGGAGCTGCTATACCTTATTGTGACTCAGTAAAAGACCTAGGTATTTATATTGATAGGGATTTGCCTTGGGGTCCCCAGTTGCAAGAAGTAAGCCGCAAGCGGTTTGCCTCTGCGGGTTCTTTACGCAGATTGCGCAATTTCCTGCCGACTGCCACTAAAATTGCGCTTGCCCAATCCCTTCTTCTCCCTGTTCTCGACTATGCTGATGCAAGTTATCCAGATGTTACTGAAGTGCAGCTAGATAAGCTTGAATGACTCCAAAATTTTTGTATCAGATTCATATTTGGTTTGCGCAAATATGATCATGTTTCTGAGTTTCGCATTAAACTCAAGTGGCTGTCGATCCGCCTTTGCTGGAATGCACATATTTTATCATTACTTTACAGTATTCTCTTCAATCCTACAACTTCGTTTTATCTCAAAGAACGCTTTAAGTTCCTTCATGACACACATGTAAGAGATTTGAGATCATCGGAGAATTTGAGACTTTCAATGCCTGCACATTTCACTAAATTCTATGGCTCATCATTTACGGTGCAAGCTATTCGTTTGTGGAATGCATTGCCGGTGTCAGTAAGACAAGCTCAGTCACTGGCTACTTTTAAAAGCTCGGTTGCTAATTATTTTCTTTCCAATTTATGACTATTCTTTTGTTGTCTCTCCACTTGATGTTAAAGAACACATTATATGTATTGTATTATTTAATTACCTATGTATTACATTGTATTTATATATATATATATATATATTTGCATATACTTTTATTTATTTTAATATTTAAATAATTTATGTTTCTCTGTTTTATGAGTAATGTAGTAAGTACACTAATTTAGCCCTCCCCACTTTAATTAAAGTTTTTAAAGTCCTTCCAAAGCTTGTCTGGAAGATATCGCTTTCAGCAATAAGACCGCCATTGTTACCATAGAATAAGCAATATTGTTAAATAGGTGTGTTTAAATTTTGGTGTACAATAAAGTATATTCTATCTATCTATTACAGGATATTTTTTAATAGGTTATATACCTGTTTGTGTTGGAATGTTGGACGATTGTTTGGAGCCAGCATTAAGCCGGCTCTACACGTTGGCCAACACAGTGGCGAATGTAGTGGCCAATGCGTATTGGCCAACGTGTAGACGGCGTGTTTGTGCATGTTGGGTGCACAAACACCCCCTCTACACGTTGGCGAATAGTCATTGGCCACTACATTCGCCACTGTGTTGGCCAACGTGTAGAGCCGGCTTTATAGATAACTTCTTTCAAGTATTGTTTAGTGCTATAGTAAAAAGAGTATGGGTAGGTAGGTCTTTTTATCTGCGAAAAAAATAAAAAGTAGCATGTCAATCACTGACCGGTAGATATTGAGTATGTATGTATTGTATAAAATAATCAGATACGAACTTACTTTTACTACGGCTGAGCATCCAAGCACTTGGCAGGTACAAGAATTATTTTCCTTTGAAAATGAAAAAAGAAAGCATAGATTGCGTTTTTACGTTTTCGTCCCATAATTATTTTCTAAATAACGACACATACAACACAACTTTTATTGACAGAGTGTTAGTGGTCACTGTGTGCGAGCGTCCGGCGACAAGCGACAAAAGCAGGTTCTAATAGGTATGCCGGCGCGCACGCCTGTGCTTTGTCCACCCTTGCCGGTGCCTCACACCCCTCGTCCCACGTCCTGCAACGGTCAATTCTATGTTTTTCGGTACCGATATCGCATAAAGGTTAAATAACGGTATAGCCTTACCTTTATTTTATTAAGGTACATTTATTTTATACAGGTATCGTAACCGTATACCGTAACCGTTTTCAGTCCCTGGCCTAAAGGGAAAGCTCACTGTCGGTCAGCACTGACCGCGTTGGCGTTCAACGTGTTAACTAACTGTTATTGGGACATCTTTGACAGTCGTTAGGGGTGGTCAGATGCCAGAATACCTGACACTGGTCTAGCCAAGGGGTATGAGGTATTCCTCGAAGCGCTACCATTTTGAAGCGCACCTAATGAAGCGCTCCTTTTTTATTCCTCGGAGCGCTTTTTTTAGTAGCGCTCCCGATAACACGGTATACTAAAAGGAGCGCTCCGAGGAATAAAAAAGGAGCGCTTCATTAGGTGCGCTTCAAAATGGTAGCGCTTCGAGGAATACCTCAGGGGTATCGCGTTACCCAGTTACTGGGTTGTGGAGATCATATAGGCATTCGCTCCATGTAAAGCACTAATACTCAGCTGCATCCGATTAAATTGAAAGCACACTCCAACATGATTGGGTAAATACTAAGCAGATGCTGTCCAATATGAAATTTGGACGCATAAATGTCGTATAGGTACAAATCAGAATTAAAACAGATATTCGGATCTAGATCTGTACGTCGATTCTGTAAAATTTGAACAACAACTCGCATCTCACATAGCTATTCACTGTCACTTCGCTTATTTTCATTCATTTTTCATTTAATTTATTTCCAAGTAACAAAACTCAATTGGTTAGTAACAAAATTCCTTAATCCTATGTTAGTACTTAACTTAAATTACAAGGTTGGTTCGCGAATCGAAGCTACAAACTCAACACTGACGTGGAGAGCTTGCAACAGCGATTCACGAACACACAGTCGAGCCTGCTCGCCACACAACGAAGGATTATGTTGGGGCTGGCCCGCACCCGGCGCACTAGGGAAGCGCATCGTTTTCGCATCGTCGCATAGAAACAGTCAACGCGAGCTTCAGCAAATATCCCTGATGCGCTACAGAAGCGGGGCAGCCCCATCAACACCCGGAACGCATTATTATACTGAACGCGAAGGGCACTGTACGATTTACGAGTATATGCAGCCCACAGGCTGCACGTGTAGAAAGAACAGCAGAATGCACGGAATATGGTTATTTTTACACCAAGTGAGCAACGTACAAACCTGCGAGCTATCATATTAGCTCTAACCGACAATGTCCTTCGCTCCCTCTCAATGTCGTCATTGTCTTTGAGGTCAGCGGTCAAGAGATGTCCCAGGTATTTAAACTTTAACAATTTCCTGAGAGCTACTCCATACAACCTGACTGGTGGTACAGTTTCAGGGCTCCGACCACCGGCCTCAAACACCATGATCTCACTTTTTCCTATGTTGTATACCAATCCATGACGCTTAGCATAAGCTTCACAGATGGCAACCAACTTCCGAAGACCGCAGACCGAGGCGCTCAGCAGCGCCATGTCATCAGCGTAACTTATATTATTAAAGCACACCCCGTCAATATAGCAGCCCACTCGCTCTCTGCTGAGCGCCTCGATTAGCTCATTGACGTATAGATTGAAGAACAAAGGTGAGGCCAACCCACCCTGCCTCACCCCACACTCCAACCTATACGGCTCCGACAATTCTCCAGCCCATCGAACCTGATTGACCTGGTCTCCATACCAGTACCTAAGAGTGCTCACCAACCCTGAAGGGACTCCAGCTTTTCTAAGCTTATTCCAAAGAATACTGTAAGAGACCAGGTCAAACGCCTTGGATAGGTCAAGAAAGCAAGCATAAGTAGGTGTCTTCCTATCAGTATAGTACTTGACAGCCCAAATATATGGTTATGGTATGGATATGGTTCAAAGTGACCTTGATTTTGCATTCTGTAAACAGCGTCAAAGTGACGGAGGAATTACCTTACCGAATGCCACTTCTCACGTCATCTCATACTTTATCTGTCAAAATCTTTA
This sequence comes from Tholera decimalis, assembly GCA_943138885.2. NCBI lineage: Eukaryota > Metazoa > Arthropoda > Insecta > Lepidoptera > Noctuidae > Tholera > Tholera decimalis. Next base: position 10,994,762 of record OW964567.2, on the reverse strand, counting down.
GTTCAACTCGCTGACACGCTCGCTAGGGCAACGCTAGTGTAAATTCGAATTAACAACCGAGTTTTTAGAATGCCAATCAATAAACTCACAGCGGATTCAGATTCGAAGTTTAGAAGGAGGTCTTACAGAATAACACAGCTGAAGTCAACGGAAACGTAATCGCCAGCAAAACGTTTAACTAGGTTAGGTAACAAAAAAGACTATAATTTGTATTATACCTACCACTTATCACAATGCCGGATTTATTGTCATTAAAACCCAGTAAATCCGAAAGCCTGTTCAACAAACCAGATCAATATTGAATATCGACTTTCGTTTTTATTCGCTACGCTTCATTGCAATCCGTCATAGCACAGTTAAGTGTTATGCAATAAACAGTAACTTAATTTATTGCTGTTGACATATTACTTACAATGTAGTTTAATGCTGCAGATTCGCTTAAGGCGAGGAGTCATTCAATTAGGCGATTATTTTGATTATACACCCTTTTTGTAGGAAGTTTGTGGCTGATGTGTATTTTGAAAGAGGTTATTACTTACATAATTATTATGATGGTACGGTCTAATTGATCTCTAATGTTTGATATCTTTAGTATTATATAAATAGACAACCTGGTATTATCACTTGTTAATATTGATAAATGAATGATAATGACCTTGAAACACTTAAACAGATCTTCATAAATTGAATTGTAGCTAAGAACTAAGTTGACGTGACGTTGACGCCAAGTTGATCACGTCAGCTTCAAACAAAATAAACCCACATCATAATTGGTCCATTCGTTTAGTAGCTATAATATACAGACAGACACACAATCTTGTCATACTGTTAGCAACCTTCTTTTTGCGTCGAGGCTTAAAAATGTCAAAATTACGACAGTAGCTTCCTTCTAGATGTATTATTAGGATTCTCGGAAAAGTTTCCGAATGTGTATTTCGAACAACCTTTATTTTAATATGACTGTCTGAAATTTGTTTTTGAAATCTTTCTCCGAACTTAAGATTTACGTAAATAAGTAGAAAGTATATAAAATGTGTTTTCACCAACTTCCATTAATAGATGACCTACCTATCTAATTCAGCACTGATTATGAATCAATTTTTTTTTTCATTAATTAGTTATCCCTTTTCAAAATATATATGTGAACAGAGAGGATTGTTTACCGAAAGTTAGATGAATATACGAGTATATCACAACATAGGTATACAAGATAGGTGAGACCAAGAGATAACCGTGTAAGTCAAATCACGTAACTCGGGGTTCAACCTCGTCTTATAAATACTTATAAGGAATGGTGTAGTTTACACTCGAAAGACATTTTTTTCGTGTCTTGCTGGGTTCAAATGAATCTTTTTTTGGTCTTCTGAATGACATAAAGATAAATCAATTATGTGCACTGCGTACGTAAAATAATGCTAAACGCCAATGAGCGCGTTAATCTAAAAGAAAAACCCCGTATCTCCGAATTCGCGTAAAACGGGGTAGCATAAGTCGGGGTATTACTGTACAAGAAACAAAATAATACTAGCCAGGAATGGCTTGGACTGCATAAAACTACAGCTGCATATCTCAATGACAGCCTATGTGTTTTACTGATATATACTTATATTAAAAAGAGTTAAAATTTAATTGTAAGTTTGTATGTAGGGGGTAATCTCCGAAACGAATGATCTAATTCTAAACATTTATTCACAGGTTTGTACTGGTAGTAAGTTCATTCACTATTTGTAAGTGCTATACACTATAAATTATTTCGAACTCCACGCGGACAAAGTCGTGAACAAAGTTATTTTACTGTAAAGATTCATCAAAATCAGTTAAGTCGTTTCTATATAGTATGTTAACTAACAGAGGGCGTTCCCGTTAACCCGCAATAGTATAGCACTAAAAATGTTAAATTAATACGTAAAAGAAACACTCTGTATACGCGTACGCATTCATAAATAAATTGCCGTTGCCATCCTTCAAGTACACGTGTACAGAGTGTTTCTTTTACGTATTAATTTAACATTTTTGGTGAATATATTAATATTTTTAAAAAACATTTTGTTTTCGATTAGTAATATTTTTTTAGCATGTATGGATGCTATACTATTGCGGGTTAACAGGAACGCCCTCTGTTAGCTAACATACTGTATAAAAGAAAAAAGAAACTTCAGCTATTCAAACCAAAAGAATAAAAAAACATGAGGCACAGAATCGTGACCGCTAAAAGCAATGAGGTTTGTCCATCAGTGGGATACTACAGGCTAATTTAATAATAATCAACCCATACTCATTTATTTCGCATTTATAATAGTAGTAGCTTTATTATCTACTAACAATGCTACTGTATATTACTATTTACTCATTGCTAAATGATAAACTGTTAAACGAATCGATCAAAAGGTTAAGCTAGCTAGGTGAGGTTGGTCCGTGGATGGGTTAGCATTTTGGCATATCAAGAATACACCGTATCCTTGTCAGTCGTTACGGGTAGATAGATATATAGAATATACTTTGCTTCCAGCGGTGTTCCACATCGCTGTCAATGCGGTGCGGCAGTCGAACGCCGCGGACATCATTACCTTTCCTGCAGCATAAGCTCTGGTCGGATAGCAACATATTATGTCAGCATAAATGACGACATCCGTCGGGCTCTTGTCACCGCTGGAGTACCATCTGTTTCAGAACCCAACAGCTTGGCACGGGACGATGGGAAGAGACGAGACGGGATGACTATAATGCCTTGGAAGTTGGGTAGGCCTTTGGTGTGGGATGCTACTTGTGTTGACACCTTTGCGCCATCCCATCTTCTCAGTACGGCGGGCTGTACTGGGGCGGCAGTTGCAGGTGCAGAAAAGCTCAAACGGCGCAAATACAACAACCTAATTGGGTGCTATATGTTTGAGCCGTTTGAGGTTGAAACGTTAGGAGCATGGGGTCCAAGTGCGCATCGACTCTTTCGTGACATCGGCAAACGTTTAGTCAACTCCACAAGTGACCAGAGGGCTGGTCTTTTCTTTGGACAGAGAATCAGCATTGCCATTCAACGTGGCAATGCGGCCAGTGTTCTGGGCACTTTTCCCATTGATAGCGATGTTGACAAATTTTTCGATGCCCTATAATTCCTTTTTATTTTGGCTTGTATATACTTTATTTGAATTAATCAACAAGGTTTTAATAAATATCCCCTTTATTGTACACCAAAATTTAAACACACCTATTTAACATTATTTCTTAATTCTATGGTTACGATGGCGGTATTATCGGTAAAAGCAGACAATAAATCCAGACAACCTTTGGAAGGACTTTCAAAACGGGTAGTCCAGCAACTGGGCTGTGGAGGTCAGAGAGGAAGCCGCTCCATGTAGTTCCTGTTTGACTAGAAGCTGACCCTAACAAAGTCGTGAAAAGGCTAGCATAATGAAGCTATATTACCGTGAAGATTAATCACAATTGAATTTGGTATAAAAAACTATACACCGCGTATAATACTAGTAGCATGTTCCTCACAAATTTGATAATTTAGCTACCATATTATTGAATGAATCAAAACAATTTAAGATTAGTGAAAAGGGGATTTTATGACTGCAATAACAGAGTTTTTTATTGTTTGTTACATATATCTACTGTAGATGTTCCAACTTATCTATTGGAGATATTCCTCAAACAGGAATTTTGACTGTACGGTGTCGTGTATCGACGATTTTGCGGAAGATTACGCGACACTACGCAGCGCAACACAACGCCGTCTCTTCGTGTGAACTAGTTTTATTTATTTTTAATTTATAAGATATTTTTATTATTTATATTTGTTTATTGTTTTTATGGGCTCTGTTGTCTGAAATTAAGGAAATATACTAATAATATTCTAGCATCTTCATCTATGCAATTTTAATATATATAACTCTTACTTTCAAGCCGTGCTTTAACCGAACGACATAACAACCGCCATGCTTATTACGAATGTACTCATTATGCGGTGGAATGTCTGACATACTACGTGCGTTTATACTAACTATGGCCTGCAAGTGTGTCACGACACTGTTCGAGCCACTTTTAGTTTCATTTCAAATCGATAATCGGTGTGATATGAATCGATATTATTTTTATCGATGTTCAATTATTGCATATATACAACGTGTAATTTAAAGGGTATATACATACCAAGTGCACGGCTTATTTGGATGATAACAAACGATATGGCAAGGGTTATGAAATCCTGTCTACATGTGTGGAACTTATTAGTAATTTCAATACATTGATACCGGAGACCGAATTTTCCAAATTAAGAAAAACACAGAGAATTATCTTGTTATTGGCAAGTGACGTGGAAAGTTATTGACCCTCGTAGTGCTGTGACACGTTTGTTATGATTGGTATTCAAGAAACATATGAAACCGATAATTCGGTATCAATTCTTTGAGTCACTTATTTTAAGCTGAAACTGTGCATAGAGATTTCATACCAGATGTTGTCTTCAGCCCTTTTGGATAGATATGGGGTTTCCGTTACACGTTGTATATTTAACTGCCTCGGTGGCCTAGTGGTCGCAAGCTCGACTGCTGAACAAGAGGTCTTGGGTTCAATTCCCGGGTCGGGCTAAATGTGCTGTTGTGTGTGTTTTTCTGTTAGAAATTTCTCAGTAAGTAGCCCGGAGTTTGGAAGTTGGTGGTGTGATAAATAAGCTGTTGGTCCTGCGCCTGAAGTCTCTCCGGTCGTGTCGAATTGCCGTCCCATCGGACTATGAGAGTAAAGGAACAGAGAGTGCATCTGTACCTGCGCACATACTCGTGCACAATAATATCTCCTGCGCAGCTAGCTAATCGATTGTGAGCTTGGCCGCCATGGCCAAAATCGACTAGGAGATCTCTCTATTTTTATCGATAATTGGTAACAGAGCAGTGCATCGCAAACAAAAGGTAGACTGTTGCTAAAGGGTGCAACTTGCGATTTGAAGGGCGTGGGTTCTAACTCCAGTCTGGTGCATTGCTTTATGTAATATGTTAACACCACTGCACTCAAATCGGTGAAGAAAACCATTATGAGGAAACTGGCATATCCTTTTATTTTTTTTTATTTTTTTCGGGTTGGGAAAATCATCGAATAACTTCTCCCGCTCTGGGTTTGACTAAAAACCTACCCTGTTCCTTCAGCTGCCCGTATGTTCCAGGGCGTCGGTATCTTGTTAGTATATTTCCGCAAACCCAGCGGGCAATGGACTTATGAGGCCCCGTCACTAATGCTGACAGCTCCTTGACATGACGCGCCGCCGACCCGGACCTGTTCCTTACTTGACGGTGAGCTACCCCTGCTCAACGTCCGTAAGCCCGCAACCAGCATATCCTAGGACTTAAATAACAAACGTGTCATCCACCAACCCGCACTGAGTCCGTGTGGTGGCCCTATTCCTGATGGACAGGCAATGGGCCGTAATCCACGTAATCTCTATGAAAAGAGGAGGCATGTATCACAGCAGTGGGAATGCTATGGGCTTATTTATTCTTATTTATATTTATTCTTTATGGTTGTTTCGTGTTCCTCATTTTGTGTAATTACGTTCCTCATCTTTTGCATAGTAATGTCTCTTAAGTGTATGAATTGAAGGTACATTCCCGTAATCAAATTAATTAAAATAGACATTTAAAACTTTCAATCATTTTGCATGAGTATTAGTGTACCACATGTATAATTATTAATTCGCCTATCCTATATACCGTGGTATGAACATGTGATGAGGCGAGAGATCGCCTGTAACTAAAAGTTTGATGGTTTGGAACGTTGATAGATGGAGAGGTGGAGGCAAACTAAAGAAAAAATGGATGTATTGTGTGAGACATGATATGAACGAAAAAGGAGTAAATTATGCTGTGATGTCCGACAGGGGAGAATTATAGAAGAAGAAAGTGCTGATCCCAAGTAATTGAGATGAGGGCAGGAAGATAATGATGGTGAAGAATATTTATTTAATAATTTACGGTTCACACTAAGAAATATCAAAGTTATATTAATTTTTATTTTTTTAAGAATTGAATATAACATTCTCTTCTTGAGGTGATGCAGAGAAAAAACTGATTAGGTGCAATTATAAAAAAAATCTGACTTAGAGGTATATATACATACCTACATGCAATCGTACAACCTATGTTTCAATCATGCAAAAGTGGCACATAATACATAACATATAGTTTACAAACTTCCTAGTCCTATCACCACGTCCCTTGGGAGAAGCGAGCCAACTACCTAAGCAGTTTTTGGTAGTTACCTCTCCTTCGCTGAGCACGTAAGGCAGGCTAGTTCAATACAATTACGAATTATACTTTTTTGTATGGGCTGAATCGAGAGCTACCGCAAAATCCAAAAGAATTTTATTATATTTCATAACTTGAATAAGCATATACTTTTCTATATAGAAATGCCAACTGAAGCCGGCTAGTACGCTTACAAACTCCTTAAAACTATTTACATGCATATCGCATTATACCTAACAAGAACGACATCCCATACTAAATCAAGCAAGCCTGTAATTTCATATTAAATACTACCCTACATGTATAATTACCGGTGACTTGTAATAGTCGGATCAAATAGGCGATTATCACGTGACATCGACTTATAATTTATATTCGTGCGACATATATGTAGGCTGTATGGTGGAGTTGGCTTGATACCTTCGCCTCAAACTCAAACTAATTAAAAAAAACGATTTTATATGTTTGAGTGTTTTCAGTCAATTGTTTTTTTTAAAGAGTTTTGTTTTACTTTTTAGAGGTATATCTAAAACAAAAAAAAAAAATCAAACATCTTTTAAATTCCCATAAATATTGTATTCGTTATTCTGTCGTCATATCCTGGCTGTTTGTCTACAATGGTGTTGAATTTGAGGTATACAAAAATAAATTTGAAAATTGATAAAGAAATCGGTGAAGATACATAAAAAGCATTAATTACAGCTGTAAATTTTACTTTTTCTTTTATTGAATTCTGTTAAAAATATCCAATATGTCAGTCTGTGCATTGAACAAGATGATAAACACATCTAAATATATATATTTAGAAGTGTTTATGCGTGTTTGGCGTAAACACGTCTTATCGATTATAATCGATTCCATGTCCTCGGGGATGGTCCCTTTGCATATGTTAAAGAGTATTAGAGCAATTTTCTCAAGAACTCGATTTGCAAGCCACAATGACATATTGAGGGGATGCATACAGTATAGCTACTATTAAAAACCAGTGTCACCGTTAGAAAAGGTCTTGGTCGGCTTTGATGGAATGTGTCATCGGGAGGCCTACGGCTACAATTATGGGCGGCTGTCTGTCTTACCATCGATGATTTAAAGCAACTGATAGTGCGCTCAGGGCGGGTTTTTAACATAAACTTGGAGTTAAACGGATCATGGGTAAACACTGTTATGTTTGCGCGGTGTAATCGGGCGGTTTCTGATGATGTTGCGGTTTTACGGTGCATTGTTTGTGGAGAGCGAAAATAGGGGTGAACTATTGATGCCTGGTGTGGCGATATATTTGATTGCAATGGATTTATTTATTTCATAAACAGGTACTTACACATTGCATTTTGTACATTCGACATTACATAATTTACAATTTGTCACACTAGCACATAATATGAATAGGTAGGTATACATATACTTCCGTTAGTTTTGGACTGGATGGTGCTGATACTACAAAACGCCATCTACTACGATACTTATAATTATACCTACCCACATATTAATACATCATATTTAATTCATTAATAATAATATAGCTAAATTACAGAGTGCGTGCGTATGCCGATAGGTTTATATATCAGCATTGCTGGGCGGCAGACATAAAGCGCTGATTATTATATATATCAAAAAGTTCTTCAGATCCAATATAATAATAAGTAGTTACTCATCATCTGTTTCGCTTTTTACCAACTATGTGGGGTCGGTTTCTAGTCTAAGTGGATGCAACTGAGTACTAGTGTTTTATATGGAGCCTCCACAGTCCAGTGTTTGGATAATACTCCATGGCAGTCTCGTCATGGGGTATCATGCCAGATTTTTTATTTTTTTATTTAAAATAGTTTCGCGTTTGACCACCATCTCACCTGATGGTAAGTGATGATGTGGTCGAAGATGGAGCACGCTTACCTAAAAGTAACCTATTCACTCTTGACTTAAAGACTCCTAGGTTATAGCTATCGGGAAACACAGACTCCGGCAGGGAATTCCACTCCTTAGCCGTACGCATAATGAAGGTATTCCCAAAACGTTTTGTGCGTATGGGTGGGATGTCCACCATGTAACGATGGCGCTTCGCCGTTTGTCTCGTAGTCCAATGATGGAACGGGCTTGGTGGAATTAGATTGTGTAATTCCATCGCACAAACCCCGAAATGTAACCGATAGAAAACCGATAGACTTGCAACTCGTCGTCGATGTTCAAGGCTCTGGAGCTTTGACTCGACCAGTGCATCGTTGCCAATGAGTCTCTTGGCCCGCTTCTCGATTGACTCAAGCGCGTCCAGTTGGTATTTAGCAGATCCATCCCAAAGATGAGAGCAGTACCTACTCCATACACGACTGAACCTGGGCTTGATAGAGATTGAGCAATTGTTCGGGTGTGAAGTACCGTCTCACCTTTGCTAGGATTCCCAACTTTTTTGATGCTAGTTGAGCCTTAGCCTCGATAAACGGGCCAAAATTGAGGGTAGAAGTTAGTGTTACCCCCAGAAGCTCGATACGGTCGGTTATCGGCACGGTTACACCTCGGAAAGTAGGAGCCGGTTCGAATAGGCTCCTTTTTGCGGAGAAGAGACACGCCTGGGATTTAGATTTTATGGCTTCTGAGTAGGGATGAAACGATACGAGTAAATACAAGTAACTACTCGATACTTTTATTTCGATACCAAGTACTTTTGTAATCGATACTTTAGAACTGAGTAACAAGTAGTATCGGGAAGTATAATTACTTGTATCGATAGGTACTTGGTCGGTCGGTCGGTCGCATCTTTTCTACATCTCAGTTGGCAGCCTTGCTTATAGTATAATCTGTGTTTTACGTAATTTATTGATTCAGACGGTCGGTTTGACGGTCTGTCATTACGTTGAATGTAATGACAGACCGACCTAATACATTCTTTCATTGCGTGGCGGTTGTTTATATGATTTTAATAAATTAAAACTTAACTGAATTGAATTTGTAATAGCAATATTTAGCAAAATCAGTGATAATGGGACCACAAAAGTCTGAGCGAGAATGTATTTGCATATATTTTGGTACTCTGTACCTAGCGAGAGGTTGTTTTCAAAGGCTGGCGCGACAGTGACTTCTACCAGAAATCGATTAACCAGAATGCATTTAGAAAAATTATTGTTTCTAGGGAGAACATCGATAACAGATTTTTTTCCTTGATATTTTAGTGTATTTCATTTTAATAAATACTTAAGACTATACAATGGTATTAACACTGCTGTTCTTATTTGCCTCTTATACTTCCGACGGCAAAATTGACCGATACAAGTAGGTATCGATACTTTTCATTCAATACCAAGTAGGTATCGATACCTCGTGACCGATACGGTATCGAGTAAAAGAATCGATACCCAGATGGTATCATTTCATCCCTACTTCTGAGTACCCGTGACAACTGTTAAAGATGTAAAAATGTCAGGCAGGGTTTAGCGTGCTTTTCAGGACGACTTCGACGATCTCAACATTTCAAGATGAATATTCACGGGCCGACCACGAGTAGCGTTAACCTTGAAGATGGACCCATGAGGCTGTTTAGCGATTATTTAGTGACGAGCTATACAGTAGAGTATGTTAACTAACAGAGGGCGTTCCCGTTAACCCGCAATAGTATAAGCACATCAATTAGATCGCTATTCATATGCCGTCATTCATAAATAAATTGCGACGTTACCGTCCTTCAAGTACGCGTGTACAGAGTGTTTCTTTTACGTATCAATTTAAAATTTTTAGTGAATATTTTAATATTAAATAAATTGTTTTCAAATGGTAATATTTTTTTTAGCATGTATGGGTGCTATACTATCGCGGGTTAACGGGAACGCCCTCTGTTAGTTAACATAATGTATATAGGTGACTGGTCTCGTAAAACTGGTCACAATTAAGCAAACAAGTTCAGTGAAGTGGCGACAGTTTCAAATGCTCGAAGTACAAAAAAGTATCTGAGATTCTTGATGATGTAATCTGTATTGAGCACCAACTTTTTTTCGCAGTAATAGTTAATCCAAAGGTTTAACTATTCAAGCCTGTAATGCGGGTAAAACGTAATCATTCTCAGAGATATATGAACAAGTAATAGAATTAATATCAAAACCAGTTAACTTTTATTACCCTCTAAACTCATCTAACTGGTAAGAAATGAATAGGCTATATCGGAAGCTGCTCCATCCAATTGATATCTATTGGATCACCTCTATGAATATCTATCCATATTTTACATGTCCTAAGATTTATACCATACAGCATTTAACTCTATAGCTTATAAATGCGAAAGAATTTTTGCCTGTCTCTTGGTTTGTTGGGCATTTTACGCGCTGGACGTATTTTGTAAAGTATAAAGATGGATAGGACTTCTTAATCTCACTGTTCATTACTTTATGACAATTTCCTACTGGTACAAGCTAGCATTACAAATGCTGCTAAAAGTAATTCTGTCTGTCTGTTTGATTTACACCGTTAGGTACATACTTTTAAAGAAGGGTAAACAACATTTGAAGAAATAGAATATTTTTTATCCATATAAACATCAAGTTTCTCGGGCAAACCCGCTATCAGAAGTTAGTACCCAATAATTTATCGTACGTCACACATTTCACATGAAAATTATATTGAGCGCAAACTTTAATTTACCAGTTACGAGATACTATCGATATATCGATGTATCGATGCAATTACCGGTTGAATCGATACTGATTTATACGATAATGATGGGACACCCGTTTCCATTCACATGGTTGCGGAACTCGGTAGTCATGTGTTGTTGTAATTATTAGGTGAGGTTGAAATACGAAATGCCTTTGCGGTGGGAGCGTTATTCTGTAGTTTGTTTTTGGTCTAACACAAAGTATCGTCTTTTTATCAGGGGAAAAGCATCAAATGACTGGTGAATCCCATAATTAAACAATAACCGTTGTCGGGTAAGAAATACAGGCCTCGTCTAGAAAAATAAACGACGTGTAAATGTATTACATTAATTTTCTAAATAAATACATTATGTAACATTGTCATTTACGTTTTTCCGCATATAAAATGTGTAACGGAAACCCCATATCTATCCAAAAGGGCTGAAGACAACATCTGGTATGGAGTCTCTATGCACAGTTTCAGCTCAAAATAACTGACTCAAAGAATTGGTACCAAATTATCGGTTTCATATATTTCTTGAATACCAATCATAACAAACGTGTCACAGCAATACGAGGGTCAATAACTTTCCAATAACACGACAATTCTCTTCGTTCTTCTTAATTTGAAAAATTTCGTTCTCTGGTATCAGTGTATTGGTGTTTGTAATAAGTTCTACACCCGTAGACTTAGGATTACAAAACCCTTGCCATATCGTTTGTTATCACCCAAAGAAGCCATGCATTTGGTATGTACATACCCTTTAAATTACACGTTGTATAAAACGTTTTCCAGCAATTTTTGGGATAGTCCGTTGGTAAAATAAAACAATTGTGCAAGAGCCTTTTTTTCGGGGAAAAATTTTCAAATGGCCCTAGCCGCTAGCCCTTTAGGTAGTGCGGAAAGGAGTGTTAGACTACATAGACTAAATACCCACCCTATTCCTTCAGTTGCATAGCCCTTGCGTTTGAGGGCCACGGAATCTTGTTAGGAGATTCCCGAAATCCCAGCAAAAATAGCATAGTCTAATATAGCTTTTTATATCAAAAAGCAAAATTGTTATTCAACCTAATTTCTCTTTTCATTTATTAGAAGCGATATCTGCAACTGATTACAATATTAAAGCACTACCAAAGTCAGTTCTTTGAAGTAATTTATCAGTTAAATACGCAATGTTAACAATTACTCTATTTAAACAACAAATCGTTTTATCTCTCAGCGAACCAAAATTCAAAAGCTATCATGTCACTTAACATCACACAACAAATCAAAATAAACTGTTAACAATAAAAAACGGTGTGGTTCGAAAAAAATCAATTCACCGTTCTATGTTCGAATAGCTGGCGGCCATTTTGATTTATATCTTGCTACAAAATGGCGTATTAGTCAAATTACAAATCACGCGGAAAGTTTCATATAAATTACGCGGCACGCGTGTGTATAGTGTGTTAGTGTCAAGAACTATTAAATTGAATTTGATGGGATTTTCAATGAATAATTGGTAGTTAGATACTGGTTTAAATAAGTTATGTTTTGGAATGAAAATGACAAATTATAAGCTGTAGGTATGTGTAGTTGTTTAAGTGGATAAAGATTATCTTTGCCAAAGATTATACGATGAGCAGGAATGTAAGTTTGCTAACTAACAATTATGACTATTAGGAACTAGCTTAAGTGTATTATTTTCATAAGGAAACTTAAAACTGAAACACGTACAATGAGCGGCCTTTATTTTGTTGGACAACAAAGAGAGCCAAATTACTGATAAGGTAAATAAATGGTTTTAGCCAAACCGCTAAATAGTTACATGAGTAAGAAATAAAACGAATGTAAATCAATCACATTGTATGTAGAATCACATAATAGAATTGGGCATAATGAATCGGTTTTTTTCTATTGCTAGTTTGTATCAATTTATGCGATAAGATCACTTAATAAGTACTTGTCTATAAAAATGCTAAACGAATTGCGGTAGTATTTACCATAAAAGAAATAAAAATCTAAGTACGTAGAAAACTTGACAGACAACGAACAGTAAGCTGAAGGACGCTGCTATCCAAAACACTGATGAACTAATGCTGCTCGACGCATCTGGTCCTACTGATACTGATTTTTTTTGTGTGGCGTTTGTCGCCTCTAGCAAGGGCTTATAAAGTTAGCAACTAAGTGAAAGCACGTTAAAGGCACGCCCTGTGGGGTATAGACTTCGGCTTAAGGCGAATCTGGGACTGTGGGTAGGTACAGGTTGGATCGAACAAGCAGAAGGTGCTATTGTAGGTGCCCGTCGTTTATGTTTGCAGAAGCCCAGATTGTCATCTTTACTGCGATAAGGAGGTCCTAGTGTATAACAACGTTTAATAAAACTAAATAGAATGAAGTCCTAAACACTCTTTAAGAGACAAATTTAAAAAGATTAATATTATGACTGTGACATCTTAGTATATTTACGAGAATCTTTTGTATGCATACAAAAATATTAATCTGTTTAAAAATACAGTAATATTCATAATGTAAATACAAGGAACAAAGTTAAGTTTGTTATTCCTAAAACAAGGCTTAAAAAATAGGTGGTTCGTTTAGATACCAATGTTTACGTTTTTATAATAAAATTTCTAGCCATATTGAAGAGGGCACGCCGCAATTGCGGCGGTAAGACTCCTCTTTGAGGAGTGGCTAGATCGGCGTCACGGCGTCCTGACCTACCGCATGACACAGGTCCTCACCGGACACGGAAGTTTCGGGAGGTACCTGTGTCTGATGGGGAAGGAAGAAACGCCTGGGTGTCACCACTGCGAGGATCGCCCTGAGGACACAGTAGAGCATACGGTGCAAGACTGCCCCGCTTGGGCAAAGCACCGACGTGTCCTCACGACGGCGATAGGCGGAGACCTCTCGCGCCCGGCTTTGGTCGAGGCCATGCTGCGGGGCGAGAGGGAGTGGGAAGCGGTCACCTCCTTCTGCGAAGCAGTCATGCTACCGAAGGAGGAGGCGGGCCGCGTGAGAGAAAGGATGACGTCCTCCCTCCAGCCCAGCCGCAGTGGTAGACGTTCACGGCGTCGGACGTCGGCCGACGATCTCCGGCCACCGTAGGCGCGGGCATGCGGACAGCGAGTAAAGGGCAACTCGCTGTCCGACCATGGACCATGCCCGGGTCGACGGCGCGTTGTGTTCCACGCGCGCCTCAAAGAGCGTCAGCAATATGACGAGGCCCGCCCTGTAGAGGGCCGAAGCCTGCCGGCGTCGTGGGACTTATCCCATTACCGTGACCCCGGAACGTAAAGGGCTATTGAAGGAACACCGTGGATTTTAGTCAGTACAAGTCTGACAGTCCCTCCGGCCCTGCCCGGGGTGGGAGGACTTATCTGATAATATTACCACGTTAAAAAAAAGCCATATTGAAGAACTAAGCATTAATAAATTCAAATTGTAAGAGATATTCAAACTATCTCAGAAAGATTTTTACACCGTCAAAGATTACAATGAGGACAAAAAGGCTTCGGAATGAGCTCCTCCAATGATAAACCTACTTATGTGGGCTTTTTAATATATTTTACTGAGTTAATGAATGACTTTCTAAAGTATTGGATATACTTTTTATTTTATTATTTTTCTTTTTCGTTTTTTTACCTTTTACATTTTTACTATTGTGAATGTGAGGAATATGTAGGTTATTATTTCTTTTTATGTTTTTTTTTTTTTTTTTTTTGTAGGTAGGGAACTTGGAACCACTTGTAGATCAGCACACTAAGGCTGTGAGTCTACTTAACCGGACTTTCCTGTGGTGACCTCTAATAAATTAAAGGCCCCCAGCCAGGGCTTACAAACTAAAGTTTACTTAAAGCTAATGACCGCACGCTAAGGGCACTCCCTGTGGAGTACGGGCCTCGGCATAGCGGGGTCATTTTGGGAGGGCAGCAAAGGGACAGGCTGGGTCATATTATTTACGGGAGTATTTATTGCTACTGGCTCAGCATCGCGGGCTGGCTCGTTTGGCAAAGGTCGGGGAGGATTTTCATTACAAGTACGCGTACGTCGCGATGGGCCTCGTCGGCGAGGCCGGAATAAGGAACGCGTTCTGTATTTGTGTTTTCTAAGAGTGCTGGTTTCCCTACTGCTCTCTTGTCGGATGGTGGTGGGGTCGTCAGGCTCGTCTAGGATGTTACGCGGGCGACGAACCCGAGAAATCTTGGAGGGTCTGTATCGGGCGGCCGATACGATCAGGGGGTTAGTGTGGGTATCAGCAGAGGTGAAGTAACGCACTGACATGCGTTTCAACACTTGCTTTATGGTCGGGAGTTTGAGGTCTACGTGGAGATCCTCATTCCTACAGAACCAGGGCGCGCCCGTGGCCTTTCGGAGAAAACGGTTCTGAATGACTTGCATCCTATGGATCTGATTGGGACTGGCATGAGCAAACACCGGACAGGCATACGTCATGATAGGACGTATGCATGTCGTGTATATTCGGATTTTACATTTAAGGGAGAGCTTGCTGTGTTTATTCAGCAGGGCGTGGAGCCTACCGAGAGCGAAAGCGGCTCGCGAGCGAACCGACTTTATGTGCTCACTGAAGTTTAGGAACTGGTCGAGGATCACACCTAAGTATTTGGCTCGCTTCTCCCAAGGGATTGGCTTGCCGAACATGGTGATCGGGCGAGGGGGGGTGAATTGTTTATGCTGGCGAGCCCTGCGAAACAGGACTGCTTGACTTTTGTCGGGATTTACCTCAATCCTCCATTTCCTAAACCAATCGCCTAGTGCGTTGGCTGAGGTCTGGAGGGTATGAGCGATGCTAACGGGATTATGTCCCGAGTAGTAGATGGCCGTGTCGTCGGCAAATAGGGATAACTCTACTGGGGGCTTTTTGGGGATATCGCTAGTGAATAGCGTGAAGAGTGGGGGGGAGAGCACGGCGCCCTGAGGGACGCCGGCTCTGATAGGGCGGGGAGTGGAAAGCGCTCCTTCGATACGATATCTGAAGGAGCGGTTCGACAGGAAGTCTCGAATGATGAGCACGAGACGGTCCGGCACACCTAGTTGGTAAAGCTTATAAATTAAGCCATTGTGCCAGACTTTGTCGAAAGCCTTCGCTATATCAAAGAATAGGGCCCCCGTCACCAGACCGCGTTGAAAACGGCCGCTAATGTGCTCTACGATGCGGTGGGCTTGGTGGACACTGGAATGATGGGCTCTAAAGCCAAACTGTTCGTTAGGGATTAGGCTCTTGGCCTCGACAAAGTCCTTGAGCCGATTAAGAATAATCCGCTCGTAAACCTTGCCGAGGGCGCTGAGCAGACTAATGGGTCTATAGCTAGTCGGGAGGTTCTTGGGCTTTTTGGGTTTTGGGATACCTATCACTATAGCCTCTTTCCAAGCTTGTGGAAACAAGTTGTTGGACAAGGCGCCATTGAAGATGGCAGCCAGTAGGACTATGATCGTACGTGGGAGGAGTTTTAGTGCCCTAGTGGTCAGTCTGTCAGTCCCGGGAGCTTTCCTAGGTTTGAGTTTCCTGATGATCTCCTCCACCTCGTCTTCCGTGACGGGGGGGAGGGGAGCATCAGGGTCCTCGACAGGGGGTAGGGCAGATCTACGTTCGACCTCAGCATCCACGTGGGCAAGGTGGGCTGGGTCGACTGGTTGGGAGCTGGGAGAGCACTGTGCCTCCAGGCTGTCGGCTAGGCATTCGGCTTTGTCTTCGTCGTCGAAGGCAATGCTTTTGTCCGGGCGGATAAGGGGAGGCATTGAGGCAACCTTAGTGGCGCGCATATTCCGCTGAAGTTGCCAGAAGGCATGGTGGGTGGGTTCTAGTTCGCTCAGGGTCTTGTCCCAGCCGGCTTCACGCCACTCTCTGATGCTGTTACTTACTTTGCGCTGTAAGTACCGCATGAAAGTTTTGTTATTCTGGCAGGGGAAAGCTCTGTAGGCACGGACTGCTGCGTTCTTCTCAGTCAGCAGGGCCCGTACATCGTCCGGGAGTTTCCGGCGCCAGTGCTCTGACACCGGAATCTCCTTTGAACAGTCGTTCAAGACAGATTGCACGTGCTCTGTGAGTGAGTCGATCGCAGCCGTCGTGTCGGCGGCGGCGGACTGGATGTGGTCGGGGATCTTGTCCAGGTGAGGAGACGTGTTGGATTTCAGCAGTTCGCCTACTTTCCTCCAGTCAGTGATCACCTGTGTGGGAGGGGGGCGGTTAGGGTCATAGGGACCCGATCTCGGAGTTAACTCCATGATCACCGGTCTATGGTCAGAGTCAAGTTCGTCTACCGTCTCTAAAGAGTGCAAACGTAAGTTCACATTCTTCAGGAGGGCAATGTCGAGTACGTCGGGCAAGTGGGATGGCTCGAACGGATAATGAGTAGGCCGCATAGGACCTATGATATCTATGTGGAGAGGTGTGCAAAGGTCGTATAGTACCTTCCCACGGGGGTTGGTAATACGACTACACCATGCGGGATGTTTGGCATTGAGATCCCCCGCTATAAGGACGGAGTCACTCATGTCAAGAAGGGCTGTAAGGTCGCTTCGTAGTGAGGCGTTTATCGAAGAATTTGAATCTACGTCGTTGTACGGTGGGAGATACGCGGATACTATTGTGATAGAGGGATGGCCCGTCATGCCTAGCCGGCAAACGGATACCTCTAAGTGGGCAAGGGGCGGCGGATCCATAGGGATGCAGTGCAGGGAGTTCCTATAATATATTAGAGTGCCACCTCTGTGGCATCTAGTCCTATCGTTCCTAACTAGCCGGTAGTTGGCTACCTTGGGATCCCTAAGGTGGGGTTTGAGGAAGGTCTCTTGGACCAGAAGGATGTCGAGACTATGATCGCGAAGGAAAGTCGCGATCTCGTCCCGTTGATTGGTGATGCCATTGGCATTGAAGTAACCTAGCTTTAGGGATCGGGGCTTTAATCTCTTACTAGCCGTGTTATACATTATGGCTGTTTAAAAAGGTTATCAAAATGACTTTTGACATCGGGATACTTAGAGTATACCCGAATCAGGGAGTTAATGTTAGTGCAGGCCACGACCTCCTTTGCCATTTGGATGGCGCGGGGGGACTGGAAGAAACTGAAAGTATTCCCAAGGATGAGGAACGCATCGAGTTCCGGCTCTTCCGAGCGAGGGAGTGACTGGGGAGGAGGTGGAGGCTGAGAAGCCACAACAACCGGAGCGGAGGGCATGATGGGTTGATCCATCAGCCCAGGGACTTTCGGCCTTAGTGCCGGGAAGTTTTGGGCGTGATTCGCCGCCGTCCAAGGAGTTGGACGCTGGGGACTGAGGGTCTGGGGGAGCTCAGACGAGAGTGTAGGACACTCTCGTCCCTGGCGTGCGCTAGCGCGCGTTGCCAGTTTAGGGGCGGAGGTTTTCGGGGCTTTCGGACAGCCTCGGTAATTGGCGGGGTGGCCAGATTGCCCGCACAGCACGCAGCTGGGCGGGTCTGGGCATTGGGACCTATCTTTTGGGCGACTGCACTCGGCGGTGCCGTGATCGCCCAGGCACTTTACGCACCGGGGTTTGCCGAAGCAATTCCGTTGCGCGTGGCCGTATAACTGGCAACGGTGGCATTGGCCTACCGTGCCACTCTTGTGTGGCTTCTCTATGAGAATTCCTGAAAGACTGCATACAGTCTTCAGCGCAAAGATGGGGTGGGGACCTTCGGAGACGGGGTGGCAGATGACGAGGACGTTGTTAGACGCCCTGCCACCTCTGCCGTGCATACGGTGCACCTCAATCACCGGGATGTTCTGTGACTCTAAGTCGCAGACGATCTCGGTGGTGGGGATCTCACTGGGGATCCGGCAGAGGACCACCCGAACGGGCTTGCTCTCATGGAGCGTATAAGTATGGTGAGGGATATTTCGAGCCTTGAGTAGCTTCGAAAGCGCGCGGTGGTCGTTAGCTGTCGCTAACCCTACTTTTATGCCGTTCTGAACGGCGCGGGCATTCGTGTAGGCGATGCGTTGCTCGCCACACGCTTTGGACACGTTTGTCCAAGCCCCCTTGTCATGGATGAAGATGGGTGGGGGAGGGATGGTCTTGCGCACTGAGGTGCTGACGACTGGGGTTTGGGTAGGGCTGGGCCTAGTGGCCGAGGAAGTGGAGGGCTGGCTCTGCACTAAGCGTGCTGGCTCGGGAGGGGAGGGTTTCTTGGCCTTAGGGGCCTGGGTGGAGGACGAGGCCTGCGACCTCTTCTTCCTCTTTCCCTCGACGAGGATAAACTCGTCGGAGGAAGAGGTTTGATCGGAGGAGTGCTCGGACTCCGCTCGCTCTGAGCGCTCAGAGTGTATGCTCTCTGCGCGCTCCGAGCGCTCGCCTTCCGAGCTCTCTTTTTCTTGTTCCTCCTCCTCAGAGTCCATTTCGACGTCTGGGGGGGAGGGGGACCTATCTGCGATGGGCGCGGGGGTGGGACCTAAATCTGGCTGCGGGGTGGGAAACACCGCGGGGGGTATTGAGTCAATCTCCTCCTCATACTCCCTTTGTAGGGCGGGGTTTTTAAATAGGATCTTTCCTAATATCTCGGTTGTTCGATTTAACCGAGTCGTTAGGGATTCTACTTTGGTCATGAGATCCTCTACTATGTCCTCCATATTGGAGGCGACAATGGTGGGCATCCTAATCTCCTAACCCTAACATGTGAGCCTCGAGGAGACACGTCAAACGTGAGCTCCCCGAGCAGACGGTCCCCAAAAAGAGCCCTGCCCCGGAGTTTCTCCTAACACAATGTTACCGAGAAGAGAAACCCAGACAAACTCGGTAACTGTGTTGCCGTCTGATGTGGCCTGAAGGGCCCTATTTGCCTACCCCTCCGGGCGGGAATGACCCGGAGGTGAGTTCGCTCCCTGCGGGGATAGCAGGGAGGTATGTGCCTAATGGTGTGCCCTAAGCTTGTAACCGGTCGCCAGTCTTAATGTGCGAACCGGGCCCTATTGGGTCTAGTGCGAAGGGGTAGATACACCCAACCGACACTAGGTGTGTATGCTGTGAAGAGAACTCAGTAACTAGGTTTGACTAGGAGATCCCCCAAGGCCAAAACCTAGCACTCGACTCCAATTGACTGCTTCACCCTGAAGGGGATCAGCGGGTGAGTCGGGTCAGCACCCCCTTGGTATTGTTGACACCGTGAGGTTTCCAACCAAGGACCACGAAACTGTGGTTTTACCCTGAAGGGGCCAAACCAAATTGTTTTGACAATCTCTGTTAGAGAAACACGATATCCTTCACCGCCTCGAAAAAGGCGGATCCGGACCAGGCGTCGTAGTCGGCGACTACGAGTGACGTCACGGCGGGCGTGACGAACGGAGCGATGACTCAGGCACGGAACGATCGAGAGCGCGGAGCGGCACGACTGTCGCGGGCGAGCGTCGGAGCAGAATGACTCTTTTTATGTTATTTTCATTATAATTTATAGTTGATGTCTGGCAGTTTGAGTATTTGTGTGGCCTACCAAATTTCCTTACTTTGGTATTGTTCGTCAGATTATTGAGCTCCTTAAGTTCGGAGTTGAGCTACACGAAAACTGACAAATGCTTGCACTGTCTGGACTGGTCCGCTCAAATCTGCGTGCTCCTTTCCTCAAAAGACACAACAGACACGAACCTTCATGCTTCTCATATGGTTTGATAAATACGAATTGTAAGGACTTTAAAAGAGACGTTGACCTCTGAGTTTATTCCGGTGTTTCTTCTCAGAGTAGTCAGTTAGGAAACACCGGCCACAACTAGCTAAACTAAACTTAACACGCAAAAAATATGACGTGTAAAAGTGTTATTTATAACCAATTTACAAAATCAATATTTCATTTCGTTTCATTTTCATTACATTTGACGACGGAATGCGTTAAAATCTTATTAAGTATCTACTGTAATCATTTCTTTTGTTTCATTTTTATTATTAATTTTCCTTCATTTTTTTAAGTCTAATGTCAGTTTAATTTTATATATATTCTTAAGCTTTCTTGTGAATGGGAGAACACTGTAGACTCTTAGATTTGTTTTACAATTTTTTATTTGTAATTCAATTGTGCTTTATTAATTGGTCTATACTGTCCTCTCATAATAATATTCCACAACTATAATATTCCACAACTTTGTAGTTGTAAGTGCCCAGTGAGTTTGAGTTTGAGTTTTAATATTTGTCACACGTAATTGTGTTGACTTCATAGTTACTTGAAATAAATGCATTTTTTATTTGCAATTATTTTTCTAGGATATTTTTAGGTATTATAGAACTTATTTTATAAAAGTAATAGAGGTCACTGTTAGCCTGCATCAGCCCACTGCTGTGCAAAAGCTCCATGATTTCCAGATGGTTCTGTACAGGGTCAATTTTGGCCAACAACTCATTGGGCATGCGGCAGACATGGTCAGCCCCGGCCCACTTCTACTTGATAATAGATACATAAAAGTGGTTATCTTTTCATTATCAAGTCCGTTTTTGTATTTCGGTGTACATAAAGGATTTAAATAAGGATCATAGACGAACGATAAAAAAAAAAAACACCACCAATCACCATCATTAAAGACGGAAGACGTCCTCTGCTTCATTGTGGCCTCCTTTCTCGTGTTGACAATTATCGAGTCGACATAGAGATAGATATTTAAATCAAAGTTGTAAAATGAGAATAACGTATCAGTATTGTCGGCAATCTTCGTAATGAGCCGTTTGCTGTGGTCTATGTCGTGTGATCTACGATTATGTCCAATCTGCATGCCGAATATATGGCATGCTAGAAATTGTATATGTTGAAATATGTAGCAATAGTTTACCTATTGAAATACTGGATGAGTTATGTATATTTTAAAGCAGATTAATTATTTTGCGAATGAGGTCAAACTCAAAAAGTATTTATTTCAAAATATTTAATCCAGCGATCTGTAGACCACCATTATTTTCGGTCCAGTTTTTTTTAATTTTCTTTTATACACAAACCTCAAAACAAAATAATGTTCCATTTTGGTGCAGTCGTTTGGCTCATTCAATAAATTGTCTATAAGTGACTATAATGTATTCAAGAGTGACATTTAATAAACAGTAATGAATAAATAGTCCAAACGTTTTTTAGGGTTCCGTAGCCGGATGGCAAAAAACGGAACCCTTATAGTTTCGTCATGTCTGTCTGTCTGTCCATCCGTCCGTATGTCACAGCCATTTTATTCCGAAACTATTAAGACTATCATGTGAAACTTGGTAAGTATCTGTATCCTGTCAATAGCTTTAAGATTTAAGAAAAAAAAATTGAAAAAAAAAATAAGGGGGGCTCTCCGTACATGGAACTGAAACTGAAAATATTTTTTTTTTCAGGAAACCTATTTTTATGTGATATCTATAGAAATATCTTTAAAAATGACAATAAGGTTTCTGAAACCAAGTTTTCATAAAATCAGTCCTTTAAAAGATATACGCTTCCAAAGTGGAAAAATATGTGTCCCCCTATAACTTCTATAATAATAGAGTGAAAAATCTAAAAAAAATATATGCTGTAGATTTTAATGTAAACTTTTAAAGAAAATTAGTTTGACCGAGATAAAGTCAGTAATTTATATATATGTTATTGTAATTGGTCTCTAAACATAATTATATAAATAAATCATCAGACTGATTAAGATGCAGACATTAGTTTGATGCAGTCACAACTTATTTTAAAAGAAAAAAAAAGAACGGAAAAATACTCAGTCACACTAAAATAGCTGAATGGATCGGGATGAAATATAGCACAGAAAATAGGCCATAGTCTAGTAAAGCAGGCTATGTTTTATTCTTGGGAAATATATTAAATTCTCAAGCGAATGACGGCTTGGGCAAAAGCTAGTATTAGATACAGAATGTCTCATCACCCTGTAAACCAAAGGCAAACTATTTTCCTTGTGAATATTGTTTTTGGTTCATAGTATAATCATTCTTATGTTATTATTAGTAAAGTTGACAACTGCTTGATAAAAAGATCTTAACAGAAACAGAAATGAAGTTATCTACCAAATTAATTCACTATTGCAACAAAATCTAACGATCCATAGCAAAATAATCACATCACTTCTCTGTGACCATATAATTTGCAATTTCGTAAACCTATTCTACTAAGTGGGACTAGATTACAAGATTTTAAAGTTTTTGCCTAAAACCGATTAGATGCGACAGTGCCATTTTGTAATATAAGAATATTGATTTTCGTAATTTAATTTGAATGAAAATGTGACCAATTTTCTTGATGCGACCTGTTTGGTGTACTTTATTCGATAGTTATCGTGGTTTGGTAATAGTTCTGTGCATACGATATGGAACGACAAATGCGCTAAGAAAACCTGTTGTTGACGGTATAAATATTAACAGTCAATAAATGACGGGATTCTAAGAGCATATATAAAATATGTACACAATAATTTCTAAACATATTTACTAAAATAAAGAAATAATTATAGTGAATTTTATAGCACTTTTGAAATGTTTGGTAGAGTTTATTAATTCACAATCCCTACTAACCATTCTGTGTATTCTTTTTTGGACTGACGACTAAGTATTTTCAAAGCGCATTTAACATCTTTTTATATAAATAATAATTAATTAACGCCTATGAAATTTACCACTTTTACTTTATTATCATCAGTCTCAAAACTACTTAATAGAAAAATCCGGAATAACAAGGAGTTAAAATTTGGTGATCGGGATATCTATCCGCAATCAGGACAACTTTATATATTTTCGCACCAACCACGCAGGACAACATTGCACTACATTAAAGAGGAAATTAACGTCAAAAATGGCGTGTAACAGTAGATACCACTGCTGAGTAATTTAAGGGACCAACACGCACTCGATCCGCTTTCTACGTACCGTGCGAATCAAGGCTTTCTACCTCTGGTAATCTATAACTGGATTATTGGAAAACATATTGAACAATAACAAAACGGTAGTCCGAACACGATTCTGACTATTGGACTGAGAAGGACTTCGTTTTACAGATTCAATGGAAGTGGCCTGTTGAGTTATAAGAATTTGCTTTTGCTAAAGATATACGATAAGAGTCACTGATTGATTGACATTGCATTTTAATTTCAAGATAAAAAAGTAGTGAAGAAACCTGAAATGTGGAACCTGTAGTGTTTCACTTGTCTCTTTCCCTACTTTCCTTATTTGCCTATCTTGGACAGTCTGAGCCCAATTCTTTAAGTATGAGTTTAGCTCTTTCGCTAACCAGCCTTTTTTAAGTTTTTGATAATTTGAATGAAATCTGTGCCTCTGTTCATGAATTTCGTTTGGTCTCCTTCCGTAGTAGGTGGAGCGGAAGAAAGTCTCAGACTTCTACTGACTTAAACCCACATAGTTCCTTCAGTTGTTCTTGCTTTGCGCAGATGCGTTTATATCCACATTTGCGGTTCGAATTTAAGAGGGAGGGTGATGCATTACTTAGTATTGTCTTGAGAGAGAGTGGAAGCTTTTTATGACAGGAGACAAGCACAGCTGATTGGAATATCACTATTGGCTCTTTTAACACAATTCAAATTGTTTATATCAAAGCACATGCTAAGATTTGTATATGCAGTTACGCACTTTCTTTAATTTTTCAATCAAAATACCCCGAACCAAGTTATCTCATCCAGTTTTCCACTATTTCTGTGACAATATTATTTCCAATTGATCGTGAGACGTGACGCTCGTGGAAGTGAAACCCTCTTTTGTAATGAGCGATTATGAGTAACGATTCTCGATTTTTTTTGCATCAAAATACAATATCGATTGCGAAATTTGCGACGAATTTGAGATTAAGTTTTTCCATCTGAAAATAAATTTATACTAGGCCAGTATTTGACTGGCATTCTTTTTTCGAATCGTTGTTTCGTCATTGCATTTTGTCACGAATTAGAAATTCTTCCAATGAAATTGAACCGTTTAGGAATATCAATAGTTTTATAAGTGTTATAAATAGGTGGATTTGGTCGTGTAAAAAATGTGGTTGTAAATAAATAGAAAGTTTTTAGTTTCGCTTCTCTTCGATGGCTGGTTATGGTATTGTATTGTTATGGGCACATTTCATTTTTGTGAAGGTGAATAAACATCTTGCAGGTCATATAACGACAAATGTATCAATGAGACAGATCAAAGGTGACTGCTACCCAGTAGGTATTTTAGTATTTAGTACCTATTACAAACTTAATATATGGTAAAAATTACTTACCATCATGAACCAAATTAGCAATGTACAATCAATGTAAGAATTGAATTTACATGATAGACTTATTATTTGTGCTTTTTAGTTTTCCCTAGAATGGAAATGCCTGCCCTGAAAAAATAAAACATGAAACTTCCTTTCCTAACAATCCATAGGTACATCAAACGCCATCTATGATCAACAATAACAACTAAATTCAATCTAATTATGCAGTATTAAAAAAAAACTATCAATATTTTATACGTAGTCTATAAAATTTACTTTCAATAAAACTCCGAATCTAGTCATCATGACAATGTGTCAACTAGGACGTGTCAATTTGCTAGCAATTGCGACTGGTTGACAAACAACAACAGAGTTGATCGTTTATGAATCGATCGCCTTTTTCGGAACGATGTAATGGCTGCGTGGATTCTTGTGTGGATGATAAGGGTGATGTGTGACGGTTGAATATATGTGGTAAGGTTTACGTGAAAGGATTTTTATTTGGCCCAAGAGAAACGATGAACTGCAATATGTGTCACATATATCACCTATATGTGATTTGAGATGAAAGTGAGTTTGTCTTTGGCCCTTCTGATGAATCTTTATTTTTGTTTCAGAGTGCTTGAAATGATTCTTTAAATTTAATAAGGGATGTACAAATACAGCACCTTATTTTTTTCCAGCTGTGTTATTTGGCTTAGTAAGAAATAAAATCACACACCTTACAATTTCTATCGTTCTGTATTTTTCGATCCTCACTAGTTATGAGCATCTCAGAGTATATGGAGCAATATATGTCTGCCCAGTGATTAAGGTAATAGGTTAAGAAAAATATCGTGAAGAGCATGTTCTACATGTCGTTTCCCGAACCCAGCTTATCTTAAGACTGTATAATTTGAAGACATGTGACATCCAACTATAATTTTTAATCCGTTTATCAAGGCTAAGGCTCAATTGGCTGCCAAACATTGGAAATCATAGATAAAATATTTTTTTTATTTCTGTGTTGGGAATCCTAGCAAAGGTGAGACAGTACTTCACACCGGAACAGCTGCTCAAACTTTATTAAGCACAAGTTCGGTCGTGTATGGAGTACCTACTACTCTCATCTTTGGTACGGATCTGCCAAATGACAGCTTGATGCACTTGAGACTATCGAGAAACGGACCAAAAGGCTCATTGGCAACGAAAAACTGGTCGAGATAAAGCTTCAGAGCCTTGAACATCGGCGAAGTGTTGCAAGCCTATCAGTTTTCCATCGGTTACATTTCGGGGAGTGTGCGATGAAATTGCACAGTCTAATTCCACCAAGCCCGTTTCATCATCGGACTACCAGACAAACGGCGTTGCGCCATCGTTACATGGTGGACATCCCACACATACGCACAAAACATTTTGGGAATAGTTTCCTTGTGCGTACAGCTAAAGAGTGGAATTCTCTGCCGGAGTCTGTGTTTCCTGAAAGCTATAACTTAGGAGTCTTTAAGTCAAAAGTGAATAGGTTAAACAATAAAAATAATCCACCAAACCGCACTGGGCCCGCGAGGTGAATTGCATGTATTCCCTGTCATAGAAAGGAGGTCTGTGCCTCTGTAGTGTGAACGTTATAGGCCGATTATGGTACAGCCGCCAGCACATCAAGCTACAACAATCTGTAAAATTTCTTTAATGGATTTTAAACTTTACTGTTAATGAAATTAGGTTCAAGGTTGATTGGGAAAATTTGACAGTTTCTGGTAGCTTCATGTGCTGGCGTCTGTACATATGTTATGTGATACCTACATATATTAAATGTGGCACTGCTAGAACTCAACTAGGCTCTTGGTTAAAAATAATACACAACCTATATTTCTTTTGAAGTTTTTTAAGCTATAAAAAGCGGAGGGCTTATTATGTGAAATCTACTCACATTGCTCGTTCTCTTTATATAAAGAAAGCAAAGTAAAAAAATTATATCGTTCACACACTCACTCCACTTTCATAATAATTAGAGATCTTTTAATTCCAGGTTACACTAATCGTTTTCTCCTACAACTAGATCTTATATCCACATTATACAACGTATGTTTACAATGATATATAATCTTGTAATGGGCTTATACTTTTGTAATGATAGGCACTGGATATGTGCGTCGGCTTAGGGCGGAATTTGCTACTAGTGCAGGGAGAGTGGGGTAGATTGGACCAGTACCGTATGTGAGGTAGCAATTTCTGTTATTATTATTATAGTTCAACAATTAATATATTTTTGTTTGAAGTAAAAGTAATTTGTGGTCACATTACAAGAAGATATTAAGCCGGGATGCAAGAAAAAATGAATTAACCCACACATACATTAACTTTTGAAAACAGTTACCGTGGAGTTTTTTGCCAGTTCTTATAGGAAACGGCCAATTCAAACCGTGCTCCTGACGTTTTGTACCCATGTAGGCCTATGTGAAATAAATATTTTTTTATTTGTTCTGTTTGATACACATATTGGATCCAAATCACACTGAAAGTAGGAGTATGTCCCAGTAGCTATAAAAAATAGATGGAATATGCATATATTTCTGTCTTATTGTCTTTTGCTGTTCTTTTGTAATTAATTAAGTTGCAAGATCTAAGACAGAAGAATCATTTCAAAACGAGGCTCATCGAGCTTCATTAACTTGGCGTTTTTCTGGAGGACACCACTGTTGAATTTTAGTTCTCAGGAGTTATAATAATAATAATACGTTTATTTGGATTTAAAAAGCATGCACAGACAAACATTTACACACAAAAGTACAATTAGGTATACACACAATAAAACATTAACTTACATAAAACTACGACTAATTAATGACCTTCATTGAAATTTTTTAGTAAACTCTGGTACCCAAAAAAAATTTAACTTGTCTTATGGGTATCAGCATTTTCTAGTAAAGTTTTACTGGTCAGGAATAGTATTGATTCATTTTCACTTCATGCACATAGGTACAAAGGCGGACTTAATACCGTAGACATTCTCTACCAGTCAACCAAGAGTGGAGAAGAGATAGTGTGGGAGGTGCAGGTGTCAGACAGGAAGAGGTGAGCTTACCCTAAATAAAAACCGGCTGAATATGTGAATATGAATGATAGGATGAAATATCACATAATATCTGTTACAATTTTATGGATCTAATTTGTGGTTTGCATATTGGCATCTGTTAAACATTTTTGTATGACTCCCAATATCTATTAACAGAGATTAAGTTATATTGTAATATATTGTAGTTATGTTGGTTTTATTTTCAAACAAAAAGCTTTTAAACGTGTTTTTTTTACTAAATAATCTAAGATTCTTTTGTTTAGCAGATGAAACTTGTCTCTTGAAAACAATTTTTAGTCAAACAGAACTTTTAATAACCCAATTATACACTCCCAAAACATACTCCCCCAAAATAACTGAAACAAACAACCTCCTTAAAACGTTACATTGTTAAATTGAGGAGCCAACATATTCATTGTTCCATTCAACCCCACTCTCCCCGTCGGTTACCACTTGACACAGTTCTCGGTATAATTGTAGCAATTTACTAACGTATAACTGGCGACCGTCGGTCCGACTCGGACACGTCAAAACATATCGACATAACGCCTTGTGCAACGAGAGCCTTGATTGAACCATTCACATATAATCAGTTGTACATTTATGCCAGTTTCACTCACCGTTCGAATACGCAAATGTCCCTTTAGGCCTTGTGTTGCATGATCTGTAGGGTGGGGTATAGAAGTATGTGTAGTACCTTTGTATAGAGCCAAGAGGAATAATTGTTTACATGCAAGATCTTTATTCTCACAAAAGACAAAATGTTACTTAAAAAAATATTATCCTTAAGTTACAGGGAAGTTCGTCACTACACTAACTCTAACAATAAGACATAGTTATTATATAAATACAATATAATTAATATAATATAAATATCCACGCCCATCCAATGAATATTATTATATATTATTATATAATTATTATATTATATTATTATATAATTTATTTTTCTATCAAATACTGAGCTAGTTTGGTCACCACATTTATTTGTTTTTATTTCGCAAAATCTATTATTACAGGTACTAATAAACAAATGCGATAGTAAGATCGCTCAAAAATATGTACATAAAATAATGTAGCAGTCAAACACAATAGGCAACTTACATAACTAACTACTAAGTATCATTTCAATAAAAAATACTACAAAATAATTATAACACAATCTGTACGTAGGTAGTAATAATAAAAAAAACATATGAAAATAATTGATGTAATACTAAAAACAAACTTGTCTGTTTTTCTGTATGGCTGATTTCTGGAACAGCAGAACCAATTTTAATAGAGGAGGTTATAGGGCAACACGTCCTTTCTATCCTGAATTCCCACGGGATCGGGATTTATGGAGAGAAAAACCGCTTAGAAACTAGCTGTACCCGCGACTTCGATCGCGTGGGATATTACTTATATCCCACGCGATCGAAGTCGCGGGTACAGCTAGTTTGTAAATATAATGCTGAAAGCAATGAACGAATAACCAACGACCATGAAAAACTGATTCATACTGCATCAGCAAAAGGTGGTATCCCCAAATAATAAGTTGGGTCCTCTGCCAGAGAGAACGGGATTAGGTGAATAGTTTTTAAGCCATGTTTTTGAAAAGGGAATTTAAAAGTCTTTTTTTGAGTCGAGATTCATCAAATGAGTCCACTAGGTGGAGCGAAACGGAGTGTCAGACTTCTACTAACTAAAACGTACTCTGTTCTTTCAGTTACCCTTGATTTTCGGGGCCGCGGTATCTCGTTTGAACTTTCCCGAAACCCCGAAATTTAGAAGTCTAGCATACCATTATTGATCCCTTGATTGTGTTATTATTGGGGAAATCGACACCTACTTAAAAATCTTCAAATAAGTACGTTTACATGATGTCATGTTAATAAATAATGTAGAGATGTGCTCCATTGAGATTTTGTTAGTAAAAAAACCTTAGGAAATTAATTTCGTTGTGTGTTTAGAAAGAGTGTTACTTTTTTAGGTTATTTATCGTTGTTATAATTTTGCTCCTACTATGTGTCAGTCCAAAACGAAAAGGTTAAACTCGAAGTAAGTGATATAACTCCGATTAACATTGTTACGTAATTTATTATATTTGTAGAATGTATTGTAGATTGATTTGATATTAACTGACGTTTGCAGAACTTACTGCATTTTATGATCTGACCAATGTATTTATTTAATCATTTATTTATTTTATTATTTATGTACACACAGTAAAATACAATAGGACAACATAATTATAATATTTGAGTACAAAGGTACTTATGTAGTATTTCTTATTAAAATAAATCTGTTACTTCATGTTTAAAAAATGTGTTTGTTTAGTTACAATTATGCTTATTTTAGGCATTATATGTAATATTGGTATGCCAATTTTTGGTAAATTTCAGATAAAATAACTTGGCCGCAGAAATTTATCTCACGCTGCCTGTTATCACTGAAGCTGACACTAGCAAAATATTACTCTCGTTTAGAGATAACTGAGTAAAGCGGAAAAATAAAACTAGGAAACCTACACCAGGGTATGGTCTATACTTATATGGCAAGTCGGTTCAGAATCTTCAATCTTCAGAATCTCCAACGACATTTCCGGCCTAACGTAGGAGCAGATTTTTAGTCTGACTCAAATTAAACACCTCTAACTCGATAGCTTCTCACTTGACCTTCATTCGACATTACTCCGACAAACCGTGGTACCTACACGACCGATGCGTAACGCGGTGGCTCGACGAAGCTTATTTCATGCTCCATTGTGGCGTCTTGTGAAAGCAATCAGTCCACGGCTTTTTTGTTGGTAATAATTACCGACGCCTATGTTCTAGTTAACTTCGGTAGGGGAATGCAACTGTCGATCGGAAAATGTTCTAGTCGAATGAGCGTCGCGATTGCGAGACGTAATGGCGTCGAGAATAATCGGACACACTTGGTGGTTCAGTTGGGATGTTACGGTTTGGGGACAAAGGAGAAGGGATTATATTGTGACATTGCGATCATAAAATAGATCGATCGATCGTGTTGATGATTTTGTTCATAACTTCTATTGTATTTCTGTGTATTCTATTATTTACAGAGGCTGTCTCCATGACAGTGCAGCATGGCGTCGACAATACAGTTATTAAACTTTTATGACAGTCCTTATGTTGTAGTTAGTCAGTAGAAAATGGTTATAATTAACGTATCGCAATCGTCAATTTATTTTATAAATTAGGTTTTGAGGTTATCTTACCTGAATAGACATAATTCAGCTCTAAATGATTCTTTAGCAATTTTATTCAGTAGGCACATTCACTAACAAAACTAGATCGTATAAATAACAATAAAATATAATGTTACGAAACCTTCCATTCTAACAAAAATAGAACTAATCTCGAACTTATATTTCATACTAATATAACTCTTTTATACAACTTAACGGTCTGATGACCCCTTAACAGATTTATAAATGGCATTTGAAATAAAATGACAATTTCTGATGATTAAAAACATAATTATTATGTGTCAAAGATCTTTATTATCAATTATGTAAGTGCTTACGGGTTTTTATTGTGTATTTCAATGTATTTCAGTTATTTCTTGTGTAAGTGTGAAAGGCTTCACAGCCTCATAGATGGTTTACTTTTTTCAGACGGATGATTTTGAGCGGAACGGGTGAGGTGCTTTGAGTGTTCGAGAGCCATGTCGTGTGATGAAGTCGATACGTGCGTGACGCTAACGGAGTTGGCTGACGAATAGCGTCCATTGTATTTAATCTTCCATCAAAAGATGTCAGTCAATTAATGTGATTCTTATGCTTGCACTGAAACTGCCGGGGTTGTGAACGAGATACCATGGTATAGAACGCAAGGGCAGCTAAATGGACCCCTTCCGCTTCACCTCGAACGGGAGAAGTCATTCGACGATTTTACCACCCGGAAAATAACAAATAAAAAAATACTTGCAAGTACTGAAGGATACTTGCAAATAGATGTACGGGTTGGGTTACACGCTTAAATAAACGTTTTTTTTTTTGTTTCATTGCGGATAAGTGTACCACGATTGTTGGAAAAGTTTAGCGTAACCCAAATGGTAAAATAACATTTTTACAAAAAAGAACCTGGCTTCAAGAACACGTTTAGTGTTTCTTAACCAAAATTTTTTGTATTGATTTTTTTCTTTTATCTATTATTTGGCTAATCTGAACTTTCGATAAACAGCCGTTAAGTAGTTGCGTTGTGTGCCAATCTTCATTGTCAATTTTAATAAATTTATGAATGGATTTAAATGTGAAATAAAATGTAATTTATTTTTTGTTATACAAGTATTAAAAATAAACGTCAATTTGTTTTAACGTTTTTACCAAATTTTCTCATAGGAACTTTGATATGATGTAAAGACGAATCAGTTCCTTGACGTAGATTACTTTGTATATAGGTATTACGCTTTCTTAGGATAATTTACGACATCCGCGAGGACAAAGCCCCCGATAGAACTTAGTCTCATAAAAAACTCAAGGAAATCCAAATGAGGTCGCATTTGATCTATTACTCGTAGGTAAAACGGTAAAAAAAGAAATCTCAAAATTTGTCACCGTATGCAAAAAGTATAAGTGGCCTTTGATTAAAATACCTATACAAAAGACTTGTAATAGTTCTATTAAAGTGTTTGATGAAATGCATTGCATTTAAGAAGTGAAATCTGTGTGTATGCATTGTTATATATGCAAGTGAAATCAAGTGACTGGTTGGGTAAATAT
This sequence comes from Tholera decimalis, assembly GCA_943138885.2. Classification (NCBI taxonomy): domain Eukaryota; kingdom Metazoa; phylum Arthropoda; class Insecta; order Lepidoptera; family Noctuidae; genus Tholera; species Tholera decimalis. The sequence goes on along the minus strand of OW964567.2, from coordinate 10,961,985 downwards.
TGGTTTTTGTGAGGCCGTTGACCGGGCTGTCAGTGTAGCAAACTATTTGGTTATATCATTCTTCATTACGATCTGATTTTCATACACGTACTGAGTTTTTATCTAAAATTGAACTGGATGTATTTCAGACACAGATAATAACGAAAGTTATAGAGATAATAGATAGACGTACAATTATTTAGTAATATACAAAAGTGTTTAGCTATATTCGTTTATTACTATTAAAGTTTTTATTTAGATATACAATGAAATTTTTAGTTCGACAAGTCATAATTTCAGTCACTTTCTTTTGATTATTTTATACTTCTTTTTAAATGTACATTTTCAATTTCATGCATTATAATTCATGACTATGGCGGTATAAGTTTAAGGCTATTTATTACTTAATCCCATAAAATTCTGTGCAGATGAGGTTTAAAACCAAAAATATATTAAAAAAATAAAAATCCCGACTGCTCAACTGAAATGCAAGAAACTAGCAGATTTTTATTTTAAAAAGTGATAAGCAGGCGGACCCGTCCAATTAAAAAAAAAAAATGTTCATTTGGGTCCCGCCTGCTTATCACTTTTTAAAATAAAAATCTGCTTGTTTCTTGCATTTCAGTTGAGTAGTCGGGATTTTTAGATTTTTTAAATAACGATTTTTTTTAATATTTTTTTTTTTCAATTTTTTGGTTAAAATATTAATTAACAATTTTTTTAGTTTTCCCGGTCGTACCACATTGGTTCCCCACCGGATTCAGAAAGTGAAGTCCATATATTTAAACTTTCCCATTGTATTATTTTGCTAGTATACACTAATGATAAACATGATATACCTTTTTGAAATCCTTGTGTTTTATTTGATACCCATCTTGTAATATTTGAAAAAAAAAAAAACCTTTTTTTTCACCATGTATATCGGCTTCGCACAGACGCCATGTTTAATTTTTTCAAATGTCACCTATCTAAGAACACTTGGGCTGCTAAGACAAATCTAACGATACCTCAATTGTGTGAATCCGTTCAGTGATTCTGGAGATATGAGGTAATAAAGAATATTACATACATACATACATACAAGATACGCGCAAAAACATAACCCTTCCTTTGCAGTCGGGTAAAAAGTAGTTAATAGTGTTTCCAAAATATCATTAGGTGTATTTCCTCCCTTCTTTTTCTATTATCCGTTTGTATTTTTAACCGACTTCAAAAAAAGGAGGTTCTCAATTCGTCTTGAACTTTTTTTTTTAAATGTATTATATAAAAAAAAAGCCATCTCCGAGTTATGAGGTAATATATAAAAAAATATAATATAATATATTTTTTTATATATTACCTCATAACTCGGAGATGGCTGGACCGATTTGGAAAATTATTTTTACGTTTGAAAGGGTATACTTTCTAGTTGGTCCCATTGTTACAAAATCAAGACCTGATGATGGGATCCTGGAGAAATCGAGGGAACTCTTCAAATATTATAGGCACACTTATAGCGTTTTTGATTTTTCTTATAGTAACTTGTGCAGTTGCTCTCGGTAAGCATCATTTGAAGAAGTGAAACTAATGATGAAGACCCCAGATGGCCACCAAAACTACTCAATAATAGGTATTTCGTGGATTGCGATTAGATTACTTGAATATGGATGTTAAGCACTTTATGCTCATCACAATGCATATGGTGAAGTAGAACTTATGGTGATGTACTAGGAGAACTCCTCAAAAATTAACGGCTCTGCACCGGAAAAAGCAATATTTTGTAAAAGGTAGTTGACATTTTGGCTCTGGTAACTAGATAAATTACAAACCGAACCACTAAAAAGCGGGAAAAAAATAATTTTTTTTTCACAAAATGGCACCGACTTCCATATCAAAACACTAAAAAGCCAAAAATAACTTTAATTTTACCGAAGTTAAGTTATTTTTGGGTTTGGAGTGTTTTGATATGGAAGTCGGTTCTATTTTATGCAATTTTTTTTTTATAGTTATATGTTAAGTTAATATTATTTATGATGTCTGTGTAATGACAGCCCGACATTCAGGGGGTTTACCCCCTGATTTGACCATACAATGGTTGCCTATAATATGAAACCATACATTGCACATTTATTTTTCTTGTGAATATTTTTATGAGATGTACTATAAAGTAGCAACATAATAAATGCACTACCCTTTTTACTTATATAACTCACACGAGTTTATTTTTAAATGATTAATTATATGACGTATTTTTAAATTATTTCTTAATCTCGTATATGTACCTATACATAATGAGAAATACAAATCTGCCCCCAAAAAAAAATCTTGTGTATATTAATTAGTGCAAGCCTGGACCACGAACCATTGGATCATCGGACCATCGCTGCATCGGTCCCGCGGACCTTCACCTCGGTTTACAAGATCCCTCTAAGGGGGAGCCCTCATCGTGTAATGGACTTCCCACGAAATCCGTCACTTTTTGCGTCCGCATACCTTCGATCTTACCACATGGATGACGACTATTTCGTTTTTATTTCAATGAAAGTCCCGTAGTAGGTTGCTGGTGTCGAGTCATTTAGATTAGATGACTAAGTATGTTTGAATTGAATATTTTTGAATTGATTGTTTGGAAGACAAGAATGATCGTTTTGTTTGGATATAAGAAACAAACATGGAACTTTAAAAAGCAGTTTTTTATAGTAATATAAAACTGTTGCCACACATTGGGAATTCGCCTTTATTGTGGGTGCGATTTGCAGATATTTATCCTCACATACAAAACAGCAAGCCTACATATAATTATAAGTAATAAATTTACTAATTATAAGTAATAAATTTGATAATTCAATGGTAGGTAGTTTTTATATGGCTTACCGATACTTGTAATTATATAGAAAAACCATTAGGTACAACAATAAGATGAGTCATAGGATTCTCTTTCCTAAACTAGACAGAATACCAGTCTGTATCTTAAGAAAGACTACCTTTGTAATGAGTTTTATTGCTGTTACGAAAAATAATGTTAGAATTATCTGTTAGCCATACAAATATATGTGTTTCTTGCAGGTCCCGAATGTCTGCGTCACCCGAACCATCCGTATTTTTTTAAAATAGCGTTAGTATCGATAGCGTTCATTTGAACTCAAAGTTGTAGGTATACCGGCCCTTGAGCTACGCTACCATGTGGGTCATGATTTGCAGTAATCGTAAACCCATTTGTCACAGTTAGCAGAAGCTATAAATCAAACAATAGCTCACATATATTACCATTACAAAGAGAATCATATCCCGATACATGAATACAAGTCACAAAATAACGTTACCTTTGATATCATCCATTTATACTGTATCCCGCAAAATCTCTAATCCCTCTAATAAATCACTTGCTACAAATAATTATTTCTCGTTACTCAGACCGCATCTGTGTACCGAGCGTTACTTTGAAGCAGTTGCTGCGACGGACTTACTTCTCAAAGAAACCTACGACATGCGCTTATAAAAAAGATCTGACCAGCTAAAATGTACCGTACTATCCCAGCCACACGGTCGAGTTTGCTTTGGAACAAAAAGTGTGATAGATCAAAACGGAATTAAAAAACTAATCGAAAATGAATGCACGTCGCCTCAGACGGCCGAGAAAGGAAAGCACGTATTTGTCGCGGTTCCGTAGGAAAAAAAATCTTATTTCATTCATAAAATGAGTCGCATTCAGAACGGAGGTTTTTTTTTCGTTCTCCGTCGGACCGCGTTATTCATCGGGCCGCTTGATCGACGTGAAATGATGTCAAAACGAACTTTTTTTAGGGTTCTTTGCATTTAACACACTGTTCACACTCGAGTGGGCCCGTCACGGATACGGATTTTCATAGTTCGGTTCCCAAGCTTGAGTTGATCTTGTTTTACTGACCTTACGTCTTTGTTTGAAGGATATTTTGGTCTGAACATACGTGATCGAGTGATTGACAAGAACCGTAGATAGTTTTCTATTAGTTTTTCATAACATCACGCCTAAGAGATGGACAAAAAGGACCATATAAATGGGTCTTATTAAATGACAGAGGACATCGCCGCTGACTAAGGCAAAGATGGCGGAACAATTTTGTATTCAACGAAAAGACTGGCCCGTACTAGCTCAACTATTTGTTGGTCAAATAGTTGAGCTTTATAAGTTTTCAGTTGAGCTCTACACGATAACTGACAAATGTTTGCACTGTCTGGACAGGTTTATTCATATCTACGTCTTTCTGTGTCCAAAAGAGCCCTGAAGAGTCCTGTTATGGTGTACAATAAAGAAATATATATCTATCACAGGTATAAATCTACATGGTTCTCATATGATTTGAAAAATACGAATTGTATGAACTTTAAAAGAGACGTTGACCTTTTTTTTAGTTTGTTTCAGTGTTTCTTCCTATGATAGCAAACACAGGCCTAATCTTAAAACTGTTACTGTTATTTATAACCAATTTGCAAAATACAATATCATTTCATCATTTCTAGCAACGGATAGAGTTATCGGGGAAAGAGATTGAGAAGCTAGACAATTACCTAGCAAAAAGAGATTGCTTGAGTGATTGATTAAGTAGTGTTATATTATAAAGCAGCCCACAGATCACAAGTTATATCTCAACTAGCTGTTGCCTGCGACTTTGTTCGCGTCGAAGGTTTTTCCCGTGTAAATCCCAATCCCGTGGGAAATTCCAAAAATCCTTAATGGTCATACATGCGAAATTTTAGTTTCTTGTGCCCAATAGTTTCAGCTGTGCGTTGTCTGCCAGACAGTCAGTAACGGAAGCGTTTTATATATATTGATTGATAGGCTTCGTATCATCGAATACCAACTTGCATTATGTGAACGAATACAGTACTTGATGGAAACTAACTACGGTACCAAACTTGTTGCCCAGTTCTGGACGGACTCAACTTACCAATTTGCCATCGACACGCTGAGAAGAAGATAGAACCTTTGACCAATCCGGAGATATGAATGTTTACCCATTCATTGCCACCCATTGACCAGTTCTTCTGTGAACCATTAACAATAAACTATCAATACTTCATCATCTACCTTTTCTTTTAAAAATGTTTAAATGATTTATCCCGCTCTGGGCGGAGCGGAAGGGAGTATTAGACTTCTACTGTTTAAAAAGCACCCTGTTTGTTCATTACGTTGCTTTTGCGTTCCGGGGCCGTGGTAGCTTGTTAGAATATTCCCCAACTCTGGCAGGTTCATCATCTGCCTAGACTTTACTCATATACAACGTGTAACGGAAACCTATCTATATATACCTCTATCCAAAAGGACTGAAGACAACATCTGGTATGGAGTCTCTATGCAAAGTTTCAGCTCAAAATAAGTGACTCACAGAATTGACCCCAAATTATTGGTTTCATATGTTTCTTGAATACCAATAATAACAAACGTGTCACAGCACTATGAGGGTCATCACTTTCCACGTCACTTGCCAATAAAACGATAATTCTATTCGTTCTTCTAAATTTGAAAAATTCGGTCTCTAGTATCAATGTATTGAAATTTCTAATATGCTCCACACAAAGGATTACAAAACCCTTGCTATATCGTTTGTTATCATCCAAAGAAGCCGTGCACTCGGTATGTATATACCCTTTACACGTTGTATATTGGTGATAGCTTGCAGTCTAACTAGTTGTAGCCGAGTACTAGAGTTTTACACGAAGAGACGTCTAACTGTCTACAATCCAGTACCTAGGTAACACAATATCGTCTGGCGACACGGGTGGCAATTTTACTGGCTCCTGGATACCAGTAACGACTTTCAAAGATGTGCAGATGATGATTTTATTTTTATTTATATTTTTTATTTTTTTATTTATTTTATAAAGCTAGAATCTCGATAAGTTAAGAAGTTTTATTTTATTACTGATGGGCCCACTCTTGACCTCCATCTCACCTGATGGTAAGCGATAGATGAGGTCTAAGATGGGACGAGTGAGCCTAGAATATGCCTATTTACTCGTGCTGTAAAGGCTGAAAGGTCATAAGTGGCAGGGAACACAGAACCCGGCAGAGAATTCTACAGCTTGGTTGTGCGCACAATAAATGTGGAGGAGAAGCGCTTGGTACGACAAGACGGTATATCAACCAAGTGTGGGTGGTACCTACTCGTGCGTCTGGTAGACCGGTAGTGAAAGGGAGATGGAGGAATCAGGTCATGGAGCTCCTGCGCACACTCCCCGAAGTACAATCTGTAGAAAACCGATAGGCAAGCAACGGTTCGCCGATGAGCCGGGCTTGAAGCTTGTCCACCAACACCTCGTCGCCTATAAGCCTTTTAGCTCTGCGCTCGATCGAGTCCAATGCAGCAAGTTGGTACTTTGTAGTGCTATCCCGTAAGTGGCTGCAATACTCCACGCAGGATGTTGACCTATCTACGTACTTACTACGTAACTTGGCAAGTATTGTTTAACCTTGAATATCATCTCGTAAAACTATAATAATATTTCATGAGCCACAATCTTCAATATTGATGTAATAAACGATCAATACTTATCGATTGGTTTTAACAGAATACAGTATAAATCTAGCTCCATTGATCGATGACATAGCAGCTGATGAATATGCAAGCAATTCAAGGCAATATTATGATTTACCTGTTTACTTTAGTTAAAGCCTGCGTTTAACACCTAAACTAATACAAACGTTTTACATAGGTCAAGATTTGAATACACTACGACAAATTAGGAATTTTCTATCAGAAGTATCAAGATTCATAGTATATTAGAAACACCTAAAGTAGTACCTACTATTCCGTGAACATCTTACCGTACACGGTAAGGTGTAGTATAAATTATAACTAAAATTTATATTTCTGTTCACTAAGGTACAATATAAATTATTACTAATATGTATATTTCAAATTAAAAACCCGGTTATAACACATTTACGCGTAATTTTTTGAGCCCTGAGACGAAACACTAAAATTAATACAGAGATCAACGTCTTACTTACTTTTGTAAAGATCGACGATATTTTTCACCATATTTTCTTTTACCGTTTTCAGGACAGGATCTGATGTATGATGTCAGTAAAAAGCAATTCTCTTACTTTCCAGAATAGGACTCTTAATTTCCTGAATAGTAACACTACTATTCTTAATGTGTTACTATTTTTTCTGTAATTAGTAACACATTCGTGTTAGCCGCACTCATCACGTCCGATCTTTCACCTAGGATGTCTTATCCATTAATCAGAGAAGCAAATAAACCATAAATCAGCACTTCAAGGCTGCGTTAGGGACGGTTTAAGAAGATAATTTCTGTATACCTAGTGCATTGGGTAACACTGTGATGGGGTTACCGCTAAACAGCGGTTACGTCAACCCAATTGTGCATAAAATCCTATTGATAGGGTTTTTGTTGAAAACTGAACCCGCACTGGGCCCGTGTGATAGATTACGGCCCATTTCCCTCTCATTGATGTCCCAGCGGTGGAAACGGTATAGGCTGAAATAGTTGAAATCTAAGAGTACTTTTCTTCCAGTCTATGTGTATAAAACATCACCACACCTACAGTGCACTTCTTACGGACCTTGGCTAGGTGGAAATATTCTAAAGAGATACCACAGCTTCGGATCATAAGGAACTGAAGGAACACGGTGTGTTGTTGTCAGTCTGTCTGTCTGACACTTCTTAGCCCCACCCAGAGCTAGAAGGTCATTTGCTGATTATCTCATAATGAAAGGCTTGTATAGTGCATTACTCAAATAATGTCAGTAGCTAATTAAAACGTTATGAAAGACATGAAAGTAATTTGCATCGTTCAACTACATCGACAAAAGAATCTGAATATTTTTTTCCAAAATATACAACGTGTAATTTAAAGGGTATATACATACCAAGTGCATGGTTTATTTGGATGATAACAAACGATATGGCAAGGGTTTTATAATCCTAAGTCTACGTGTGTGGAACTTATTTCAAATTCCAATACACCGATACCAGAGACCGAATTTTTCAAATTGAGAAGAACGAAGCAAGTGACGTGGAAAGTTATTGACCCTCGTAGTGCTGTGACACGTTTGTTATGATTGGTATTCAAGAAATATATGAAACCAATAATTTGGTATCAATTCTTTGAGTCAGTTATTTTGTGCTGAAACTGTGCACAGAGACTCCATACCAGATGTTGTTTTCAGTCCTTTTGGATAGATATGGGGTTTCCGTTACACATTGTATACTTATTATTAAAGGTCAGACTTCTACTGACTAAAAACCCACCCGGTTCCTTCAGTTCCCTTTGTGGTCCGGGACTGCGGTATCTCGTTAGAATATTCCCACAACCCCAGTAAATAATGGCCCTATCGAGACCCTTCAGTGGTGCTGATAGAGACGCGCATGGAACACGATGCGTCGTCGACTCGGGTCTGGTGAGCTGTCCTTGCTCGCCGCCCGCAAGCTCGCGCCTACGGTGGCTAGAGATCGGCTTATCCATCGGCGTCTCCATTAATGGTCTTACCTGGCATGCATTGCAATGCTAGTGAAGTAATAAAGTTGTTTTTTCACAGATTTTTTTGGGCCAGAAACCTTTTCGCGCGTCTCCAGATCTACTAGTACTTACTCACAATCTATGGCCGCGCCGTCGTTCATAATCATCAAAGATCATAATTTTATCAATGTTTATTTACCCACTTATAACTATAACTATTATATATATTTACTTTCTGGACTAGATAGTCCAGAAAGTAAATATATATAATAGTTCTTATTTTTTTTAATTCAAATTATGTATTTAGAGAAAAGTACAGTTATTTGAATAAAAAGCTATATTTTATTTTATTTATTTATCCCACCCATACTCATAAAACTTCTATTTTGCTGTACCTATACAGCTAAGGAGTGGGATTTCCAGCTGGATCCTGCGTTTCCTGATAGCTATAACCTAGGGGTCTTTAAATCAAGAGTGAATAGGTTACTTCTAGGTAAGCGTGTTTCATCTGCGACTATATCATCGCTAACCATCAGGTAAAATGGTGGTCAGATGCGAGCCTATAATCCATTAAAATAAAATCTGATCAGTGGTTTTGGAACGCATACAAAACAAACATACAAGTAATGATTTCTTAAGATAAATGGATGCGAAGAATTATACAATATAAATACATTTTAGTTACAGGATAAATAAAACCTACTAAAATAATTCTTAACCATTCCACGCAGTCTAACTAATCAACTTGAACGCGACACAAGTCTTACTAGGTGTGAACGTGCAGTACAAATGTCTAGCAAACCCGGTAATAACGTTCTTTGAATAGAAACACCTTCAATATTTTATCGTACTTTTGAAATTATTATCGCTTCAGGGTAATTGAGATTGGGCTGGTTGAATGTATGGCGGTATTGCACAGGTTTGGTGCAAAGTTTCGGTTTTAATATTCATGGGTACCCTAACGCTTATTGTTTTTTATATGATTCAATGTAGTCACTAGAAAACAATTGCAATGATGACTAATGTTACAACTTTTTATCTCTTACATAATTCATTCAAACACCTCCAGTTCTAAGAACTATCAACGCAAGGTTCGTTTGAAGACCAACGTCTGACAGTATTTGATTGGTAACACTGCTGAAATAAACCTTTTTGAATGATAGACACTTTTGATTCTGTGCTTCTGATGGACTGTCATCAAAAAACATATTTTCTTTTTTCAAAATGAAGCCAATATACCTACCCCGTATTTCAATTCAATCATTCTCAGAAGCTCTTATACAATATTTACTGCCGAATTACTAGTACACTCGACACAATTAACATTACAGCGACCTCACACAGTCACAAAAACCCCAACAATATCTCAGCGATGCCCGCATTGCCCGCACGTCGCAAAGAGAACAAGAATCGACTTTACATAAACGGCGAAACTTTCGAACGTAACGCAATCATGATCACGACTCGATCCTTTGTGCGGATCGATACGATCCATCGATCTATGCGTCGCCGTGTACGCATGCATTATGTACTCGCATTTTTTGGGACGGTTGCACTGTTTTAGATGGGGTTAGCGGAAGATTAACATTTATTTTGATCAGAGATTTGTCGTTTAATTCAAAACAAGTTTCACTCTGGTGAGTTAGGCTGGACAAAAGAAACTACCAGTGACTTAATAATAAAACCCTGATCTAAACCGATTGAAGCCACAGGCTAGGATAATGCAGCTTAGCTCAACGGCATATCACTATATATGGGATGATTATAATTATATAGCAGTACCAATAATAATTTTTAATTGTCTTTGTTTTGATTTTGTTACCAGGTTGCCTGTACTTAATGCCTGAGTACCATATTTTACGTAAAATGAACTAAAAATGATTAAATATACAAATAATGACATTAATGTAGATGAATAACTGCAGTATTAGGCTAAGATTAATTTTGAATGAATAAATCTTGAGTCACGTTTTTTTTTTAATTGGTGCATCCCTCCGTACTTAGAACATCGGGAAAAAACTTCTTTTAAAGATAGTTTGAGCTACATACCCCATGATCATGATTCTGAATACAGAAGTAGGTATTACTTAGGTATTTAATCATTGGTACCTCTCGCTGCGTAATACCTACATATGCCTTTTGTATCCAGCCAATGGTACTAGGTATTATGTCACCGTTTTAATCTCCTCTCGGGACGGTAATTATGTTGACTGTATGTGCTTATCTTAGTAGAGACAATTTATTTACTAGATAAGTATTGTTAAGACTATTGCATGGTTGCAACTATAGAATGGAACATATATTAATTGATAATCCTGTTAAGTTATATTGAATTTCATACTGATTTTGGTTTGGATTCGCTTGCGCTATTATAAATTTTGTTAATGAATCGGAAAGAAGCCTATAATAAACTCCTGGTTGAAATCGGTCAAATAATTTAGGCGTGAAAGTATAACACAAAAACTCACTTTTGCATTATTAAATTTGGTTATATGTATAAGATTATAAATCTTGTTGGTTTTTTGTTCAAAATATAACCCGTCTTTAAATTGTTGTTTAACCACAAGGTGCAACCGACCAAGTACTATGCCCAGAAACCCGATAGGCATCTAGCAATGGGATCGTTAGTTAGTGCAACTTGAAAGCTATTGCGGGCATTTTGCTTGAAATTAACAATTATGGTCTTACACTCGATTTGTATGTTCCAATGACCACATCGAGACGTGAAAGGGGAGCTTGGAATAAGTTGTAGCCGGCAAAGATTTATTTTGAACAATATTTAAGGGCATTTTCTATGTTGAACTAATGGGACCTCGATGTACGTATATTTGATTCGCGCGGTTTGTAAACTATCTTTTAGTGTTATGGGCTTTTGAATCACGGTTTCTGATAGTTTGAAATGTGTTGCGTGTATGGTATAAAAGTCCGTTTCAGTTATGAATGTTGGCTGTATCTATAGCAGAATATTTTCCTGCGTTAGAATTGGTTTTCAAACTTTGATTCTTATCCAAAGTATTACCACAGTATCTAGTTTGAAAATGAGGTAAACTACCAACATATTATTATATAAAATAACATACAAAACTGGGCAAGTTTGGCACAGTTACAGTTTATATGAATAAGAAAAAGAAAGTTAATATTTTTATACAATAATGATTTCGAAATCATTTAAAATGTGGTCATATTTAATTGTAAATTGTTTAAGACTGTGTGATGGGTTTCATGCGATATGGAAAAAACAGTGACAATAGGTCGATAGCGTGGTGCAGATGCTTCTGGCGTCTTATTAGTGTCCATGTATTCCTATGTGAACTTTTATTTTTATTTTGGTAGCTCCAATGACAACCTAGTAATAAAAGCACGTGCTGATATGTTATCGGCCCAGTGCTTACTAATTCCTTTTTGAATTGTGTGAAGTATATCAATACAATGAATTTTGTCTTTTGATATGAAATAAATAGAACAGAATACTCTTTATTATGTAATGTAAATATTAATTGAAAACTTTACCTACATGGGGTGACCTAAAGGACTGCTCTGCCGGCGAAAGGGATCGAGAGAGAAAAAGACAACTTTTAGAACGATTTAAGAGAGACTAGTTTTTTTTTGTTGGATTAAATCTAAACAACCATCAAAAGTATACCTACCATCAACATCATTGCATGGGTAACAAAAACAAAAATGCATTGCGCCCCAGATCCGAAAGAACTCCCTGCCGGAGTCTGCGTTCCTGGTACCTGGTGGTCTAATCTAGGTAAGCGTGTTTCAACTTCGACCACATCATCGCTTACCATCAATCAGGTGGTCAATCGCGAGCCTTAAATCAATATAAAAAACTGAAAAGCTTAACAAGAACAGAATGTATAGCAAAAAAAAACACACAACCCTTACAGTACTTTCGAATCAGCATAATTACGTGATTCGAACGCAATTTGTAAGCAAACAAGGTAATTGCTGGATCTGAATTCACATACAAATAGACGTCCATTAAAATGTAGCAGTGTTGGACACCGGAAGAGCGGGTCGCACACGGCCTGCACGAATCGACAACCTTCGACATCACACAACGTTTAGTGATGAGGGTTATCGATATCGAGTTTTTTTTATCGACATGTTTATTATGTCAGCTGTCAGTCTGTTTGTGTCAATTGTTTTTTTTGCATGTTTCACTTGCTTAGTTTTAGTACGTTAGTAATGTTACTATTTAAAGCGTCATTAGTCCAATGGCTAAGGTGTCGGCCTTGTGAACGAGCAGGTCGCGGGTTCGAACCGCACCCATTACACTATTGTCGGGAACCCGCTCTAGATACAACCATATTTAGCTTAGTTAGAGGGGTTAACGAGATTGCCTTGCTGGCACTCTCGTTAACCCCTCCAACTAAGCTAGCTGTGAATTTTACCCACTTTGCTAGTTAACTTTTAAACAAAAAAAGAAAAGAATGTCAAAATTGGCCAAGTGCGAGTTAGACTCGCCCATGAAGGGTTCCGTAGTAACTATAATAATAAAATATAATATGTATATTTATTTGTCAAAAAAAAACCATACAAGTTTCTTTAAACTGGCTTTTTTACATTTTTTACAACTACGCCAAATAACTTTGTTTTTCATAGTGTTTGTATGAATTACAATGTTATATTTGCGGTTTTATAAAATATGCTGTATCTCAAAAACTGCTCACCTGATCTCGTTCAAGCCAATTTCTGTTGAAAGTTTACATTAAGATCTACAAATATATATATTTTTTTAGATTTTTCACTGTATTTTTATAGAAGTTAGAGGGTGGACACACACATTTTACTACTTTGGAAGCGTATATCTTTTAAACGATTAACTTTATGAAAAAGTGGCTCTAAAAACTTCAATGCCATTTTTAAAGACCTGTCTATAGATACCACACATGCATAGGTTTCATGAAAAACTTTTTTTTTTCAGTTTTAATTCCATGTATTGGAAGCGCCCTTTATTTTAAATATATTATTTTTTTTCTTAAAATCAGAAAGCGGTTTACAAGATACATCTACCTACCAAGTTTCACTTGTGTAGTCCTAATAGTTTCGGAATAAAATGGCTGTGACATACGAACGGACGCACGGACAGAGAGACAGATATACATGATAAAACTATAAGGGTTCCGTTTTTAGCTATTCGGCTACGGAACCCTAAAAAGACGTTTCTACGTACGATTTTTATTAGCACAATGGTCACGCGATACCGTATACAACGTGGCTAATGGGAAACCCTTTTTCAGTCTCCCTTAGAGAAGCACTACCCAGGTAGCTCCGGAGTGGTCTTCTAAAAGTATTTGGGGCTTTCCTCTGGGTGCTGATGGTGACCACCTAAGTTGTTTCAGTTAGGTAGAAACCTCACAGTCCTTGGTCTTACTACCAAAGACCTAGAACATTTTTAAGGTTTCCTACATAGCAAAAAGAAGTACCATTTCTAAACAATTTACCCGGCGGGCGTGTTATTCAATGTAATTTTTGCATTCGTTCGGATTTTGCTTCTGCGATTCTGTAACAAAGCGATCTTATCGTTACAATGAAAGCCCGCAAACACTTATGTCAAGGTCTCCAATTTTCACCGTAAACATACACACTTAATACACCATAACACGACTTAACAGTTATGATTGCCACCGACTTCATTAACAAGAAAAAAACTCAGGAAATAAACTTTCCCTTAAAAGAGACCTCCAAGGCTCCAACCATTTAAGCGTGGCACGTTAAATCTCATCTTAGGAGCAAGGTAATTATCCTGGCGACACTCCAAACTGTCTCGCTCATTTCAATTAGCTCTCTTAAATATTCAATGTCTTTAAAATAGGCTGCGATTCCACGCTGCTGGGGCTAGTTCAGAAGTTTCATTAAACTGGGGGTTAATTGTTGACTCCAGTAGGAATGCTTTCGGTTTTATTTTTACGACATCACTCGACTTTTACGAGTTATGAAGAACAAGTTCGTAGCGTCCGATTTTGACAGTAAAGGCTGTGATTTGATGGTGTTAATTTTTAATGGTTTTTGAATTTTAATAATGTTTTAAGCGTAAGCGATGTGACTTTAAGAGTCGGGTTAGAACTGTAAAATGTTTAATGTCAGAGATGTTAAATTTTACAACAGTAAATTTTATGACTCCTTACTTAAAAAGTATTGATTAGTTACTTAATGTATAATCGATCAATATCGCTCTGACACTATCTAACTAACGAACACATAAAACTAAAAGCTATTCTAATTAATAATTCGCATACGTAACATGACTAATCACAAACACATCTCGAATTCTCGAGTACTCACATCTCGATATTATCTACAATAATCGATAACGTCGTATCGATGTTTCCGCATCGACACATCGGTGCGCGCGGAATGCGTCACGGCGCATCCCTACGCACTCGGACTGATGATCATTGCTGGCGCATGCTCTCTATAAATAATATGTTGTAAAACGATTTTCGATAGATTAATCTGAATCGTGCGCACGGTCGTGCGCCGGCGGCCACAAGAGGGATCTATTGTAGATCGATGCTGATTTAGGAACGGTTAGACGGTACTGGAAGAGTTGTCGTATTAATTGTGAATTACTTATAGTGTTAGCTTGATTTGTTGATTGTAGATCCTGTTTTGCATATGCGTTTCAATTATATGGTTAAAATAAGAAATGTGTTTTTCAATTATAAAGACTAAATACGTGTGTTCTTTTAAATATTATTTCCACCAAAGTATAAATACTTAGGCACACATTTTTGGCAAATCCATACTTTTAGCAGCATAGTACAACGAACATACATACAACGTTATAATTCAAGCATGAAAGCAAAAAAAAAGTCGGTAAACAATTAATTTATTGAACCAACCTCGTGCACATACTTATTTCAATTACAGGGTAAGGACTACAGTACCTAATAACCATAAAACATTATTTTGCTATAGTACAAAAACGTTTCAGTAATAATTCACTGATTTTGTTCCTCATTGTGAGATTAAGCCATCAACGCAAGATGTATTGGACTTGCTTGAAGGTAGTTCACTAAAGTTCTAACTTGATAAGATGGACTTCAAAGTGTAAACTAAGTCGTGATTACACGAAGAGTACCGATCAGCCGACCCACAGTGTGCCTGACTTTGCCTCACGAAGATATGAATCCCGGAAACTATTTATTGCTATTTGTGTTTTTTCATTCACCTATAGTGTACCATCTTTGTAGTCTGGTTTGCACAGGTTTGACACATATTTTAGGAACAATGCCCGAGTAAGCCCTTATTGAATTTTCTAGGCTATGATATGCATCACATTTGGCGCTAATAGATGTTTTTTCTTCTTTTGTTTTGCCAATATCATTCAGTCTAAAATACACACATCAAAAGTGTCTAGGGATCAAGCATTTTTATGCGGATTTCTTGAGATTGAGATGTGGCTTTGTAATAAATTTATGATTTTATAAATTTATATGGATCCTTTTTGGTGCATTTCATAATTTGAAACAGGAACTGTTAATCAAATTCGAGTAAAAGATGAAAATCAGCTGTCAATATTTTCCCTATAAAAACATACAACGCATTGAAGACATTATTAGTGCTACTCATAGATGATACATATAAATACTGAGATAGATGCGCCACTCTATGATTCGAAAATTGAGTTTTTGACCCTGATCGCCAGGTAGCGTAACGGTAGCTTAATACCAAAAAAATCCGATAGGTGGCGTCTACCTGACATGTTAATAATATTTTCTTATTTTAAAGATTTTAGAAGTACTAGATTGATTGAAATAAATATTCTAATCGACAAAAGATTAAATCTTTGATTTTAGAATATTTATTTCAATCAATCTAGTGCTTCCAAAATCTAAAGATTAGATTTTAGAGGCTGGCAAAAATTAAAACACGGTGAAGATGGATTTAATTATTTTATATATTTGTGATTTTTTGGATTCATTATAAATCAACGAAACATAACGAACGAACTACTGATTCAAATTTAATTGAGTTTAAAATAGGCAACAAATCATACCACAATTGGAAATGGAGCGAGTTATTTTTAAGCACTGCTTATATATTTTTGATGACCCCTTGTAAGAATGAACATTAAATGATTCGAAGAGCTTATCAAATAATAAATCTCTGCACTCTTCGGGCAGAATGTTGTGTTCTGGAACAAAATATTAATGTTGGTTAATAACATTTTGCAAAATTTGCTAGGTAACAGTAATGATGCAAATTTGTGAAATTATAAACATACTAACTCGATAAAAAACGTAAAGCGCTAGACACCCTCTGGCTGAACACTTGTGCTGCATATTTTACCTTCATTTTAGGTATTTTATTACTCATCACATGTTTTTCTGTTAATTTATTAATTAATCGAAATTTGTCAAACTGTTTTTGACAGTTTTATATTTTTCTTTTTTCATTGTTTTTCATAAACAAGCGAGGTGCATAGAGTCTATGATGCAGTAAAATTATAATGCCATTTAATTTAGTGATTTAGTGAATTAGGTGCCTAAATACATTAAATAATGCTTTATGAATTGTTCGATACAAATAATATTTTTTTATTAATTTTGATTATCATTTATGTATAAATATATCTTAGCTGCTGCCATCTATTAGCAAAACAAACGCATTACGTACAAAACTAAGTTGACCCCAGACATAAGATGTCACTAGTTTTTTTTGGCAAATTTTGTGTCTGAAGTTTCTTCGGGAGTTTCACCCCCCTGGTGCTACTGTTTCCCTACTACTGATTAAAACCAACGTTATTATGGAGCGGCGACGTCATTTAAGCAGGGAAGAAATGCTCAGAGCCGTGGGAATGATAGAAGCTGGTTCCCGGCAACGTACTGTGGCTTTAGCTCTGAATACAAGTCAGAGTGTTATCAGTCGACTTTGGACACGTTACCAAAGCACTGGTACCGTGGCTGAGCGTCATGGAGTACGGTATCGCTGCACCACACGGAGACAAGACCGATACATTCAAATCTTAACTCGAAGAGCTCCAACAATAACCGCCATGATGTTAGCCGTGAGGCTTCATCACTCTTCAGGGAACTTAATTAGCGACCAAACAGTCAGAAACCGCTTGCATGAAGTGAACCTTCATTCCCGAAGACCACTACGGGTACCACCTATAGCAATGCACAATCGTAGGATTCGATATCAATGGGCTCTTGAACACAGAAATTGGGCAGAAGAACAATGGCGTTTCGTGTGCTTTTCTGATGAGTCTCGTTTTGGTATGAGACCGGATACAAGACGTATACGACACTGGAGAACCCCTGGACGCCAACAGCGATTAAAATCCTGCCAGGAAGTCCATCCTTATAGTGGTGGAACCATCATGGTATGGGCGGGTATTTGGATCGGCGGAAGAACTGAGTTGATTTGGATCAGAGGCAACCTCAACGCTCAAATTTATGCTGAGACGATTGTATCTGACGTCATCGTTCCTCTACAAGTGCAAATCGGTCCCTTATTTCAGTTAATGCATGATAATGCACGACCGCACACCGCAAGAGTTGTAAGACAGACTCTCGCCGCAGCTAACATCAATGTCCTGCTCTGGCCTGCTCAGTCGCCAGACTTGAACCCGATTGAGCATGCATGGGATATGCTACAGAGAAGAGCTCTGCCGAATATGGAGGGTATCCAGTCGCAAGAAGACCTTTTTTTGTTGTTGCAACGAACATGGGCGGCCATTCCACAGCGTGATTTGGATGAACTCATTTTGAGTATGCCAAACCGATGTTCTTGTGTTGTTAGTGTTCGCGGTAGAAACACGGATTATTAATTGTTTAAGTTACCCAATAAAATTTTAAAGAAAACTGTTATTTCAGTCTTTTTTTCGAACTTTAATGTTAGTGGTTCAAATGTCAAAAATCCCTTTATTAGGAAAATGGCAAATTTCTTTATTAATGCAAAGGTGACTTGGTTTATCGTTACTGTGACAAACGAAAACACTTTATTTGATGAATCCTTAAAGAAAATTTTAATTAATATCAATCAGGAGAAAAGTTATTTCAAAAATATATGTTGATCCCTAGACACTTTTGATGTGTGTAGCTACGGTTATACCAACCACACGCAAGTCAAAATATCACAACTTTACACCATGATTTTTTTATAGTGTAAGGTGTAAGGTTTTTGAGCAGAATAAGTTGTAGGTAACTTACATAGACTGTACTCTCCTTGGAGTCGCATAGTCGAGTAAACAGGGATTTTTTGGAGCCATATTAATTATACTTTATAGCTACAAACGTTCAGGCTGAATGTAATTTATACACGATTTCCAGAAGAAAACTTACTATTGTTTCAGAAAACAGCAACATGTGCTTATCTCAAACTAATATGATTCACTTTTAGACACATTTTTGTCGAGGTTTCCATAAACGTACATAAATCTAAACCGATTTAATTTCCACAGATTCATTTACGTTGGTAAAACTGATAATATATATAGCTATATAAGAGGACGGGCAGTCGCAACATCTCGGACGGACATAATAAAAAAGGACATGGAAATCAACATATTGCAGTGCTCCCGCGATGCCCCGCGACGTTTAAAATGCGTCGTTGCAAACAAAACAGAGGTGGAGACCCACCCAATACACTATAAATAAGGCCACGACCAATCTGTTAATAGTACACAACTGAGAAGGAAAGAAGAGAAATCCATAGCTGATTTGGACCAAATGGGGCATTGTATGGACCTTACGCAAGGATGGTTTTATCATCTTAATTTGTAACAGCAGTGGTGGAAATGTTGTAACGATTTCTTTTTAATGCAACTTTCTACAATCCTTTCTCGTCTGTATCCTTAATTTGTTTTACTTTTCAATCTTGTAGATACATGGTACATGTCCCTATGTGATTAGGCACGCGTGAGTCTCTAAACAATACAAAACCAAGTAACTGTCTATGACAATTTATCTGCTTACTTCTTTTAAACTACACAACTGATTTTGATATGATTTTAATTAATAGAAATAACGCTTTTTTAAGTGGACAATGAGCAAGGTTTATG
Organism: Tholera decimalis; assembly: GCA_943138885.2. Taxonomy (NCBI): domain Eukaryota; kingdom Metazoa; phylum Arthropoda; class Insecta; order Lepidoptera; family Noctuidae; genus Tholera; species Tholera decimalis. The sequence continues at coordinate 10,942,540 of OW964567.2, read as the reverse complement.
TGGTTATCTAGCTTATTTATTGGATTGCAGTCTCCTAAATATAATCGAGGGTATTCTGGCAGAATGAGATGAGTGCACCAAAAGCAAATAACTAGGAAAGAGCGCTTTAAGTTTTGAGTGATCATAGTTTAACAGAAATATAAATGATTCATAATCGGTTTTATGCGTAAAGAGAGTAACTGTTTTTATTTCGTTACCACTGTACATAATTCATATTGTGTAATAAGAGATTATATACTGTTGGCTTTCAATTTTAAATTAAAATTATTCAAACAACTTGTTTACACATGCAAAACATCAGTTTAAACTTCTGCAATTATAATATGGTTTTTTAGATAAAAAGTAAAAAACTTAGTGTGCCTCCTCTTATTCCTCTTATTCTTTAATTTTGCACTTATTTGAAATACATAGATAACTGAAAACCCTTGCAATGACATCTACAACCGCTAATATGCGTCTGAAAAAGATAGATACATATTGTCTCTGAAATGTTCCTAATAGTTTACTTCGGTTTCGCGGTATAAATGAATTCATTTGAATAATGTATCAGTAAATAAAAATCACTCTTGATAATTTCCTGTCTACCGTCTTCATAGGTCTATGTAATCCCGCACGCGTGTGTCCATGGTACATAAACGTACTGCGTCCTGTGGGACATTCCCACACACTACACTCGATCGGGTCTCGACGCACGAACTCGAACGGGTATGTCCCGAGAAATGGGAGACATTTATCATACTAATGCTACGAAAAGGGTGGGTTTTGCTAGGTAAGGAGTTAGTTACTTTTGAGAGATTGCGTACTGGCTGTTACGTGGCTTCTGTGCTTTCGGGTTTGAGTGTCATATTTTTGTGGGACGAATGTTTGTATGGCTCTTAGACAACATTTTTTTTTTAAATTGTAGGTATGCTTATATATTTTTGTATCAGCTAAAGAACAGTCAAACCGTTTTTTTATACAGATCCTCTTTCGATTTCTTGCTCAATAAAGCAAGACGGTTTTCCGTATTTTCAGTTTAAAATGTTGCATTACTCGGATTAAATGTGCTGAGAGAGAAGTATTTTTACAATTCCATTTTCAAAAAATGCAACACACAATAATCTGCCAGTATTCACACAGGAAACATCCTTTCACATGAAAAATTCACTTTACACTTTCTTAAATGGAAACTTTAAGCCCCATAAAACTTTTCAAGCGTGCTTCACATAAGTTTTACGTTCAATACTATAACTTTACCAAGTTAATCCTACACTCATGAAAACTAAGATACATCTTTACATCACTGAGATAAGGTTCAAAATTGAACGGCATTTCCTTGATCAAGTGCTGATAGTCCTCGGTATATGTCTAAGGAGGCGTTAAATGTAAGTTAGTCGTATTGGGAATAACTATAAAGAGTTGGTCGTGTGCGAAGGCTTTATCTGTGCCTTTTTGTATGCATTTTATGATAAGCGAAGTGTTTTTGAATATATTGAACTATACAGTAAGTTAACTAATAGAGGGCGTTCCCGTTAACCCGCAATAGTATAAGCACATCAATTGGATCACCGCATACGCGGCCCGTCATTCATAAATAAATTGCGACGTTGCCGTAATATAAATACTTATTATTATTAATGTTCTAACGAGATACCGCGGCCCCGTACCTTACGGGCAGCTGAAGGGACAGGGTGGGTTTTTAGTCAGTAGAAGTCTGACACTCCCATCCGCTTAACCCAGAGCGGGAGAAGTTATTCGATGATTTTCTCACCCGAAACAAAAAAGGCACCTATGTAAGGCGGCCAAAATATTTAAGAACGCGTAGCACAGGCCTGCCCTTTATGAGAGGGAAGAAGTCGTAATCCACTAAGCTAGCCCAGTGCGGGTTGACATAATTATATGTCTTCAAGCGTTTAGTCCTAAGACATTACGGTTTCCTTATGATATTTTCCTTCACTGTATGAAAGTAGTGCTGATGATATAAATTCTGAAAAGTAATAGGCCTGACTGGGTTGGAACTTAAAACCTACAATTGCTATAGTCAGTATTTCCTGATAGCTATAACTTAGGGGTCTTTAAGTCATGAGTGTAGTCTTCAAACTTCTAGGCGTGTTTCATCTTCGACCACATCATTTTTATTTTTTTTATTTTATTAGGGAAAACCAACAATTGTACATTTTGTCTTACAACTAGATATACATAATTACATAGGTAAACGTACAATTCACAACGTTTCCACAAGTTACAATTTCTTTTTTTTTAAATTTTTATTGACTTACATACAGTATTGATAGCTTATAATATTAGGGCTTATTTTAAACTTATACTATTAGGTTTTAAGTGTATCAATCAATTCTTTTTTAAATAAATTATGAGGTAGTGCGAATATGTCTATTTTAACAAAATATTGGTTATATATTTTGACTAATCTGTGGAGAGGCGCCCGCTCACCCGCATTTGTACGACTAGAGGTCGTAGCAAAGAGTGGGTAAGCGCGTGCCTCTCGTCTTGTTATGGTTCTGGGCACGACATAAAATATATTATTCACAAGTTCAGGACAATCAAATTTGTTGTGTATTAGTCCACGGAGCATCATGGCTTGGAGTAATAGACGCCTTGAATGTAGTGTAAGTAGTTTAAATTTCTGTAATGACTCTTTATATGGTAGACGCTGCAAGTGACATTTAAAATGCAAACTTTTTGAAAATTTTCGCTGAATTCTTTCAATTGTTTTGTCATATTTTGCATAGTAAGGGTCCCATATCATACACGCGTACTCTACTTGTGGTCGTACTAAAGAGTTGAAAAGATATAGATATGTGTCTGGGCGTTTGAAATCAGATGACGATCTCATTACAAGATTATACATTTGAAAAGCTTTGGCTACAATTTTTTCAATGTGTAAATTAAGGTGAAGTTTGTAGTCCAAAAGTACACCCAGATCACAAATTTGAGTTTCTTTAAGAAGGAGTTCATCGCAGAGACAGTAATTGTAATCAATTATATTTTTGTTTTTGCTGAAGTTGAGGTATTTACATTTGGAGATGCTTAATTTTAGTTTATTCTTGTCGCAGTAATTAGATAATCTATTTAAATCGTCTTGTAGTAGGTAACAATCATTGATCGATAAAATTTTCTTAAAAACTTTTAAGTCATCAGTGTATAATAAAAATTTACTGTTTTGAAAACACTTACTAATGTCATTAATGTAAAGAATAAACAACAAAGGACCCAGAATTGAACCCTGCGGAACTCCGGAAGTAGCCAAGAATGTGTTAGAATGGTACCCGTTACTTACTATTGTTTGACTACGATTACAAATATAAGACTGAAACCAGCGCAATAGATTACCCTTGATGCCATTAAATGAAATTTTGTTTAAAAGTATTTCATGGTCAACTCTATCAAAGGCTTTTTTGAAGTCAGTGTAAATTGCGTCGGTTTGGGCTCTGATGTCCATATTATTGAATAAGCAGGAAGTGAGAATCATTAAGTTGGTAACAGTCGATTTTTGTTTCACAAAACCATGTTGCTCCGGAATTATGCAATGTTGAATAAGCGGATATATCTCATGGTGAACTAGCTTTTCAAACAATTTAGCAAGTGTACAGAGAAGAGAAATAGGTCGATAATTCTCAATATTTTGTCTGGCACCGCCTTTATAGACCGGTACTATATTAGCCATTTTCCAGACAGTTGGAAACAAACCCTTGCTCATGCATTGATTAAATATTCTGAATAATGGTTTGCATACTGTGTTCGCTGAGCATTTCAAAAAGTAAGGAGGTATCTGATCCGGTCCTGGCCCTTTATTTATATCTAGCATCTTTAATTGTTTACAAATTAGTGGAAGGCTAAAATGTAAGCTACAAAGAGACCTATCATTGACATTTGATTGATCAGGGACCGGGCTCCAGTCAGATGCTAAAGTAGATGGTTCGTAAACTGATTGGAAAAAGGTTGAGAAGAGATTACATATTCTAACAGGGTCACTAGAAGTCTCATTTTTATATTACATTTGAGAAGGAATCCCAGTTCTGCCTTTGCGATTAGAAATGTATGTCCAAAAGTGTTTGACATTTTTGGGGATACCATCCTCAACACTATTAATATAAAGGCGAAAGCATTTGATGCATTCAGCCTTAAAACGAGCTCTATATAATGAGAAAATTTCATAATCGGATAAGTTTTTATATTTTTTCCATTTTGTCCATGCTTTCTTTTTATAATTAAAAATATGTATAAGAGCTTTAGAGCTTTATCATCGCTTACCATCAAGGGAGATAGAGGTCAAAAGAGAGCCTATTACGAATAAAATAAAAATAAAACTCATAAGATGAGCCTGTAATCACTTTGCACTTACTGCAATAATAATTATTGCATTATTTTATAAAAAAAATATTACTTTCTGCTCTTCTTTTCCATATTTATTTAAAATTTGTCAAATATCGCGTGGTTTTCGTAAAAAAGTTTTTGCTTCACGAAATAATCTAATCTGTTACCAATTTCCAATGAAACGCTAACAAATAAACAGAATTTTATTCTTACTACAAACTACTATTAGAAAATCATTAAAAACTGTGAATAGTAAGTAAGTAATACATGTTACACAACCAATAATCGACTCCTATACCCCACTCAATACTTAATTACGCGTTCTACATAACAATACACATTCGCACATTTGCGAGACCAAACCTTACTGATAGTCGGAGAACGTAATAACATTAATGCGTCCCGTGAAATGACACTCGATGGCAATTACTGATAGCTTCGGTGAATACTAGTGAACGACAGTGTACTGGACGAGGGCCCGAATATGAAAACCGCTCGAAATTCTATTATTATCGTACGGGAAAGGTTAGGAAGTGGGGTCATGTATGGTGTTCAGCAATGGACTTCAGGTGAATGTATGTAAGGAAATAACAGTTTTCTGTACAAAGGCCAGGATATGTAAACTACATGATATTTTCAATAGCCTAAGGGTGTCAGGCATGTGATTGAGGAGTCGCGGTCTCCAGACTCAAACATATTTAACTGAGTTGGAGGAGTAAAGAATATTTTATTTTATTTTATATATCATATTGCTAGTAATGTGAATTCTGCCTACATGGTCAGTTCTCAAAGTAGTTTTCGAAGAATATTATAGATTATTCGGTTTTATGTAGTATGTTTTTGATGAACACTTCTTTTTCGACTTTTCGTCACTGCTTGGCATCGACACTCGTCTGCTAATTTTGTCTTCAAGCTTGACTGACCTGCAAAAAAGAAAGATTTATAAATAAGTCGTGTAGTATCAGATCCATTTATTTATTAAAACTTTATGCAACACAAAACGGTACAATGCTGCCGTGCCAATCCAAAATCCTGTAAGTCGACTTACAGTGTTTTTGCTTAACAGCTTTATATTAGTTCCTTGAAGCCTGTTTAACACCCCTGACTTACATTTTTTTCATTACAATGTATATTCTGCTAGATAAGGCAAGCTAAAAACACTGTATCACTTTCAAATTAAATAAATTAAAAACCTATATCATTAAATATCTCAAATGTGGTTTCCGATAGTTACAGTGTTTTGGATTGCCAGGGCAGAATGGCGGAGATATGGTATACATCGGATGAGTAGGTAAGTTTTCTACAAAACTTCAATATTTGATACAATTTAAAGACGTTACAATACAGGCATTTGCCATATACCAAATAGCTCACACACAGACTCACCTACACGTTTGTTACTACCTAATCAATTAATTTTAAATCCGTAATTGGCTGAAAGATTAGTTTATAAGTATTGTAAAAACTCTGTTTAAAAGCTGTGGATTTTGTTATAAATAAATATCGAGTAATATACAGAATAGGGTACACTTTCGACACATACATATGTGACAAGATCTCATTGTTACGTGCAGCTAAGATCGCGGACCGAATGGTGTGGTATCTGATGCAGGTATAAGTTTGTACTATATAGTCCATTTAACTTAAGTGGGTCGCGTGGGCTGCAAATGTCAGGTGTTGAAAATAGTTTATTTTTGGAGTATAGAAAGTACTTGCACCTACTTGTAAGTAGGCTTAATAAAGAAACTTAATTCTTATTTATAAACATCAATTGCTGTTCGTTAGTTTCGCAAAAACTCGAGAACGGATCACCGATTTCAGTAATTCTTTTGCCGTGAGGTGTAACATGCTGGCTCGTAGGTTTACACGATGTACTGATGACGTAAAGATCACATTGTTTAGAGCGTACTGCCAGTATCTGTATACGTGTGCCCTATGGGTCAGTTACACTAAACGCTCCTACAATGTTCTGCGAGTCCAATACAATAATGCTTTCAGGGTAATGTTGGAGCTACCGCGCTTTTGTGCCTGATTTTTTTGCATTAATACGGTCGCGTATAGCAACCTTGATGCGGCGAGTGCGCGATAGCTCCAACAGCCTGATAGCTGTCGTCGCCGACAGGATGAATAGTCCAATAATGTGGCACTGGATGACGACTCACAGAGCGTCATTCACATACATTAAGTAATTACTTTTTTAAGTGTATTTTATAATATTTCGTCTAATTTGTCTTGTTATTATTGTATTTTATATTTATTTTGAATTTGTGTGTTCATTTTTTGTTTATGTGTCTCTATATGGACTTTGGTCTAAAAATAAAGTATTTTATTATTTTTTATTATGTTCCCTCTAATACAGGAATGGTTTAAAAGGTGAGAAAATATGGTACCCAAAAAAAATATGGCAGTACGAAGTTTGGCGGGTTAGCTAGTTCTCAATAAAAACATAACATGTTACTTCAGAACAATACGTGAACAACAGCATCATCTACTTAGCCTTTTTACCAACTAGGTACGTCAGGGTCAGTTTCCAGTCTAATTAGTCTATGTGTCAAATCCATCTAAAGGTTGTCTGTAAAAGATCGCTTTTAGCGATAAGACCCTTTTTAGTTGTAAAGTCCTTATTGTTTTACTGTTATGGTGTAGAATTAGCTTAGATAGATATATATTTCTTTAATATAACTATCTATCTAAGTACTAGCTGACCCGCCACGACTTCGTTCGCGTGGTATCCTACCCCTACCCAACCGATACCACTACCCCTATCCTGCCGATACCCTACCCATACCTTACTCTACCCCTACCCTACGCAAACCCTACACTACCTTTACCCTACACTTGAGACCTTTCCTTTTTTTTCATAAGAACCTTCTTCTGACAAAAACAACAAAAAAAGAATCAGCCAAATCGGTCCAGCCGTTTTCGTGTTTTGCGCTTAAACACATTTAGATATTCATTTTTAGGGTTCCGTAGCCGAATGGCAAAAAACGGAACCCTTATAGTTTCGATATGTCTGTCCGTCTGTCTGTCTGTCTGTCTGTCCGTCCGTCCGTATGTCACAGCCATTTTATTCCGAAACCATTAAGACTGTACATGTGAAACTCAGTAGGTAAATGTATTCTGTGAACCGTTTTCCGATTTTAAGAAAAAAAATTAAAAATATTTAAAATAAAGGGGGGTCCCCATACATGGAACTAGAACAGAAAATATTTTTTTTCATGAAACCTATGCGTATGTGGTATCTATAGACAGGTATTTAAAAATGATATAAGGGTTTCTAAAACCACTTTTTCATAAAGTCAATCGTTTAAAAGATATAAGCTTCCAAAGTGGTAAAATGTGTGTCCTCCCCCTCTAACTTCCTATAATAATGGAGTGAAAAATCTAATAAATTATATGTCTGTAGATCTTAATGTAAACTTTCAACCAAAATTGGTTTGAACGAAATGGGGTCAGCAGTTTTTGAAATACAGCATATTTTCTAAAACCGCAAATATAACTTTGTAATTGATACAAACACTATGAAAAACAAAGTTATTTAGCGTAGTTGTTAAAATGTAAATAAACTAGTTTTAAGAAATTTTTAAGGTTTTTTTTTATTCGTCAAATAAATATACATATTATATTATATTATTATAGTTACTACGGAACCTTTCATGGGCGAGTCTGACTCGCACTTGGCCAATTTTTATTATATAGATTAATGTTTTATAAGGAACGACTGCCTATCTGAAATCCATAGCCAATAGCTGGGTAACGCAATATCTCTTGGCAAGACTGGACAACCCGTAACGCAGTCGTTACGGGTATTCAGAATCCAGAAAATCTGATACCGAACTGAAATCTGAGCAGTCTTAACATGCTTTCCAGCTATCTCGATATGTTTAGATGCTCACTCATTCATGGACTGACCTCGGCAAGCGTCGATTAACCTTGAAGATTGGCTGTAATTATTGTACTTATATGGTAGTAGTAGTGATTTGCCGGTTCTGGCGCACCAATCCCGTGGCTCACCGGTTCTGGCGCACCACCGCTTCTAGCGCAATCGCGGTTCAGGGCGTTTCAAACCTATAAAAAAAAAAAAAAAAAAAAAAAAAAAAAAAAAGGTTTTGGGGTCCGCTGATCACGTTTCTGCAATCCGTTTTCGCGTAAGATGCATGGTTCCGGAGATACAGAAATCAATTAACAACAATCTGTTTCATTTCCGGTGACCCGAAACCCTCATTATCGACTTTCATTGTTCGCCTTTTCTTATCTATTGTCCGTGCGTCCGGCCGCTCACCCTCATTAGGATTGCATTGACGTATGCATGTATTACTCATTGTTACTGCTACTGCTATTGTATACTTTTATTGTTCATAAACCATTGCTTACTTTGCTATTCGGGGTCATCAAAACGGAATCAATAAAACACATGCGTCATTAACAAATTTTATTTTTATCTACAAAATATGAGCGGAACATCTCATCCACTAAAATATCGTTGTACAGTGTGTTCCCTGTAAATATGTTTGTAAAACTATGCATTGAACATCCCTGAAACTTATATAGCAAATACATTAAGCAATATTCACCACAAACTGAAGTCCAATCATTCTGAATCCTATCAATACTCCAGCCCCATCTTTTACAATTCCTTTTCAAAAACTCGAGATGATATCGCGCAGGTGTTCGCCCATAAGAATCAAAATATTGACCGATGCCATTCGTATCGATATGTACAGCTACCCAGTGTGAACCTGGCTTATCATCCGCATCCAAATTGCATATTATATACGTTGGTGCATGGGTATACATAGGGAGTCTATTAGCAGCATAAACATTATTTTCTAGACTGGGATGAATCTTTTTCAGATGTTTTTGTACTTCTAGTGTATCCATGATATAGCATATTATTACACTACCAATCTATTCAATGGTTGTCATAGGAATGTTCAATTATAGTGATTTGTAAATATTAAATCGCATTATTTTGTAGCACTCACAAAACAGGTTGATGCCAGCAATGTGAGATAAGTTTGTTGACTCATAGAGTTACTATCAGTTTCCGGAGGAACGTGAGATAATTTTGGTGATTCATAGAGTTACAATCAGTTTCGTTGTATTTAGGAATTTGTTTTAGATAAGAATGGTGCTATATAAGATCCTACCATTGCAGTCATGCAGTCAGTCTATGGTCGTTTGATCGCAGTGGATTGTATACGTCTACCAATACTACGTTTGTGTTACTTCAACGCATCAATGGCCATGGAGGTAAGTGTTTATTCTATTGACAAACTTACTTGTATTCTTGTTGTTGTTTCCTAACGTGTGTGATTAAGTGTAAACAAATTGATATTAACATGATAACTGTCTTGTTGCAGAAATCATTCAACTTCGATGAAAATACCTATAAACAGTATTACTACTCACCGCTCTCCCCTCAACATGAAGAAGAGAACGATGACATCGTTATTAATAACACATGCGATGGTGGAAAAAGGAAATCACAACCGATTGATCATTTTTTTGAAGTGGCACCAAAAATAAAAAAGAAGAAACTGTTATCGTCAACCGTGGCACGAGCCGCTAGAGATGGTGTATCATACATTTCTAGTAATTCTGACGACGGAGACCAAGCGACGCATCTCATAAAAATTGAAATGTACGATATGAAGAAGCTATGTAAGATTCCAACTACTGATCATTGGAAACACGCTACCACGAGGATTAAATATTATGTAAAGAATAATAAGGATAGCATCTACGACAGCACAAACGGGCTCGTATACAACATTACAAAGACAATAGCAGAAAGTGAAAAAGTTAAAAAATACTTTTTTAACAATGACACCCATTAGTTGATTAGTGAATGTGATTCTGTTTACTTAAATTACTTCTGTGTACTCATTAGATTCTACCTGACTCGTCATTAATAACACATGCGATGGTGGAAAAAGGAAATCACAACCGATTGATATTTTTTTTTTTTTTGAAGTGGCACCAAAAAATAAATAAGAAGAAACTGTTATCGTCAACCTTGGCACAAGCCGCTAGAGATGGTGTATCATACATTTCTACTAATTCTGACTACGGAGACCAAGCGTCGCATCTCATAAAAATTGAAATGTACGATATGAAGAAGCTATGTAAGATTCCAACTACTGATCATTGGAAACACGCTACCACGAGGATTAAATATTATGTAAAGAATAATAAGGATAGCATCTATGACAGCACAAACAGCCTCGTATACAATATTACAAAGACAATAGCAAAAAGTGAATAAGTTAAAAAATACTTTTTTAACAATGACACTCATTAATCGATTAGTGAATGTGATTCTGTTTACTTAAATTACTTCTGTGTATTCATTAGATCCAAGGAGGTGTCGTCTTGTGGTGCTGAGAGAAAAACAAGATTAGAAGGAAGAGATGAGTGTGGCATACGTGAACAGATCACTTCATTGAAAAGCAAAACTACAAAACTGATTGGAGAAGAAAAAGTGAAGAATATGCAGTACCCAAGAGCTGAATATCCATTTTTCAGTTCAAAATCTAGACGGTTGTTCAGTTTCGGAGACTGGCCACTCGTTATGAAACAGAAGCCTGAAGATCTTGCAGAAGCCGGTTTCTTTTATACTGGTCATGAAGACAGGACCAAGTGTTTCCATTGTGGTGGCGGTTTAAAAGATTGGGAAGATGATGATGATCCTTGGCAGCAGCATGTTCAGTGGTTTAGTCAGTGTGCTTATGTAAAGTTTAAACTCGATCAGTGTTCTGTATAAGATTGAATAGGGTGTTTATAATGAAATAAAAAAATAGTATATTGCATATAATTTGTTTTATTTAATTTTATAATGTTTCCTTTAGTTACATACACATAACCTTAACTACTATAGTCTACAGTAACATTTCTATTTTTATCTATTTCAATAATATTATCAAACTCAGCATAAACAATACAGTTAATTGTTTGTATTAGTGAGGATTCAAATCGTACTTCTAATCTTACACTACCATGCTTTATGAGATTCCAATGAGCTGATGAGTTAGCTGATAAATCAGGAGTTAAATCAAATGCTAAAAGACAGTAACCTTTAGCATACTGTTCACGAGAGATTGCATTTCCTTCATTTAGAAAGTGAATACCAGTCCCCGAGAATAGAGTATGATATGCTGATGTAAATATATTATTATTAAAAGATGGTTGCAAAGCTTTTGAAGGTATTTGTTGACCATCAATATATAAGCTGAAAGAGTTAATACCATAGTTTTCAAAGTTAAATGGATTTTTAGTAAGCGAACCATTAAATGCAGAATTGTTTACAAATCCAATAATACATCTTTTGGGTACCTGTCCTAAGAATATATTATCAAGAGTTTTTCCTTGAACACCTGATGGAATTGTTAAAACTTTAACTTCAGCACGAGTAATAGGATATTTAGCAGTGGTAGAAGCTAAAACTTTCTGATGTGCGAGTAATACACTTGGATTAATTCGTGCTCTTCGAACAATAAGAGTTGCGTCTGTAATGCAAACTTTAAACTTTACATCATTTGACCCAGCAATTAAATTAAAACTCTCTCTTGATCGAACTAATTTTACACTCATTTCAACGCCATTCATTAAAAATTTATCTTGATTGAAAATGTCACCATGAAGATGACCAATCATTTCTATTTCCCTACTTTCATTAACTAATTCCTGTCTTTTAACAAATCCTATGTTTTTACCATCTGTGGAATCCATTTTTCCTGCTGTATCCTCATACCAAAGGCTACAAGTAAGATGAGATTGTTTAGCAGCAGGAGCATAGTTTAAAAGAGTTTCCATGTATGCTCGATAGGCATAGGTATTATTAGGTGGTGATACAAGTTTTTGGTTTAAATAAACATCAAGTTGACTAAAAAGTGAATGCAGCCAATTATTTACAGGTGCTACTGCGGTAGCTGATATCAAGTTTGATGAATCTTGATTTAATACTTTTGCCTTTATCTGGAGTAATGTATGAGACAAATCTATGTAGTCATCGCCTGTTCCAGGAACTTGAAACTCGATAGGTCCATCATCAGCAAGAGACGAAATTGGTTTATAGTGAATCCACAATCCATTTTCAATGCTTGTTTGTGTAGACGGTAATGCAAATAAATCTAATTCTGACTTAACGCACTCACAAGAATGATTATGAAGGAAAGACATATTTAATTTGAAAATATATCTTCGATGTTTTTTGGTTTTAGACCAAGTTTTTTCGTAGCTTTCACTTTAGCAGTTAGTGGTGGAATGAACGATGCCAATCGTTTTCTTTTAGTTATATATCTAGATCCTGTCATGTTAAATCGATCAATTTTGTTATCAGCCTTTCGTTTTAAGTTCGTACTAACTTGTTTAAGACGATCTTTTATTGAGGCTTCCATAGGACGCGCTTGAACCATATCCGATAAAAGTCCTACTCCAGCGTTTAATGCCTCCTTACCAACCACTCGAACACCACTTGAAAGTAAAGGTAAAACTGATCTAAATAACCCTCCTAAGAAGCTCCCAATACCATGACCGCGTTGGTATGGTGAACCCTTATAAATTACACCAACTCCTGATCCAGCTTGATGTGAATAATAATTTTCATATGGACATTTATGATGATCATGAGGAGAATACATTATTATAATTTGTGGAAATGTAGTTTAATACACACGGTTCCAAACTGGAATGGTATTTTTTGTCCTGTGCTCGATCTTATATCTATTTCCAGCGTATCGAACTCTCTTCGCATTACAGGTAAGTAGTGAGGTGGAGAGAAAACGTGCATTTTATTCGCACCATAAATGTATTTTGAAGGATCTAATGAAATGACTCTTAATAGCGGAGTCATAACATCACCCACAATCTGAGGATCGATAATGTCACAATATAGAAATAGTTGAGATGGTAACCCTAAGTGTAAATTAGCAGGACACTTCCCAAAATTTCTGTCTAGAAGATTTGTATTTGGTTCATAACCCAGTTGTAAACTTAATTTGGGTGATAATGTTACGGATGTTATATTTTTATCCAAAACAGAAATAGACACAAATTTTGTTATTTCATCATAACGAAATTTCAAGTTCTCTCTGATACCATTTAACGCTCTTAAAATATGTTCAACGTTATCATAGTTGGTAGCCGGAATATGTTTTTTGTAGTACACTGTTGATGGTTTATCTTCATTAGGCATTAACATGGTTTTTGTAATGTACACAACATTTTCATGATCTTGAACAGTAAACATGGTGCATGGATATTGAAACTCGACAACTCCAACCGACCATTCACCTTCTAATTTCATAGCTTTTGGTAATTTTGTTGAAAAATTTGTGGTCTTGTTATCAGGAAAGTATTCCATTGAACTATTGCTGAGCAAAGTTAAATAAAAACTTTCTTTATTCATATTTCTTTTAAACTAGAAGCTAAAATCCAACTGTTAAATTTATCTGGATAACCTTTCCACTTCACTAATACTTCTTTTCTGTTACCCGAATAACGAGTACCAATTATTTTATCTATTTTATATTGTGAGGTGGGGTTGTAAGTGACCTTCTGTAATTCTCTTTCATAAAAAGTACCAACTATTGCTTCATCTTGTAAATCTGTTATTGTATAAACAACCCATGGAGATCTATCAATTATTGAAGATATAATAAATATTTCATCACTCCAATTTGATTCATATCCTTTTTGGAAAACATGTTTATATTTAGTTATTCGAACATAATCACCCACATTGAAATTTGGTTTTGGATTTTCTAAAGAAAGTTTGTTTGATCCTCTATTATAAAGATTAGTCCAAACTGTCATAATATTGGCGGAACTTACATCACATGGGCACATCTTAATACTAGAGTGAATGCTGTGATTATAAGAGTATATTAAATCCTGTAAAACATCTATGTATCTATAAGTATTGTTATGAGTGAAATAACGCCACATTTTCATTTTTAGAGTTCTTTGAAATCGTTCAACAATACTAGCCTTAATATCAGGATTGTTAGTGGTATAGTAATTTATCTTTTTGGATTTAAAGTATTTTTGTACATCTTTTGAAACAAATTCTGTACCTTTATCAGATTGTATGTGAGTAGGTGTGGAATTACTTTCAGTAAATATACTTTCAAAACATTCTTTAGTAGTTTCTGAGTTTTTCTTTTTCATTGGTCTTGCAAAAGCATATTTACTAAATACATCAATAACACAAAGTATATAGTTGAAACCATCATTATATTGAGAATAAGTTCGCATATCACTTAAATCAGCTTGCCACAGTTCATTAATATTTGATAGAATGTACCTATTACGTGGAAATTTTTTCCGACTGGGTTTATGTAATGTATATGTTTCTTGTGATTGTAACCATTCCTTTACTTGCTTTTTATCCATTTTACCCTTCATGGCTTTTGATAGTTTATCAATACTACCAAAACCAGCGGGGTTAGATGGATCATAATAAATCCTGTTAATTTCTTCTAGTACGGGGTCCATTTTTCCCAATCGAGCTTTTTACGTATTTTAGTTATAGATCTTTTATCTCCACTGCTCGGTGTAGAAAACTCTTGAACTTCAATCTCAGAGGTTTTGTTCAGATCTTTTGCTTGAAGTTGGTTAATAAACTCACATCTCTTTGGATTTCCAATATAAGTAAGTGGTACTTTAATATCTTTTAATGCTTTAGCAAATCTATCCCACCCTATCGGATCACTTCTTTTTAAGGGTCTTAGTGAATCATTTATTAAATCAACAATATTACTTCCAGGAATTTTTTCATTATCAATTATGACTGTGCCTTCATTATCCCAATGTATTTTACTTTTACTTGTTCCAATTAAGTTTAATAATGACTCACCTTTTTTATTATATGTTTTTGGTATTAAACTGAGTATTTGAGTTGGTGTGTAAAGTGGATTTGTGTCATTTTCTTTACTTTTAATGGATCCTTTCTCATCCAACAAAGATTCAGCATCAACTGAACTTTTTAGATCTCTATCTTTATTTTTAAAACCAATTTTAGATTCATTTGAATCTTCATTAGATGTATCAGAATAAATTGGTAATCTGAGTGGTTGACGATCCTCTTCGGTAAAGTGAAGGTATCTTTGTAGTGTTTGTAAATATAACATCCACTTCTTGCGGTCTTCCATCTTACTATTCATAATATTTTGCATTTCAATATCTAATCGAGACAAATTACTATTAACCTTATTTTCTTGTTTTAATTTTTCAATCAATCCAGGTTCAATAAGTATCATTTTCTTTGCATTTTCCATGTTAACTGGCTAGTCCACTTACTAATCCACTCAATATTGCACCTAATATTATTGGTAAGAAAGCCCCTCCTTTTTGTATGATTATATTTTTTCTTAGTTTATGTTTACACTTATGCACCAGTTTACGGAGTATATTTTTGTGTTTATTCAATTTTTGTTTATCTTGATCTTTAAGAGGTACCTTTCCTTGTAAAACGTTATGAATACATTCACAAATACAGTTTATTTCTTCTTCATCACATGTTTTAAGTAACGCTCTTTGATATTTTGGTTTAAGCGTATGCAAAGCGCTTAGCAAATGTTTATGCGTTGTGAGTCGACGATGCATCATTTAGAAATGATTTGAATTGTTTGATTCTTGGTGTATTTAAACTCTTTTGTGGGGACGTAGACTGTACAGTGTCCATTAAATGGGAAGACATTTGTCTTGATACGACAAAAATCATTGGTATTCTGTTTTAAATCAACCATTAAATATCCATGCGCTTCTAAAGTTGCATCCCTATAGGCATCTTCAATGAATTTTGGGTTGTCTGGTGACACTTGTCGTGCTAAATATCTTATTTGAGTTTTATCTCGAGGGTTTTTAAAATATATTATATAACTTGAGTTTAAAGAAATGTCTCTTTGACCTTTACCCTGATGAAATAAATTTTGTGTTAAATAAAATACACTCAGATTCCTGTGATGACTACCTTTTGTAAATATATCCACAATTCTTCCATCAGACTCTCTCATTAGATCATCAATAATAACAAGATGTGGGTTTTCACCATCAAACATATTAAGATTTGGAATTCCTTGATGATAGTTAACATTTGGTAAATTATATAAAGGTTGCATTTCATCAAAGCACCATGTGATCTGATTAAAATCACAATTACATATTTCTTTAACTGATTTTATGAAATTTGTTACAAAATTTGACTTCCCACATCCACTTGGTCCTGCCACAATAGCAGTAAACGGATGGATAAAGTGAAACATTTCACACGTCTAGAGTTCAAAGGGAGGAAATAAAAAATGAAAATTATGTTGTAAAAATTAAATATATATATATATTGCTAAAATTATTACTTATCAGAACTTTACAATCTTCTCAAATGTATGTTCACCGTTTTATTATTACTTAGATATCATTATTTACAATCGAATAATTAAAACTAACACAATTAGTACATCAGAATTTTACAATCTCAAATTTAAACCTACAAATAAAAACCACAATTTTCTTACATTATTTACAATCAAACAATACATTTTAAATATGTAATAAACTATTATATAACATTATAGTAATATCATAATTTTACAATCAATATAAATTTCGTATACACAAACACTTAACGTAATTTATAATGTCCCCAAGCCAATGTATCAATGTTGTTGTCCATAATACATCGTTTGCTATCATTATATGATAAAGATGTTTTATTTATTTTTTGTGTAAAAATAGTGTGTTTGATTGACTTAAACCGAAGCATACTACAATATTGCATATTTTTATTAAACAAACACGATTTGTAATTTTCCATATTCATTTTTTTGGTAACACTTTTGTTAACCCCTTTTGCCTTTGCTATAAATTTATCTTCTACTTCCAAGGCATACATTTTTGATCGCAACCCTACAAATTCCTTCAACACTTTACCATTATTCTCGTCTTTAAAAAAACCTAACTTCTTTTTATTTAATTTTGGATAATCATAAATATTATTTTCTGGATAGTCTGATGTATCAAAATAGTGAAGTAGGTCAGGTTTTATATCCTCATACAAATTATCTGTAAAAATTTGATATATCAAACTATCGGTATCGGTGTACAATAACTTAATTTTGTTATTAAACTTTTTAACCATGTAGTTATAATGAAATTCGTACATAAGGGTCTTAGATATATCTAAAATACAAAATCCTAAATAAATTGGCTTATCATAAATCAATTTTGTTTTTCGTAATTGTATTGCGACTAAATGTTCTGAAAATATTGATAAACTATGGAATTCTGGTTTTGCAATCAATTCCTGAGCACCTAAAACTTTACCACGATTATCCCAGTGAGTTAGTAGTTTAACGTTTACTCTTTTTTCAACATTTTCCATTGTCTTACCGAAGACAGAATTGTTCATTAATTTAAAAAAGTCTTTTTCAAAGTTTGATTTAGCTAACGTTCTCAAACTAGTATTTAAGTCTATGTATTTCTTTAGCCAAGAACTCTGTTTAAATTTTAAAATTCTATGTACTTTAATTAATTTAATTCCCATTTCAATGCATTGTTTTAAATTCCTGTAGTGAATGATGTATTTATTTTTATTATTTAAATTAGGAACTAATTTAGTTTCTTTAGTATTACCCACACATATGTTTTCAGGAAATAATGGAAAGTCAGAATGCAAATTATGAAGTTCATCAGGATATTCCAAATCAACTTCTAAAACATAACCAAAATCAGACGTATCCAACACATTATAATCTGTATTACAATTTATCCATTCGAAACCACCAACAGGAAGGGATTGGGACATTGCCCAACCATATAAATTATTCGCATCAAAATATGTTAGATATGAATTAGGTTTTTCACCATCATAATCCTCCATGAATTTATTATTTGCTCTAGCAAAACGATTGCTACACTGAGATACACCCCCTCTAATACCAGCTTTAAAAAAAGCAATTTTGTCATAGTCCGTTAACAATTCTAATTCTATTTTCGTAAATTTTAACATTGCATCCCAACTTAAACCTGGAGCAGTATAGTAATGGGCAGGATCTAATCCATAAGTTTTAATACAAAGCTTACTGAAGTTTTCGAATATATCGGTCAAAAGTAAAACATCAGTTTTTAAATACAAATCGGAATAATCAGACATACTACTACACTTAAAATGTTGCCAAATATCTTTTGCATGATTATAATCATCGTTTGAAATATTTGAATCTGTGAGTGAACTATAAAACTGGTGTTGATCAGGAAGTGACGGATGTTTCAAGCAATCACTATTACGCATAAATTCATAAGGATAAATACCTTTCCGTCTTAAACGTAAAAAATCTTCATTAATAGGATAGTTTCTTTTTAGTTCTTTAAACTGATCGTCATTAAGATTTTTAGCTAGCTGATCTAAACTACATGATAAAAATTTCAATGAATCTACGAATCTTAAACTTACAGGTTGATTATTTATTGTTAACTGTTTTGAAAATGATATGTATCGTTCTTTATTTTGTGGAATAACTTCAACTTTGCCATCATCGAGGTTTAATGCATGGACAATAAAATGAGCATCGTAGTGACCGAGGTTATGTAAAAATATTGGAACATAACGAGGGGTTCTGTACTTAGAACTACACACTTGATGCGCAACACCCCTAAAACTGCCAGTGTACCAATCAAAATCGTAAAAAGGATCTTCATTTAACTGAGTTTCACAAATATGACAAATGTTTGAATTTGAAATTTTAATTTTATCTTCATCTGATAATGGAACGGGACATTTTTGGAAACAATTTTTTTTAACTATTGTTTTCACATCTTCACAAAGGCGATTCATAAACACTTGTGCACAGTTTGGCCCACTATACGTCTCATATTTTGATAATCTGTCATCATATGAACATTTAATGTAATATCCGAAACTATACACTTCATGTTTTTGAATATTAATTGTACTAGGCTTGGATGGATCGTTACTACATGATTCTATTGGGTTCAAAAATGCTTCAAAGTCTGCATAAACCACAAAAGGCATTTCCAACTTTTTCACGAATTTATCAAATTTTATTTTATTATTTGATGTTGCTTTACCGAACCAATCCTTTTTGGAATCCTTACCGTTTGGTAATTCCGTACAAATGTGAGCGCAATCATATTGTTGATGGTTATTAAGTCTTTCCTCTGATGGGAAATGAAGTAAACATGAATCGCATATATAAACTGCGTGATGATTACTTGAGATTTGTGAGCTAACTAACCGCGATAACTTTTTAATATAACAGTAATGATTGTTAGTACCATTCGATAAATATAGTAGGTTGATATGATTAGGTGTACGACATTTTGTTAAATATAAAGGACCTACAACTGAATTACACTTTTTTTCTTTATTATACTCTAAACCAAAAACATTTATACTAATATTGTTTAATTTCTCTACTTTTGATATATCTACAATTTTAACCGGAAAAGAAATACCAGTAAATTTTAGTTTATTTTCATGAATTGCGTATGATGTTACGCGATCTACACTTTTACATACAGGATATAAACCGGAGAGTAATGCCCATTTGAAACACATATTATCATTATTTTTAACATTGATTACAGCTTTTTTTAATTTAATATCCTGAGGAAGATCGATATATGAACTACCACGTAAGGGGTTGAATTTGTTAACATTCATATCTATGTATTTAATTTGATTAAGACTCCAACCACTATCTTTTTTTTCAAATTGACAAATTTTACCAACAACAGTGTCTATTAATGATGAAAAAAATATATTTAAGTCATCACCCTGACAAATTATATAATTAAACGTTTGAAAATCAAATGTATTTTTAATATCTTTAGTTTGTTGTATGAAATCAGCATGCAATATGAAGTTTATTTTAAAAATTGTATGTTGTTGAATACATTCATTGATTAAAAATAAGATATCAATTTTTAATGAATTTAAAAACGATTCCGGTGTTTCAAAATATTGCCCCGATTGAATTGTTTTACTATTAATTCTATATGTTAAAATTCGGTTGCCAAAAGCGGTTTCAACAACTGTAACATTTGCTAGTGAATTATGTGATTTTAAAAGATTATTTTTGTGAACATTGCTTTTTAAATGGTTATTTAGATACCTTTTATTAATAAAAACATGACATGTGTCACATTCCACCTTATTGTTGTCCACGTTATTTGTTTCAGTCGATGATGTAGAAGCTCCTTCATCAAATTTTGCTTTCTTGGGAACCTTATTTTCGTCAGTAGTGATACCTCGTTTGATACCTCTTCCAACTTGTGGTTGACTGTAACAAAACAGCAAGAAAATTATTAGACAAATCTTAAAATAAAACAATACAACAATAATCTTTCTTATTGAGTTTGTACTTCTAATACTTACATCAACGCTGTTTCAACCATCGCACAGTGATTATACAACTCATCATCATACGATGAATCAAACAGTTCACACTTCTCCATTTCATCACAAACTTTAGGCAGCTCCTGATCGAATTCGTTGATGAATAGTTCCATATTCTCTTCCATGGGTGCGGAAAAGAAAGCACTGGTACACACTTCACTGAAGTTTTCCATCTTTATAGCAAAGAAGAAATTAGGTAGCACAGTAAGTAACAGTTAAGTGTTGGTAGACAAACCGATACCCAATTTCAAATAATGTTCATTACATAGAGTCTAGCAAAGGATTAGAAAGTCAGGTAGAATCTAATGAGTACACAGAAGTAATTTAAGTAAACAGAATCACATTCACTAATCAACTAATGGGTGTCATTGTTAAAAAAGTATTTTTTAACTTTTTCACTTTCTGCTATTGTCTTTGTAATGTTGTATACGAGCCCGTTTGTGCTGTCGTAGATGCTATCCTTATTATTCTTTACATAATATTTAATCCTCGTGGTAGCGTGTTTCCAATGATCAGTAGTTGGAATCTTACATAGCTTCTTCATATCGTACATTTCAATTTTTATGAGATGCGTCGCTTGGTCTCCGTCGTCAGAATTACTAGAAATGTATGATACACCATCTCTAGCGGCTCGTGCCACGGTTGACGATAACAGTTTCTTCTTTTTTATTTTTGGTGCCACTTCAAAAAAATGATCAATCGGTTGTGATTTCCTTTTTCCACCATCGCATGTGTTATTAATAACGATGTCATCGTTCTCTTCTTCATGTTGAGGGGAGAGCGGTGAGTAGTAATACTGTTTATAGGTATTTTCATCGAAGTTGAATGATTTCTGCAACAAGACAGTTATCATGTTAATATCAATTTGTTTACACTTAATCACACACGTTAGGAAACAACAACAAGAATACAAGTAAGTTTGTCAATAGAATAAACACTTACCTCCATGGCCATTGATGCGTTGAAGTAACACAAACGTAGTATTGGTAGACGTATACAATCCACTGCGGTCAAACGACCATAGACTGACTGCATGACTGCAATGGTAGGATCTTATATAGCACCATTCTTATCTAAAACAAATTCCTAAATACAACGAAACTGATTGTAACTATGAATCACCAAAATTATCTCACGTTCCTCCGGAAACTGATAGTAACTCTATGAGTCAACAAACTTATCTCACATTGCTGGCATCAACCTGTTTTGTGAGTGCTACAAAATAATGCGATTTAATATTTACAAATCACTATAATTGAACATTCCTATGACAACCATTGAATAGATTGGTAGTGTAATAATATGCTATATCATGGATACACTAGAAGTACAAAAACATCTGAAAAAGATTCATCCCAGTCTAGAAAATAATGTTTATGCTGCTAATAGACTCCCTATGTATACCCATGCACCAACGTATATAATATGCAATTTGGATGCGGATGATAAGCCAGGTTCACACTGGGTAGCTGTACATATCGATACGAATGGCATCGGTCAATATTTTGATTCTTATGGGCGAACACCTGCGCGATATCATCTCGAGTTTTTGAAAAGGAATTGTAAAAGATGGGGCTGGAGTATTGAAAGGATTCAGAATGATTGGACTTCAGTTTGTGGTGAATATTGCTTAATGTATTTGCTATATAAGTTTCAGGGATGTTCAATGCATAGTTTTACAAACATATTTACAGGGAACACACTGTACAACGATATTTTAGTGGATGAGATGTTCCGCTCATATTTTGTAGATAAAAATAAAATTTGTTAATGACGCATGTGTTTTATTGATTCCGTTTTGATGACCCCGAATAGCAAAGTAAGCAATGGTTTATGAACAATAAAAGTATACAATAGCAGTAGCAGTAACAATGAGTAATACATGCATACGTCAATGCAATCCTAATGAGGGTGAGCGGCCGGACGCACGGACAATAGATAAGAAAAGGCGAACAATGAAAGTCGATAATGAGGGTTTCGGGTCACCGGAAATGAAACAGATTGTTGTTAATTGATTTCTGTATCTCCGGAACCATGCATCTTACGCGAAAACGGATTGCAGAAACGTGATCAGCGGACCCCAAAACCTTTTTTTTTTTTTTTTTTTTTTTTTTTATAGGTTTGAAACGCCCTGGACCGCGATTGCGCCAGAAGCGGTGGTGCGCCAGAACCGGTGAGCCACGGGATTGGTGCGCCAGAACCGGCAAATCACTACTACTTATGGTAGTAAAATGCAAACAGATAGATAGATACACCGAAGTATTTATACACATGGGAGACGGAGTAGGTTTTTTGCCGACTCATACTTACAGTGCTGGGGACATATCATGACGTGTTAAAACTTGAGCCATTCCAGCGAGAAAGAGGGATGGAGCTGTATAGAGTGCATAGCTTCATCTCTCTTTCTCGCTGGAACTACTCAAGTTTTAACACGTCATGATATGGCCCTGCAGTGTGTTTTGAGAGGTGTTTATGTTTATGGATTGGACGGAAGGACACCCATACGAGGAGCAGATTATGGTGCAGACCTCTACCCAGAAGTGGTGTGGAGTGCGTCTATAATAATGGAATGAAGTTTAGCCGTGAAAGCGTAAATTACCTGTTACGTTTTCTCATTCAAACCGATTTAGAAGAAATTTAGCAAAGAGTAAGGCTACTTCTATTTGAAAGATCAACCCTCAAAGAGCTGAAATAGGGAATAACCATTTCATTAAATAAACGGAGTCAAGGGAAAAAGCTTCCAGAAAAGTAAATTATCAACATTAAATGATAACAGGGTCGCCTGTAAGAGCCGACTAAACCAATGAACTTCGCTAAGACTGCTTCCATGGCCCCAGGGGTTGGCCTCCATCCTACTAAATGCAGTTGAGTACTAGTGTTTTAACTGCACAAGCTGACTAGCTGGGTAGCACTCAGGGTTGCTGGTATATTCTCACGAGATACCGCGGTCCTGCAACGCAGTGGCAGCTGAAGGAGCAGAGTGAGTTTTTAGTCGAGTAGAAGTCTGACACTCCCTTCCACACCATCCATGGTGATGAGTCATTTGATGATTATCCAACCCAGAATTAAAGAAGCTGGGTAACACGATACGTCTTTTTAAGGTTTAAATTTTATAGAACACTAGTTTCAACCCGCGGCTTTGTTCGCATTGGAGGGAATTCCCGCGTAAATCCCGATCCCGTGGGAATTCCGGGATAAAAAGTAGCCTATGTGTCATTCCAGGATGTCAACTTCTTACTTACAAACTGATCTCATTGACATTCGTTTAGTATTTTTTGCGTGAGAGAGCAACAAGCATACATACATTCTCACAAACTTTCGCATTTATAATATTAGTAGGGTAATAGGATAGGAAGTAGGATTGTCCAAATAAGAAACGTTTATAAAGAACAAGCGCCACAGACCGACATACATACATTATATACAACGTGTAATTTAAAGGGTATATACATACCAAGTGCACGGCTTCTTTGGATGATAACAAACGATATGGCAAGGGTTTTGTAATACTAAGTCTACGTGTGTAGAACTTATTACAAATTCCAATACACAATACCAGAGACCGAATTTTTCAAATTAAGAAGAACGAAAAAAATGATCGTGTTATTGGCAAGTGACGTGGAAAGTTATTGACCCTCGTAGTGCTGTGACACGTTTGTTATGATTGGTATTCAAGAAACATATGAAACCGGTAATTTGGTATCAATTCTTTGGGTCAGTTATTTTGTGCTGAAACTGTGCATAGAGTCTCCATACCAGATGCTGTCTTCAGCCCTTTTGGATAGATATGGGGTTTCCGTTACACGTTGTATACGTACACTCCATGTAATAGTTTACAAAACAAACCGTTAGCATACTCCACTTGCATACAAAGTTAGACCTAATTACTTTCCTAAGTTATACCGCCAGGTTTAATTGCAATTGCATTCAATTAATATTACAATGCCATTGTTTACAATTACAGGTCGCACCCCGGGCGATTGTAATACATTAAATGTTATATACAGGATGTTAGTAAATTCAAATGGTTGAGCGAAGTATGTAAGTTTTTAGAGTTTTGTAACTATCGATTTGATTAACATTTTTGCTTTTTGTACTGTTTTGAATGAAACAGACAGGGCGGATTTTCCACCATAATTACCACTCTGATCACCGTCGGAATTTAGAATAGTGTTGCCCAAACGAGAGTCTCGCAAGAGTCTTGCAATTAGCGATTATCCTATTGCTATTTATTAAACGGTAGTTGAGATCTCAAAACAATGTAACAGAGTCTGTTACATTGTTCTGAGATCACAACTACCGTTTAATAAATAGCAATAGGATAATCGCTAACTGCAAGACTCTTGCGAGACTCTCGTTTGGGCAACACTAATTTAGAAAGGCCGCCGTCACCTCTTGAAAGACCACTCCGGAATCTCCTCTTGGCAGCGCATGTTTAAAAGACCATTTTTTTGTTGTACCGCTCTGAGTGGAGCAGAAGGAAGTGTCAAACTTCTGCTGAATAAAACCCTACTCTTTTCAGTTGCCTATATTCAGTTGGCTTTCGTTGCGGGGCTGCGGTATCCCGTTAGAACATTCCCGTAACGGTGGCTGGATATTTTCATGGGTTTTTTGGCATAACATAACCAATATGTGTGTTGTGTGTGCGTGTCACACAGCATTCAAGGACACGCACACACAACACACACACACGTCACGCCCACATACACATACACATGCAATCACACACATAATACTATCACACAAAAACGTACACACTGACGCACAGATATTGCATTAAACTTATTTTTATAATATTAGTATTGTTAACTAATGTTCCAATCACTTTTTTTTTTTTTTTTTTATCGTGGTAAAATTATCAAATAAGTCCTCCCACTCCGGGCAGGGTGGGAGGGACTGTCAGACTTTTACTGACTAAAATCCACGGTGTTCCTTCAATTACCCTTTACGTACCGGGGTCACGGTAACGGGATGAGTCCCACGACCCCGGCAGGCTTCGGCCCTCTATGGGGGGGCCTCGTCATATTGCTGACGCTCTTTGAGGCGCGCGTGGAACACGACGCGCCGTCGACCCGGGCATGGTCCATGGTCGGACAGCGAGTTGCCCTTTACTCGCTGTCCGCATGCCCGCGCCTACGGCGGCCGGAGATCGTCGGCCGACGTCCGACGCCGTGGGCGTCTACCACTGCGGCTGGGCTGGAGGGAGGACGCCATCCTCTCCCTCACGCGGCCCGCCTCCTCCTTCGGAAGCATGACTGCTTCGCAGAAGGAGGCGACCGCTTCCCACTCCCTCTCGCCCCGCAGCATGGCCTCGACCAATGCCGGGCGCGAGAGGTCTCCGCCTATCGCCGCCGTGAGGACACGTCGGTGCTCTGCCCAGGCGGGGCAGTCTTGCACCGTGTGCTCTACGGTGTCCTCAGGGCGACCCTCGCAGTGGTGACACCCAGGCGTTTCCTCCTTTCCCATCAGACACAGGTACCTCCCGAAACTTCCGTGTCCGGTGAGGACCTGCGTCATGCGGTAGGTCAGGACGCCGTGACGCCGATCTAGCCACTCCTCAAAGAGGGGTCTTACCGCCGCAATTGCGGCGTGCCCGGCCGTCGGTTGCGACAGTCGTTCCCTCCATACTGCCCTGAGATCGCGCCGGAGCTCTTCCCGCCGCGCCTCGACTTCTCGAGGCAGCGGGGATACGCCCCGGCGCTGCGCCTCCACGCGCCATTCATAGACGCGCTGGAGGGCAGTCGCCTCCAGATCCCAGGGCAGCAATCCGGCAAGGAGGTTGGCCGATTCGCCGGCGATCGTGCGGTATCCCCGGATCATTCGGATAGCCATGACCCTCTGGCATGCGACCAACTTTAGTGGTCGCGTCCGGATGCACAGGGCCCACACTGGGGACCCGTAGAGGGCCATGGACCGCACGACGCCGGCGTACAGCCTTCGGCAGGAGGCGTTTGGCCCGCTGAGATTAGGCAGGAGTCGCCTGAAGGCGGCTGCTGCCCGGTTCAGCTTTGGGGCCAAACTCAGGAAGTGCTCCCTGAAGTTCCACCGGCTGTCGAGGACGAGTCCCAGGTACTTCATCATCCTCCCGACGCCGATGCGAACGCCCTCCACCGTTATGTGGGACTCGGACCGTGGTGCGTTCCGACCGCCATGGAAGCACATGGCCTCGGTCTTGTGCAGCGCCACGTCGGGTCCCAACTGCCGGATCCTACGAACGACTGTCGCAACTGCTTGCGTCGCCAGGTCGGCCGCCGCCTGGTGCGACTCTCCCTGCGCCAGGACGAGCGTGTCGTCAGCGTAACATACTACGCTGACGCCGTCAGGGAGGTCGCCGCGCAGCACCCAGTCGTATCCGATGTTCCACAGGGGCGGCCCCAAGACCGAACCCTGTGGGACACCGCACGACATCTCTCGCCGGTTCCACTCTCCCCGGTGACCGGGGTAGATGACGGCTCTGTCCGTCAGGTAGTCCTCGACTATGCGACGGAGGTAGGTCGGCACCCGGTGATACCGGAGTGCCTCCCTGATGCAACTCCAGGGCAGGGTGTTGAAGGCATTGGTGATGTCCAAAGACACCGCCAAGACGACCCTGCCCCGGGATACCGCGTCCCCCGTCGTGAGGGCTCTCACGCGCATGACAGCATCCACCGTCGAGCGCCCCCTGCGGAAGCCAAACTGGCACTCCGCAAGATCCGGGCCCACCCGATTCAGGTGCCCGAAGAGGCGGTCTGCAATCACTCTTTCCAAGAGCTTGCCCACCTCGTCGAGCAGCACGATGGGCCGGAATGCGGACGGAGAGTCCGCAGGGCGCCCGGCTTTCTGGATCAGGACCAGCTTTCCCGTCTTCCAGCGAAGCGGAAACTGGCCCCTCTCCAGGCATGCGCTAAAGAGCCCCCCTAGTCGAGGCCCGAGAGTCTCCGAGGCCAGGACCCACGCTTTCCCTGGCAAGCCGTCGGGTCCTGGGGCGGTATTTTTGGCCTTGAGCCGTTGTACCGCCACTCTCAAGTCTACCTCGGTCACCTCTGGAGCGTCGTAGACGTCGTCGTCGCTGTGGTCCGCGTTTGCGCCAGCTTCAGGTTCCGTCGGAGATGGAGCCATGGGCGGGGGAGCGTGCTCCCCTCGCGATGGGAACAGGGCGCTCACCACGTCCTCCAAGAACTGAGGCTGGAGACTCTGCGCCCAGGGGCGGAGCTTTTCTCGCACCCACTTGTAGGGGCGGCCCCATGGGTCCCCGTCCAGAGTCGCCAGCATCTCCTCCCGGGCCAGTTCCTTGGCCCGCCAGATCTCGTCTCGGAGGACGGCCTTCGCTGCCCTGTAACCCTCGTACAGCTCCGCCTCTACAGTCGCCGCATCCGGAGGTCGGGTGCGGCGCCTGCGGAACCTGGTGTACCGGCGTCGCGCCGCAACGCACGCTTCGCGCAGCGCTGCTAGCTCGCTCGACCACCAGTACAGCTGACGCCGGGCGCGTCCTTGCCGGACCCGGGGCATGGCCACGTCGCAGATCTCCGACATGGCCTCCCGGAACCACTCCGCCTCGTCGTTTATGTCGGCAGGCCTGTCCGGGGGTGACCCCCAGGCCTGCACGATCGAGGCTTCCAGGAATAGCTCCCGGTCCATCTGCTTCAGCGCCCATCGCGGACCACTCAGGTCCCGTCGCACCGGCGCGTCTGGGGTCTGGGCGGAGACGTCGAACCGGATATACCGGTGGTCGGAATAGGTCTCCACCTCCTCCACAACGCGCCAGTCGGTGACGCGCGGTGACAGGCTGGGGGTGGCGAACGTAACGTCCACCACCGACTCGCCCGTAAACCGCACGCACGTGGGGACAGAACCCCGGTTCTCGATCACCAGGCCCTGCGCACGGGCCCAGTGCTCGAGCATCCTGCCCCGCCTATAGTCCGTGGACCGGGAACCCCAAGCCGGACTCTTGGCGTTGAAGTCCCCGAGGACGAGGGCGGGGAGGGAACCGAGGGCGACGACGACGTCTCCCAGCTCCGTTAGGGAGTTCTGGAACTCGGCGAGAGTTCGGTTCGGGGAGAAATAAACGCCTACCACAGCGATCTCTCCGAACCGTGCTGCGACGATCCCACGCCCTCTCTTGACGCGATCGAGGGGCGGGGTACCGGCGGCGGCCGACGAAACGAGGGTCACCGAGCCGTCCAAGTCCGCCACCCAGTCGTTCCTGGGCAGGACAAAATACGGCTCGGCGACCACGGCGACGTTGATCAACCACTGCGCCATGCTCTGGAGCAAAAGTTCCTGAGCAGCGGCGCAGTGGTTGATGTTCGCCTGGAGGAAGCGCAATGGGGCCATTAATCGGGATCCATTGCAGCCTCCTCCAGGGCCCCTCGCGGGGGTTCAGCCACGACGGCGACGGCGGCGGCAGTAGCGACGGCGGCGGCGGCGGCGGCGGTGGCGGTGACGACGGCGGCAGAGGGCCTACCTCTGCGCCTGGCTTTGGTGGGTGGGGCGCAGGACTTGCCCCCAGCCCGGTGATCGGCCGGCTTGCCAACCGCCTCACATGCGAAGCAGTGAGGCGGGGCGGAGCACGAGCCGGCCTTGTGACCGGGCTGACCGCAGCGGAAGCACCTATCGCTGCGGTCTACCTCCGAGGTGCACACGCATGCCGCATGGTTGCCCACTTGGCAGCGGAAGCACCTCAGGGGTCTGGGGTCCAGGACTTTCACCTGCGCAGACACCCAACCAGATCCAGGAGGGCCGAAGGCTCCTGGTTCTTTTTGGCCGCCGGGACGGGGCAGCTAACCGTAATGGTTTGCCCCCCCCGTGAAGCCAGGACGCAGGGCGCCCGCCCTAACCTGATAGGGAGGGCACCCCCCAGTCCTGGCTACGGCGGCCACCACTTCCTCGGCCGTCACGGAGTCATCCAGACCCAATATGCGCATGTCTGCGCGCTTGGTGGGTCTGGAGACTCGGGCCTCCTCCGCGTTTAAGGACGCTCTGAGCCGTTCGGCCAGAGCGTCAGCGGCAGGGCCACTGGCCGCGCCGGGGATCTCCAGCATCCGAGCCCCCGTCGCAGTGACCCGGTGACGCAGGCCGCCGACGATGCCGAGCTCCGTGATGTCTATCACCTGCCGCGCCTTCGCGAGCACGTCGCGGTACGACACGCCCCTCTTCACCGCGTCCGGCTGCAGTGTGATCACTACAGCCGCGGTCTTGGGGGCGCGCAATCGCGCCGCGGCGTCTCGCCGCCGCCGTCTCTCCCTTCTCCTCGAGGACCTGGCTGCGCCAGCAGCCTTCCTCTTCTCCCCGGCCACTTGCCAGTCGGCGCCGGCCGGAGGAGTCTTTGGAGGAGGCTGCTGGGACGGCTGGTTCCCGGCCTGGGCCTTCTTCCCTTTGGCCGCCTGTTTCGGCCCCGCAGGTGTCGGGGTCGGAGGCGGCTTTGATGGGCCCTGTTTCGGCTTGGCCGGGGCCGTCTTCGCCCTCGCAGGAGCCGCCGTCGCTGGGGCCGTCTGCCCAGTGGCCGTCTTCGCCTGAGGCGGCCTCGTCGCCGTCCGGGGAGGCTTGGACGCGGCCGCAGCCGCGTACGAAGGCGCCGCCAGCGGGGGTCGCAGCACGCGGCTCTCCAATACGGAGAACCGCTGCTGGAAGGCGGCCAGCTCCTGTCGCACCAGGTCGAGAACCGAGTTCTCCGCTGGTGTGGGCTGGCCTTTCTCCTTTTGGCCCCGCGGCGGCGCATTCCGCTGGCCGTCTCCCCGGATTGCGGCCAGGTCCGCCTTGAGGGCGGCGTTCTCCCTCTGGAGAGCCTCAATGGCGGCAGTCAGGCGGGTGACCTCCGGCCGCAGATCGGACATATCGTCCCTTGCAGCCGGAGCCCCGCCGTAAGTCCGCGCGGCCGCCACGATGGAGGCCGTGGCTTCGCCGATCGCGTCCTCCTTACTCTTGCGGTTCCGCTTCCGCGAGATGGTGCGGATGGCAGCCGCCACGGCCTCTTCTAGTTTGGCCTCGCTTGAGGCCAGACCAGTGTTGAGCTCTCCAGAGGGAGGCCCCCTCCCCGAGGTCTTGCCTCGGCCTTTACCCCGCACGCTAGTGGGGATCTTGCGGGCCGAGACAAGCCCCTCCTCCGACGACGACTCAACGTCGCGGGGGCGCTTGAGGAACTCCTTCCTCCTGTCGGCGCCCCCCTCGTCGCTCCTCACTGCGCTCCCAGAGACTAAGCTCTGGAAGCTCTCGGCGTCCGATGCCGAGTCGGTCTCCGACCCGAGCACCAGCGCCCCCTTCCTCCGCGGAGCGGCGCTCTGCGCTCGCTCAATGTTCGGTGCCGGTGAGGTGGACGTGCTGGACAAGTCCAGCGACTCCACCTCACGGGCACGTGAGCCTCCCTGGCTCGATGCGGCGACTGCCGGGGCAAACTTGGGGTAAAAGGTTTTGTTGTCCCCCCCAGAGTACGGTGGGACTGACCGGACGTGTCCGGTGCGGGACTCCCCAGCTGATGAACAGCTGGGACCCGCCTGGGTAGCTTTTTCAAAAACTTTTTCTGCCATTACGTTTTAACTTTTTTAAAGAGGTGAGTTCCTCTATCCCTACACCCCATTTCCCCTCCCCTGGTTCACTTCACGGTTACGTCTAAAGATTAGACGCATACCGGAAGTGAACCTTTCCTCCCCCTTGACCCGATCTCTGAGACCGGGCCCCGCGCCGCCTAGAAGCTCGAGCTAGCTGCTCGATCCTCCAGGCGGCGCGCATTTCCCCCGGTGTGTCCCTCTTGGTCTGGTTTCTCCCTCTGGGCCCGTCCGGCATGAGTGCCTCTACCGGCATGGCCCCAGAGATCATCGAAACACGCAAGCCCCACCACGACGACAACGTGGGGACACAGTTGGTGGGGATGTTCCAATCACTTGGGCTATTTTATAATTACCGTTTTTATTAGAGGTGTAGCGCTGTATGCTAAGATACAAGACATGTCTTAGTTCGGCTACAGATGCTCATATGCTGTGTACCAAATGTGTAGCCTTAAGTTTTTGTATTAAATGCTGATGTATTTTTATGTTGAAATAAATGTTATAAATGTTAAATGTTATAAACTTACACAAAATAAATGGTTTTAACTTATAGATAGTAATAAAATGTAAACATCCACCCACTTTGTATGCTCTCTGTTTGTCTATTTGTAAGCCCTCGCATCCCGTTTGTGACCTAATTTAGCTTGTTTAATGTACAGATCGATCTGGAAAAATAAATAGCTCCTATATTTATATATAACGTCCCCACTACTGGGCACAGGTTTGCTCCCTATAAGAGGGATTGGGCCATTATCTATCATGTGGGCAACCACAGGCAAGCCCGGTTAAGCAGCCGACAACCTTAGAGGTTGACCTGCGAAATGCCACACAAAAAAAAAATCTATCATGTGGGCCCAGATCGGGTTGTATGTCTACGGATTTTTGAAGCTAGGATATGAAACGGTGAAGAAAAACATCGTGAACATCATGGGGAACAGTTTTCTCGCATTTCCTTACACCGTGGAAAACTGATGATAAAAATTATACAAATTACCTAGCTATGTACTCGTCACCACTGTACCGCCTTTTGGCAAAAATTTTGATAATTTTGTTCATTCTATACAATATTCACATAGTTACTTTTATAATAATTACATTGATTTTAAATCTCTATCATCTAATTGCACAAAAACAAACCTTTTTTTTTGGTATTAGCGATAAGACCACACATTGTAACACCTTAATTCTAGTGGTTAAGTCATTACTTAATTCTGTTATCGTGTACAATAAAGTAAACATAGAAGTAGATAAAATTTATCTATCTCAAGAAACACCATGTATACCGTAACACAGGTAGAAATTCGTGTGTGGCAACATGATATCAAAAGAGTATGTTACAGCGTTCAATTAAAAAGTAATCTATACCATATGTTACAAAAAGCCTTGAAGCTGTTTCGAATGTATTTTTTTGTTCGCATATGTGGAGCAGTGTATTCAATGTTTTTGTTTTGCTGTGCGAACAATCAGCCACTCTATCGCTTTTGGTGTAGTAAGAGGTGAATGTATATGAAGTAAATTGCTGGAGGGTTTCTGTACTTGATACTTTATTAGAATTATATGTACTTTACGTTTAGAGGACGGATCGTGGCTAAATAATATTAGCCGAACGGGTCGGTTTTCAAGGTAAAGCAATGCTTGCCGCGGTTGATCCATGGATTGGTGCCGTTTAAATACAACGTGTAATTTAAAGGGTATATATGTTACCGGCCAAACCCGATTTCAGGACAAACTAGTTTTACCTAGGCTAAACTAGTTCTTCCTATACGCGATAGGATTAACTAGTATAGCCTAGTCCAAACTAATTTGTCCTAAGCCCGATAGGATAAACCAGTTTAGCCTAGGCCAAACTAGTTGATCCTGATATAAATACGCACACACTAGGATAAACTAGTACGGTCTAGTCTAAACCAATTTAGTAGAGTCGAAAGTAACTGAGCAAACATGTCAGGACTGTTCCACAAACATGCCAGTGCAAGAAGGCAATGATACTCTACAATTCTAAGTGCCACCAAAGCACACCATGTAAAAATAAATAACAATTTTAATAATTGAGATATGATTATGTATTGATTCTATTAAAAAATCACTTATTATTTAATATAGTACCAATTATCCATAACTTTTAAAGACAAATCATTGTTTTAATAAAAATGATTATTTTTCCAATTACGGAGTATTTGATTCAGTTTATCTATTTATTTAGACTTTCTAGATATACTATAATGTTTGGACTAGGCCATACTAGTTTATCCTAGGCTGTTTAATGTTTCTTTTTTATAAGGCTTTGATACTTACGTTATAACATCATTATTAGTTGAGAATTTCCTAATATGCTGATATTAAGCTATTTTTTCTGCAATATTTTGTTTGTTTACGTTTCTGTAAAGTCATTAGTGACAGAACTAGTTTTTCTTTTTAATTCATTGCTGGAGCTAGGTTAGGTCGCATAGTTAACTGATATTGTACCTCGTGATAAATTACATTTATTTCTCTTTTCGTTCTAAAACCTCATTCAAATGCTTAAAACTCGATTTAGCTAGAGAGATGACGGGGGAGCGGGAGTCTACGCCTAGAGCTCAAACAGAGAAGAAGTCTGGAAGAAAACTGATAATAACCATCGGAGTGAGATGGTCATCTTTTAATATACGATCCGTGGCCCGGACCTCCAGACATCCTGACATCCTCTGGGTTCTCCATCATCACCATCGACTGCTGCATCGACGAAGCTTGACTTTTCCTCCGTCCCACTACTACGGCCAGAGGGAAGGAAGACGAGGCCAGACGTTCTTCGAGCTCTACTGCCGAAGGAAGACTGAGGCCAGCCGCCCTGCAGCCACCTCTACGTAACCTCTTCGTTTTACTTGAACCATCAGCCCGCCAGCTGTCCTGCAGCCACCTCTACGTGATCTCTTCGTTTTACCATAATCATCCGCTCCGTTTAACATCAACTCGCAATCTCCGTCATCTCCAGTGCTCTTAGAGTTCCGTGTCATCAGAATTTTTTTATAATTATTTCTTTTATAAATCTTGTTAATTTTTTTTTTCACTTTAATTTCTTTCCCTGGTTATATTTCCTATTAAAACGTGCTTCCTCCTAATTAGTTATTGCAACCTTACATTTCCCTGTCTACCCAGGGAAATTGTAATGTTCAGGATCAACTAGTTTGGCCTAGGCTAAACTGGTTTATCCTATCGGGCTTAGGATAAATTAGTTTGGACTAGGCTATACTAGTTAATCCTACCGCGTATAGGAAGAACTAGTTAAGCCTAGGCAAAACTAGTTTGTCCTGAAATCGGGTTTGGCCGGTAACATATACATACCAAGTGCATGACTTCTTTGGATGATAACAAACGATATGGCAAGGGTTTTGTAATCCTAAGTCTACGTGTGTAGAACTTATTAGAAATACCAATACATTGATACCAGAGACCGAATTTTTCAAATTAAGAAGAACGAAATAATTATCATGTTATTGGCAAGTGACGTGGAAAGTTATTGACCCTCGTAGTGCTGTGACACGTTTGTTATGATTGGTTTTCAAGAAATATATGAAACCAATAATTTGGTATCAATTCTGTGAGTCAGTTATTTTGTGCTGAAACTGTGCATAGAAACTCCATACCCGATGTTGTCTTCAGCCCTTTTGGATAGATATGGGGTTTCCGTTACACGTTGTATATCCATCGGGATTCCTCCGTGCACGTTAAGCAGTCGTTACGGGTAGTCAAAAGCCAGAAAGTCTGACTCCAGTCTTGTCAAGGCGTATCTTGTTACCCAGCTACTGGGTTTGAATATCAGATTCTACTCGACAATGTTGACATGTCATGATTCTCCTCGGCAATATTAACCTCTCAAGGACCGCCATTATTTCCGTCAACCATCCGCCAAGCACCGCGGGCAGGCTCTTATCGTAAGCGTAATCTGACCCCGGTCACAAACGATTTTAAGACATATCTTTACTACAAATACAGTTTTAAATCGGTCGGGGTTTGGTGGCACAAATTTGTGCCAGCGGGGCTCAACTAATACTTGTTTATTGGCACGTTTTTGTGCCGCTGGGGCTCTAGAGGTTAACATGTCATAATTCTCCTCGAAAATATTATCATATCATGATTCTCCTCGACAATCACATTAAGCCTATAGTTAGTTTGAGCGACAATAGCGTAATGGTTTAGGTGTTGGACTTGTGATTCAGAGGTCTCGGATTCGAAGGTTTGAAGTGTATTTTTATAAACAAATATTTTGTTTAAATGCAAGATATATCAATCAATCCTTGAAAAGTCTAATGGCTGAGGTCTTAGACTTGTGATCGAGAGGTCGCGGGTTCGAACCCCACCCATTACACTATTACCGTGAACCCACTCCAGATACAAACATATTTAGCTTAGTTGGACGAGTTAACAAGATTGGTAGTAATGTGAATTCTACCTTAGCAATCTCTACTCCTGAGAAGTCGAATTATAACTACCCTCCATAACTGTCATGTTTGCTAATTGCAACAACGCTTCAATACCAATAACCTAATTGAGTTTATTAGCAGCTTTGACAATCCAGAAACGTATCATAAGACACCAAGTTATGGTCAATATTGATGGCATGTGGTATATGGCATAAGCTGTTACCGGGTTGCTGGAAAATTTAACCAATAAAGATGTGATGTATATTGTGATTTTGGGTAATTCAATTAATTATTATTCATATCACACATGTCTATTTGGTTCCAATGATGTCGTTGGCTGAAAACAAAATATTATTACTAGCTGCTGCCAGCAACTTCGTTCGCGTGGGAAGATTTTCCGCGTAAATCCCGATCCATTGGGAATTCCGGGATAAAAAGTTATTCCAGGATGTCAACTATGTACTTATCAAATTTCATCAAAATCCATCTAGTATTTCCGGAGATTAGCGTGTACAAACAGACAAACAGACAGACTTCTTTTAAAAAAAAATTCCGTGTTACCATTTCTTAACCCACCTTAATTATTATTTTTGTATAAAATTCAAATGTTTTTTATTGTTTTATTATATGTATAAAGTAACTGCCTATATAATGTATATCATTTTCGGTTAAATATGTTCAACTTCCCATGTTGTCTATGATATTGCTCTAGACAAAAATTAAGTGAAAGTTGTTAATCAGAGACAAAAAATATAGACACGAACCGTTTAAAATGTTCATGTTCATGCCTCATTGTGTCATGTCATGTATAAAAGGTGGGAAAGATGATACGACAATAAATGAAAACACCAACTATACTAATCCTGAGGAAACCATAGTGAGGATAAAATAAGATGTGACATCAAAATAAATTTATTTTCAAATAATCTAAATAATACAGGTAAAAGTATCAAATTGCCGTTTCAAAGTAAAACATGCTTTCAATTGACTTAAAACCTTTATTGTGTGAGAGTTTTTTGTGCTTAAATGAATATTAGACCCTGCGTTGAAGTAACATAGTAACTAAATAGAGCCTGTGGAAAAATATGAAAATAAAAAAAAATATCCTGAATACATTTTTTTGTACGGACTAAGGAGATCATCATTTACGTTATGGTAAATTTATGATCGTATTGTCTTTTCCACTTTGTATAATTATGAGCTAAGTAAAACAACGAAATAAAAGGAGAATATATATTATCATCACTAATATTTATAATAGAAAAAGGGATCTAACAATGTGAATAGAATTCACATTACTAGGGCAATATTTTGAGCAATAATTGCTTGGCAACACTAATGGAGCAATCTGGATCAATTAGGTGGAGCAATCTGGAGCAATTTCCATAAAATGCGACAATAGTATCGGCAATATTGCTTTTAATTGTTCCATATATTCCATATCGCTATGGAGCGATATTCGGCAATTCGTATCAGCGACATGGGTCGCTGATACGAATTGCCGAATATCCATTGGGACTGGAAATTCCAGTCAATTTTTCCTCTCGATTACAAGTCCGAGACCTTAGCCATTAAGTTGTTGTTTGATATATTCTTGCATTTAAAAATAAAATGTGTATTATTTTATGAAAAATCACACACATCGCTACTGCTGCTTACTTGCACCATACAAAATGACGAATGCTAGCCGCTGGCTTACCGCGACACCATACATCATGCATCAGGTAATTGTTGCCTGCAGTTCCTGTGGACCTGGCCCTCAGGTCCTGGGTGATTAATCTGGCACTAGAAGTGGTTGGAAGCTATTACTGATTTGATAGAGTTATGGTGGGTCTTATGGCGATATGACACTTATGAATGATCTGTCTTACGGTGCACCTACGTCTTGTAAACGTGTTATACAACGTGTAATTTAAAGGGTATATACATACCAAGTGCATGGCTTCTTTGGATGATAACAAACGATATGGCAAGGGTGTAGAACTTATTACAAATACCAATACACTGATACCAGAGACCGAATTTTTCAAATTAAAAAGAACGAAGAGAATTATCGTGTTATTGGCAAGTGACGTGGAAAGTTATTGACCCTCGTAGTGCTGTGACACGTTTGTTATGATTGATATTCAAGAAATATATGAAACCGATAATTTGATATCAATTCTTGGAGTCAGTTATTTTGAGCTGAAACTGTGCATAGAGACTCCATACCAGATGTTGTCTTCAGCCCTTTAGGATAGATATGGGGTTTCCGTTACACATTGTATAAATGGCTATGGCTAATATAGTCTTAGACAAGCCTGCTATGGTTGCGGGAATGTGCTTACGAGATACCACGACCACGGCATGCAAGGGCAACAGGAACAGTGTGAGTTTTTAACCATAACATGATATGTGACTCTTCACTCCACCCAGAGTGGTTGAAGTCATTCGATGATTTTCTCACCCGAAAAAAATAATAAAATAGGAAAACTCTGAAAGCTACAGGCGAGCAGGCTATGTCTGCCGGATGCTTTTAAAGCTTGAGTCTTACAATAGTAAGACTTGATATATCTAAACGGGTTTCGACAGACACAGTAGAAGTTGATGGACATAATACATTACAGCCATTGATGGCAATAGTCGTCAATAGTAGCTCTTATTATTACGTTAGCACAAGGATGTACTTGATCAGTCCTTGAACCATATTGTTGTATCTTATCTCCTCGGTCTATTCAATATAATATATTGCATCATGTCATATAAATAAATCAACCAATAAAATAATTCACTTGCCACCCACGAGACATGCGTTAGGGCAAATTATTTCGACTAGAAAAAGATAAATAAAGCGTCCCCTTTGCCGAATAAACGGCAATAAATCGACATGCCCTTATGTCAACAGCGTATTAGTGAATACTGAAGCACCAACATAACATGATCTTTTAAATTATACACAATATTTACGCACAGAGTTCAAGTAACACTAGATGCGTTAAGCCCTTAGATTTGTCGCGGGTAAATCACGCGAAAAATCCGACGATAAACGTCTATATCCGCTTTTCCCACACATTTTCGCGTTTCCCTCTCTCATGTGCTCACTTAATATGATGGTGTTTGCCCTTTTCCACCCCATGCTACTAAGTGAAATGTGCAACAAACAAAACTAAACCTTATCTGTAGCTGTAAAGAATACAATTTCAAATACAGCTATTAAAATAAAAATGCGCGTTCTTTTTTTCCAGGAAATCTACGCATGAGTACATTTGATACTTAACACAAACAAAATAGAGTTGACTTTACTTTGGCGGCAATGCGGTCTTATAGGCAGTTTTTCCTCGAAAGGGGAAACGCGGGTGACATTGTTACACAGTGTATTGCACATTATTGGTGATTGAATGGCGTACTTAACTGGTTGAGGCGACAACTTTGATAAGGTGCCCCCGTATGGATAACATGGAACGAGGAAGTTAGACATAAATTGTACTGGCGCAATATGTTGTGGTAAATTCGATACATTTTTATGGGTATTCGCTGCTCGTTCTTTGAATATATATATCTTTGAACATTGAATATCCGTGTAGAAAATTTTATTGGTTTGACAATTGATCATTTTGAACTTGACGTGTACGAATTCTTGCTTTTTGTTGTTAACACCGTTGTTTTGTAATTAATTAACCTAGGTTGTAAATGGTCCTTAGTAGTAGATTTAATACGCAATAAATCCGATTCGATTATAACAAAAGGCATTATATAACTATCACATTAACATAAAAGGCTTTACAATCTTACGCGTTATATTATCAAATTAACGTGTAAGTAATAATTTGCTGGTAGAAACATGACCTAGTGTAAAACTAAATGATTGATTGCTGGGTATGCAAAAAGTCTAAATGTCTTATGGCCAAATATATTCCTATTATATTTTTAACCGAATTCAAAAAAAGGAGGAGGTCCTCAGTTCGTCGGAATCTTCTTTATTTTTATGATGTTACCGATTACTCGAAAACGGCTAGACCGATGTTTTTTGTTTGAAAGGGTATACTTTCTAGTTGGTCCCATTGTCATGAAGTCAGGATCTGATGATGGAATCCTGGAGAAATCGAGGGAACTCTTCAAATATTATTGGTACACTTAACTTGCGCAGTTGCTCCCGAAAAGCACCATTTGGTGAAGTGGAACTGCACTTTTTTTTATTATTCAGAATACCACCATCTGGTCAAACGCGAGCCTATTCTGGAGTGCTTCACTAAGAATGAATAGGTTACTTCTAGGCAAGCGTGCTCCATCTTCGACCACATTATTGCTTACCATCAGGTAAGGCGGTGGTCATACACAAGCCTCAATAAAAAAACTAGACGTCCCAGTTCCTGTACGATTTAAGGGATCTGAAGCTACTAATTTACGTTCTAACAGCGATAGTATGATGGAAGCGGTAGCCAAAATGTAGATAGTTGGCATTTTGGAATAATACAGACTCGGAATTCCCACGCGGTTACGCGGGAAAAACCCTCCCATGCGAACGAAATCATAAGCAGAAACTAGTCCTACATATAAGAATTTGAGTTCGGCAATCGCTCTGGCTTATAAACTAGGCAAATTGTTTATAAAAATAAATTATTGTCTACAGTATACCTATCTGTCTATCTATCTATTGGAACGAAGAAGAGGATCGTATTTACATATACTAAGTTAAAGCATTCTACCATCATAACCATAAACTTGAAAGAAAAGTGAAAATATCATGCAATTTTTATAGTGAAAGGAAAACTTTATAAGTACTGATTTACTTACGTGTCTGTTGTAATTTCTAACTGAATCAGGTATAACAAATTGTGGTTTAGTATCAATTGTAGATAATAGAAGACAACAATAGACTGCAACCGCAGTCGGCCGTATATAGATTCAATTGTAAGATACCCTTAAAATTATATTTATTTCCATTTCAAATAATAAATAGGTGTTGAGTAATAAGTATGTAGAGTAATGGTGATTTTCTTAAGTTGGCCTTGGCCTGTAGCTAAATCTATGAGAAACACATTCCCCTATTCAGATTTATTTTCATATCACCAGACTATCGTCTATCTCTGTGCCAAAGTTTATCCAAATCAATTCTTCCATTTTGGCGTATTTGACTAACAAACATCCATACATCTAAACTTTCGCAAAATATGTATTAGTAGGTATACATTTTGTATACCCTCTTCACTGCTGTAAAAATAATCTAATCTATAGTAATATAGTAAACCTGTCGATATGTTTCTTTCGTTCA
Source organism: Tholera decimalis (assembly GCA_943138885.2). NCBI lineage: Eukaryota > Metazoa > Arthropoda > Insecta > Lepidoptera > Noctuidae > Tholera > Tholera decimalis. The sequence continues at coordinate 10,901,638 of OW964567.2, read as the reverse complement.
TATCGCGCTTTATCTCCTAAACTAATTGTGATAAATTTTAGTAGGTATACATAGAAAGACCTGGAAAAAGCCTTATATAGATGACCTGAGTCAACAGCGCGTCGTGTTCCACATGCGCCTCAAAGAGCAGTCAGCACCATTGACGGGGTTCAATAGGGCCATTATCTACTGGGGTTGTGTGAATTTTCTAACGAGATACCGCAGCCCAGTTCACAAAGGCAGCTGAAGGAATAGGATAAGTTCTTAGTTAGTAGAAGCCTGACTTTCCTTTCCGCTTCACGCTTTGATTTGCTTTCCCACCAAAAAACACGGGACTTCACTCTCTAGTAAAATTTTGCGAAAGCAGAAGCTAGGAAAACACATTCTTGATTAGTTTTCCCCGAAACTAACTCAATAGAAGCTAAATCAAGCTATAAGCAAACTACATTTTTACTTAAACACAAATGAAAAGAAAGTGCTAAATTAGACCACGTTGTCATAAACCACCAAACGTTCCCACTTTCTAAGCTAAACACCTATGTAGTTGTTCATGTACAATTTTATTAACAACAACTCTATAAAATAATTTAATTTTTATAACAAGCTCAGCATAATGCTTGATTCGAAAGAGGTACAAATTAACACGTCTTATGCGCCATATTGGATTGGAAGCGCGTACGCAGCGAAAATATTGTTGTGGAGAGTTTACACTTGGTGCAAAGGCCGCAGGGATTATATTAGATAACTTTGGCTAAGTATAGCTCCAAACCTATCGTATTATAAAAAGCTTTTGAAAAAAAAAAGCAGGACGCATCGATTTTTTCATTTGATACTTAATTCAGTCTGGACCTATTGTTTTGTGCTCTGAGGGAATTCACAAGGCTAACATTGTTTGTTATTTGTTACAAAATGTAATCTTTTTTTGTGTATTTGCTATACTATTTCATTAAGTTAAGGTCTGTCATGATATGTGTATGTCAGTGTGAAATAAACAAAGGAATAAAAATGTATAATCCCTTGACAGACTGAGATCACGATTTGTACGACACATAATATCGCACACGCATGTAAATCGCAAGTTTATTGAGAACGTTCCACAGGCTAGAGCAGTTAATTCCCTCATTCGATTAATAGCAACACGCTGCAACAACGTGAACACGGTGTCCCGCTGTTGAGCGTGCCAGTCGCAATACACTTATTAGTATTGTAACACAAAATCACATATCATTCTGACGTGACGTATGGATAGTGTGTACGCTCATTTGTTTCTGTTAATGCGAACACGATTGCTTTAATTGATTTTGTTTGGTTGTTACATGCGATTTTTTTTTAAACTACTTTATGATATCAGTGGTCTAAATATCAGAGTTACTGACTCCATTTGAGTAAATTTTACAGGAGCAAAAATAAAACTGATTAGGTACTTTATTCATTTATTGCAATATTTTAACTTGTGATTTATTTTATGATGATGATAGGTATATATTTTTTTTTTATATTGTACTTTATTTGTGAGAAAATTGACTTAAGTAGGTACGAACTTTTCTAGCTACGGTGTTTGGAGTTGGAAAGAGAGGAAGTGTAAATGCAGTAGGTACGACGTTGTATTTTTATAGTTTGATAAGTGTACATACCTCATCGTATAATAATTTTTGGGAAATAAGAAGTATACGATTGTATAGATCATAAAATACTGCACTAGATGGAATTAAAAGTCTATTTTCGTATTTTTTTGGAGTATACCTAGGCATTTTAATAATTAGACCGACGATATGTTATTTTGTGCCTGTCAATATTTAAGTGTTTGTAGTTTCTATACCCAGCGGCTGGCAAATCTTTATGCCACGATGTAAGCTGAAACACAATAAAACTATTAAAAAAATGTATTGGGAATAGTTTCATTGTACACGTACAAGAGTTTATTTCCCTGCCAGAGTCTATATTTTCTGATAGCTATAAGGTTATAGCTAATTAAAAGACTCCCAGGTGGGAGTCTTTAAATCAAGAGTCAATAGGTTACTACTAGGTAAGCGTGCTTCATCTTCGATCACATCTTCGCTTACCATCAGGTGAGATGGTGGTCAAAATCGAGCCTATCAACAATAAAAAATCTTGTTCATTGTAACTGATCTACAATTGTCGCTAATTGAACTGATCCAGTGTGGCTTGCATTCAGTAGATTTATGCAGCCGTAACCAAAACAAATGAACTCTGGTTCTTGCGGGCTAGATTATGTACATTTCCGAAGTTGCAAAAATGAGAAATAAACTAGGGTATATTACTACGTGCACGCCGCAATTGCGGCGGTAAGACCCCTCTTTGAGGAGTGGCTAGATCGGCGTCACGGCGTCCTGACCTACCGCATGACGCAGGTCCTCACCGGACACGGAAGTTTCGGGAGGTACCTGTGTCTGATGGGAAAGGAGGAAACGCCTGGGTGTCACCACTGCGAGGGTCGCCCTGAGGACACCGTAGAGCACACGGTGCAAGACTGCCCCGCCTGGGCAGAGCACCGACGTGTCCTCACGGCGGCGATAGGCGGAGACCTCTCGCGCCCGGCATTGGTCGAGGCCAACCTACGGGGCGAGAGGGAGTGGGAAGCGGTCGCCTCCTTCTGCGAAGCAGTCATGCTTCCGAAGGAGGAGGCGGGCCGCGTGAGGGAGAGGATGGCGTCCTCCCTCCAGCCCAGCCGCAGTGGTAGACGCCCACGGCGCCGGACGTCGGTCGACGATCTCCGGCCACCGTAGGCGCGGGCATGCGGACAGCGAGTAAAGGGCAACTCGCTGTCCGACCATGGACCATGCCTGGGTCGACGGCGCGTCGTGTTCCACGCGCGCCTCAAAGAGCGTCAGCAACATGACGAGGCCCCCTCTGCAGAGGGCCGAAGCCTGCCGGGGTCGTGGGACTCATCCCGTTACCGTGGCCCCGGTACGTAAAGGGTTATTGAAGGAACACCGTGGATTTTAGTCAGTAAAAGTCTGACAGTCCCTCCCACCCTGCCCGGGGTGGGAGGACTTATTCGATAATTTTACCACGTTAAAAAAAAAAGGGTAAGTTACTAGATAAAGATTATTGAAGTCGGTTCTAACATCCAAGCAAAGTTTTCCTCTGTCTAATATCAATTCTCGATGCCAACAACTTTCTCAAAACCCATACTCACACACATATCCAATAAAACGATCGGTATCTCATGTGACGTCATTCTCACTTTCTCAATCCCAACATAAACAATTATAACACACAACAGTAACAGCTAAACAGATTTCCATTAAGCACAACAACGCAGCGAACCCGTTGTGCGGAACAAATGCCAAAGCGCTTAGCGTATCTCAAGCCATAATCTAAGGCAGTGGTCGAGTGCGCTGCAGCGCTCTGTGATGCAACTGCGAATTAAATAATTTCGAATGTGAGCGTTCTATTTTCGACGTTCTATTGTTTTCTGTTTAAATGTTCCTGATTCAAATACAGTAGTCTTTATTTTATATTTTGAACCTAATAATAATAATAATGAGAGCTACACGAACTCAAAAGAAGTTGACCCTTTGAGTTCCTGTAGCTTTATTTTGTAGCAAAAAATACAATAAATATGTATCTATATTGATATACTAAAACAGTTGGTGTCAGGCATTTATAAAATAATTAACTTAATTCACTTCAAATTTTCACTGTGAATATTTTTTATAGAACTGGTAGTGGACGTAAGCAAAACTATATTGAATCGATCGAAATTAAATCTATAAATAATTAAAATAACAAATGTATATTTATATTCTGGTTTCTCTGTTTAATGCGGATTCTATTTTCTACTTAAACAGGGATCTAATATAAAGACGAAATCATTTTACTATATTGAACTTCCATAGAACAATACCCACTAAGGTATTTATTTAATTTCGTGGTCTAAGTGTCCAGCTACTTAGCATGTTCCACATTACTTAAAGGTCATAGTCGTGCGAGCTGTCCCAAGGGTCATTATTTGTGAATAAAATAATACCTTTGTAACAACATACATATTAGCCGTTTTATTCAATAAGTCAGTATATTTACAAATTAGTATCTACACACACATATTATATTTGAATTCAGAATTCGAGGAAATATGTAGAAAAAATAAACCCATATCCACGCGATAAAGATCAAATTCCTATGTAAAACTACTTATACTTTTTTACGACTGTGTTGAAAATAAAATCGCTTCAATATCAACTTTAAATACAGAACACTAAATTCAAACCTCGAGTTGCTAAGCTATTAAATTATTGAAATTAGGTACCAACGTCGAATTATATTAAATACTAGTACTCACGCGGGGCTTCGCTCCCGTGGATTCTATCACGGTAAAAACATAACTTTCCTTTTTTTGCAGTCGCGTAAAAAGTAGCCTATAACCTTCCTCAAGTTTCAAGCTACTTCCATACCAAATTGCATCCAAATCCACCCAGTACTTTCGAAGATTAGCGCGTTCAAGCAAACAAACAAACAAACAAACAAACTTTTCCGTTTTATAATATTAGTATAGATATTATCACTTTTTATTCCTATTTACTTATTCATTTAATTTTATGAAAAGTGGAAAGCTATACAACTAATATGTAGGTATCTAAGTTGCTTCTGATTAGAACCAATAGTATTTGAGCTGTGACATTGGGGTATAACGTTTCTATAAGTTATACGTTATTGATCATGAAAATTATATTTTTACCTAATAAACTAATAACTAACCAATCCATCGATCGTCATTATGAACAGTTCCTAACACTCAAATCAAGAGCCACTGGTACAAATAAAAAGTGGTATTGACCTCTTGTACTCGTATGGTCCAAATCAAAGGTCACATCATTATAATTTGTACGTGACCGTTCAAAATGGCCGCCTATCTCCATTGATTTGAAATTTGAATTCTCTTGTCGTAATAAAATCATGCGCGTATGGCTGGCAGCTATTATATTTTTTCTTTTGTTATACTGCAAAGTTTGAAAAGTACGTGGCTATACGGGTAGAATTTCGAGGTTAAGCGGTGCTTCCTGAGGTTTATTTGTGGATGCGCGACTTTTACATATAGATACTCCTCAATGTTTCGGGAAACAGGATACAACATTTGAAGTTCTTTGACAGGCGTTACTGATAGTCAGAAATCAGAAAATGTGACACCAGTCTCTTTACAGGGTATTGTTTTACCCAGTTACTGGGCTGTGGATGTCTAATAAATAGCCACTACACTTATATTTTTTTAGTTTCCTACACTCTTTCTTCATTTCAACTGTATCAAATATATTCTTTCATCCGAGATATTTTCGTAAAAAGGGTTACAAATTCTTTGCAGCATGCATTGATGTACAGACGTGCAGCACATAAAGCTACCCGAAACTGTCAAATTTTCCCAATCAACCTTGAACCTAATTTCTTTAACGATAAAGTTGAAAATCTATTAAAGAAATTTGACAGATTGTTGTAGCTTGATGTGCTGGCATCTGTACCTGTAGATGAAATTTGATTATAGTAATATTTTGCAACTCCAACCTAAGATAATAGGTTGATCTCTTTGCTCATTGATAAATGACCTAAGTCCCCACCTGTGTGAAGTTGATCTACTTTTGGTCGTGACCAGAGTAAGGCAACAAGTGTCAAATACCGTTGTGGTTTAACTCCGCACAACTTTAGAAGAGCCAAAAAGACCAACTTTACAAATACTGGAAGTTCAAACTAAAAGTTCACAAAAAGGTTTATATTGTGGTACGGTATCCTTTATAGCATTTTGGTGTTACAATTTTTAAAACATGAAAGACATTTAATTTTATAAAAGTGAAATTCTTTCTGTCAGCGATACCTAATCATTGTGCTAATTTTATTGACCATATATAATTCCCAAAGCGCTGAATACCTACTTAAATTTATTATATTTTTATATACAACGTGTAACAGAATAAACGCAATTCCTGAAAGTAGTTGGTTCAGAACCCTCATAAAAATAGCTGTTACATTTTGACAGAAAAATCTTAAAATGGAAACACAGTATCATGACAAATTAATACAATCCTTAATTCAAGGAAATGCGCTCGTGTGCGTGTTGACTGCTAACATTGCATGAGTGTATGCGTCTGCGTAAGAATATTGTATGACGCACACACGTTTTGCGTTTAGTAAGGATAACAATTTTATAAAAAATGTCTAGGTTGTTTTCAATTTTTTTTTTAAGGTGCCTGTTCACATATTTGATCATTCTTACCAATGATATATATTCAAGGTCAGACAAAATCTACTGCACTATATCGCATCTCTGACTGTATTTAGTCCTTTAAGCTTTCCTAGTCACTAAAATTGTTTTTTTCTTTTTTGGGGTTTATATACTGAAATATTAAATAAGCCTCCGATGACTGTCCGTCTGTCTGTCTGTCTATCAGTGAGCCTTATTTCAAGAACAGCTATATACGTAAAACAGTTGATTTTGCACAGAGTAGGTATATGTTCCACTATAAAAACAACCAATATAAAAATCTTAGTTACTGCTAGATAATCGTGCTTCATCTTCGACCACATCAGGTGAGATGGAAAGGCGAGCCCAATATTAATTAAAAAAAAATCATTTTTAGCATACGTTGTTGAAACTGATATATATAAAAACAAATAATAAAAAGCCGTCTAGTGCGGGACCCACTCATGCTACAATTGTTCGGAATGTATCTCTTTAATGACAATAGCACTCGTCGTTGAACAAAAATCATAAAACTTCGCTAGAAGCACAGTCCTTTCTTGAACTTCTCTTATGCGAATACGACTAGCACTTGATTGATTCTTTTTTTGATTTCACAAACATATCCATTCGGCTATTTAAAAATATTATGACAGTTTGTCATATCATGATTTAAAAAACACACACCATATTTACCACCATCTCACCTGATAGTAAGCGATTTGGTGGCAATTTCACCTAAACTTTGCCTCTATAGTAATTAAAGTGGTTGCACAATTTCGGTAAGCTTTGTATATTCTATTTACCTGTAATATGCATACATACGAGCATGCATATCTCAGTATTTTATGTACAAGTGTACCAAATGAATAAATAATGAAAACACCACATGTGAACATACCCTAGGTCGAGACTTATCCATATCAGACCGATCTAACGGCAAACTTCTAATTAGTAAAGGCAATAGTAATTTGCACCATGCTGGTTGCGACACAATACATACGTAGGTACATACGAAATGTCAAGCTGATACAAGCTGTTAGCACTAGAAGGACTAATTAAACTTGTTACCTAGAACAATAGGTTTAGACTTGGACTTAGGATATTACAAATTGATCGGAAGATATGTAAAAGGGTTTGCTTGAAATTCTTGTTAGTGTTCGCTTGCGTGTGTTTAACTTTATATGTTAACTTACATTGTGTGGCATATGTATGCAGCTGTGTTTTAAAGATATTATTTCTTAAAAGCTGGTGCCCGCAACGTTGAAGTTTCCACGGATAAAGAGTAGTAGTACTATAATAATATGATCAGTCCGCATGATCCCAATGCACAGTAACACTTTAGAATGTGTCACAGGACACAAGCCTCCACTTTAGAGGTAATGGGCATTAATCCACCAAGCGCGCCTTCGTGGATGTCGCATGTCATCGCATTTTTAGGGTTCCGTAGCCGAATGGCAATAAACGGAACCCTTATAGTTTCGTCATGTCTGTCTGTCCGTCCATCCGTAGGTATGTCACAGGCATTTTATTCCAAAACTATTAGGACTATACACATGAAACTCGGTAGGTACATAGATGTATTCTGTAAACCGCTTTCCACAAACTTTCAACAAAAATTGGTTTGAACGAGATCGGGTTAGCAGTTTTTGAGATTTAGCATATTTTCCAAAACCGCAAATATAAGTTTGTAATTCATACAAATACTATGAAAAACAAAGTTATTTGGCGTAGTTACTAGGGAACCCTTCATGGGCGAGTCTGACTCGCCCTTGGCCAATTTTTCGTTCATATTACACGCCGGCTTACTCACATTGTTTCGTTCACTGTTTTGAGAGAAATAGTGATAGTGAAACTTGCATAAAGTAATGCGCTTGTTTGGGTTCGAACCAGGCGATCTATGTATATCTCCCCGGTCACCACTGCTCAGTACGAAATAATAATAATAATTACTTAACTTTAATAATGCTTACTTTTACAACACATTTGAAACCTGTACATGTGCACACATTTGTGCATTATAATATCTTCTACGAAGATGGCAGGTTGTCCGTAAAATTTCGCTTTTAGCGATAAGACCGCCCATTGTAACACCCTTCTAATTGTTAAGTCCTTATTTGTTTCTGTTATGGTGTAAATTAATAAAGAGCATATCTATCTCTCCTTCTATTTCTGATAAGATTGGCCGCTGAAATCGGTTAGGAGTACTATATTTTAAAAGTAGCTACTGGCAATAGCTATGTCACACTAGTGTGGAAAAATACACCGGCTGACATTTAACTTGTACAATTTTTTATACCAACCTGGTCGTGACCTCTGTCCGGTCGTGACCTCAAGAAAATCAAGCAAAACAAACGTTAAAAGAACCCGCAAGATATTTGTCACAAAAAATTGAAACTAAATATTATGTTTATGATTTTTATTTCGATTAAATGTGTTGAAAAACATTTACACACAAATCGTGGGTAGTTATCGTAGCGTTCTCTTGGCTCTATTACAGCGTTGCTTTTCATTCAGAAGTCTATTCCGTTTGGATTAAAAGGAAAAAGTTTTTTCACTTTCGTTAAAATGTACATTCTTATTCCACAGAATAATAATTTCATTACCCTCATATAACCTAAAACTATATTTTGGAGTATACGGACATTACCCATAATTAAAATTCGTAAATAATTATAAAGTTACAAGACACACGAAGTGATAGTTATAATGATTTTGTGTTGCATTTTTTTTTATGCAGTATCATGTTAAACAAATACAGCGCTGATCTCGTCTGTACCTACATATGATTTATTTATAAATATATGGGGCCGATAGAGCCACTGCCTGCCAAGATTGCGAGAATGTTCTGTCTAGATACTGTGGCCCCGAAGGGTAAGGGCAACTGAACAAACAAGATGGGTGTTTTTCATCAGTAGATGTCTGATCATTTGATGATTTTCTCCCGATAAAGAAATAAAAAGTTACCGTGAAGTTTGTGATTTCGGTTTTTCCAGAAAGATGGGGAGTCGATTGGACGAATGTTACTCAAGAGTAAAAAAAGCAGACATGCAACCGCATCCTGGATACTGGATATACATGAAGGGACACAATGTATTTTACATAGCTAACTCAGCTATATAACAGCTGTATAGGCATCTACAATACCAGGTAAACCATATAACATGCGTCGCCAACCCTTTTCAAGGACACGATAACATTTTTTATATCTTTGTATAAGCGATGATTTAGTCACACTACGCAGTCACAGTATAAAAATATGGACAGACAGTAAGGAATCTAAATACAAACGCTCGAAACAGCACACTCACACTAACATGCGCACCGATGAGACTCCTAAGCGCAGGTCGCGGTGCTCTCAGTAGTGGGTGCCGCGACACGAGTCACGTTTAAATTTTATTTATCTCCGAAAATGCCACGAGCGTATTGCGTTGTGTACGGCTGTTTGAACTCGGCTTCAACAAAACTGGAGCTATCGTATTTCAAACTTAATGAATAAATGTATTCTATGTATGTATGTATACTTAATGAATTAATATATAAATATATAATTAATAAATGCCGATAGTGAAATAGTTGTAACAAATATAAATGAAAGTTACACCGCTGTAATGACAAAGTTATAGATCTATAGTTAATATTAAATTATTTTTCGAGTTTACACTATCGTCTTTTGCTGAGATTAACTGACGCCATGAGATTACCTATTTAAATTGTATTTGTAAGCTAGGTAGTCGATGGATTGATCACTACAGAACAAAAATGTGAAAAAAAGCAATACCAAAATCATTAAAAGTGACAACCCTATTGCTATTGCTTCAATGGAGCGTAGGTAATTATATCCTCAACTAGGCTTAGTTTCTGTACTGTCCATATCTATATTGTGACCCAGTTCTCAACTGTTCTCAAACTTCATAGGCTGTTAATATGTACTATATATGTACACACATGTGGAATTTGTATATGTGTATGTTAATTGAATAGTAAACACTGTTTATTGGTTGATTTGAAAGTGACACGATTATGCTAAACTTTATCGTCGACGCCCTCCAATCAAATGGTTAAGAAATGGCCTATCAGAGTATATGTATGTGTGTACCTATATGGCCCACTCACGAGTAGGAGTATCGTGGATGATAACAATTTTATCAGGCGTTGGTCTTAGAAGTTATTTTAATCTTTAATAAAAAGGCCAAAAACGTGTAGGGCCACGTACAATGTAGAGTTCCGTAGAGGTGTGTAAAGTATAAAAGCACTGAATATTGCTTTAACGATCAAGTAAGTTAGACTGAAAGATTAACTTTGCAGCTTAAAAATTGTAAATATTCATTGGTTAATTCTCCAACTATAAATTTAACTTCAAAAAACGCAAAAATAACGGTTTAATTTGATTTTATGGAAACAGAAGAGACCGTTAAACTTTTACTGCCCCACCCAAAAAAGCCACCACTTGCGTTGCGTAACGGGGTCACAGTAGGTATCTCGTTAGTTTGAAAATTCTCGCAAAAAATTGACATCAGCTTAAAAGGAATTGCAAAGGTGTGCATCATTAGACAAAATCTTTACAGACAATATATTCTGTGTACATTACTGTTAAGCGGAAACAGCTTTACCTCCTCTATAATAAACCAAGATTAAAACCGCGTATTGAATTCGATATGAAAGTTTTCTAAATAAGTATAGTATCGTACAGAATACGGTCATCGCTGTGCCCTCACCGGCATTACCGAACATTAATGCAGACAAAACAGAGAATTACCACAATAATATGTTATTATTGTGGGACACAAGTTATCTGATCCGTATTATTTATCTGTCCTCGGTATGTGCATGACAATTTTATAGATTATTTCAATGGCCATGCATAGAGATTGTAGTATAAGTAAATGTTGCAGATGCTTTTATGAATTTCAGTTTTATATTTGGTACTTTTTTATCGGGGGGAACCTTCAAATGGCTCGTGAACTTTTGGGGAAGAAGGACAGGGAGTGAGGGATTTCTACCTCACTAGAACTACGCAGGTGATCACGATCAACACATAGAACATCAGTTTCAGGAATGAACCCTAACAGGCGTTGCATAGAGTCCCGAGTGGTATTTTAAGAGGTAACGGGGCTCCTTCTATATTTGGTACTTAGTGTATATTTATCGTGTTTATTATGCTAACCAGATCAGGTTTGAATTCAGATAGGCAGTCGTATAAGGCTAGTAATTAGCTGCAGATTGAATCAGATGATGATTTGGTAGTATACAATTTACTTATTTTACATAGTATGAAGATTCAGGCAATTACTATAATTATAACATACATATATATATATATATATTTAAAGAACACTGGAAACACGTGTCTGTACATCCTACTTCCTATCCTATCCTATCCTATCCTACTTCCTACTAATATTATAAATGCGAAAGTTTGTGAGGATGGATGGATGTTTGTTACTCTTTCACGCAAAAACTACTGAATGGATCTGAATGAAATTTGGTAAGTATATAGTTGGCAGCCTGGAATAACACATAGGCTACTTTTTATCCCGAAATTCCCACGGGCTCGGGATTTACGCGGGAAAACCTTCCCACGCGTACGAAGTCGCGGGCAGAAGCTAGTCTGTAATAGTATCGTGTAAATGAAACACAGACATACACTCCAATTCTATGTATGATACTTACTAGTTTCTGCACTATGGATATCCACTATCTTCATACAAAATTTCTCTTCTCGTCTTAATATTGTATGTTTTTCATATACTATGTTTAGCAATATTCCGTGTGCTGTGCGATCTCTCCTTTTGTCGGGGACATGCGCTCCCCGTACTGCGCCGGCGACGGCGGTGCACTCTGGTGTTTTATTGTTGCATATGCACGCGCATAAATTGTGAGCCTTGTATCTTTTTATCGGTACATAATTATGTTGAGTATTGTCATCTTTTTATTAATAAAAGTATAAGTTTTCGGGTTATATATATTTAAAGAACACTGGAAACACGTGTCTGTACATCCTACTTCCTATCCTATCCTATCCTATCCTACTTCCTACTAATATTATAAATGCGAAAGTTTGTGAGGATGGATGGATGTTTGTTACTCTTTCACGCAGAAACTACTGAACGGATCTAAATAAAATTTGGTGAGTAGATAGTTGACATTCTGGAATAACACATAGGCTACTTTTTATCCCGAAATTCCCACGGGATCGGGATTTGCGCGGGACAAATCTCCCACGCGAACGAAGTCGCGGGCAAAAGCCAGTGATAGATATAGATGTTTAGACGGTCACCCATACATGCACTAACCTTGACAAGCGGTGCTTAACCTTGAAGTTAGACCCAAACAACTGTTATTATTTAGTTTCGAACTCCTCAAACATAAACCATACTAATGATTCCAAATACCTTCGTCTTTGATGAACCCAAAAAGCCACAACTCACTAAACAAATGAATCAACAACACAAACAGTATTACGACTTTATGTTCCAAACATCGATATAATGTCCCGAAATAGCTTGCCACAAATTGGAACACCCCTATTTGACAAGCAAACAAGCCAATGTTAGGCTGGGTGCATAAGTGATCGGCGGAATAAGTACGTTAGTGATGGGTGATTGACGATCTAACGAGTATTGATATTTGACAGTATGAGTAGGGATTGGAATTTCGTTTGTGTGAAGTAGCAATGCGGAAATGTTTTTAGAGTTCATGATTAAATAAATAATTGTTTTACTTTTTAAACTGTACTTTAAGTAAGTAAGGAAGTTCGTCATTGTACTGTTAATCCAACAACCAGCGTCGAACCCGCGAGGTGGAATACGGCTCATTCCCTATAATAGAGAGGAGGCTAATTATGTTGTAATTTTACTGTTAGTATTGTAACGGGGACGTGTGTGTACTCGGGATTTTCAATATAAACGTGGTAGGTTTTATACTTTGTATAATATTATGTTTACATTTTTATAGAAGATTATTCTAATTACATTTTCACGTTATTTTAATATTGAGTCTGCTTATGCGGGCGGCGCGGCGTCCCAAGCCATTCCCTCTCTTCTTAAAAAACAATTTCTTCGCATGTCCAACATTGCGATCTAAATTCAAACGTTTCAAACTATGCCAGCCAGTGCGGTAGGCTGACCGCTCGCATAGCAGATCTCCACAGTATTATCATGGCACTAGTTTTAAGTTCTATATTTGCCTCAAAGGTCCGTCAGCGAAAATGTCGGAGCCTGATAGGACTTATGCCTACCGGGTTGCGAGAATCTTCTAACGAGATATCGCGGCCACAGAACAATAGGAAGGGAAGGTAGGGTCTTTAGTTAGTTAGATTGCCATGAACGTGTAAGAAAAAGTTGACTAACATTATTTTCTTAGATTTTTTCTGGGATTTCCTACCATACATAATTATATTGGCTCTCTGGTAAATGTGTATTCCTTATTATTTTAATGTTCTTGTCAGCTAGCAAGATTAATCTTAGAAAAATATTGGTTAAAGGAGGACTACACACCTTATTTTTTATGCTGATTTTATTTATGGTCAACTTATAAAATCCCAGTGCTGGTCTTAACTTTCACTCTTCCCAGTGTTCCCCAGTGTTTTGTCTCCTCCGACCGTCATAAACGTACCTAAGCTGTCACGCCAGGATTTCCTCTGTATTCTGGCAGCCATTGAACTCCATGTGACCCGCACATTTTCTCTTCAGCCTATCCTTATTGTCCACATCGGTGATTCTCATAATATGGTATAATCCATCTATTTTATTATAATTTTATATTGCAATAATTTTGGCGTACAATATAATAGGTATTTTCTATTTATCTATTCATATTATTTTCGAGTCGTTTGGATTAAAACCCCTTAGACTATGCTTACAACCTCTTCGGAAAGTCTAGTTGACATTTACCGTGGACTATGGCATATATGGTACATATGGTACAACATTTCAGATTATTTATGTCTAATTATAGTTTGTAGTTTAGTTTCGATTAAAGAGGTACTTACCTAGTCCATGTTATTCATTTGTTAACCTTTCTACACGACTGAACGAACATGTGAACAGTTAGCTACGTAAGTATAGGGTTTGTGCACTAGTCTCAAAAGTAAGTACGTCTAATGTAACTACCGCAATAATTCAGACTTGTCGCGCATACCCGCCGCGTTTTGTCCCGTCTTACGACACGCGTTGAAATGCGGCTATTTGTCGCCAGATATCGTGACATGCGTTATTATTTATACATGCTATACGCGAATTTACGACTTTTGTATGGAGAGTGCGATATTTTAATATTTAGTGTTTCGTTGGAATTGTAATCGGGCAGGTTCGGTTGAAAGGTGCAAGTCGCGTGCGTGGGATTTACCAATTTATATGTATTTCTGTACTTCCTGCTGTACTGTTATTTCACCTATATTAAATAATAAATAATAATAATAAAATGTTTATTCAAAATCTTAAGGTAAATGTTAAATACAATTTCACTTAAATCTACATTAAGTTCACACATGGCATGTGCCTGAACTAGGTAATCCTGTGTTTCAGGCGAGAATAGGTATTTATATTTTTTTAAATAATCACATTTATATAAAATAAACTGTATATGGTCATCTTAGGTAATGTATAAAGGTGTAAATAATATGAAAATAATCTTAGTTCTTAATCTTAATTACATTTAAATAAAATACGAACTATCTCTATTTTAGTACTAGTAATAACTTTTCTGTGTCTTCGTAGGACATACTTTGTAGAGCTTCCTTGAGAGTCTTCTTGCAGTTACAATAATTTAGGGAATAAATGTTTAATTTTGCGTTTAGTCTGTTATAAAGTAGTGGTCCAAGAAACATATAAAATTTGGTTGTGAAAGCATGTTTTGTACTTCTTTTAAGGCAAACTAAATCTTTCCGTCTTTTTTTAGTAAATTCAGTGCAATAGGGAAGCGCTGTGTGTTGTTTTAGTACGGTGTTCATTATAAATAACTGACGAACTGTTAATACTTCACAAGATTTATAGAGAAGGTTAGTGGGAAAAAGGAAAGGGCGACAAGTAGACACCTTGAGGATAGCTCTTTGCGCTCTCTCGATGGGTAGTAACAAAGTTTTACCTGCCCCGCCCCATGAGGTAATGCAATACGTCAAAATTGACTGACATAGAGCAAAGTAAACTTGCCTTATTAGTTTCGGGTCTGCTATATATCGCAGCTTTTTAAATATGAATATAAGCTTACGAATTCGACTATTTAAAGCTTCTATGTGTGGTTTGAAAGTAAGGGTGTCATCTATAATGATACCCAGGTATTTTATTTTGTTAGTAATTTTAATATGGGGACACATGCACTGACCATTGAGAGGGACTGAACAACAATGAGCATACAACTTTGAGGCAATGGTAGGTGTTTGTTTCCGCATCGAAAATTTAATGAAATTTGTCTTTTCCGCATTAAGGGTTAGTGAATTTTGTTGAAGCCAATTATTTACAATATTGAACCCATGTTGCGCAAGTTTGTAGACTTCACTTTCTGAATCAGCCGAAAAAAGTAGAGCAGTGTCGTCAGCGTAAGATATGATAATGCCATGATGTAGCTTTAGATTGCAAAGATCATTTATGTATATTAAGAACATAGTAGATGCTAAAATGCTTCCTTGGGGCACACCAAAAGACGTGTTTTTTTCTTCAGTGCTGAGTATATTGTCAATCTTTACGCACTGGGTACGCTCTTCTAAATAACTTTTGAAGAGTTTCAGCTGGGTGCCTCTTACACCTAAGGCTTCAAGCTTGCGCAACAGAATGGGAATTGAAACTGTGTCAAATGCCTTCGCGAGGTCCAGGAAAATTCCTACTGTGTGGTTACCCTTATCAAGTTCCTGTGCTAGATAGTCAGTGAGATGATGTACGGCATCGGCGGTTGATAATTTAGGCCTAAACCCAAACTGCCGCTCAGACAGAATAGATTTATCTTCCAGATATTTAAACAATCTTTTGTTCAAAATTTTCTCTAATATTTTGGACATACAGGGCAGTAAAGATATAGGTCTATAGTTTGTCACTTGCTCTTTACTGCCTGACTTATAAACAGGCACAACAATCGCTTTTTTTAGACATTTGGGAAAAATCCCCGAAGAGAGACAAATACGGAAAATATAAGTAAGTGGTGGTACTAAAATATGTCTGAACTGTTTTAGAATTTTATTGGATATATTATCCCAACCAACTGCACAGTCGTCTTTCAGATTCATAATTATTATAATGATTCATAAATATTAATATATAAGTAACCAACGATTAACACACACTATTTTTTTATACTTTTCCCTGTTTTAACACACACTATATTTTTATACTTTTATTTGTTTCTAATACTAGGAATTTCTCCTATGTCGTTGGTGCAAATTTACATACTCCCAGACCCGAAACAGTCATCTATAGGTCAAAAAAAGAATGTGTAGTGGCCTGTGAAAGAATCGAACCCGCGTCACGCAGAGCAGTAGTCGATCGCTCAGCCACTGCGCCACCCTATGTTGGTGTGTCTTCAAAACTATTTCTGTTCAGCAACTGGTTAGCTGATGATTTTTTTTAACGTGCATGCAGAATCTGGATATCCGTCGTTCAACAGCGCAAAGTTTAATAAAAATTATGAGGAATTTTACTCCCTCGAGTGTCGCATGTTGAATTTCCTTATGATTTTTGGGTAGGACTTCAGAAAAAATGATAAATCGGCAATTTATGGCCATTATCATGGTATATATTATACCTTCCTGGATTCGTTATGAGTTTATCTAACTATTTATATCATTCAATAAGCAAATCAAACTGACCTTATCTCGCAGTGATGTGATATGTTTACACTTTTATAATTTTCACTCACATTCGAAAAAAAAATTAAAAAAAATGTGCCTACACATTTTTTTTTATTGTTTATTTTTATTTTATTTTTACACAAATTATTCCAAAAAAATAATAAAAATTATTAAAAAGTAATAAAAACTATTTGATAACACAACGAAAAAGTCTGCGACGTCACAACAAAAACCACAGATGCATTTTGTAAATTTTTTTCGTTCATTTTAGCGGTGTATGCAGAACGTATTGCAACACAACCAGAGACATTTACCGACCAATCCTGACCAAGCCCTTAAGTGTAACTGTCCGACTTATGACATTTGGAGCATTTTTTTCTTATGTCGCACTGTGTAACATAAGACACGCGAGAGGGTGTAGGTAGGTAAGACTAATGGTCTATTTTACAAGATCTAAATGTATGAGCCGAGATTCATGAGCGGTGTTTACCTCTTATACTTAAGTCATTCAAGAGAATCTAGCAACTTACAAACTTTACCTTTTTTCTGGCGGGAAAATCATCGAATGGGTTCTCCCGCTTTGGGTGGAGCGGATGGGAGTGTCAGACTTCTACTGACTAAAAACCCACCCTGTTTCTTCAGCTGCCCATGCGTTCCGGAGCCTCGGTATCTCGTTAGAATATTGCCGCAACTCCGGCAGGTAGAAACATTACCTAATTTAAAAGTTATGCATTGCATTTATCAAAAACCCAGGATATAGAAACACAAACAAAAAAACAAAATCAACATAGATAATCGTTCCTGTGTATCATTAAACGGGTCTTTAACCTCACACTATCAGCCAAAACAATCACTATTTACTCTAAAATAAAATCATTAATAGGAGCAAAGCAGCTTAAGGTTCCCACGTAAATAAAACAAACTAAAAAAGTAGCACTTATGAGATAGATGGTCATTAATTTGTCCTGTAGCTTGAGACAATGGAGCTAAGAGCTGTGCATCCTAACTGATAGTGTGTAACGGGGTTTATATACAGGCTGTTTCTATAATAAGAAAGGCAGATGAGAGCTCATCTGCCTCTTAATAGTGGCTAAATAATAATAAATAAGTATCCACCGAGGTGCATCTTAATAATCCAGACTCTTATATGACCAGAGCCGCTGCTGCGGTTGAATAGAGGTTAAGCCCTCATCCGTGTGTCACTGCTGGGTGCCAACTGAAAACCAGCGCTGGGTGTCTTTCACCCAGCAAATGCTGATTTGTTAACCCTTTCGGTGAGGACATGCTCAGCGAAATTTTGTGTTATATTTTTATGTTTGTAATTTTCTATTGTATGCTGTTGTGTATTAAACACACACATCTCCGAATCCGAACCCTATCTCCAAATAAATGTTTTTCTATGTTAAATTTTTTAAGGAAACTGACACTATATAGTGATTATCCTGTTCAGACGTAACTTGATATCTATTAAATCCTGGACGGTGAGTACAGCATACCAGTCTCGCGATAACGCTGATACACTCTACTCCCAGAAGTGAGGCTAAGATGCACTCATGCAGCCATAGTATGCTGACTATGCATTACATCGAGTAACGCCATGACTTGGTATCCATATAGGAAAAAACCCTCGGTAGGATTTCACAGAGTTTAGTTATCAATCACTAGTTAAAACAACGATATTTTTTGGAAAAATAGGATGTATCTAATTTTAATTTAAAACATTAATATTTGTTAAATGGTACCTTATAATAATCACAATTAACTGACATTTTTTATTTATTTTGTTTGATATAAAAAAATATATATCTCATTAAAACCAAACTTCAGAAGTGTTTTCGATTTTTTTGATGAGAAGTATATATCGATAGGGCTGATAAGTTGTAATTTGAATTGGTGCAATTGATTACGGTTGTTTTGTTTTGATTATGCATCGAACTGATTAATTCTAAGCACCGCAACCAAAAAACAACACCCTTTACCGCCTTTATTGGTTGATATGATCTAAAGCCGTCTTGTCACTCGTCACCACGTCGCTACCAGCGCCACCTACAATAATTGATGCTGCTAACCTTCTCTTGAACGGAGGCATTATAAGCAGCGTTTATTAACGTGTGATGTTTGGGCTACAGTAAGTTTTTTTGGTGACGAGTTTGTTTTTGGTGTCAGGGCAAAGGTATTTGTAATTGATTATAATAGTCTTGAAAGTAACTAACCTTTTTGTTGTAGAATGTATTTAGTCAAATGTAGTGTTTTGCAGCTATTACGATAAGGTTGGCCCAGTAGTTTAGTGATTTAATGCTACGCTGCGTGTCTTTTTTGCGTAACTTTTTTTTTCGTTTTTATTGTGTAGGTATATAGTGTGCCCTTACATCGAAGTTAAATAAACTTTATTTTCTTTCTTTCTTCTAGATATTGTTTTTTTTGTTCATAAGCTCATTTTTGACCACCATCTCACCTGATGGTAAGTGATGATGTGGCCGGAAATGTAGCTAACTCACTCTTATAGACCTGCCTCTTGACTTAAAGACCTCCAGGCTATAGTTAGCATTAAATAGATTCCTACATATAGTTGTTCCGGGTAGTTCGTGTATGTGAGATTATGTTTGTACACGCACTCACGAAATAGGATATCTTTGGGACGGATCTGCCAAATACCAAATGGACTCGCTTGAGTCTATCGAGAAACGGGCCAAGAGACTCATTGGCAACAATTCACTGCTACAAAGCTCCAGAGCCTTGAACATCGACGACGAGTTGCAAGTCTATCAGTTTTCTATCGGTTACATTGACACAGCCACTCCCGAGGCAACGATGCAGCGGACGAACTCGCTAGAAGGGCTTCGAATATGGCGATTTTTTTATTTTTTTTTATTTGTAGGTTACAAGTTCCTTATAAACATACTCAAACAAAGCACACAATTAGACCTCTGGGGTCTGTCTTAGCATGCCATGAACTGAGATTTGATCAACGCGCCATTAATAACTATTAATTGAGTTGATGTAATGTTCTTTCAGCTTACGCTTTATGTTTTTACTATTCATTGAGTCTCTAATAATAATAATATTAATAATAAAATACTTTATTTTCAGACCAAAATCTAATGTCTACAGGTATTTGGTTTAGTAAATTGGGTATTGTGAAAGAAGCGGTACGTCTGCCACAAAAGTTATTTTTGCGTGGCACTTGAAGTGATTACACCACTCCCCTTCGGCTATCTGCGTCACCTGGTAAACGTACCAGAGATCTACACCACAAACTATGGGAGACCCATGGTGAGTGCAGGCAGGCTAAAGAGGCTCTTCCGACCCTTGATGGCTGCTTGTAGAAACAGGTCCTACGACTATCTAAACCACAATTGCGGCTGGTGACAGCTACCCTTACCGGTCATGGATCCTTTAATAAACACCTCTATGTAATAGGAGCAATAGGAGTCACAGACAGCCCACTCTGCAGAGCCTGCATGGAGGAGGACCAAACAGCAGCACACCTGCTACTGAGCTGCCCTGTAGTCACGGACTACAGGACTAAATACTTTGGCAAACCAGGTACCCTCCGAGAAATGGTAAGCAAAACGAGGGCGTTGCTCGCCTTCCTGGAGGAGTTGGCATGGATAGAATGAAAAGATCCTTACCCTTACGCAAAATACGCGCTTGGTCGTGGAGTTGCGGATACCTGCCCGACATACATACATACATACATCGGTTACATTTCGGGGAGTGCGCGATGGAATTACACATTCTAATACCGCAAAGCCCGTTCCATCATCGGCCTACAAGACAAACGGCGATACGCCATCGTTACATGGTGGACATCCCAGACATATGCACAAAACGTTTTGGAAATACTTTCATTGTGCGTACGGCTAAGGAGTGGAATTCCCTGCCGGAGTCTGTGTTTCCTGATCGCTATCACCTGGGAGTCTTTAAGTCAAGAGTGAATAGGTTGCTTATAGGCAAGCGTACTCCATCTTCGACCACATCATCGCTTACCATCAGGTGAGATGGTGGTCAAACGCGAGCCTATTCTGAATAAAAAAAAACAGGTAATTCCAATTCTTTCTTCTTTTAAAGTGTATAAAACACAAACTTGTATCGATATTCAATTTTCTAATAAAAAATCAGCTAAAGAATCTAGTCTAAATATTACTTTTTACTAACCAGCCAGTACTGTCGTATAAAACGTTATCTGTTAATCCGTAACAAAAAACAAGACAAAAACCTATTTTCTGAACAAAAAATATACACAATATGGTTCTAAGAAGACAAGATTCAGAGTATAGATCATTAACTGTACCGCACAATATATTTTTGTGGCAAAATCCAGTAAAAACTAGAAATAGTCATGTCATGATAGTTTACAAAAACTTGGATTTGAAAGAATTGGCTTTAAAATAGACAGGTGAGTGCATGCATTCAGAGTTTACCGTTTACACCGTACCTATTTAAGTAGAAAATAATAGTCATTGACTTAGTTTTCTAACAAATAAATCTACCGTTAACAAGGCCACCCGTTATATGCGTTTTAGTGTTTCCTTTTTATGTATATAATGTAGTACAAAGTAACTACATAAATAAACATATAATTATGATATAATATTCATACTGCTGGGATTCAGGATTCCATTCTTCTTCTGATGTTTTGTAAGTGTCTATGTAAGACTATGTGAAATAAAATATTTTTAATATTCAATTTTAATTGTTTTGATACATTTTATTTGAGAGAATGGACCGTAATCGCAACCATCTCGTAAACTCAGTGAGGGTTGGTGGTTGTCTGTATCTCTATATGTGGTCGACCCTTCAAATCTGAAGATTGCGATCACCAATCTTCACCCGGCGATTTGTCAGGCTTTTACATTTTTCACTTGTCACTTGTCTTTAAATTTTTGGTCCTTGTGTATGCTAGTTTCCTCACAATTTTTTCCTTAACCCTTTTTGAGAGCACTGGTGATTTTAAACCCACGATTTTCAAGTCGAAAGTCGTATCCATAACAACTAGACTACTGCTCCAAATTATATGAATAGAAATTATTAATGAATCTGTCATGCTCGACTTGAAAGATTGAGACTATTGTAGAGGTGAAGAAACAGTAGCATCGTTCAATAACCCGGAACTGAATTAACTAAAGGTTGGCGCAGTGGTTGAGTGATCGACTGCCATGCGCGTCGCGTTTACGCTGGGACAAATGTTTGTTTCAAGTCTGGGTGTTTGTGAAAATGCACCCACGATACAAGATAAATTCCTAGTGTTTGGTCATGTTTGAAACAAAAACTCCGCTGTTTGTCAGTCCATTTTTGTCACAGATTTTCTCAGAAACTATGGATGCTACAAACACACCTTCAAATTTGTTACATAAAATTGGAAAAATTATGTTTTTTATTTATTATTTGACCATCTCACCTTATGGAAAGCGATGGTGTGGTCGAAAATAAAGCACGCTTATCCAAAAGCTACCTGTTCCCTGTTCACTTAAAAACCCCCATTTAAGGTAGGTACCTTTCCGGGGTTACGGAACGGAGGAACGGGTTGAGTTTTTGGTCAGTAGAAGTCTGACATTCCTTTCCGCTCCACCCATAGCGTGAGAATTTATGCGATGATTTTTCCACCCGGAAAAAAAGGGTTACCTCCCATACGGGTAGTACGGAGACGATATATTTTCTGGTTATTAATCTTGTCGTGTAATAAATAAAATTATAATAAGAGATACGCTTCTAATATGTAAGTATTCTCCAACTGAAATCTGCATCTAAAGTAGCTGTGCGTACAGATAAGGAATGGAATTCCCTGCCGGAGTCTGTGTTTTCTGATAGCTATAATCTAGGGGTCTTTAAGTCATTAGCGAATAGGATACTTCTAGATAAGTGAGCTTCATCTTCGACCACATCATCGCTTACCATCAGGTGAAATAGCGCTCAAACGCCAAACTATAATAAAAATAAAAAAAATATGTGATAATATGATAGCTGATCATTAACTTCATAAAGTATCATTAGAACTCAAAACGAGTTCTGTACCGAGTAAATTTATTATTTGGGCACTGTTGCAAGCGCCACGCGTCACGGATGAATTCACGCAATAGTTAAGTTCGAATGATACTGTCAAGTCAGTTAATATATTATAAATAGATTAGTTCATACATTATTAATTTTTTTTACAAATTATGTCATACGCACTTACAGAGATAGGTTTATTCGCGACAGTCGTCAACAATCTGAACTTATGAATTATCAAGATCGGTTATTCAAAAATTAGTAGCTTTATCTGCCACACTAGGACTGTGTCAATAGCAGTAAGTTATCAGCAAAACACACATCTTTTAATCGCAAACGTGGCAAAGTAGCACTATTTCAAAGCGTAGATCGGAGAAAAAGTACTAGAAAATCCATGAACACATTCTCAATGAGTGCATTGTTCAAAACTAATGTTTATAATCACTTTCAAATTATAAATGAAATTAAGCAATAATTTATTTTTTAATTTATTATAAAACAATGCAGAGTCTTAATATCTTCAGTGAATATGTCACGTGATCTTTGTCTTAAGTACGTCAACACAATCCACACTACTTATACTAACTCTAAATCTCAAAGCTTAAATATACTATTTATAAATAAACAATTGATAGATAAAGCTTTTTAAGTTCCAGATATGACCATATTGATCGATTGTGGGAACATTTGAGATGGGCCGGTGACAGTAAGTTACATTTACGTTGGGATCGCTTGATCTTTGCTTAGCGTACGCGCATGAGTTTGATAGCATCAGTAGTTGGATGTAGCGGTGTTGATACTTTTGTTGTTATTTTGTGTTTGAGATGAATAAGTGGAGTGATGTTTTGTGATATCTGTTTTATTCAGATTTATAGTATTTGTGTTTCCTGAGTTTAGTAAATATATCAAACACTAGTTTCCGCCCGCGACTTCGTCCGCGTGGAAAAAAAATCCCCCGATTTTGAAACATTCTTCATTAGTGCTCCGCTCCTATTGGTCTTAGTGTAATGATATATAGCCTATAGCCTTCATCGATAAATGGGCTATCTAACACTGAAAGGATTTTTCAAATCAGAACCGTAGTTCCTGAGATTAGCGCGTTCAAGCAAACAAACAAACAAACAAACAAACTCTTCAGCTTTATAATATTAGTATAGATGAGTTGTGCCAATGTTTCTCTTATTTATACACCAATCATTTATTTTCGACATTTTATAATATCAAACAATGTACCTTTCCGTTTTTTACAAATTAAGGGTCGGCTTCTAGTCAAAGAGATGCGGCTGAGTAAAACCAAACCAAAATCCAATAATTGGATTATACGGTATCCCTTGTCAAGACTGATGTCAGATTTTCTGGCTTCTGACTAGTTACTTTCAAAGATCTGCAATTGACAGCTGGTATCAATAGTTAATAGTACATATTTACCACGAACGTATAGTCAATCGTCGTAATGGATCGTCAACCAACCATCCAAAGAATATCTTTTAAAGATCGCTTATCGCGATAAGTCCACCCATAGTAACACAATTTTTAGTTGTACAATTCTTATTCAATTATGTTATATTGTACAATAAAGATTATAATGATCTAGCTATGTAATTATCCACGGACTGACCTCAGAAAACTCTGACCGTAAATAATAAAGTAATACCTCATGAAAACCTACTGCGAAAAAGCTTTTCTAATCTTTATGGCCCAGTAAATTTAAGTCCACAAAACTATAGCAGCAAAGATTACATTACCCAAAAACATAAAAAGATGGGGACACAAAACACTATCAAGACTTCTCCGTCACACTACACAATAGAAATGCCTCTCTCATACATTACTCTGACATACATTATAATATAATCCATATAATCACATTTCTCATAATAACGTCATTAGAATTAGTGCTGTGCCTACGACGTGTGCGGTCGGGTTAAGTAACTAGGCTCGGTGATGTGCGGTGTGCTTTAATCTGTAGGCTTTAGCGGGGATAAAAGTTGATAGGTGTATAGTGGATAACGATTTTTTAAACAAAAAAATATGACTTGACTAACTAACTACTCTCACTTTGATGTGATAATAATATTCGAGGGGTATAGCAAAATCAGTCATTTTGTAAAAGGGGAACGGTACTCTATTTTTGATACATTTGGATTTTGGAAGAAGACACGCTGTCTTCTTGCAAAATCCAAAACAATGCATTATAACTGAGTACATGAAACGTATAATGTATCTTACATGGATGTTCTTAGTAGAAAGTCGATAAAAATTAAGTCGTTTTCAATTTATTAGGACAAAAATCTGATCTCCTATCGAGAAATTATTATAATAACTACTATAATTACTTCTGATATGCATTGGTAAATTATAAAAGTTTCAAATATTTAGTCAACTATTCTAGTCTTTTTTTTCGACTGGAGGAAGTAAAAGGAGTTTCAGACTTTTACTGACTCTAAACTCATCATGTTTCTTCAGATACCCTTGCGCCCGGTGCCATGGTACTATGTTAAAACATTCCCGCAACCTTTTTTTTGTCTGGGTTGGAAAATCATGGAATGACTCCTTCCGCTGTGGGTGGAGTGGAAGGGAGTGTCAGACTTCTAGTGACTAAAAACCCACCCTGCTCCTTCAGTTGCCATTGCATTCCGGGGCTGTGGTATCTCGTTTGAATATTCCCGCAACCCCGTAAGGCAGTAACCTTATCGGGCCACGTTAATACTGCTGCGGCGGCTGGGGCGTGAGTAGGAAAGTTGTATCTTCCTTACGCGTTCAGCCTTCTCCTTCGCTAGCATGACTGCTTCGCAGAAGGAGGCGACTGCATTCCATTCCCTCTCGCTCCGCACCATGTTCTGAATGAAGGCCGGGCGCGAGAGTTCGCCGCCGACGATCTTTCCCACAACCCTAACAATATTATTCAGGTATCAGTTTTAATAGTCTCGTAACATAACTAAAGTCGGGGACGTCTAAATCACATTTCCAAAATATAAATCAGCTCTTTAGATTCGCCTCCGCTTATCAATTACTCCAGCTTAAAAAGCTCCCAAAAGTCACGAGTATGCAACGTGTGTGGAGCGTTAAACGGCGTCTTATTAGTACGTGTAGTCAGAGGTGAGGGGTCGGCTAGATGTCATGAATGAAACGGTGGAAGCTCGTGCCTTCTACTCTGAGAGGAATATTTTATGGGCTCATTATGAGATTCACGTATGGTGGGGAATAAAGGGTGCTTTTCTTAGACAGTACTCAGTGTGTGAAAAAGGATTTTGCTATATTTATAACTAAACTGACATATAAAATGGGTCAAGCCTTACTCCTGCGTTGTGAAGGATTATTTGCATAATAACGGACTAGCGCTTCATTCGCAACTTCGTCCGCGTGAATTTCGTAATAATTTATAGTCTATAGCACTCACCCATAATGTACCTTACTAGGGGAGAACGGGAATAGTTGACCAAATTTCAGTTTAAATATTTTTATTTTTATTGCTGTTGTGTTTATTCATCTAAAAAGCAATTCCGTTGATAGTGAAACTATTATTCTTTCGAAAAAAATGGCCATTCGCTCGCCACCAATAATGATATAGTGAGGAAGGAAAATGAGTCCACCTACCACGTGCCTGGGATAAGTCGACTTGTCACTAGGGGTATGTTGACCTAAGTAGTAATGAAAACCAAATCAATGAAAAATAAGATTAAAAAATATTAAAATATATGCAATAATCATTTTATTAATGAAAATAAATTGTCAACCCTCTTGATATCGTAATTTAACATACAATAAAAAATAAACAATTGAGAAACAAACAGTATAGTCAAATATAAATCAAATTAGATACACATACATGTATCCTATGTATGTGTACCAAATCTATTAATGATTCTTATTCCATGTTTTACAATCAAGTACATTGATGGACAAATTCAAGTCATGGTTGTCCAGAAGTAAGTGTTCCTTCATCCACCCAGAAGAAAACATATATTTAAATATAAAATGGTCTTTATAGTGGACACGTGGGAAAACGAAGAATGGAAGGACCATGTTACCTAGCGCTGAGATAGCAACTGCGACTGACACCAGCGTACCTCGTTCAGCCATAGTCTGAAGATTTTTTTCCAAGTTTCTGATGCCACGACGAGCTATCACTCTATCAGGAACGGTTACCGTTGTTAGTCAACCAGTCCCTTTTTTAATTTAGTCAACCTGCCCCACATAAGCTTAAAATTTTTAACCATTTTCCATAACCTTTAAATGGCGTCTTAATCAAAAAGATTAAAGCAGCACACAAAGATCAAGAATCAAACATTCGTATTAAACACTTTGATAAGCAAAGGAAACAAATTAAATTGGCATTATAACATAACACATTACGACAAAATTAGTTACTTACGTGTCTTGTTCTTAAACAAAACGATATCACTGACAAACGACGTGCGTTGGCGATGCACTGTTCTTGGTGATAGACCGGAGGGGTAAAACGGATGCTCCCGCCTAGTTGGCCGACACTACACGTTAGCGTAGCTCGCATTTTGGACAATTAGTCTATCTGCCCCTAAGGCCAACCATCCCCGGTCTCCCCAAAGAAAATAAATTTAGGAATGGATCATTAGTTCCGGAGATTAACCTGCAACATACAAACTTACAAATAAATTTTACTTCTTTATAATATTAATATAGATAGGAGGATAAAACCTCAGTAGTGAATACATAACTGCCTCCGTGGTCCAGTGGTTAAGGCGTTTGCCCTGTGACCCGGTGGTTGTGGGTTCGATTCCCGCGGGAAGCATACTTTCTAAAGTTGTTTCCAGTTTGGCTAGGACATTATAGGCATGAACCACCTAATTTTCTGATAGAAAGATGGTTCCGTGCTTCGGAAGGCACGTATAAGCCGGTGGTCCCGGTCGCCAGATGGCGGTCGTCAAAATAGACCACGTCAGAGGCTCTTGAGGCGGTCTAGAAACTCTGACACTAGGGTGTGTGGGATTGTTTAGACCTTACCACCCACATGATAAGTAGAAGAAGAATACATTTAAGACTTTTTTTTCATCAAATCATCACTCGTCTTGCTATGGGTGGATCGGCAGCGAGTTTCAGACTTCTACAGACTAAAAACCCATCCTGTTCCTTCAGTTGGCTTTGCATTCCAAGGCCCCGGTATCTCATTAGAATATCACCACAACCCTGGCAAGCATAAGGCTGATCAGGAAATGTTGAAACAGCCAGCATTATTGCGAAGCGAAGCCTGCTGCCGTGGCAGCGGAAGTCACCTCCGCATCCACAAGTCCTGTCGCAAGCGTACGGGGACTCACCGACTGGTTTTCCTCAGTACGATTCTGTTTCTCAGTCTCACTCTCGGCGTGAGTTATGAGGATGTCCCCTCAGAGAAAAACGGTACCTTTCGTGCAAAGGTTTGTATTAAATATATACAGCGGTAAAATTGTACCGAAATAGTTCATTAGTGGAGCTCAAGTTGACAGGCATTTACATAACATGAGAAAATGGAACAATTCTAAAACCATCTATTCAAATTATATTACGAGTTCAAAATAGCATACAAAAAGGAAAGTTCATAATGACTTTGAATTGAATTTCACGATAAAACTTTTTTTTACATGTTAACATTTTAAAAGTTTTCGCTGGTTCATAATTATTGCAAGTAATTTGTTTGTAAAGTTAAGACAAACGCGGACTTATTTAAACGATAGTCACGCCAAGACCATAGGACGTACTTTCATCACATGAACAACTATTTCAAAGACAATTTAACCATCTATATTCTATATTAAAGTACATATATGTTTTTTTTATTTTAAAGTTAAATTAAAATATGGTGTTTTTTTTTCTAAATGTAACTACTACACAAACCGTACTACCTATAATTACTCAACATCTAAAAGCATCCAAATCTATTATATACTATTCAAAATTAAACAAAATCGAAGTGGTGAATCTAAGTAGGGTATGGCAGCATATTGAAGCTTCTATGAAATCAATATTTTTAAGTAATTAGTAGGTTTTCAATGTAAAGAAACCATAGTGTTTTGTTTATATGTCATAAGTCTTGCGAAAAGAAATATAAAATGCACTGATTTGCAAAGCCTTTCCGCAGCTATAACCCGAACGGTAATGACATATCGAGTTTAAAGATTGTAGTAGCTGATAACCGCATAGGTTGCTGGCTCAGACGGGTGACTTTTACAACTGGCTCAGATTGCTGCGCAATGATTCACTCAACGTGTTCTAATCGATTTGTCATCAAGATGTGGAGATACGGACTGGTATAATAATATGTTTGAAGACAATTTCTTATAGTTAACCAGCTGTTGCCCGCAACGTTTCGCGTGGATAGTTTTTCCCATATAAATCTTGTTCTTAGTGCTCATTTATATCCCTCGAGAAACCTATATAAAAAGTTTCATATAATCTCTGAACCTCCTTAGGGGGGAATTTTCAAAACTCCTCTCTTCGTGCTCCCCTGAACTCCTCAAGAAATATACATGCCTTAATTTCAGCTTCTTGCGCCCAGTAGTTTCGGCTGTGCGTTGTCTGTTAGTCAGTCAGTAAAGGAAGCATTTTATATAGATTGATGATTGATGATGATTGATTTAGAGAGACTGGGGATTCTGTTGAGCGGTTTACTCTAAATAGTAATAAGCACTATTTAATGCTTTTGCAAATGATCTTATTCATAAACAATCTAACAATTCTGACGCTTATTTTAAACACCGAATAGAACATTCTGTTTTCAAAATTTAAATCGAATTAAGAAATCAATTAAAGTTGATTTAATTATCCAATAGTAGATTGTCGTAGGATGTAGTTGATGCCTCTATGGTGAGGTGTATTTTATGTACACATAACGCACCTCTAAAGTAAAACCGTTACTATACGAAATTATCAAATTTTACACGAGAGCCAATATTTGAAACAGTTCCGTTTCTTAATTTAGTCCAGGTAAGTCTAAGTACAAGTACTTTATGATTTCTTATGAGTTTATATTATAGATATCTGTTTACTGTACCTATACATGTGAATAGTTTTTATTTATTTACTTACAAAAATATTTTTTAGATTTATATTTTGTTTGGTAACGATATGATTTAACGCTAGATGGCGAAAAAGACGATATTTTGGAATAATTACAAGTTTAACCTGCAGTTTACGTATATTTTAGATTGATGGTATAAATAACTCAATTCGTGAAAATTTTCGTTTAGTAACGGTTTTACTTTAAAGGTGCGATAATTATAATGCAATGGTGAATAAAAGTTAAGAGTCTGCCTAGGCGTTGGGGATCGCGAGCTGATTCCAGCCAACGTAAGCCCGGCTTGAGGGCGGTGAGCAGGGATAGCTCACCGTTCGGTAAGGACCAGGCCTAGATCGACGGTGCGTCACAGGCCTCAAAAAGCAGTCAACAGGAATGACGGGGCCCGATAAGGCCATTGTGTAGCAGGGTTTTGAAGGATCGATCTGTAGATCGGTGACCTTTATGACTCATCGAGATTCGTTCGTGTCTCGAAAAGCATGGTAAGACGCTGGTCCCGGTTGTCATTTTTACATCTTTGGCAATTGTTACGGGTAGTCAGAAGTCAAAAAAAAATCGTCAAAAAACAAGTCGATTCATGTATAACACTAGTACTCAGCAACATCCAGTTAGATTGGATATCGACCCAAAATGTTGGAAAAAGACTCAGTATCTATTTAAAATTCGCACTCTTAGAATGAAAGTAACCTAACTCTAAATTCGTGTAATTTCAGATTTTGATGTAAACTGGCCTGAAACATTACTCTGAATTGCCGTGGAAACAGGAATCTGAATAACGAGTTATAAAGAGACAGTTTGCCACTTGAGATATATGAATATAATTTATTCAATTCTGTTCAAATCCAAAAAATACTATATTTTGAGTTAAGTCTCTTTCATTCCGAGAATGCGAATTGATTGATGTCCATTCACCGTATCAGCAGTAAACTCCTTACACATCACGCCAAATAAAGCAACTTTCTTTTTCACATGCATATTCGAACCAACCACACATTCTCCAAAAAACAAGCAACCCAAACCGAGAATAAACTCAACCCTACCGATATCGTCGGCAAAATAAATAAACCTTTCAGCGACCACATAAAATTAAGTCAATTTTCCTCAAGCGTGTCCCGGTTTCTCCCATGTCCCGGCGAATTTTCGCGAGCGAACGAAAATGTCCCGGCTTAGCCTATACGTGTACTCCATGGGTATCGTAGGGGATGACGTCACGTTATATGGGTTGTCGTATGAACTCAACAGGTAGTTGCCCGTAGGGTTAAACGGTGTACGCAGTATGTTGGGGGTATGCTCTACGTGTTTATGTGATTCTTGTACACCTCTGAATTTTGTTTCGGTGTTTCATTTCAAGGTAATCAGAAAACAACGGCTTCTTCTAGTTTCAATTCACATGGTAAAATGTTATTTAATAATTGCAAAAGTAAATATCATTTTTTATACTGGTATGTCATTCTCGCATAACTGATTAAAAGCACAGTTATGAATTTGTGTTTAAACAAAAGTGAACTACCTTGATTCTATCGACCATTAAATAGGAACTGTATCTGCTCTCTCTTCTCTTATTACGATGGAAATTCTACGAACTAATCAAGTAGATGAAACCCACTAACTTTGTGGAAATTATTGGTTTCCTCGTACAGCGAAGTTGATACTTTGTGTAAACTGAATGCGAATTTATTATTATTGAATTTAAAATAAATATGCCAAATTGCTCCTTGATAAAATTGAATAAAAAATATTGCTCCGTTGCAATGGGGATACCTACACATTTTTTAGAAAAAGGATTAGCAATGTAGGTAGAAATCACATTGCTAGCAATCATGTTAACCCCTCTAACTTGGCTAAATATGCTTATATATGGAACGGGTTATAGTGTTACGCGAGGACCTTAGCTATTAGACTATTGCCACTATAGACGAAAAAAATGTCAGTTTAAAAAAGGTATAAGAAGTTTGGTGCGTTCTCCTAGTTATTTTCCAAACCAATTTAATGTCGTAATAATAAAAAAAAATGTTGCAAGAAAACTTTCAAGCACATCAAGTATTTCAAAATATTAAAGTAGAGCATCTTCCACACACAACCCGGAAAATGTTTTCTCATATGTTGGGAGAAGCGAAGCCAGCGTCGTGTAGGGGCCCACGGCGGGCAATTTACGTCGCACTTTTGTTTTACGGGGCCCACACCGAATAAATTTCAGACTACCCTCTTTCAAGAGCATTATAGTGAGCTCATGAATGTGATATGGATTTACGGGCACATGTGAGTGAGGTTTTATTTTGTGTTCGGCTTATGGTAAAGAGTGGGTTTTGTGATTCAATTTATGTCTTTGTGACTTTATTTTGGTGTTTTCTGATTGTTTTTTTTTTGTATTGTGTTGTAGATGTGCAACTATTTTTAAGTATGGAATGTTTGATTTATAAAGTTATATTTATATAAAGTTATATAGATACTAAAAATTTCAGCTCTCTAAATAAAATTAGAATTAAGAAACTGGTTATTACCAAGAGAAGGTTAATAAAGGAAAAATTTAAAAAGAAGTACTCATTGCGGGTACTCATTTTTTAATTTTCCTATTTTATGTTACGGTAATTGTTTTTAAAATAGCAGGTAATATTATAAAACTTATATTTTTCAAAACATTATTTTTATTATAATTTTAAAGTAGATCTCAAATGGATCTTTAAAATTAATCGACATAATTATATTTACTAGATAGCAGAGCATAGTATGAAATTCCCACGGTTGTATACGCACTAAAATTGATTTTCAAAGTCAATATTAAAGCAAGTTTCACTTGTCAAATGATAATAATAAAGGATTTTTTTACGATACGGTTGGCACAGTAGATGAGTGATTAGCTGTTACGCTGCGCCTCGCGGGTTCGATTCCTGCACTAGTACAAATAAATGTTTGTATGGCCTACAGAGATGTGTACCGGGACTGGATGACTTTAGACGTAAATATAAATGTTTGTAAGCACACTCTTTTGTGTGGAGAAATACAAGTGATAAATATCCTGACCGGATTCGGCAACGGTGGCCAATTTATGCAGAGATAAGCCATCTGCATAGAAGATACTATAGTGCACTACACTCATAGTACACACACAGTACATTAGTACGATATCTCCATCACTAACGTTGTTACATCACGAAGAATTTGGTATCACACCACTAACTTCCAGACTCTGAGAGGAAATTTCTTTTTAATAGTCTTTTTTTTTAACAACCCAATAGTATTTTTTGTCCAACCTGGGAATCGAACCCGAGATCTAGACCTAGAACACTTGTTACTAATTGATTAATGAGGCAGTGATTACATAGTGTATGATAAGTTAAAAGTATAACATACTTTATTGTATACCTTAGAATATACCAGGATACCATCCACACTTGGTCGATATACCGTCTTGTCGTACTAAGCGCTTTTCTTCAACATTCATTGTGCGCACAGCCAAGGTGTGGAACTCTCTGCCGGCTTCTGTGTTCCCTGCCACATATGACCCGTCAGCCTTTAAATCAAGAGTGAATAGGCATTTTCTGGGCTCGCTCGTTCGATCGTAGACCTCGTCTTACACTTACTAGCAGGTGTGATCGAGATCAAGAGCGGGCTCATTCGTAATAAAATAAAAAAATAAAAATTACAAAGTTACACCTTTAAATGGACAGAACTTAAAAAAGATTTAAGAGTCCCTAACAATTTTACTGCCAAAAAAGAGAAATTACCTACTTTTGTAGAACAAATACCTCAATAACGGCATAAAATATCATTTTTCTTTTAAAACAGCGTTAAACATTGTATATTTATCTAATATGTGGTCTAATTAGAATTTAAATATCTACTCCAAATAATTAAAAAAAAAATACAAACACGTGTTTTTACGAAATCTCGTAATACCAGGTTATATTGTAAGCTTATTTCAGTAATGGGTTAAAGGTACACACCTTTAACCCATTACTGAAATAAGCTTACAATTAATTAACCAAAATCACGTACGCAGTAAACGTTAACCGTAACGTAAACATTTGTGTTAACGTTTAGCGTAATGTGTGATAAAGTGATGATACGAGGGGGAAAACGGAGCTCCCATGGGATGATAACGTTACCCTATAAGCGGGAATTTGATGGCGTTGATGTGTGTAATAGGATGTTTGTGGGTTAACGTTGTAAGTGAAATGCTGTGACATTCTTCTCCTTCGCTTTTTAACATATATGTATATTGGCTCAGCTCTCCTTGTCTGTCTCACGTTGTCTTGTCATTTTCGTTTCTCTATCGCTAGTTTTTGTTGCTGCTTCGTCTATTTTATTCTCCTTTATTTATTATTTCATTTATTGTTTATAAGGTACAATGTAGTTCTTATAATGTACAACGATGTCCCACAAAACTGAACAAACAGTTTGACTGTGGAATCAAAACCATACTAATATTACAAATGCGAAAGTAACTCTGTCTGTCTGTTGCCTTTCCACGCCTAAACCACTGAACCGATTTAGATGAAATTTGGCATGGGAATAGTTTAGGTTCCTGGGAATGACATAGGATTTTTATACCGGAATTCCCACGGGATCCGGAATTACACGGGAAAAACCTCCCATGCGAACGAAGTCGCGGGCAAAAGCTAGTTATAATATATATTTAACTTATGTACATTATTAATAGACTTAAAACACAACAATAACATTAAAAGTAGTTTTTTAATTTAAATTTGAGGGTGTGGGGACTTTCCGTAGCATCATTGTCGCGAGTTATTGGTAGAAAGAAAGATAACAAAATAATGTATTGACAATATAATAGAACATTATAAACATTTAGCCTTACACACTTAGCCTTTTTGCCCCACCTATGTCGGGATCGACTTCCTGTCTTTTTTTATTGAAAATAGGTTCGCGTTTGACCACCATCTCACCTGATGGTAAGTTATGATGTGGTCGAAGATGGAGCACGTTTACCTAAAAGTAACTTGACATAAAGACTCCTAGGTTATAGCTATCGGGAAACACAGACTCCGGCAGGGAACTCCACTCCTTAGCCGTACGCACAATGAAGGTATTCCCAAAACGTTTTGTGCGTATGTGTGGGATGTCCACCATGTAACGATGACGCTTCGCCGTTTGTCTTGTAGTCCGATGATGGAACGGGCTTGGCGGAATTAGACTGTGGTATTCAATCGCAGACTCCCCGAAATGTAACCGATAGTCTAACTGGATGTAACTGAGAACTAGTGTTGTACATGGAGTGACTGCTAGGTAACACGGTGGTACCCTTTGGAAACACTGGTGTCCGAGTTTCTGGTTTCTGACTACCCGTAATGACTGTCAAAAGATACTGACTGACTGACTGACTGACAAATGATAGCCGGGCTCAACAGCCATACATTCTTTCTGATGCACGGAGGTATCTTCTAAAGATGGTCATTATTTAGCCACAAGCTCCTCAATTAACATAACGGAAACTTATAGGTTGGGGAAAAGTTTCTTCTCATTTTTTAAGAAAATTCAAAACATTTTTTAATATAGTTTATTTACATTTAACTAAGGTATGTAAATGTGCGTTTTTTTACTTATTTTGATTTTTTTACAGAGTAGTAGAGAAATGCGTAACCAATATTCGTAAAGTAAGTTACTTTAATTTTAGGTTAATAATCGGTGGTGTTTTTCGGTTTAGAATTATCGTATGTTATGGCTTATCCTCATGCTGTTTCTTTATTTTTTATGGTTTTTGTATTTTGCTTCCATTGAAGCTTCGAATGCGTTATAATAATCGGCATGGTTCAGATAATATATTTGTGAATTTAGCTTACAATAAGTCAATATATTCATGCTATTTATTTGTTATGCATGGATGTGTGTTTGTTTTCATATATTTAACAATTTCTCTACTAACTAGGATTTTTCTTATAACAAAAACCTATTATAACCTACTAAACTATTACCTGCGGTTACCCCGCAGGTAATAGTTGCGTAACACACTTACAGTAGGAATCAGTTTCATTATGCTAAATCAACAACACTCACTGCGATATTTACGTTGTTGAGCAGACCAATATTTCGAACATATGAAGCAATGGATTAGCAATATACGTCAAAATCATTCAGATCTTGATTTATAGTGTGTTACGTAATTATTGCGATGCTTATTATATGGTGACGTTTAGAAGTAGCTTAGGATGTATGTAAATGATAAATAAGTGCTTTTCGTACTTTTCAGCTTCCCAAAAGATGGTAACATAAAAAAGGAATGGATTGATGCCACAGGCATGCCACCTAACTGGTACCCTACAAAAAATAGCACCATATGCTCGGTTCACTTCAACGCAGAAATGTTCTAGTCTCTAAAGAAAAGTCGCAATTCCAAAATTAAGAGTGCAACTGATATTTGCAGAAGTGTGTTAAATTTTATTTTATTACTGATAGCTATTTTCATGATTTAGGGTATTCATAAAATCAGTCATTCAACTTTTCAGGATTCTATACAACCTATACGGCTGGTATGTTCCGATCAAGAGCGTAATGTAAGTTAACATCGACTTCTATTTGACCTATCACTATGATAATTAAATATTAAGATTTAAGTCGAAAGCGCCAGGGTAGCCCTTAATACTTAGTAGGTAGTACTTAACCCTAGATCACTAAATATTAGTCTCACAGGCGACACGGCCCCGACGCATTCGCTGTTTAAGTAAGTTCCCGACACTCCCCCGCCCCACCACGCTCACTACCCTCCTAATTCAGTGTTTTAGTGCCCCGTGCGCATGCATTACGTATACACGTATTTTACTTCCGGAGTTTTGACACATTGTTAGTCTCACGGACTAATGTTTAGTGATTACGCGTGTAAAGTGAGTCAAGGTAAGCTATGAAAAATTTAGTTTATATATTGACTTCTGGTATAAATAAAGTGTTTTTTAATTGATTACAAAGCACGATCAGCCGGACATTAACTCCAGCACGAAGAAACCCGAAATAAGGCGAAAGGGTACGTCAAACTACGAAATAGACCTCTCTTTGAAGGACTACTACTACTAGACGGATAGACCAAATAGATAAAAAAAAATACCTAATACGCGTAACATATTTGACTTTAAATTTTAAATTTATTTTTTTTGTTATTGTTCATACTTTTCTCGGAAAAAAATCGAATATATCCTCTTTATTTTTGCAATAATTTGCTTACTGCTTTCAAATAACTGGACCGATTTAAATATTTCTTTTACATTATTATAGAGAATTTATTGCTTTATAAAATTTAAATTCAAAATTTTACAAAATTATTACTTACGTGCCGTTAAATCAATAATACTATATTATTACATTCGCGCTCGGCGCGCGCGCTCGCTCATACGCTAGGACCAGTCTCACCCTAGCGTTCGCACGGGGAGGCTGTGTCGCATGTTAGCGCGCCCCGCTCTTTAAACTTTGCGTCAAAGAGTAAACAGCGTAGATAGTACGTTTGGTACAGTGGTACGGTTGAGCTATTTAAAAATGGGACATTTCGTTTGCGCTTGGACGTATGTGAATATTTAGTTTTAGTGTTGATTGCGAGTGGACTAAACTAAATGTTAAGTAAATAAAGATAGATAGATTTTATATTTTAGTTTTTATTGTTTCGTAGCCAAATGATACAAACCATTTTTTCTCCAAGTCAATTGTTTGAAATATTATTATTATTTAGCCTGCACTGTCCCACTGCTGGCAAAAGCCTCCCTTCATTCCTTCCAATGGTCCCGGTTGTGCAGCAATTCTTTCCAATTCTCAAGGAAGACATCAAGTTCGTCCCGCCATCTCCTTCGTGGTCTGCCGCGACCTTGTGTCCCTGTTTCAGGGCACCAATCTTGAGGTTTACGGGCCCACAGCTCGTTCGGCATGCATATCGTTCGTTTGAAATATATTTATTTATTTTATTAACACTATGAAAAACAAAGTTGAAAGCAAAACTGCTTGCTACTATGCTGCCGCCATAAGCTAAAAGGACGCATCTACATGAAGTACGAAACGGAGAAAAAAAATAAAACGTGTTTTAAAAATTAAAAAATTCGCTGTGCGAAAGGAAATAAACCTTATCATAATTTTTTTATGCAAAAGTGTGTATTATTGTTTGATCTTTCAGAAATTATATGACAATTTTAATTAATTTAATTTTATGTATTAATTAAACAACTTTTTCCTTTTCTTTTTAGCAAAAAAAATATAAGTAAGTAAGTTTTACTGCAATGAAAAGACGCTTCTGGCTAGAAACGTCCTTTCAACGTAGTATTTTTTTAAACGCCTTTCCTACTTAGTGATGATGTGTTACCAGGTTCTAGTTAACTAAATAAAAAAGACGCTAATAGCCATTTGCTGCTTTTCAACTTAGTAATACTAATACTCATTTAACTTAAACAATACCTGCCCATTGTGGGATCCCTAACAAAACATCTTATGTTATCAACTGAAGTACATTTTAACACGATAATTATCTTGTATTAAATAAAACACAAAGTATGAGAAACTGACTTATATTTTTTTATAAAAAATAGCAATTACACACCTTTCCCAACATTAAGTTTTAAACTCTTAAAAAATTAATGATTAAGTATAAATAAAACTACCTAAATTTGTACTAATTATAGTAAACATTAATAATAATTATCACAGCTTTGTAAGGAATCTCTTAAAATGAATAAATTTTCGACATAAACTTGAGTGAGATCAAACTAACACTACGACTTATAATATTTCATGAATTTTTTTCATGAAATATTACGCTTAAAACTATCCAAAAACAAAAATAATCAATATTATCTAAGTATAATTTAATAAGTTTGAACGTTAACACAGTAATCAGAGCTTTGTGTGTATATTTGTATTATAAAGAGGAAAGAAAAGCAAAAGGAAAAATTTGATTGTTTGCATTGAATTGGCTCCGAAACTACTGGACCGATTTCAAAAATTCTTTTTCCATTACAATTTTTCATTATCCCTGATGAACATATGCGATAGAATATTTTCAAAAATGTTAGGGATCCGTATGATATTAAGAGGTACAATTTGTTTGTGTGAAGAGTTAGACATTTAAATCAAAACTAAGATGGTGCCAGAATAACCAAAATAAAATGAAAATGGACATCTTAGCCGAGCATCACAAATCTAAAGATTTAATACAGATAAATTGAATCCAGGACCGGGCATACCTGTGAGTGTAGCCGGGCAACATGAATCTGCTCCCGTAGCTAACTTGTTTGTAAAACATTTTAAAATTGATTCTACTTATAATCCAACATCGCAGATATTGGATACTGAGGATTTTGTGATGGAATTAAATGTGAGATTCTCAGCGAAAAGTGTCGCCACTGTAATAAAAAGCATGATAAGGGGCAAATCTCCAGGGTATGACTACCTCTGCCAAGAGTGCTGGCGATGTTTTACTCACTCTCTTTAAGTCACTCTCATCTGCCCACCAACTTAATGAAAACGATAGTTGTACCCGTTGTGAAAGATAAGACCGGGGAAGCATCAGATCAGTCTTGGCCAAGGTACTAGATAATTTTCGTGATAGATATATGGCGACTCGTATCGAATTGCATGATGCACAGTTTGGGGAAAAACCTGGTCTATCTAAAGAATCTGCCATACTGTCGCTTAAGCAGACTGTCCAGTACTACACGTCTAGAAAAACGCCTTGTAACGCGTGTTTTCTAGACCTTTCCAAGGCGTTTGATCTGGTGTCGTATGACTTGCTGTGGCAGAAGCTTATGAATGATACGTCCGTGGATAAGGAAGTCATATCAATACTTCGGTTCTGGTAAAACAATCAATGGTAATCAAAAAATGGTAAAAATTGTGTCAGATGGGCAGGATCGTTGTCGGATAAATATAGGCTGAATTGCGGAGTGAGCCAAGGTGGCTTGTCATGAACCGATTGATCGTTGAGCTCTGTAGCACTTATCAGGTTTGTCACGTGGATGGAACCAGCGTTAAAAATATTAGTTATGCTGATGATATGATGCTGCTGAGCCTTTCGATCAATGCGATGAGAAGTATGTTTTCGATGTGTGAAAGGTACGCGGAGATCCATGGGCTTCGATACAACGCGAAAAAGAGTGAGTGAGCTACTAGTCTTGTAAGGCAGGCACAAGTTCTATCCGATTGTGCCTCAGTTAAAACTTTGCGATATTGCATCAAAGCAAGTCACTGCTTTCATGTATCCGGGCCACTGGGTTTCTGAAGACCTAAAAGTCGGTCTGGACACTGAGCGTGAGCGTAGGGCGTTGTCTGTTCGTTAGGACTACGCTGTTTACAGTGTATTGCCATTCTTTCTACATATGCAGTCTGTGAGTTATCTACACTCAGGAGGCATACAACTTCCTGCGGGTACAGTATAATAATACGTTCAAGGTGTTGATGGGGTTGCCGCGCTACTGCAGTGCTTCGGGCATGTTCGCCAACGCGGGCTTAGACGATTTTTATGCTATCATGCGTCAACGATGCACTTCCATCATGCGCAGGGTACGTGTCAACCCCAACAGCATTCTAAATTCGATAGCAGACAGATAAGACAGCCCTTTTTTGGGACATTGGGTAAACCTACATGCCAATGTGGTGTAGTTGTTAAGTATTTTATTTTATGTTTCTGGTAGCTTCTAAGATTTGTTTGTATACTAACCCAAATGGATCTAAAGTCTGAAATAAAAGATTATTTATTTATTAAAGCACGAAGGGCCGCGTGCGTTTCTCTGACTGCCTGGACGCAACTGAAGGGCGGTATTCTAACCGCGAGCCCCACTTCACCCCATATAACTAGCAATACTAAGTAGAAAGGGCACAATTGCCACTTGCGCCTGCTTATTTTTCATAATACTAAGTTAAAAAGGCACATCTACGCAGAACAGTCTTTTCTTCTTATGACTATGCAGAAGTGTCTTTTAATTGTATGAAGAATTAAATATTTTGTAAAAAAATAAGACGTTTCTACTGAAATGCGTCTTTTCAACTTAGTGTACGTCAGAAATGTCTTTTCTATTTAGTAATATTTAATAAATATGGCAGATACGTCTTATTTAACAGTGAGATTCATAGGGTTCTGTTTAATTTATACGAAATATAAAAATACTGGCAGATGCCATTTTTTTTTCTGATTAAGAATATATAGATAACTCAATTTAGAAAAAAATGTTAGATGCGTCTTTTTTCCTTATGGCGGCAGTATGGAACTCTTCATGGGCGAGTCCGACTCGCACTCGGACAGTTTTTTATTAGGGCTCCGTAGCAGAATGACTTGAATGACAAAAAACGGAACCCTTATAGTTTCGATATGTCTGTCCGTTTGTCTGTCTGTCTGTCTGTCCGTCCGTTCGTATGTTACAGCCATTTTATTCCGAAACTATTAAGAATATACATGTGAAACTTAGTACATAGATGTATTCTGTAAACCGCTTTCTCATTTTAAGAAAAAAATTAAAATATATTTAAAATAAAGGGGGGTCCCCATACATGGAACTAGAACTGAAAATATATTTTTTTCATGAAACCTATGCGTGTGTGGTATCCATAGACAGGACTTTAAAAATGATATAAGGGTTTCTAAAACCACTTTTTCATAAAGTCAATAGTTTAAAAGACATAAGCTTCCAAAGTGGTAAAATGTCTGTGTCTCCCCTCTAACTTCTATAATAATGGAGTGAAAAATCTAAAAAAAATATATTTCTGTAGACCTTAATGTAAACTTTCAACCAAAATTAGTTTGAATGAAATCGGGTCAGCAATTTTTGAGATACAGCATATTTTCTAAAACCGCAAATATAACTTTGTAATTCATACAAACACTATGAAAAACCAAGTTATTTAGCGTAGTTGTAAAAATGTAAATAAGCTAGTTTTAAAAAAAATTGTAGGTTTTTTTTTATTCGTCAAATAAATATACATAATTATTATATTATTGTAGTTACTACGGAACCCTTCATGGGTGAGTCTGACTCGCACTGGGTCAATTTTTTTAGAACATAAAAAAAAATTACCAATAATTAAACCGACTCCCAAAAAACACTGCAAAGTGAAAAATAACTAACCACATTCAAGTAATCGAATGACGAAATACTTATTATTTCTACTTATATATTGAGTAGTTCCAGTGGCCATCTGTTGTATTCATCATCAGGTCCACTTCACAAATTGTGTTTTTCGAATGCAACTACACAAGTTACTATAAAAAATACTCAAATCACTATAGCTGTGCCTATAATATTTGAAGAGTTTCCTCGATTTCTCCAGGATTCCATCATCAGATCCTGACTAAGTGACAATGGGACCAATTTCGAAGTATACCCTTTCAAACAAAAAAAGAATTTTCCAAATCGGTTCAGCCGTCTTTGAGTAATCGGTGAAAATACATTACAAAAAATATATACGCGTCAAATTGATAACCTCCTCCTTTTTTGTCGTCGGTTGATAAAAGCGTTATTATTTATTTTCACAAAAACAAATTGATATTTTTTATATTTGGATTCACTCTAACTACAATAACTGTACTCACTAAAGAATATTTTGTTCTCAAAACAAGCATTGCAAATGTTCTGAGTCCGACTATATTCAATCGATTTCATGATGATAAAAGCTAATAGGTAGCGACAAAAATGCTTCGAACGTATCTGCGTCCGGTGATACCTATGACGTTCGGGGGAGCGCGCGGGCGCTCGGGGTGGTCAGCACTGGCCGCTTGTTTCACGTTCAATGCTCAAGGACGTTGGGCAATCCTTTCACCATAATACATTTCTATAACAGTACCAAAGGAGCCGTTGATACTGTCGACCAGATTTGTTCTGGTATGAGCTGCAATCGCAAAACAAATAGATGGCCTCAGTGCATATTTTATAATATGCTGAACTTATGTATGATCAATGCGTATGCCATTTATGTATCTAACATGGTACGGCAACGACAAAAACCGCTGAAACGCAGAGCATTCATACAAAAATTGGCCGACGATCTCATTGAGCCATGGTTGCGGGAACGGTATAACACTGTAACTTTGAGAAAGAATATCAAGGCCAGTTTCAAATATATCCTGCAAATTGAAGATGTCGTGGCTAGTACTTATCAAACACAGCCAAACAAACGAAAAATTTGCGCATTTTGCCCATATCAGAAGCACAGGATGACCAAAGTGTCATGCCACTCCTGCAGGAAGGCCATTTGTGGCGAACATACCATTCTTGTCTACTCAGACTACCAGGATTAATATTTTTAAAGTGTCTAATAGTTTTTAAGAAGTCTTAATAAATGTCCTCTCATGTTACCTATTTTTTTAAAATTAATAAATGTAATTTCAATAAAAATATTGATGTTTCATTTTGTTAGTCCAAATGACTACTGTTTAGTGACTGTGTAACTCTAAAATATGTTTAGTGAGCTAGGGTTAATAATAATTATGTAATGTTATGTTCTTAATAATATGTTTATTGTTATTGTAATATTTTCTGGACATGCCATTTTTTATTTGGTTCATTTTCAGGTGCCCAAAAAATTTGTACAATAATAAATGGAAGAATCGATAACTTTCCGATTTAGTCAATCACTAGCGTATATGTAAAATAAATTGCTTTTGCACAGCACAACGATAGCGACTGATGTTTTTGTGTGGGTAAATTCTACGGTGCATGGTAAATACACGCTGTGTTTGACGGAATAAGGTTTATTATTGATTGTATAGTACGTTCTGATTTAAGAAATGCGGGTGTGTGCGCGAGTGCGTATCTATTGATTTTATTAAACTGCATGTGTAGTTGTTGCCCCGCCCAGCGCCTAACTGGAGACACACGGTTCCGATATAATTTCGTCTGTTGACCAAATCTACTTATTTATTTTATCTATCTTGCAGGATGTCAGCTATCTACTTACCAAATTTTATTCAGATCCGTTCAGTAGTTTTTGCGTGAAAAAGCTACAATATATAATACATCTCCACAAACTTTCGCATTTTTTTTTATTTTTTGTAAATTAGTAAGTAAGATAGTCAAACGCGAGTAAGTTTATTGTTCTTTAAACAAAGTTAAAATCAAGTTCCAGTTGCTTAGTTCCCGGAAGATAATCGTTACAAAACTAACTAGTCCCTAAAGCTTTGTTTTCCTAGGAAAGCGGTGCCGTCATATAGCGGCCGTAATATTACGGACGCAAAAAGACGGCCGTCATTACGGTGACGACATGTGGAAAGTTCCACGGCCGTTTTATCACACTGTCTGCTTCATCGCTATCTAGTGTATTACATTCTC
Organism: Tholera decimalis; assembly: GCA_943138885.2. Classification (NCBI taxonomy): domain Eukaryota; kingdom Metazoa; phylum Arthropoda; class Insecta; order Lepidoptera; family Noctuidae; genus Tholera; species Tholera decimalis. Next base: position 10,857,425 of record OW964567.2, on the reverse strand, counting down.
TTTGGAAACGTTCACGAAACCATCTGACACCGACAAGACGGCCGTCATGCAAATGGCGGCACCGCTTTTTGACGTTACGGTGTCAGTTACCGCTCTCTAGGAAACCGCGCCATTTTGTTTACATAGACAACGTTCTAGTGACGTCATTCACCGCTGTATAACGGCCGCTATTTGACGGCACCGCTATCCTAGGAAACCAAAGCTTAAGTAAAGCTACCTACAAACGATCACGGAAGCATTTCACATGGTAGCCGCACATACCATGCATTACAGCTATCGACACACGCCAACGAAGACAAGTAGAATTATACTACATGAATTGTTCATTAATCTGCCCGTATGTGCCCGTAATAAGTAGGGTACGCATATTAAGGTAACTTACGCATGGCTACTGTGTAGGGTCTGGATATGTTTTTGGATAATTTAATTACAATCACGTCACTAAAATCAAAAGTCAAAGTGTACGTGTACGTGTTTATAAACACAAACATACTATTATCAACCGACGACCAAAAGAGGAGGTTATCAATTCGACGCGTATATTTTTTTTTTTTTTTTTTTTTTTTTATGTATGATCATCGAGTACTCGAAGACGGCTGAGCCGATTTGGAAAATTCTTTTTTTGTTCGAATGGGTATACTTCGAAATTGGTACCATTATCACCAAAGTCAGGATCTGATGATGGGATCCTGGAGAAATCGAGGGAACTCTTCAAATATTATAGGCACACCTATGGCGTTTTGGGTATTTCTTAAAGTAACTTGTGCAGTTGCTCTCAAAAAGTACCATTTGAGGAAGTGGAACTGATGATGAAGACCACAGATGGCCGCCGAAACTACTCAATAATAAGTATTAAGTGGATTGCGATTCGATTACTTGAATATGGATGTTAAGCACTTTATGCTCGTCACAATGCATATGGTGATGTAGAGCTGATGGTGAAGTACCAGGAGAACTCCTCAACAATTAACGGCCCAGCATTGGGAAAAGCAATATTTTGTAAAAGGTTATAAGTAGTTGACATTTAGGCTCTTGTAACTAGGTAAATTAAAAATCATCCAACTAAAAAGAGTGAAAAAAAAAACTTTTTAACAAAAAATTAAACCGACTCCCAAAAAACACTGCAAAGTGAAAAATAACTTTAATTTCTGAAGTCGGTGCCAAAAACGAAAAAACAAAACTAAAGACACCGACTACCGAAATTAAAGTTATTTTTCACTTTGCAGTGTTTTTTGGGAGTCGGTTTAATTTTTTGTTAAAAAGTTTTTTTTTGATGCTTTATGCTAGTTTGTATTTTAAGTATTTTAGTACATAATTATGTATATTAAAGTTATAAAATAAATGATGGTAGCCAAGAGTAGAATGTCCTGTATTTATTATTTGTCTTCAAATGAAGGAATGAAATACCTAAAGGTATTCTCGAGGAAAAGCAAGGTAAACTAAACTACATTCTGAGCTAGTGTTAGTAACATTCTTTTAAAAAAGCCCTTGAAGACCACGTCCGTAAGAAACACTGAAACATGTGTCACATATTTGTACTTTTGTTATGCATGGTACTTACTTTTTTATATAATAATTATTTATTTTCCTCAATCTGTAATAGATCTGCATCTAATGTTCTATTTTTCGAAATAAATGTATTTAAACCAACCTGATTTTAGTACAATAGGTTTCGTTTTGAAAAACAAATGAATAACTTCATACCAAGGAAGTAAAAGTTATAAGTAAATAAGTTGTATTTAAAAACGTTTTCTTTAAATACAACTTATTAACTTGCTTTTCATAGGCGTTTTGTGTATACTGATCGGTGCAAAAATAATTTATTTGAATTAGCGGGTAGAGCTCCGGCGCAATCTCACGGCGGCTTGGAAAACACAGCTGTCGCAACCGAGGGCTGGGCACGCCGCAATCGTGGCGATAAGTCCCCTCTTTGAGGAGTGGCTAGAGAGACGCCACGGCGTCCTCATCTTCCGCCTTACTCAGGTACTGACCGGACATGGCTGTTTCGGGAGGTACCTGTTTCGAATAAAGCGGGAGGATACGCTCGGATGTCGTCATTATGAGGACCATCTGGAGGACACGGTGGAGCATACAGTGGAGGTGTGCCCTGCTTGGGCGGAGCACCGCCTTGTCCTCGTCGAGGCGATCGGTGGCGGCGACCTCTCGCGCCCGGCCTTGGTTCAGACAATAGTGTGGAGCAAGAGGGAATGGGATGCAATCGTCTCCTTCTGCGAAGCAGTCATGCTAGCGAAGGAGAAGGTCGAACGCGCGAGGGAGAGGCAACTCTATTCCTCGCGCCCCAGCCACCGTGGGAGACGCTCCGATTTCCAGCCACCGTAGGCGCGGGCCTGCAGACGGCGAGCAGGGGTCGCTCACCGTCTGGTAAGGATCCGGCTCGGCTCGGCGGCGCATCGTGTTCCACGCGCGCTTCAAAGAGCTGTTAACACCAGTGACGGGGCCTCATAGGACCATTGCCTGCCAGGGTTTGCGGGAAAGTTCTATGGAGATACCGCGGCTCCGGAACTTTAGGGCAGTCGAAGGAACAGGGTGGGTTTTTAGTCAGTAGAAGTCTGACACACCCTTCCGCTTAACCCCGAGCGGAAGAAGTCATTCGATGATATTCCCACCTAGGAAAAAAAAGGAAACGTATCTTACGGAGTAATATTTTTACTCGTAAATAGTCTACATATTCTTAATATACACCACCAACCAAACCAACCATACCAACCAAAATATTTGCACTTAGTATAAAAGCTCTGCGATCCACTCGGCTTCAAATCTACATCTCGCACAAGTCCTAAGATTATTCCTGTGTGTTTCTAATCGGTATTTGAGTATAACATTCGTTCTGCCTGCAGTTTCGATTACCCTTTTAGGATTTGAATGTGTGGAATACTTACTTACCTAGTACCAAGACCTTTAAAGGTAGATAGACAGATAGATGAAGTTAGAGGTTTCTTGCCAATTCTTCTCCATAGAAAACGAGCAATTTCGAACCGTGCCCTAACTGCTGACGTTTTGTAAGTGCCCATGTAGGCCTGTAGCCATGTAGGTATTTGAAATAAAAAATTTTGAGTTTGAGTTTGAGAGTTTGATGACATGGTTGGACATAGAGGGTAAGCGGCTGGTTGATGCGTTGCGTGTCGCGGGTTAAATTCTCGTAACCCGGGACAACTATTTGTAGGTTATACAAATATTTGTTCTGGGTTTGTCTTTGTAAAATGAACTCACCATTCAGGAGAAGTTCCTGATGTAGGAGAATGTTTTTGCACACCAAAACAAACATTTATTTTTTTAATAAGGTAATAATAATGACAGTAGTTGTTATAATTTTGTCTGCTACAATCTGGTGAACAAAGCAAAAACTTTTTTCTTAAAAGCGATTTTTTGTATTACTTTTTGAGCATTCTGAGGTCGTACTGCCAGTTTTCATTTTGTTCAAACACAAACTTCATGGTATCTTTTTCGTATTAGTGTTAAAAATCAAATAAAAAAAAAATCAACTGATTACAAAGGCTTTCTATATAGGGACTCAGTTTCTGCTTTGTTATGGTATGAATATGTGTAAAGATGCATTTGATCTTAAACTTGGCAGTTTTTGTTTAAGATGGCAACTTTTATGCACCACCCTACCATACAAAAATACTAGACAAATAAAATTATTGTTGTAGGAATTTATAAATAGAGAAGACTAAAATAAGAGTTTATAATAACAAAAACAAAAACAACTCTAAATCTATTCTGCTGACCGTACATTAACCGCTACTCGCTGTCTAATCTCGCACGGCAAGTTATTTGCGTGTTACTATCTCACGCACGCACTGGTCGCTTGTTTTGCTGACGCTACTACCATACGCGTCTCTTGCTATCTGTACCGCGGAGAAAACAGATAGAAATACCCTTTCTAAAACACTTAGTACTAATTTACATTTGTTGGGAATTAGTTTTATGGTGCAGTTAATGTTTGTAAAGAAGGAGGGTATTGGGCGAATGGCTTGCTGATTATTGTCCACTTATTATACACTCCAATTGTAACAATTATTACTTACGTGAGAGCCTTTACTTTTTTCCTAATTTATCCTGTATCATGTGTGCATCTTTAGAAATACCCATACCCGAAACATCTATATTATTTCGCGTTTGATCACCATCTCACCTAATAGTAAACGATAATGTTGTCGAAGATGAAGTACGCTAACCTAGCAGTAATCTATTCACTTTTGACTTAAAGACTCCGACAAAGAATTCCACCAATTAGCTGTAAGCACAATGAAAGTATTCCTAGAACGTTGTGTGCGTATGTGTGGGATGTCCATCATCTCACGATGGCGCAACGCTGTTTGTCTTAGAGTCCGGTCATTGTCATAATGGACAAATGACCAACCATTTTTTCCAGTACAGGAATCGAACCACTGACATCCAGCGCAGCAGCCAATCGCTCAACCACTATGCCAACTGTGTCGTTAAACAAACACGACAACATTGCTCACATAATAAAAAGTTGATGACTGAAATAGTGATGATATTGAAGTTATGTTTATTTATATATAACGTGTAATTTAAAGGGTATATACATACCAAGTGCAAGGCTTTTTTGGATGATAATAAACGATATGGCAAGGGTTTTCTAATCCTATGTGTACATGTGCGGAGCATATTAGAAATTTCGAATACATTGATACCAGAGACCGAATTTTTCAAATTAAGAAGAACGAAGCAACGAATTAGGAATTCCTAATTCGTTGGAACGAAGAGAATTATCGTTTTATTGGTAAGTGACGTGGAAAGTGATGACCCTCATAGTGCTGTGACACGTTTGTTGTTACTGGTATTCAAGAAACATATGAAACCAATAATTTGGGGTCAATTCTGTGAGTCACTTATTTTGAGCTGAAACTTTGCATAGAGACTCCATACCAGATGTTGTCTTTAGTCCTTTTGGATAGATATGGGGTTTCCGTTACACGTTGTATATACAAGTTGTTTTTAAAACTGCTCGGTAATATTTATAGGTGTTTCTGTATGTAATGTGAGAAACTATTGCAAATACACTTACCATCAAGTGAGATGGTGGTCAAACGCGAGCCTATTAACAATAAAAAAAAATGAGTGTGGCACTCGGGGACTGCCACGGTAAAGCTATTGCATAGCATTTTTTATCAACTTATGCAATTATAATTATTTATTTATTTTATTTGTGCAGTATTTTTTTCATCACTTTCTTCATTAATAAATGCACTTTGTTTATTCATATTTAAAACACTTTATACACTAATATTACGCGTACAGCTATTCACTGTTGTACATAGATGATAGATACCTACACACCTATATACTTTCTCACAAACAGCTGCTTACGTATTCGTCCGATTTCGGAGCAGCTCGTCTCGATCCGTGCGAGCTTTGTACAGTCGTACCATATACATACACGTTAAGGTTCAACTAGTCACGGGCTCGAACTCACTCGTGGACTCAGTTATGAGCAGTTAGCAGCTAGTCTACACGCATACGACTAGTCGCAATCACACAAACACCGTGCCGAAGTCTGCCGAACTAAACGACGTTAGACGATGCATGGCTTTCAACGCCGCACCACTGTGCCGTTGGAGTAGGGGGTGTTAGGTTTATTTTCGTTACGGAATTTCTTAATTTGGTCGCCGCGCTCAAAGCCCGCGATAAAAGCTATGCAATAGCTTAAATATAAAAAATTAATAAATAAAATTAAAAAACCCGACTGCAACCTTATACTAAAACTAACTGAAAAGCTAATAAAAACAACCCTTTTTTAAATTAAATAAAAGTTGGAAGCAGGCGGGGCCCATACCATTATTATAGTTTCAAACACAAATGGGTCCCGCCTGCTTCCAACTTTTATTTAATTTAAAATGGGCTTGTTTTATTAGCTTTTCAGTTAGTTTTAGTATAAGGTTGCAGTCGGGTGTTTTAATTTTCTTAATTACTTTTTTTTGTTTCCAGCTTTTTAGTTTACAAATGTGAAAGATTTCGCAGACGATTTAGTTCTTGACACGTGTTTTTTACGATTTGTCACTTTGAATTACTTTTAACCATATAAGTTGTATATATGTTTGTAATCACCTTTTAAAGTCCTTTATTTTGATACCCCACTCGATAGGTTAGGAGAAAAAAAATTTTTTTTTGAAAGCATTATATGGCGCCAAAAATCCGCCATTTTGGTTTTTTTTATGTTGATATACCCAGTGTCACTTTCACAGTTAATACGAATCTAACGATACCTCTCAAGCTAAAATCCATCGAGCCGTTCAGGCCACAGAGCGTGCCAAACAATTATACATACATACATACATACTCTCGAAAAACATAACTCCTTCTGGCGCAGTCGGGTAAAAAATAGACTCAAACGCAGCTTAGCAATGTTTTACAAACATCACTTTCCATGGAGTTTGATACAGGTGATGGCATCAAATCCGCTCCCATATGGTAGACTATGGCTCATTTCCTCGCATTGAGAGGAGACGTCTCGCTCAGCGGGAACATTTAACAGATAGAACAGTTCTTATGTTCATTGTTTGCTTAATTCATATCACACCTGAATTTAAATATTTACTAAAATACTAGCTTCTGCCCTCGACTTCGTTCGCGTGGAAAGTATTCCCATGTAAATCCTGATCCCATGGAAATTGCGTGATAAAATGCCTGTGTTACACAGGATGTCAACTATCTACTCACCAAATTTCATTCAGATCCGTTCAGTAGTTTTGCGTGAAAGAGTAACAAACATCCATACATCTATACATCCATCCTCACAAACTTTCGAATATATTATAATATTAGTAGAATGTATAATTAATATAATTAATTCAATGCAAAATTTTAAAAAGTTCCAAGAATATTCATATTTTGTTTTAAAATATGAGATATGACACAGGTCGGTAGCAGTTAAGTAAATATACATTTAACACAAACTTAGACAAACCATTTGTACACGCAGTTATTTCAATAACGAAAGGGTCCAATTTCGTATAAATTATGGCGTGAAATGATATTAGTATTGTAAATAGCATTGCTTATAGTACACCTAAGTTGTTGGACTGTGCAATCAGATGACTGGACAATGCAGCGACTAAAAAGACATAGATATGTTGTTGCCACTAAAGATATTTATCCAATGAATGTTCTATAATTCTATTAAAGCAAAAGATTATTTGTTTTGCTTTTAAAAACAATTTTTGAACGATGTATTTCTTGGCGTATAATATGTAAGATATTACGTATCAACTGTTTTTTACTAATGAGGTTTTCATTCATTTAACAAAATTTAAAGTCAACGAAGATTGATACCCATAGGAAAGAATAAAATTAAAACTTAGTATATATTGATATCGTGTATTGTTTATACAATTACCTGTAACAACACAATGAATTATTGCTAGTCTATAAAATAATATCTCGTTTACTATTTGCCACAGTCATTTGTTTTGATTAATTCCATTTCCAAATTCTTTACAACCAACATCGACTCCACCCCACCAAAATTCTCGCATAGAGCTACTGATAAATCGGCACAAGTCTGCGCACATTACAATTAGACCGAATCTGTAAGGACATAAATAATGTAGACGTTTAATAAGTGATCCCAGCATACTTGCATATAGCGGTCCCGTTCTGATTGTACCTGATATGGCACGAATCAGACTTATTACTCTGATTGTGGCTGAAAACTTGCTCGAAAGAATGTTTTGTATCAACAGCTTTGTTGAGAATGGGCGGTTTTGACTTGTGAATGTTGGTCTCAGAAGTTGTTTAGTTTCTTGAGCAATAAGTAAGTTTGGTAGTTATTGCCATGGTAGTATTGTGAAGCTGAGATTGTATGGTAAATTTTCTTAAAACTCGCCAAATTTGTTTAGTTTAATATTAGGAAAATAAAAAAGTTAAGACAATGAGCTCTCTCATTTGATAAGTCATCTCATTTGATGTGTTCCACCTCCGAGTTTATTCACAAAATTCTTAATTTGTACCCAACTCCAATTGAAATGGTATAACAGCGCAACGCAATAAATTTTATTGCCCTGATTTGATTTAATTAATCGCTTGAGCTACCTGATCCCTCGCTCAGTGCAGGGGCGAGCAGTGCGCACGAGACATCTATTTGCTACCAGCCATCGCAGAACAAATTCTGGTGATCGCTCGCCGCTGCATCGTTTGGTTTATACATACAATGAACATTTTAGTGCAATCGACATTTTACATCTCAGTAAAACTAGTTATAAAAATAGTATCATTAAAATACTTAAGTATCGGCAGAATGTTCCGGAAGTTTAGTTTTTATATCAGTTTTGTTTGGTTATTTTATATTAGTCTCAATAATAATAATTAGTTATTTCTAAATCGCATCATCAGATTGTTTTGTTAGTAAACGTACACAACTACACACTCATACACAAAATAAGAAACTATTGTTAGTACAATGGCTTACATTTTATGTATTAGGCTAAGGTTTGTTTATTGTAATAATTAATAGCGTGGTTGAACAATTCTGCAAATGTCTGCTCACAGATTGATTTAAATTTTTACAGTAATCTGAGGAAAATGTTGTGAAAGTTGTGGGTTGTGTATTAGATAAATTTATAGTTTAATACATTTTTGTTATTTTTTAATACGCAACTGTTAATTTTCCCTACATAAATAAATAAATAAATAAAACAGATTTGGAGCAAATTGGAAATGACTAACACCGACAAACATACAATGGTTTCTATGAGGGTTTGGTTTTTTCCATACCATATCTATTTCAGAAGTCATCATGACACAAATGCAGTAGGTACTCGTAAAACCAACAAAAATGTGGGGAGAGCTTTGATACAGATCGATATTAAAAATATTTTCGATTTTAGATTATTATCATCAGAGATTACGTTTATGACACCAAGAACACAATTCATCCCGGTGGTCTCTATTAATCAATTACCTACTTACTATGGTAAATTGGCATTCTGCATACACCACTCCCAATTATTTGATTGTACCAAATATGGTACAAATCAATTACTGTGTAGATTCCAATGTATAGCTGTGAACTGTTTGGTTATAAATTACTAGCTTCCGCCCGCGACTTCGTCCCCGTGGAAAAAAAAATCCCCCGATTTTGAAACATTCTTCATTACTGCTCCGCTCCTATTGGTGTTAGCGTGATGATATATAGCCTATAGCCTTCCTCGATAAATGGGCTATCTAACACTGAAAGAATTTTTCAAATCAGAACGGTAGTTCCTGAGATTAGCGCGTTCAAGCAAACAAACAAACAAACAAACTCTTCAGCTTTATAATATTAGTATAGATTTGTAAGCCTTGCAAATGATTAATACGTTTAATTTTCAGGTGACCAACTAATCGTTAGAAGTTATTACGATGTTTGATTTAGTTAATAGGTAGCCTTATAATTATTTTCTTGGTATTAATTTACACTGCTTGTCACTAAATAGGGTGGTTAAACTAGAGTGTATCGATATCACTTTCAGTTGGATTGTTGTTAGGTTGTTCTCCGGCCCCGTTTCATAGAAAACACGCAGTTTCATGATCCAATAGTTATCAAGATAATTATGTTTTAATAGTACTTTGTGGGAATAGTGTCAATGTGCTTACAATCCAGGATTGAAATTTACCGGTGGAGTCTTTGTTTTCTGAAAGAAAAATTAAAAGAAAGAAAGACATATCGACCTTCCCAAGCAATATCTCGGTAATGTGCTATTATGGGTTTCATGCTGTTATGTCAAATTCGGCATCTATGGACTAGAATACACCTTAGCAATTTTTTTCAAATCTTTCCTAACGATATTTACAAAGATATTGTGACACACGTGTTTATTGTTGGGAATTTAGACAGAAATATATGTCGGCAAATAACCTGCTATTGAAATTTACGAAAAAAAAAATATTATATTTTATTTAAGTAAGTTGCGTTTACCGGGTTATTGGCGTAAATAATTTTCATTAAATTTTTGGTAAACGTGAATACGTAGTTTTTGTTAAATTTATTTTAATATATGTATTCCGTAATATACAATAACAATGTTATTTAAGATTGGTATTGGCTCATTAATGTACGTAATATTTCAATGATTATGTTATTTATCAATACCGTCTCTAAAATTATTGGTTATTACCACAATAACTCCGTAAAAGCACGTTATGTATCAGCCCTACGATAAAAAGTTAACACCGTAAAAGTCCATAATATAATGTTACGAAATATTTAATGTGATAAAATTACTGCAATAACCCCGTAAGTACTATTACTGTAATATTTTATGTATTTTTTTTTAAGTATTATTTATTTTCATAAATTACCAGGTTTTTAATAAAAGGCATTTCATTTTAACGTCACCGTCATATTCCGCGTAAAAATAGCTTTCATTTAATACACCAATGACTTCAATAGTCCTACTCGTTGAAAGATATTTGATAAAATCAGTAAATCTTTTCTCCTGTAAAATTTTGATTTTTCGGTTACCGAGTTATTGCTTGGGGGGGGGGGGTCGATATGTAAAAAATTGGCCAAGTGCGAGTCAGACTCGCCCATAAAGGGTTAAATACTACTAGTAACTACGTCAAATAACTTTATTTACCTTAATTTTTGTTTTTTTTTTTCTTAAAATTGGAAAACGGGTTACAGGATACATCTACCTACCAAGTTTCAGTATAGTCCTAATAGTTTCGGAATAAAATGGCTGTGACATACGTACGGACGGACAGATAGACAGACAGACATGACGAAACTAGAAGGTGTCCGTTTTTTGCCTTTCGGCTACGGAACCCTAAAAAGATGAGGTCTTTCAAAGTACCTTTTAGGGATAAGTCGCTGATCCTTTTAACGCATCGTCAAACGTGAATATGTTACTTCAAGGCAAGTGAGTATTGCCGAGGTTGTGATAATGTTCTAACCCTTGAATAAAAAAAATACTATGAACAAGCTGCTGCTCACAGCTTTGCTCGCGTAAAAAGGTTTTCCCGGGAAAAAAAAAGTAGCTGTCACTTTCCAGCCCTCGAAAATCTCCACACCAAATATAACATCGACCCGTTGCCCCGTTTTGACGTAAAAGAATGGCAAAGAAATAAACACACTTTTACATGTATAATATTCCTGCCCGTGGCTTCGCCCGCGTAAAAAGTACTTTTCAGCAACGTTCAGTTTATGTCACTAAGTGAGAGGACATAGCATTCTAGAGGTGAAAGAATTAAAAAATCGGATGAGTTGTTTCAGTACTTACGTTTTTCATAAAAACTCAGTCTCAAACATTATCCCTTTATAATATTAGCATGACAGTATAGAAAGAACTAACTTTTGCCCGCGACTTTGTTCGAATGGGAGGTTTTTCTGCATAAATCCCGATCCCGTGAGAACTGTGGAATAAAAAGTAGCCTATATGTTATTCCAGGACGTCAAATTTCATTCAGATCTGTCCAGTAGTTTTTGAGTGAAAGAAGAATAAACATCCATACATCCATTTATTTATAATATTAGTAATATAAGAAGTAAGATGGATTAATGAATATTACCTCGTCAACTCCTATGGCTCAAAACTACCTTCATAGTAATGGTAATTATATGTCTCATTCTGGACCAAAGCTATATTGACTTTGGCTAAACAAGCATAATAACATTGCCTAATTATCTAGTTACATTTTGCTTCAGGCTGTTGCTTAACAACATACCTTTCAACTTATTCGTCAAATTGTAGCAAATATGTTTTGCGAGTCAACAACATCGTGTCGTAATCCAGACGCGCCTCATAGAGCAGTCAGCGTTTATACTTTCATTGTACGAGTACGTACAGCTAAGGAGTGGAATTTCTCACCAGAGTACGAGTTTTTTTCTGACTTGAGGTAACCGTGCTTCATCTTCGACCACATCATCGCTTACCATCACGTGAGATGGTGGTCAAACGCAGACCTACCAACAATAAAAAAAAAAAATCTTGGGAGGAAAGTTATCAAATAACCCCTTACGTTCTGGATGAACTGGAAGGAAGTTTTAGACTTCTACTAACTAAAAACCCACGCATCTTTCAATTGCCCTTACCTTCCGCGACTGCGTTATTTTGGTAAGACATTCCCCCAACCCTGGCATCGCATAACTCGACCAACCACCATAAAGACCGCCATTGTAACCATAGCTTAAACAATATTGTTAATTAGGTATGTTTCAATTTTGGTCTTCAATAAAGTGTATTCTATCCATCTATCTAACCCTAATATCGACAAATCCGTGTACTAATTCAACGATATTATAAAAACTAAGGACATATACGGCATGTGACTGTTCGGTCTAACGCGTACAGCCTTCGATACGCTCAGTTGATCGCAAGTGTCGCTAATGACACGGAAAATATACTGCCAGAACGTGGTGAAAAAATGTCTAGGTTTACAACCGTTATGCTTTTAATTTGTAATGAACAATGGGTACTTGAGGTGCTAATCTCTTATTGAAGAACCAAATCATCAATATTTTTTCACACTTCGATGCTTTGGTGCCAATGGCACGGCAAATGTATCGCTTGTGTGTGAGTGTTTAATGTCATACCTTTAATATTATCTGAAGGGTTAGACGATTAGGAAGAAACATTTAACCTGTAGAAAAAGAAAGTGAAATTTTCCAGTGCTATATAAAGTCTACTATTTTCGTAGTCGCAAAAAGTAGTTCTTGTCATCAACAAAATTCTCCAAATTCAAGTTTATTTAATTTATTTCTACTAATATTTTAAAGCAAACCCGCTGATCTTCGAAAGTACTGAGTGAATTTGGATGAAGTTTGGTATCGAAGTAGCTTAAAGCTGGAAGAAGATTATTGGCTAGGTACTTTTTACTCGACTGCTGTTGGTTATGTTCATAAAGTGAAGCCCCGCGTAATAATATACATATGTACATATATACCTCATTTTGAATGTGAATGCGAGAACACTCAATCTAAGAGTCTAAACTCTTAGATTCGTTTTTTGATTTATAATTACATTGTACTATGTAAAATTTGTGTACATAAGTAACTGTCCTCTCATACCTACAAAAACTGTGTTTTGGAAACATTGTGTAAATCGATAATGTTCTGAAAAAAGTCACCATGGAGTTTCTTGCCGGTTCTATCTGCATAGGAAACGATCAATTTGGACGGTGCACTAATGTCTGACGGTTTATAAGTGCCCATGTAGGCCTATGTGAAATAAAATGTTTTTAAATATATTTTATTTTAAACATGACGTGTAAAAGTGTTATTTATAACCAATTTACAAAATAATATTTCATTTCATTTCATTACAACGCGCGAATATGGCCACCCGTTGTTTGTCGTTTAAAAGCTTTGGTCATTTCTCAGAAAAGCAAGTTTACAATGATGGAGATGACGAATCTCTGTAACTTTACAATATTGCCATTTTTACCTATACTTGACATTTTTAATATATTTTTTTTTACTTATTTTATTTTTAATACTAGCTTTTGCCCGCGACTTCGTCCGCGTGGAATAGTTACTTTGGACTAACGTTAAATTTAACCCCGATTTTGAAGCATTCTTCATTGGCGCTCCGCTCCTATTGGCCTTAGCGTAATGACTAATGATACAATATAGCTGTGCCCGCGACTCCGTCAGCGTAAGTTAATGTATTGGTAATATTGTTTAGATCACGTTCACATGAGGCTTAAGTACCTAGAGAACGCTTCGACCGCGAGACGCGTCGAGCGCGGCGACCGATTCTCAAAAATAATCCTTATAGCATAATTCAGTATTCACGCGCGATGGCTTATTATTATAAGCGTATTTCATGTATAACTTTGGTGTTTCTATACCGATTTATATGATTCTTTTTACGGTTTCGTAGCCGAATGGCAAAAAACGGAATCTTTATAGTTTCGACATGTCTGTCCGTCTGTCTGTCTGTCTGTCTGTCCGTCCGTCCGTCTGTCACAGCAATTTTATTCCGAAACTATTAGGACTATACATGTGAAACTTGATAGGTAGATGTATTCTGTGAACCACTTTCCGATTTTGAGAAAAAAATTAAAAAATATTTAAAATAAAGGGGGGCTCCCCATACATGGAATTAAACCTGAAAATATTTTTTTCATGAAATCGATGCATGTGTGGTATCTATAGACAGTTCTTTAAAAACAACATCGGGGTTTCTTTTTTTTTTTTTTTTTTAACGTGGTAAAATTATCAAATAAGTCCTCCCACTCCGGGCAGGGTGGGAGGGACTGTCAGACTTTTATTGACTAAAATCCACGGTGTTCCTTCAATAACCCTTTACATACCGGGGCCACGGTAACGGGATGAGTCCCACGACCCCGGCGGGCTTCGGCCCTCTGCAGAGGGGGCCTCGTCATGTTGCTGATGCTCTTTGAGGCGCGCGTGGAACACGACGCGCCGTCGACCCGGGCATGGTCCATGGTCGGACAGCGAGTTGCCCTTTACTCGCTGTCCGCATGCCCGCGCCTACGGTGGCCGGAGATCGTCGGCCGACGTCCGACGCCGTGGGCGTCTACCACTGCGGCTGGGCTGGAGGGAGGACGCCATCCTCTTCCTCACGCGGCCCGCCTCCTCCTTCGGAAGCATGACTGCTTCGCAGAAGGAGGCGACCGCTTCCCACTCCCTCTCGCCCCGCAGCATGGCCTCGACCAAGGCCGGGCGCGAGAGGTCTCCGCCTATTGTCGCCGTGAGGACACGTCGGTGCTCTGCCCAGCTGGGCAGTCCTGCACCGTGTGCTCGACTGTATCCTCAGGGCGACCCTCGCAGTGGTGACACCCAGGCGTCTCTTCCTTACCCATCAGACACAGGTACCTCCCGAAACTTCCGTGTCCGGTGAGGACCTGCGTCATGCGGTAGGTCAGGACGCCGTGACGCCGATCTAGCCACTCCTCAAAGAGGGGTCTTACCGCCGCAATTGCGGCGTGCCCGAACATCGGGGTTTCTAAAACCACTTTTCCATAAAGTCAATCGTTTAAAAGATATAAGCTTCCAAAGTGGTAAAATGTGTATGTGGCGGACACAACCTCTAACTTCTATAATAATGGAGTGAAAAATCTAAAAAAAATATATGTCTGTAGATCTTAATATAAAATTTCAACCAAAATTAGTTTGAACGAAATCAGTTCAGCAGTTTTTGAGATACAGCATATTTTCTAAAACCGCAAATATAACTTTGTAATTCATACAAACACTATGAAAAACAAATTTATTCGGCGCAGTTGTAAAAAATGTAAACAAGCCAGTTTTAAGAAATTTGTAAGGTTTATTTTTCAAAACAAATTTAAATGGCGCAATTGTAAAAAATGTAAATAAGCTAGTTTTAAGAAATTTGTAAGGTTTTTTTTTCGTCAAATAAATTTGCATATTATATTATAGGTAGTTACTACGGAGCCCTTCATGGGCGAGTCTGACTCGCACTTGGCCAATTTTTATAGGGAATAGTTAATAATGTTAACTTTTTCAATTAGGGGTGACTGAGAGTGTTATAAACGTAAGAGTAGACAAATATTATAATCAGAAAGCTTCGAACTGCTAAGCTATCGGGAGTTACACGTGTTATTGTGAGTCAACCATGAAAGTTAGACATATGCTGTCGTGGGATATTTTAATATAATTTTAAGGAGAACATTTCCGTCATGAAATGATTTGTGTAGCTTTAACCATTAAGGTTGTACACGCGACGGAAGCTTAAAAATGGAGTAACTTCTCCCGTTTTCCCAACATTTCCCTTCACTGCTCTGCTCCTATTGATTGTAGCGTGATGAAAAGTATACTATAACCCGCTCAGGAGTATGAAAAATAATTGTACCAAGTTTCGTTAAAATCCGTTGAGTAGTTTTTGTTTCTATAACGGTTATACAGACAGACAGACAGACAGACAAAAATTTAACTGATTGCATTTTTGGCATGAGTATCGATCCTTAATCACCCCCTGATAGTTATTTTGGAAATATATTTCATGTACAGAATTGACCTCTCTACAGATTTATTATAAGTATAGATTATACTTCTAAATTGACTATACGTTTTTACTTAAAATGAAATTTACTATGAATTTTAAAACTTTATTTGCTTGCATAATAATATTGTGACGAATTTATATTTTAATTTAAAAGTGTAATTTTTTTTTGTAATAATGTGTTTCAATAGACAAAACTTAGCGCACTACCTAATTTTTTAAGATCTTGTAAGTATATAATTATCACCTATGTTTATTATTCAATAATAAAAAAAAGGTGATATAATTATTAGCATAACGATTCAGATTAATATGTCATCATAGGCAACATTTACCGGATGTTCACTATGAGTTAATATAATACGTCATCGAATGACTTCTCCCACTCGAGGTCGAGCAGAAGGGAGTCTCAAACTTATACTGACTAAAAACCCACCCTGTTCCACCAGCTGCCCTTAAGTTCCGGGGCCGCGGTATCTCGTTAGAACATTCCCGCAACCCATTAACCACCACCTTTTTTTTTTTGTTTTTTTTTTTTTTTTTTTTTTTTTTTCCGGGGGGGAAAATCATCGAATAACTTCTCCCGCTCTGGGTTAAGCGGGAGGGAGTGTCAGACTTCTACTGACTAAAAACCCACCCTGTCCCTTCAGCTGCCCGTAAGTTCCGGAGCCGCGGTATCTTTTTACTATATTTCCGCGACCCCGGCAGGCTATGGCTTTATGAGGCCCCGTCACCAATGCTGACGGCTCCTTGAGGCGCACGTGGAACACGACGCGCCGCCGACCCGGGCCTGGTCTTTGCCGGACGGTGAGCTACCCCTGCTCGCCGTCCGCAGGCCCGCGCCTACGGTGGCCGGAAATCGGATTAACCACCACCTAGAATGTTTATTTACCACCTAACATTTCATTCCTCAAGCGTGTCAACATAAATACAAAATTAATATATAATAAACAGCAAAGTGTACATTGAGTCGCGCATTAAAGCATTTAACATAAAAATCTTTTTAATTCACACGTTTTTAGTCGTCAGCGTCCCTATTCTGTTCGCACTATATATTTTTTTCAAAATTAATTAAGTTTATTCTGTATAGGTATTGTCAAACATCAGTGAACTTACCCAAATATTATTCTTGGTCAAATTTTAACGCGTTGGTCAATCGCATTATAACATTGTCTCATTGTATGGCAAGAATGACAATCATTTAAGCGTCAATGGCCTAATGGTTACGGTGACAGACTTGTGAAAAGGTCGTGAGTTCGAACCCCAGTCATTACCCTATTGCCGTGAACCCACTCCAGACATCAGCATATTTAGCTTATTTGGAGGGGTTAACAAAATTTTTCGTAATGTGAATTCTACCCACATTACCAGTTATCTTTAAAAATTGCAAGTATTGTCATACATTTGACCATAAACAGATAAAGAGAGCTTACAATGTTTTATCAATTTATTGTCATACATTTGGATAAGTATGATTGGTTCCGCGTAAGCCGCTGACCATACAACTCCATAACCGGATAAATACATCAAACAGGAACACACCAATCGTACCACATAGACGTCACACCTGCCAGCACTCAAGTGGCCTGACATCTCGACAAGACACACAATGACAAATGACGTCAGTCTTCAGAATAAGGAGGCGCACCGTGTAGTCCGACGCGTCTGTTTGAATGGGAGGCGCATTAACGCTCGGCATTCATCAACCGACTAATGACACGTCCGCACGTCACACTGGTAGAGTGCAAGTTAGAGAAGGAGCGTGAATGGTCGGTTCTACACATTTTATCATTTTTTTTAACGATTACTAGCTATGTGGGTAGAATTCTCCCATTACTAGCAATCTTGTTAATCCCTCGAACTAAGCTAAATATGCAATTACCAACCGAATACTTGAGACTGAGGACAAAAGTAACAGCGGGTCGAAAGTAACAAACACTCTGTAGTACTGTCTAATAGCTAAAGGGTGGCGTGCAACCGCTCAAGATTAAAGTACATGTTTTGTACAAAAAATACTATTAGGCCATTCTACAGAGCGTTCCTTTTTTACTCAGTCTCTTCTATTTAGATAATTTAAATTAGGTACAATTTACACCCATAATGCCATTGATTTTTTTACAGATCATTGAATAAAGAAACCATTATTTTTAGCAGCTGGATGAGAGTTGAAAGACGTACGATTATCTAGCTCCAACTGTAGGTTACGTTAGGCTAATAATGAATACGGTGTTTGTGTTCAGAGCATTTGCTGATATATGTAATGCAGAACGGCAGTGGTTCAGGAAATATATAAGGTGTGCAATAAATAAGTATTAACTAAAAAATTAAAATAAGATAGAAGATGCTGTATCATAACTATTCAAATATTATGATGAAATACTGATCATCTTATATTTATAGAAAAGAAGTAATTTCGTAAGAGTATTTAGCTCAGAACTATTTATTTGCTAAAACAGAGCTAAAACTCGTTCAAAGCTAAAACAAAATAAAATATAAGAATTTAAATGAAGTACGCGTCAACCTCTTTCATTTAATTAAAAAGTAGGTTATAAATCGCTACCGCTTATAACTTGAAACGCATCATGACGGATGGGAATATTAAAACATTACATATTTTCCTTTCTTTCTTTTGCTCCGATGGCGTTTTCAGGTCTCCGCCTCGCCTGAACAAAATCTACAGATAATATACAATATAAATTACTTTGTAGGACAGTTCTATGCCAAACGCAATTTCACTAATGTATCATAATTTTTATGTCATATTCACCCCTGTATTGGGTGAATATGACAAGTAAGTAGGTAAGTAAGTATACACGTACATATATATGTATTGGCAGTCCCAGCTGTTAAACAGATGTTCTTCTAATAACATCCTATTGTCTTAGGATCTTCAATCATACGCTGAATTTCTTGACATGAACTTTATTATAGCAGTTTACACAGGTACGTACAATTTAATATTCAACCATTTATTTAATTCTTGGGTTTGTGTCGACTCGTCGTTCCGAAAATACGAACAAGTCACAGCCTAGTAATATGGCGGATAGATGACCACAGAGTACATTACAATCTCTCAAAACAAACTAGCGCCCTTTCGCGCGCATTGGTGACATTAGGGTTGCATCGTTCGAACTATTTAGAACATACTCCCGCCTTGAAACAGTGAAAATAATCTAGGTACTTAATTTAAATTGAAACTGTTTCAAATCTAGAAAAGGATATACAATGTAAAAATTGAATATTAGCAAGTAAGTTGAGTTTAAACACAAATGAAAAGACAAAATAAGGTCTAGTGAAGTTAAATAAAAGGTTTCGAGAAATAGAAATTTAAAATTAAAAATTGTCATCTATCGGTAATGGACAGATGTTATTAAAAGAGCGCTTGATAGTCGTTCCCTTGCTGGTCCTTAGGGTAGCCACACGCACGATGCCGTCGCGTCCAGGGTGCACGGCGATGACCCTGCCGAGGGCCCATTGGCAGGGCGGTAGACGCTCGTCCTTGATCACGACAATGGTGCCTTCCGCAAGGCGAGCTCCCTTCGCGCTGCGCCATTTAGTGCGCTCCTGCAGCAGGCCAATATAGTCTCGAGACCATCTCCTCCAGAATCCTTGCTGTATCTGCTGGAGTTGTTGGTAGTGGCTTAGCCGGTTGGCCGGGACATCATCATAGTCGTAGTCTGGCAACGAAACTGCAGGTCTTCCGATGAGGAAGTGGGCTGGTGTTAGGACATGGATAAAGTCGGGTTTGTCAGAAGTAGGTAGAGGACAAAGGGGACGGGAGTTCAGGATAGACTCCACTTGTACTAGGATTGTCGAGAATTCTTCGTAAATAAGCAAGCTTTGCCCTAACACCCGTTTTAAGTGTAGTTTACAACTCTTGACAGCGGCTTCAGCTAGCCCTGCCATATGTGGAGTGTATACTGGAATGAATTTCCAATCTATACCTTGGTTGGAACAAGAAATTGTCAAATCTGCTGTATAATTTTGTATAAACTCATGAAGCTCTCTCAAATCATTGTTGGCACCAACAAATGTAGTACCATTTTCGCTTACGATTTCTTTAGGTTTACCCCGCCTCGCGGTGAATCGTCTGAGAGCGGATAAAAAGGCCTCGGTATGTAAGCCTGTAATTAACTCAAAATGAACTGCCTTCGTAGCAAAACACACAAATATACCTATATAGCACTTATAGGTTTTGTACCCACGACCTCTCCTATCGCGTAAAAGAAAAGGACCTGCATAATCCAGACCTACAGTATTAAATGGCGGAGCTGGATTCACTCTGCTACCAGGTAAGCTGCCCATAATAGGTATAGTAGTATCAGGTTTGGCTCTGAAGCATTTTACACACTCCCTAACGACCCTATTGACAAGTACCTTACCCTTAATAGGCCAAAAGCGTGCGCGTATAGATGAAAGTAAAAGCTGAGGACCCGCATGCAGTAGACGTAGGTGTTCTTGAGTTATTATTAATTTCGTAAGTGTATGTTCGTTATGTAATACAATAGGGTGTTTTTTATTATAGTTGTACTGTGATAAGCCAATTCTACCACCTACTCGTATTACCCCATTGTCATAAAATGGATTTAAGCTAATAAGCTTTGAATTTTTTGGTAAATCTTGTTTGTTTTGTAGGAGCTCGTACTCCTTAGGAAAAGAATCTATCTGAGCACATTTAGCTAGTGATTCCATGGATTTATTAATTTCGTTTGTTGTAAGCCAGCCACTATGTTTATTATGTTTATGTTTACAATTGTGTATGTATCTATGTAGATAAGCTAAGGTACGTACCATTTTTGTAATATCTGACCATTGAAATAATAATTGTTGTACTATAGAGTGACTAGGTTGTGTGTGTGATAGGTGACAGTGTGTAGTGTTTTTGTGTGAATGTTTGAGCTCTAGTATAATATTACTGTCATTCCTATCATTGAATTTTGGCCAATGATCAGAAGTTTGGCAGAGCCACAACGGACCCTCCCACCAAAGCTTAAAAGAAATGAGCATTTCAGCAGTTGTACCTCGCGACAGTACATCGGCTGGATTTTCGGAAGAAGGTACCCAATTCCAGTCGTTTACATCAGATAATTTTTGAATTTTTGCAACTCGGTTTGCTACAAAGGAATTTAACTTATATGGTTCTGTTCTTATCCAAGCTAAGACTATACTTGAATCAGACCAGTAATTTACAGCATTAATTTGACATTTTAAAGCTGATTTTACCTTGACCATAATTTCCACTAGGAGGTGAGCTGCACATAACTCCAACCGTGGAATGGTTCTCTGTTTTATAGGAGCTACTCTAGATTTGGCCATAAGTAAACGACATTGGAATTGACCTTGTGTGTTCATGGAACGTACGTAGATGGCAGCACCGTATGCAATAACTGAAGTGTCTGCAAATCCATGTAATTCGACTATTAGAAAGTCTGGAATTCTAATATGTCTTGGTATTTGTATAGTATTAAGCTTCTGCAAACCATTATAAAATGTTTCCCATTGTTGTTTCAGGTCATCAGGTAATTTTTGATCCCAATCAGCTTTGTCTAGCCATAACTTTTGAATTAGGCACTTAGCGACAACTAGAACTGGGCCTATAAGACCAAGTGGGTCAAAAACACTTGATATTTGAGATAAAATGTTACGTTTTGTTACTTTGTATGGTTTTGACTGTGTTTTAATTGTGAACATTAAACTATCGGTGTGACTAGACCATTCTAGTCCTAATATTTTGTGTGAATCATCACCTAATCGTGTGTTTGATGTTTGTGTATGTTGTGAGTGTTGACAGGACTCTTGAGTATTGTCATTATTATTTGTAAATATACCTTGTATTTCTGGTGAGTTGGATTTCCATTTACGGAGTATAAAGTTAGCCCCCTTCAAAATCCTATCAATCTCAAGGGCAATTTTGGTCACCTCCTCGATGTCATCACCACCGGTGATCAGATCATCCAAATAGAAGTCAGATGCAATCATGTTGGCTGCTGCAGCAGTTACAGGTGAAACTATGGATTGTGTTAGTAAAGAAGCATGAGTTTCCTTCGACAATTGCAATAAGCATCGTGTAGCAATGTGTGGAGCTGACTTTAACCCGAAGCTGAGAGTGCTTAAAGCATAGGTTTGTATATCTTGGCTTGTTTCGTTTCGCCAAAGAATACATTGTAGATGGCGTTGCTGTGCTGATAGGTATATGCTACAAAACATTTTTTCCACATCGGCATTAACCACAAATTTGTGCATGCGAAATCGTAGTAAAATATCGATAAGTTGTTCTTGCTTAATTGTACCCTTATATTGTAAATCATTGAGAGATACACCCGTAGAAGTAGGCATAGAAGCATTGAAAACAACCCTTAGTGGTGTGGAAACCTTTTGAGGGTTAACCACAGCATGGTGAGGTAAATAGTTGCAAAGCTCGGAAGAATCTAATTGTATCATGCGACCCTTTTTTTGGAAGTCCCTCATGAAATCTGAATATAATTGTTTGTACTGTGCATCATTAGAGAACCTTTTTTCGAGTTGCTTGAACCTACGCAGCGCTATGCCCTTCGATTGTCCTAGCAAGCTGGTAGGCGCCTCAAGTGGCAGGTTAACCACGAAGTTGCCATCAGAAGTACGGGTGTGAGTCATGAATATCCTCTCGCATTGTGTCTCATCATCTGACAACTCGTGATAACTTTGAGCTAAATTATCCCCCGTGCACTCTTCGATTTCCCAAAATTTGCACAACTGGGATTTTAAAGTAAAATTGCACCTTACCTGGTTTATATTTGGTTTAGGGCTTGGTGAAAATGAACCCGCTACCACCCATCCTAGTTTAGTTCTTTGCAATATTGGTAGGCCATCCCCCAGATTGTGACGACCAATGCACATTAGGTCGTAAAACATTTCTATTCCCAGTAACATATCTATCTCACCAGCCAAATGGAAGTTTTCATCAGCCAATTGGTAATGTCCTGGAATGTGTAATGATTTTAAGTTAATAGGATATTTTGGTAAATTGCAAATAATGGGCACTATTAAGCAGGTTATTGTATTAGAGTAACTCTTACTTTTCGATTGTAATGTTACCTCACAATAATAATCGATTTTAGAAGAAATTTCATTGAAACCAATGACTTCCATATCTATTTTATGTTTAGGTATGTTTAAAAGCTTAAATGCTTTTTGTGTAATGAAATTCGATTGTGAACCTGAGTCTAACAAGACGCGCAATGTATGTCGCTTGTTTACACTATCGGTCACATGCACTATGGCAGTAGACAAAATAATAACCTTGTCACAAACCAGCCTCGAAGCAACTGTATTTGTGTGTGTATTTTGAGTAAGTAAAGTTTGTTCGCTTGGTTGCGAGGTGCTAGGGACAGCATTTGTCCTGGATCTAGCCTGTTCGGTTGACTCAATGGTATGCGAGTTTAAAAGTGTTGTAGGAGGAGCGGTAGATGTGTCATGCAACTGTTTTTCCATGTGAAGCAGTGAGTGGTGCTTACCCTTGCAATGTTTACATACACTAGCCTTGCAATTTGGTACTGCATGGTTAGAACTGAGGCAGTTAGTACATAACTTAAGTCGTTTAGCCGTGTGCAATCGTTGCACAGACTCCAGAGCCAAAAACTTGGTACATTGATTGATATAATGTTTATCTTTACAAAGTGGACAGCTTACCGTTCGGTTGGTAGGTTTTTTACTACTATTACTGTTGTTGTTGTTGGAGGTCGTAGTTACCAAAGCCTTGTTAGATTTGCTTGACTCCGGTGGTCGCTTAGCCAGCAAACTTTCATTGTAGTCTGCTCGGGCTCGGATGAAATTAATGAAAACCTGTAAAGAAGCCAGTTCTCTTGTGTTATTTTGCTCTACCCACTTATCTTGTAGGTGATGGGGTAGTCTCATAGACATAAAATGAATAATAATAGGACCCCAATCGGCATTAGGAACCTCTAAAGCTCGCAGACCTCGTAAGTGACGGGTTATGTTATCCATCAATGATCTGAGAGTGCTTGCTGTGTCCTCAATTGGACTCAAATCAAAGAGACATTTAATATGGTTTGTGGCAAGTAGATTAGGATTGCTATACCGCTCACATAGTACCTTCCAAGCAATAGCATAATTGTCAGCGGAGTACTCGAGAGAGTTGACAACTTCTAGGGCTCCATCCTGTAAACAACTTTTTAGGTACTTATACTTCTGAATTGGTTTCAGTGAACTCTGGTGAATTAAGGCATCAAATGTTTCCTTAAACTCAAGCCAGTCTTTAAAATCCCCACTAAATTTAGGTAAAGAGATCTCTGGAAATTTTACACAATCGTTACTAACAGATGGAACATCATTTTTGTGTACTACAACTATTGGTTTATTTGCTTGTATAGTATTTGACGCTTTAGATATCAAATCAAAATAAGAGGTCTCGAATGACTCTCTTTCTTTTTCTTGCTCTTCTAAATCAGTACACAACAACTCAATCTTATCTTGGATTTGTTCAAAGGATTTGAAAACCTCAGCCATAGACTGGGTTCTTATTTCTAATTGAATGAGCTGTTCACCAGAAATAGTAGGTAAGGGCAAAGCTGTGACAAATTTTTTATACAAAGTTAACTTACATTTTAAAGTGCCTCTCCTTCTAATCCAATCTTTGATATCCTCGCAATCCGAGTATATACTCATGTTTAAAAAAAAATAAGCGGAGAATAGTATACCTGGTAAAGCAAGGGAAATTGGGGGATGCACCTGCCCACTTACGTGTCGTACAATTCGTTTGTAGGTGTCCAATAGTCCCAATTTTCCACTAGGGCTCCGATGACGGCCTCGGAGGAGCTCGATCGCGTCGTGTCGCGTCGTTTACCACCGAAAACTCCGTAGATTTATTCACTCGGGCTCCGCTGGCGGCCTCGGGGGTGCTCGACCGCGTGGCGTCTCGACGATTCCCGCCGAAAAATCCGCAATTCCTGCACTCGGGCTCGGCTGACGGCCTCGGGGGTCGCGCAGACCGCGTGGTGTCTCGAAGATTCCCGCCGAAAAATCCGCTATTTCTGTACTCGGGCTCCGCTGACGGCCTCGGGGGTCGCGCAGACCGCGTGGCGTCTCGACGATTCCCGCCGAAAAATCCGCAATTCCTGCACTCGGGCTCCGCTGACGGCCTCGGGGGTGCTCGATCGCGTCGCGTCGCGTCGATTCCCGCCGAAAAATCCGCAATTTCTGCACTCGGGCTCCGCTGACGGTCTCGGGGGTCGCGCAGACCGCGTGGCGTCTCGACGATTCCCGCCGAAAAATCTGCTATTTCTGCACTCGGGCTCCGCTGTACGGCCTCGGGGGTGCTCGATCGCGTCGCGTCGCGTCGATTCCCGCCGAAAAATCCGCAATTTCTGCACTCGGGCTCCGCTGACGGTCTCGGGGGTCGCGCAGACCGCGTGGCGTCTCGACGATTCACGCCGAAAAATCCGCTATTTCTGCACTCGGGCTCCGCTGGCGGCCTCGGGGGTCACGTATACCGTGTGGCGTTGCGACTATTCCCGCTGAAAATCGGCAATTTTTTCACTCGGGCTCCGCTGGCGGTCTCGGGGCACGCGTCGATCGCGTGGCGTCGTCATCTCGTCGCATCACACGTAGGAAGCGTGTTGTTTTTTATTCGGGGTCACCAAAATGTCTTAGGATCTTCAATCATACGCTGAATTTCTTGACATGAACTTTATTATAGCAGTTTACACAGGTACGTACAATTTAATATTCAACCATTTATTTAATTCTTGGGTTTGTGTCGACTCGTCGTTCCGAAAATACGAACAAGTCACAGCCTAGTAATATGGCGGATAGATGACCACAGAGTACATTACAATCTCTCAAAACAAACTAGCGCCCTTTCGCGCGCATTGGTGACATTAGGGTTGCATCGTTCGAACTATTTAGAACACCTATATATCTCTCACTGCAGAGATTCAGTGCTTCTCTATTAGCAATTTTAAGCGTCAATAACCTAATGGCTAGGTGTTTAAGGTGTCGGACTTGTGATGTCATGGGTTCTAACCCCACCCATTACATTATTGCGTGAACCCACTCCAGACACAAGAATATTTAGCTTAGTTGGAGGGGTTAACAAGATTGATCTTTTAAAAAAGAAGAAAAAAAATATAGAAGAATAATCCACCACGTGGGCTCAGTGAGTGTCGGTAGATATCTATACTAATACTATACTATACTATACTAACAGTCGCCCATGGAATTTATCACAATAAAAACATAATTATTCTTCTTTTAAAATCAGGTAAAAATAAATTTGGACTTCAAGAAACTACTCCCATACCAAATTTCACCAAAATCGACCCAGTACTTTCGAAGATTAGCGCCTTGAAACGAACATACTTTTCGGCTTTGCAATATTAGTATAGATATTTGATCACAACTTTTTGGTCCTAGGACATAATACAAGGTGAATACCTCAGACACCCCAATTAGAATATTAAATTATAAGTCTAAAACAACATCCGTAACTAGATAAATGGAAACCAAACCTAGATTTTTTTTTATTACGAATGAACGCGCTCTTGACATCGACCACACCTGATGGTAAGTGTAAGATGAGGTCTACGATCTTACGATCTTTATAAAATAGTTATCCTTACTAAACGAAAAACGTATGTGCGTCATACAATATCCTTACGCAGACACATACACACATGCAATGTCAGCGGCCGACACGCACAGGAGCGCATTTCCTTAAATTGAAGATTGTATTAATTTGTCATGATACCGTGTTTCCATTTTAAGTTAAATGCAAGATTTTTCCGTCAAAATTTAACACCTTTTTTATGACGAAAATCGATTCAGAAGCCGATTCTGAACCTTCAGGAATTGCGTTTATTCTGTTACACGTTGTATATAGGTTTCCCTTATGTTTTCCTTTAACGTTTTAAGAACTGTAGTGATGATGTTACACAAAGTATTGTACATAACTGACGTCCTCGTAACTAGCGAGCCACCACTGCTACTGAATGTACTTAGGACCCAAATAAATATACCTTTTTTATCACGGTGGCAAAATCTGATGACTTCTCCCGCTCTATGTAGAGCAGAAGGGAGTTTCAGATTTCCACTGAATAAAAACCCACACTGTTCCGGGGCCGTGGTATCTTTAATACTTTCTTTTTTTTTTTTATCGTGGTAAAATTATCAAATAAGTCCTCCCACCCCGGGCAGGGTGGGAGGGACTGTCAGACTTTTACTGACTAAAATCCACGGTGTTCCTTCAATAACCCTTTACGTACCGGGGTCACGGTAACGGGATGAGTCCCATGACCCCGGCAGGCTTCGGCCCTCTACGGGGGGGCCTCGTCATATTGCTGATGCTCTTTGAGGCGCGCGTGGAACACAACGCGCCGTCGACCTGGGCATGGTCCATGGTCGGACAGCGAGTTGCCCTTTACTCGCTGTCCGCATGCCCGCGCCTACGGTGGCCGGAGATCGTAGGCCGACGTCCGACGCCGTGGGCGTCTACCACTGCGGCTGGGCTGGAGGGAGGACGCCATCCTCTCCCTCTCGCGGCACGCCTCCTCCTTCGTAAGCATGACTGCTTCGCAGAAGGAGGCGACCTCTTCCGTGGTATCTTTAATACTATGGACTAAAACCCCACTTTGTTCCTTCAGTTGTCCTTAAGTTCCGTGGCCGCGGTTACAAAAAAATACTGCCAAAGATTTCCGCTAACCTCTGGACTCCGGCTAGTATTCTTTACGAATTTGTCGACCATACCTTAGTAGTCCAAAGTTGAGCTTACAGACTAACTGACAAAGGCTTGCACTGGCAGGACGGGTCTACTCAAATCTGTGTGGTTCTTTCCTCAAAGGGCCATTTCAGACTGTAATCCGCATAATATTCATAAACTATTGTGAATGTGTGAAACACGTAGGTTGTTTTATTCGAGTTAAACAAGATTTTCTGGCAATTTGAGTGCTTTTTGCGGCCTACCCAAACGTTTACTTTTTTTTTTACTTTTTACCCTGTTATTGTTCGTCAAATCGTTAAGTTCTTTGTTCTAAGTTGAGCTATACGTCATCTGACAAATGCTTGCACTGTATGGACAGGCCCACTCAAATCTGTGAGCATCTTTCTTCAAAAGGTCGTCTCAGATGGTAACCTACAAGGTTCCCATATTACTTAACCAGTAAAGATTGTAGGGACTTTAAAAGAGGCGGACCCCTGAGTTTGTTTCGGTGTTTCTTCTCAGGGTAGTCAGTTAGGAAACACCGCCCTCATCTAGTTTAAATTTACGAAAAAAATAACATGTAAAAGTGTTATTTTATAACTAATCAAAATAAAGCTCGTGTATCATAGTTACTTTACAATCGGGACATCAAATTTAGTCATCATTATTTTAGTTTAGAAGAAGCATTCACCTAAACAAAGTGTCATATAGTTAAACATTCTTCACGATTTCTCTCCACTGTCGACTCAAACCAGTACAAATCTTCACCACCACAATATTATTCTACCACACAGGCTACAAGCGTACAGCATTATTTCTATGGCCGCCTGCAGACATTGTAGTAGCTCAATTCAATTTAGTATTATAACTGGCGTAGGTAGAACTAGAGATTAAGGCAATATACATTACAGCGTTGGTATCACTCTGTGTCATAATATTATGACACGCTTTCAAGGAGGTGGGCAGGGAACTACGTGATACGATCCGCACTTCATTGGGTGCCTATCTGAGTTGTGATAGCTGTTTATCTGATCCTTTATAAGGTCAAATCTTTCACGAGAATACTTCTAGGAAGCACGGAAATTGTCTATTGTTAGGAGTTAGAAGAAACTGAAATATACAGTGTATACTATGTTGTATAATTAATATACTATGTAGTATAGAAACAACACTGGTTCGAATTTTAAAACATTTTGGGTGGTTTGGTATTTTGTATCGACAATTTGATACGGTTATCTCGTTACTACTACCATTGGTACACTACGGTCCTAAAGAACTTTGGCTGCCCATTAACATACATATCATACATATACATATAATATTTGCATTGCATGCGTGCTTGTATCCTTAGCGTTAAATAACTTTTTTTTTACCTAGTACTCATCAGTTCGTCCTCCTATGTTTTTAATGACGGTGGACAAAATGCAAATTGCTAAATACTTTTGAGCGATAGTGTCCTAGTAGATCCTTAGTTCTTACAACAAAAAAGATTATTATAGGATTTGTAATGGACTGTTATCATTATCAGCATGCCCAGAATAAAATTGTTTCATACACAAATAATGTTCTCATCTTAAAAACCGTGTAAGCATCCTCACAAACTTTTCACACTCGCAAAATATTCATAAAAACCGGAAAAAAATGCTGCGAAAATTTCTTCCACCAGCTTAGACTCGGGAAAAATTCTAGACACGCTATATTTCACACTAGCGCCTTTTTTAAGAGGGTATTCATGCACACGTAACACCTGAAGTGGCGTAAAGGGGCTATTACTCGCCCATTACGGGCATTATGACTATGTCGTGCGTAATAGCCTTGCCGTGTAGAATAATGTGTGATAAAAACTGTGCAGCACATTGCACTGAATGGAATGAATGAGAACGGTGTGTTTCATTTGTTTTGTGTGGATGAGTGTGTGTGTGTGTTTGTGCGGCTGTTTTTCTTTTAGTGCGTAGGGAGAGTAATGTGGTAGTAATTGGTGTAGGCATTTTGTTGGATTGGTTGTTGTGATATTTTATTATTTAATATTGACGGGATAACAAGATTATACTACCGTATGTAGTGAATACCTAACTCTAAATTTTCCAATAGTAATAGTGTCGGTTGGCTGGCGCGTGTGATAATGAAAGGAGTGATAGGAAGGAAAATTTGTAGTTAATATTGGAAGCGGCGAAACAATATATTTTATACTATATCTGCTCGGAAAGTGCCTTATTACTTTTTGAAAAGTTTGACAGAAAGGACGTCATTAGGTACTATAGTACAAATATGCGGTTAGCAAAAGTGTATGAGAATTCATTACTAACGTGCTGGAAAAGTGTGTGAAACTCCATTACTAACAAGCTGTTAGTAATGTTTTTTTTTAATTTAGACCAATTCAGTAGCTTACTTAAAAGTACTTATAATGCCAAAAGACAAAAAGTTTTTATCACCAAGAGAAAATATATATATAGATACTGGCCACATAGTATCGCTCAACATTGATTTAAAATTACTCCAATACGCTGCTAAACAAATTCAGGACTTCACATCAACTTTCAGCATTCGAACATAAGAATAACAATTAGTCGCGAAAAATAAATGAGGTACCTACTGTCTATGGCCATAGGTCTTTACTACTTAACTCGGTTTCAATTATTAATGTACAAAAAGCTATTAAAATTACATTAGCTTACTTACTTTACTTATTGTATTTAATGCTTAAAAATAATTTATTTCAATTTACAAATATCGATTTCTGACAATCGTCATTTATCGACGAGAACGAATTTAAAAAAAAAAACTACTAAGCGCAAAATGATACTGGTCATATACTTTGGCTGAACATTGATTTAAAAATAAAATAATATGTTTAAATGATCGGAAAATTTTCAATACCTAATTGTCAAAAGTCACGATGACGTTTTTTCTTTTTTGTAATTTTGACTTTTTCTATTTGATGCACAGGCAACAAATTATAATTACATACAGATGTAGGTCACTACAATAGCGTTACAGACACACTTTCAATACGTTGTTGGATTGCAACAAATGGATCTTATGAAGCAAGTAATTAAGTTATCATTTTTATAACAGAATCAAAATGTAACGTTTTCACTTCAGGGACACAGGCCTGCTGTAAGCCTCATCTGAGGAGTGGAATTCCCTGCCGGAGTCTGTATTTCCTGATAGCTATAAACTGGGAGTCTTTAAGTCAAGAGTGAATAGGTTACTTCTAGGCAAGCGTGCTTCATCTTCGACCACAATATCATCGCTTAACATCAGGTGAGATCGTGGTCAAACGCAAGCCTATCTATATATATAAAAATGAATTGCTGTTCGTTAGTCTCGCTAAAACTCGAGAACGGCTGAACGGATTTATCTTATCTTGGTTTTGAAATGTTCGAGGTTTAAAAGTTGAGAAAAATTAAAAACAACCGGGAGAATCCTCAAAACAGCCCTTTTCTATTTCCTATACAAACGTTTTCTAAAGAAAATGGAGAGTAGGGTAGGGGTAGGGTAGGGGTAAGGTCGGTGTAGGGTAGGGGTAGGTTATTGGTACGGTAGGGTAGGTGTTCAAGACTACAAGAAGCCAGCCAACGTTAACTGGACTGTCTGAACTGTCCACGGTTCGTGGAGCCCTAAACGTTGTTTACAACCAATGGCCCCAGGCCTTATCAATACATAATACTTTACACAATTTAACACTAACCACTTACCTGAGCTGGAGACGACAGCTACAACCTTCCTGAGGCCACGTCCGTGTGTGTGTGTGTGTAGGTAATGAGTAATTGAACGTATAGTGTAATGTGAGCAAGTGTGGATGGACGAAGGTTCTCAAAATGCAGGTCCTCCCAACGCGGTCCATCAGCAATCACAGCACAAACTTCGCACCAGATTGAAGCAGCTATTTATCACTATGAACAATTTATTTTAGCAAATCTCGCGTGTCAGACTGGTAGACGACATTCGGCGTTATGCTCCAAAATATCCCAGAGTTTTCGTCAATTCGGGATTACAATTTCAATTAATCATTAATCGTGACCCAATTATCGGTTACAACGGGCGATTCAACACGATATTTCCAAAAACAATTAAATCACAAGGTCCCAACAGCGGACATTTTTTCAACCACACCCAAAGTTATCTGTCAAGTCAAGTTATGTCAAGATCAAATTTCTTTATGTCAAAAAAGGTACATTCGGAAACATATATCGGACGGAACATCTACCCCCCCGAACGGGCCTACCCGTCCGCTAATCAATTGGAAGTCTTGACAAGGTTGCGAATTTAACACAGCTTCAATGCGGCCAAATACCGTAGCTAGTTCCTCAAAGGTGAGAACGGTGTCTCCCAACAATCTCCGCCAGTGTCCCTTTGCCGCTTTCACCGCGGACTCAAAAATACCCCCCCAATGGGGGCAGGCTGGCGGGTCAAACAACCAAGTGACCCCTCGGCGGGCCAAACTATTACCAATGTCAACCTGGCTCTCATTAAGGAAGGCGTATACCTCCTTCAAATAGTTACTTGTACCCTTGTAATTCGTACCGCAATCAGACCTAATCAAAGAAGGTAACCCAAGGCGAGACACAAATTTTTCCAAAGTCGCCACAAAGGCCTCTGTCGAGAGGGAGGTTACCAGCTCCAAATGTACTGCCTTGGTTGACAGGCAGACAAAAAGACACAAATAAGCCTTAACAATCTTACTATTTCGAAGTGTGGACGTCTTCAACAAAAGGGGACCAGCAAAGTCCGTTCTGACGCCAGCAAAGGGCCTCGCCTCATTGACACAATCAGCCGGCAAAATCCAAAATTCTCGCTGCAGAATGGCCAACAGCGCATTACAACCGGCATGCGAGTTCTTAATGTGACGATCAGTCACCAACAATTGAACCAAGTGGCCCTCCTTGGGCAACAAAAGGGGGTGACGGGCCCCATAAGGAAGGCTAGAGTGCCTCAACCGTCCTCCAACATGCAAAAGACCCGTTTTATCCAAGAAGGGATTCAGCTTACTAACAGCTCCCGACAACTTAACCCTACCAGACTTCAAGACCTCGATCTCCATCTCAAAGTGTGCAGCCTGCACAGAGCGGACCCAAAGGAGGAGTGACTCCTGTCACTCTTAAGGAGAGAGAACTGGTGACAGGCGCTTGTCCCCTGGATTCCTAGAATTGTGACCAAAACGCCTGATCCACGAGGTGACGTTCAACAAATTGTCGAGGGAGCTGTATCGATTCAACAAAAAATCAGTATCAAACGGAGGATCCTTCGTCCCAACAGCGAACACCTTAAGTCCGGGCAAAGGATCCAACATCAAGACTGGCGTTCGAGGCCAATCGTCCTCGGGGCGAGTCAGCCAGTCCGGTCCCCACCAAAGGGGGTGAGCAATCAAGCGGGGGGCCATGCATCCGCGTGAGGCTACGTCGCCCGGGTTCAGGTCACCAGGCACGTGCCTCCAAATCAAAGGCGTTTCAGAACCTTGAATCTGCGACACTCGGTTTGCAACAAAGACCTCCAAAGAGTGGACGGACGTCTTCAACCAACACAAAACAATTTGACTGTCCGTCCAGGCGTAAGAAGCCCGAATGTCAACAGTTCCACCCAAAGTGCGCGCAACGTGGCTTAAGAGACGCACAAGAAGCACTGCAGGGAGTGCAAATACAAATTGGAGCCAGTCTTCCAACAGGGTTTCCCGAAGTGTCTCGTCCCAATCAAGTTCAGTTGTAACAAGGGCAGGAGCACCAATTTTAGGGTAAAGACAACTCACAAGGGTGATTTCAAACCGGGTCCTTCCCTCAACAGTGGTGACAGCCGTTTCGCCAATTCCCCAAATCTTGCCTGAAAAGTCGTTCACCTTCAGGCCAACCTGTCCCGCTAACCAAGACGACAAAAGGCAACCCTGGGCTCCCGTGTCCAAAATGGCACGGACCACAATCGAGTCACCCAAGGGTCCCCAGACCTTGACCGAGGCCGTGGGCAACAAAACCGTCCTGATCGGGGGGGTCCTTTAGCGGGGCAGGCGTCAATTTCTTAGCGGTGCCTGGGCGGCGACCGATCGCCGCATCCAGGCTGCCCTCGTTCACGACGAGGCCAACATTCAAAATATTCGTCCGCGCGGTGTCCCGAGCCGCTCGCCATCACTGGAGGGGCACATCCCACCGGATGCCTTAATGGCGGAGGGCGCGACTCCAACCGGGGACGTTCCGCCAACGGAGGGGAGAGGTAACGGTGCCGATCCGGCCACTGCTGCCTAGCAGCCAACGCGCGTTCTCCCTGACGAGGGGAGACCAAATGGCGCTCGCGGGGCTCCCGTTCAACTTGCGTGGGGGGTGGAGTGCGGCGAACAGAATTGCGGGCCTCAGCCCGGTGCTCGTCTCCGGGGTACCCCCCCCCCCCTGCGCGAACCCTCCTCAGAAGATGGTCTGCTGGAGCGGTTCGCGTTGGCGCACAAAATCTCCAAGTGGGACCCTTTACAAATTCTACACGGGCGGGGGTCGGGGCAGTCCCGATGGAAGTGGGCCCCCAAACACGAGAAGCACAAACGGCATGCGTTGACAATGCGGCGGCGGGCACTTACGTGCAAATTCAAAAAGGCCGGGCAACGCGCCATGACATGCCCCGTTGCCTTACAAAAGTCACAATGATGAGGACTCCGGGCGCCAACAAAACGGGGGGCGGGGCGAACATCAACAGGCCCCCTAGCCCGAGGACTCCGGGCGCCAGCAAAACGGGGGGCGGGGCGAACATCAACAGGCCCCCGAGCCCTAGTCCGTCCCTGGTCTCTTGGCCGAGAAGGTGGTGGGCGTGACCCCGTGGCGCCACGAGTGTTATCCGAAAACCGACACTCGTCTTCCAAAAATTTGAGGAGGTCGTCAAAGGGGGGAAGATGGGTGGCACTATCCCCACCATACTTCTGCTCATAACGTGACCTCAACTCCGCGGGGAGCAACTGCAGCACTATGTGCACCAACAAGTAGGACCAATGTTCTACCGGTAACTCCAAGCGTCTCAAGGCGTTGGTCGCTGAGACCAACGGGTTCAGCAAGTCAGTGCGCAACGTCGACGTGCTGGCAATGGCCGGTAGTCCCAAAATTTGGCCGATGTGCACATCAGCCAGGCAGCGCTTGTTCTGATACCGTCGGGAGAGAAGCTCCAGAGCGGTCGGGTAGGAGGAATCCGTCACCGGCAAGTGCTGCACCAAGGCTCTGGCTTCGCCCTCCAGGACAGACAATAAATAGGCCAGCTTCTGGACAGGTCTGAGGTCCGAGCGTGCATCGACAAGACTCTCAAAGAGATTTAGGAAGCCCAGCCAGTGGTCCAAGCGACCGTCAAAATGTGGCAGCTCCAGGGTGGGCAGCCTACCCAATAGTCCAGGGCCTGCAACAACGGGGGTCTGCGGCTTGGCCGCATCAGGCACCCGGCTCTTCAAAATTTCCCGGGCTCGTAGACTTATGACATCCCCCAGGTGGACAAAAAACACAAACAAAACAGGTGGACCCAAAATCTTATCGCAGGCTGCCTGGTCCATCACCCCCAAATCCACGTCCATGATGAACTCGCAGAAGCGTGTGAGCGCAGCATCAGCTGCCTTGATCCTCTCATTCAAGCACCCGTACCGAGCAATGGTGAGCTCTTCCAAGTCCAAAAGCTCAACCGTTGCTGCTGCCGATGTGAACCATCTCAACTGTGAGGCCAATCCGGCAGCAGACTCCCTGACTGCCTTTAATGAGGCCATTGCAATAATCAAATACTAATACCAATCGGTTAAAATTCACTAACTAAACAAACAATGACTTGTTAGCCAACCGAATAATTTCACCAAAATAAAAACTTAAATTCAATTATTTTCAGGTCCAAATCCGACCCTGTACTTATTCCAAGTATGAATCTAGCTTGCTAAGTATGGCTAGTTACACAAAAAATAACAATTCAATGTATATATTATGCTGGATCAACACCAATTAAACACAACAATTGAATGTATAATATTGAGCCGGACAATCTCTAACAATACAATCCAATAAATACTATAAACAATAAATCAATATACACAATTCAAGTCTTATTATGTTAGACTATGTGTGATTATTATTTAGATAAACTTTTAACTTCAGACTAGTGACATTCAATTATTAATCACAACAAATACCAAATTATGAACCAAATACAATCTAATAATTCCTAATTTCACAAACAAATCTTACTTGTCAATACAACAGGGACTACAGTACAAACCACAAATACAACTTCATCCAGCTGACAAAGTAATATATTCAAAACTTATTAAGTTATAAGTTATGTTAAGTAATTAAACTAAAGTTATTTTCAACAATGTTCAAAACTTCCAATTTACTTAGTGGATTTTATATTATAAAAACCACGCTTTGCTTACCAATTTGTTCAAGACTACAAGAAGCCAGCCAACGTTAACTGGACTGTCTGAACTGTCCACGGTTCGTGGAGCCCTAAACGTTGTTTACAACCAATGGCCCCAGGCCTTATCAATACATAATACTTTACACAATTTAACACTAACCACTTACCTGAGCTGGAGACGACAGCTACGACCTTCCTGAGGCCACGTCCGCGTGTGTAGGTAATGAGTAATTGAACGTATAGTGAAAGTCAAGTGTGGATGGACGAAGGTTCTCAAAATGCAGGTCCTCCCAACGCGGTCCATCAGCAATCACAGCACAAACTTCGCACCAGATTGAAGCAGCTATTTATCACTATGAACAATTTCTTTTAGCAAATCTCGCGTGTCAGACTGGTAGACGACATTCGGCGTTATGCTCCAAAATATCCCAAGGTTTTCGTCAATTCGGATATTACAATTTCAATTAATCGTTAATCGCGACCCAATTATCGGTTACAACGGGCGATTCAACACGATATTTCCAAAAACAATTAAATCACAAGGTCCCAACAGCGGACATTTTTTCAACCACACCCAAAGTTATCTGTCAAGTCAAG
Source organism: Tholera decimalis (assembly GCA_943138885.2). Classification (NCBI taxonomy): domain Eukaryota; kingdom Metazoa; phylum Arthropoda; class Insecta; order Lepidoptera; family Noctuidae; genus Tholera; species Tholera decimalis. The sequence continues at coordinate 10,820,828 of OW964567.2, read as the reverse complement.
TTATGTCAAGATCAAATTTCTTTATGTCAAAAAAAGGTACGTTCGGAAACACATATCGGACGGAACAGTAGGGGTAGTGTAGGGTTTGGATAGAGTAAGGTATGGGTAGGGTATCGGTAGGATAGGGGTAGTGGTATCGGTTGGGTAGGAGTAGAATACCACGCGAACGAAGTCGTGGCGGGTCAACTAGTCAACAATAAAAAAAATAAAAACAAATTCCCTCAAAGTTTTCCTTCAATGTTTTGAGACCATGGCGAAGATGTAAAGTACACAAAGTAACAGGAACATTACTTTGTATACTTTATTTTGTAACGCATCTTTCAAATCTATCTGTATCTACAACTGCTATTTATAGCAGAGCTTTTTATTTCTCTAGGCGTTAGGGTCATAGAATGTTCATTGTAATATGACTTATAAGCTAACGTATTGGGTTAAACGTCATTAATTTGACCATTTATTTTGATATTATAAAAAGGTAAAATTTGTTTGTATGTTTGTAGGGGTAATAACCGGGAGCGAATTATGGAATTATAACTTTTTTTATTGGTAGTAAGGTTCATTATAGTGATTGCTATAGGCTACAAATTATTTCGAAATCCATGCAGACCAACTCACGAGTCAAATGCTAGTACTTAATGTTAGAAACTTCCTCCGTGAATCTGATTGCTAATCATGGTCAGATAGCTGTTTCGGGATTATCTCGACATGACTTGATTTATGTGACATATAAAATTAAGCCTCCCAAACAGCGGCCTGCCATTGTGTTGCTTCGGAATTTCGCGAGGATCGACATGGACCAGCTTACCAGAGATGCTAGTGCGATTGATTGGTTCGATGTTGAACAGGCACCGACAGTGGATGGGAAAGTGGAAGCGTTCAATAGGACTCTTCTTCAGCTCATTGATGCTCATGCACCGCTGAGGGCCGTCCGTGTCAAGCGCCCCCCGGCTCCATGGATTAACCCTGGAGTTCGTATGGCGATGAGCCGGCGTGACAAGTTCTTTCGAAAATATAGAAGGGATCGCAGTGTGGAAAACTGGAATCAGTACAAATTGGCAAGAAACCGGTGTAACCAGATGGTAAGAGCCTCTAAACGCCGATATATCTCTGAAAATGTCCTCAACTCTTCACCGGCTGATATATGGAAGTTTCTCAAATCACTCGGCATAACAAAGTCTTCCTCTAATGTTATTTCTTCAAACGTGTCCTTGAGTGATTTAAATAAGCACTTTTCATCTTCCGCCATGCTTGCGGTTGCTATTAAAAACCAAACTATTCTTCAGATTACTTCCACGCCAATCTTACCTCCCGATTCTTTCTCTCTTTCTCCTGTGACCGACTCTGAGATCCTCAAGACTTTCTATGCTATTAAGTCCAAGGCTGTTGGCTGTGATGGTGTCAGCAGATCTATGCTATCCCTCATTATTAAAAGTATTCTTCCTATTATTACACATGTTATCAATGCCTCCCTGCAGACTGGGGTATTTCCCACAATCTGGCGAAAGGCCTTCATAATCCCTCTCCCAAAAATATCCAACCCCATCCTGCTAAATCACTACAGACCTATCTCCATTCTTCCTTTCCTATCTAAGATTCTGGAAGCAGTTGTTCTTAAGCAAATATCTTCCTTTGTGTTTGGGAATAATCTGGTATCCCCTTTCCAATCAGGTTTTCGGCCTGGCCACAGCACAGCCACAGCTTTGCTTAAGGTTACAGAAGATGTAAGGAATGGTCTGGAGAAGTCGAGATTAACGGTATTAGTTTTAATTGATTTCTCCAATGCTTTCAATACCGTTGATCACGACATCCTCCTGGCCATTCTGTCACACATTGGGGTATCTTCATTGGCACAAGATTGGTTCTCATCTTATCTTCGTGGTCGCCAGCAAGCGGTTCGTGCTGATCAGACTTTTTCTGAGTGGTGCACCCTGAAAACTGGCGTCCCACAAGGCGGCATACTCTCTCCACTTTTATTTTCTCTTTTCATAAACTCTATTACCACTATCCTCAAATGCTCTTACCATTTGTACGCTGATGACCTACAGCTCTACGCGCAAGCTGACGTTGACAACCTGGACAACTGCATCTCATTGCTGAATGCTGATCTTCTGGCTATCAGTGATTGGTCAAGCAGGTTTGGTGTTACTGTCAATGTCAGTAAGTGTCAGGCTATCCTGATCGGTAGCTCATATTTTCTGCGAAACTTGGACACCAGCCTACTTCTCCCGCTTAACTTCAACAATACTGTCATCCCTCTCTCGCCGCACGTCAAAGACTTAGGCCTATATATTGACGACAGGTTAAGTTGGAATAAGCAGATTGCACAGGTTAGCCAGAGGGTAACATTCACACTGCGATCTCTCTATAGATTCAAGCATTTCCTTCCTTGTAGCACTAAAACCACATTGGTCCAATCACTTGTGCTTCCTATCATTGATTATGCTGATGTTTGCTATTCTGATCTTTCCCAAGAACTTCTTAACAAACTGGATCGACTTCTCAACAACTGTATTCGTTTCATTTTTGGTCTTCGAAAATATGATCACATTTCTTCCTTCCGTTCTCAGCTTAAATGGTTGCCTATCCGTCAAAGGAGATCCCTCAGATCCCTCTGTATGCTCTTCACTATTATGAACGATCCTTGTGCTCCTGATTACTTAAAACAAAATTTTAAATTGTTGGGCAGTTCTCATGATCTTAACCTTCGCGCATCCAAAAACTTACTTCTTCACATTCCTTCTCACCGCACCGGGTTTCTATCTAATTCTTACGCTATTTCTACTATTAAACTCTGGAATTTGCTACCCCTTGACATCAAGAAGGCTGAGTCAAAATTTTCTTTTAAGCGTAAAATTAAAAACCACTACTTACGGGGTTGTTATTCTTAGTTTGGTCTTTGTCATAATATTATTTTGAGCTCTCTTATTCAGAAAGAATATTATAAAGCACCGTATCTATTAGTTTGTCATTTTAGCATATATGTGTATTTTATTAGTATTATTATATATTAGTATTATATTTATTAGTATTAAAATATTATTTCATTCCATTTTCTCGTACAGTGTGTTTCTCTCGTACTCGTACGCACAGTGTGTTTTTTTAACCCAAAGGTTGACTGGTAGAGAATGCCTTGCTGCATTAAGTCCGCCCATGTAACACAATTGTACATAAAGTTTAAATAAATAAATAAATAAATAAATATTTGTTTGTAAGTTTGTATGCAGGGAGTAATCTTCGAAACTAATGATCGAATTATAAAATATTTTCATTGGTGGTAAGGTGCATTATTGGTGAGTGCATTATATAGGCTTATTATTTCGGAATCCATGCAGACACAGTCACGGGCAAAGTGCTAGTCGTTTATAGTTTAAGCGACTTTTAATGCACACCCCAATAATTCCTGCATCAAGCCTGTATCTACAATATGATTGAGTTATCAATTTAGTATTGCAATCTTAGGAAGTCACAAATGGCGCAATTCTACAGTTCCTAACGATAATAAACCAACTGGAGTAAGTACAAAGATAAACGCAAACTTCCTATCAGGCAGCTTTTAAAACGCGCCCAAATCTAGGCAATACATTACAAATACCTTATATATCATTGGCTGACCAATCATATACAAATCAGGGTTATCGTTTTAACCATAAATAAGGGAACTAGATCTGAAACATAATCACTGTTCACCATAACCGGTATTTATCACATGAACTCACAATGTTTATGTTATGTTCCGAGTGTTACAACTATTTCTGCCAAGTGCTTGGGGTAGTTAGAAGTGTGCTGCAGTAGTTGAAGTCTGTGCCATTATTGGGAACTGGGATGTTTCTTATCTCGATAATTATAAATGATTTTAATTATAAATGATAGATAGATAAAACGTTTATTTGGTACAACACAAGATACAAAATACAATTCAAATAAAAAAAAAATACTTACAACCAAAAAACATACAAAAAAATAAAATGCAGCTTGAGTAACATTATGTACGTACAGGAACACTTACATACATTAATAAGAAAAGACATTTAAAAAGACGCAAATATGAAATGAATATGACAGAAATAATTTCTAGCCTCCTCTTAATTATGTTTTCTGTCGTTTTCGAGTCTAACAAGATTCAGTTTTTTCCATGTGGAGTGGCTGCCTTCTGACTTCCGTTACTCAAAAACGTTTATTAACACGTTCGCTGACAGTACGCCGTTAGGCGGGAATTTAAAATAGTGCGTTATGAGTATGACAGTACGTCGAGGGACGGGCCACTTATTTTTAAGAGTACGTCGTGGAAAATTCTACTGTCGTAATGTAGTGTCAGGGTAAGTGCTCACTATCAGCACGTGTTTAGATTGACATCATAATCTTCTTCTTCTTCTTATCATGTGGGTAGTAAGGTCTAACGACCCCATGCACCCTTGTGTCTGAGTTTCTAGACCGCCTCAAGGGCCTCTTACGTGGTCTATTTTGACGACCACTATTTGGCGACCGGGACCACCGGCTTATACGTGCCTTCCAAAGCACGGAACCATCCTTTTATCAGACAATCAAATGATTCAGGCCTGCAATGTCCTAGCCAAACTGGAAACAATATTACAAAGTATGCTTACCGCGGGAATCGAACCCACGACCACAGGGTCACAAGGCAAACGCCTAAAGCACTGGACCATGGAGGCAGTTGATATCATAATTATAAGCTTTTGACTTCTTATAACTATTGTCATAGATATTAAAAAATGAGCAGGTTGCAAATCCTTTCCGAAACATGAATGAAACTCAGTATTATTATCCGCTAGAATGTTCACCCATAATCAGACCCACTTATTTAAGTGTTGTTCAACCTTAAAAATCGTTCCAAGCTGCTATTATAATTTCGAAACGAATTTAAAACTATTACAAAGAAAAATATTTATGTTATTTTCAAAAAAATATGTATTTGAAGCTTATGCTCGTGGTCGTGAGAGTAGGCTCTTTTTTGTCTGGTACCTTTCTAGTTGGGTTTCTATTTCATTCTATCAGAGGTATTTTGAGTTCTACCACCTCAAACATACATAACATACATGGGGTATACAGATTTGACCTGTTGTTGATATTGACCTGCGAAATGATACACAAAAAAACAAGTGCTTAATGACAGCTCATCTGAAGCTTTCAAACGTCATATTTTTTTTAGATTGATGCTCAAAGATAAGAAGATATCGCACACACTTCAACTACTGCACATCACCTGCCCAGTACTTGTAGGCAAGGCGTTAAGATATCGTATCTCGGACGCTAATGCAGTACTAACTCATGTGCACGCGCCGTTACTGTGGCGCAACGCTGACTTACAGCCACAACAGATATTTAGTTTGTTTTGCTTTTCTCGCTTTTGTTAGCAAATGTAAAATAGTACGAGCCTTTTTGTTTTACGGCTAGTGGAGCAGAATTTAGAGACAAACCATTCAGGCCAGTATATTGTTGTCCAGTTCTGAATGCGGGTCTATCAGGAGTTTCGTTCGGCTTAAGGCTTTCTTTCTGCATTCAGAGTATGGATTTATTCTTGAGCTGATGCAGTTGTTGTATGTATACAAGGTTTTGTTATTTCGAGTACCTGTTTCATGAAAGTATGTAAGATGACTTTAGTTTATTTTTATATGTATATATGTAGTTAAGGGTTTTTATTTAAGTGTTTAAAGTGTTTAAAATTGAATGTTAAAGATGAAATAGGATAAATTGGTGAATTATGTGTCATTGGATGGTATAAAAATGGCTGCTCCAAGTTAATGCAGGGTAAAAAAAACGTTATATTCCTAATTGAATATAATGTTTTTTTTAGTTAAGTTTTTGATACATAAAGTCTCTTACCAAGAGCATTACAATTTTTGCTCACATGCTTGATTTCATAGTTTATAACTGAACGTTTATGATGGCTTCCGTCTATTAGTAATGTTTTGATAGCAGCCATGCTTCTTAAAAACTCTATGGGACAGCTTAGTTAAATGATAAATGATAAATGATCTTTATTTTGCAAATTGGTTATTAAATAACACTTTTACACGTCATTTAATTTCCTTAAATATTAACTATATGAGGCCGGTGTTTCCTAACTGACTACCCTGAGAAGAAACACCGAAACAAACTCAGGGGTCCGTCTCTTTTAAAGTCCATACAATCTACACTGAATTAATTATATGGGAACCTTATAGGTTTCAGTCTGAGGCGGTCTTTTGAAGAAAGATGCTCACAGATTTGAGTGGGCCTGTCCATACAGTGCAAGCATTTGTCAAATGACGTATAGCTCAACTTAGAACAAGGAGCTTAACGATTTGACGAACAATACCAAGGTAAGAACCTTTAGGTAGGCCGCAAAAAGCACTCAAACTGCCAGACAATTTATTATGTTTAACTCGAAAAAATAAAAAAATAAAAAACCAACATAGTGCACATATTCACAATCGTTTATGAGGATTATGTAGATTAGTCTGAAATGGCCTTTTGAGGAAAGACCAAACAGATTTGAGTAGACCCGTTCCGTCAGTACAAGCCTTTGTCAGTTAGTCTGTAAGCTCAACTTTGGACTACTAAGGAGCTCAACGACCTGACGAACAATGCCAAAAACGGTACATTTGAGTAGGTCACTAAAATACTCAAACTGTCAGACAACGTCGTAATAAAGAGAGAGAAAAAAGATGTAAATGGAAATTAAAAAAAAAATACCACATAATCCTCGCATTTAAGTACATAATTAAGTGAATATTCAAAAAAAATACATATATTATACTTTACAAAGTAAATATTCATGTCAAAATAAAATAAAATATTATACTTTAAAAAGTAAATATCCATGTCAAAATAAATATTAAAAAACAAAAAAAAAAGTCAATTTGTATAAAAAAAAATTAAATACAAGAAATTGTGATTGTAAACACTAGTGCTCCCTGTATATCATTGGAGCAGCTCAATCCCAAGCCTTTTTATCCTCAACATAGTCTTTAACTGTGTAAAAAGCCTTCTGGCAAAGCTTGCGTCTTATGACTAATTTAAATTTGTTGAGGCTCAGTTCTTGCAAATGGCAAGGTAGTTTATTATAAAAACGTATGCACTGGCATTTAAAAGAACCACCTATTTTCTTGAGCCTTGTTTTTGGAATGACAAAGTTGTGTTTATTTCTAGTATTTACGTTATGGATATCACTGTGTTTTTTAAAGAGATTAATATTTTTATGTGCATACAAGAGATTCTCATAAATATACTGAGAAGGCACAGTCATTATATTAATTTCTTTAAATTTATCTCTGAGGGAGTGCCGTGGACTTAATTTATAAATAGCACGAATGGCTCTTTTTTGTAACACAAATATTGTATTTATATCGGCGGCATTCCCCCATAGTAAAATGCCGTATGACATTACACTATGAAAATAACTAAAATACACTAAACGGGTCGTCTCTAAATCAGTTAGGCCACGAATTTTTCGAACGGCAAATGCTGCAGAGCTAAGTTTTTTGGACAATTTATCTATATGGGGGCCCCACTGAAGCTTCGCATCTAAAGTAATGCCTAAGAACACTGTGGTGTCTTCGGGTTTTAAGCTTTCGCCCTTTATTGACACACTTGTGTTTACTTGTTTCACATGCGGTAATGTAAACTTTATGCACTTAGTTTTTTTCTCGTTAAGCATAAGATTATTGACATTAAACCAATTCACTACCGTTGCGAGGGCACTATTAACATCGTCAGTAACAGATGGTTACTGACGTTTAAATTTAAATAAAAGTGAAGTATCATCAGCAAACAACACTATATCATGATTATCCTTTATGAGGAATGGCAAGTCATTAATATAAATAAGAAATAGAAAAGGACCTAAAATTGAGCCCTGGGGGACCCCCATTTTGACTATAGATCCGGGAGATGTTTTACCGTTCACATCAACTCTTTGAATCCTATCACTTAAATATGAAGTAAGAAGATCCAGAGAGGTATCCCGGATTCCGTAGTAGTGTAGTTTCCTGATCAATGTTTCATGGAGAACACAATCGAACGCCTTCGACAAATCACAAAATATGCCCAAAGCATCGCACTTATCTTCCCATGCACTATAAATATGACTTAAAAGTTCAACACCGGCATCAGTTGTTGAACGACCCCTAGTAAAACCAAATTGTTTGTGATGCAGTAACTTGTGCTTATTAAAATACCTCTGCATTTGATTTAAGATAATTTTTTCAAAAATTTTACTAAAAGTAGGTAGCACTGATATAGGTCTATAATTTGTGGGGTCTGAAATGCTACCTGATTTAAATAATGGTAGTATTTTACTATATTTCATTAGATCAGGAAACTCACCATGATCAATACATTTATTAAAAATAACAGCTAATGTAGCTGCTACAATGTTTATAATAGACTTGGTAACATCAACTGAATTACCCCATAGGTCTGCAGTCTTTTTAACATTCAGAGATTTAAAAGTTTTTATTATATCATTATAAGTTACATATTGAAATTGAAATTCAGAGCCACAAACTGGCACATTTTCTTTGAGTAAAGTTTCTGCAGCAATGGGTGACGCATTCAGAGATCTGGTTATAGTCAGATCCATGATAATTAAATGTTAATCCCGCCTAAACATTATCCATAAGAACAGGTTTGGATTGCATGTTGCACCAACGTCTACTCTTATGTAGGTATTTGGGGGTGGTATAAACGGGATGGACCTTACTGCCATTCGAATCAAACTTTTGACGTTATAAACACTAAATTATAAAACCGCACCAGATTAATTTGTTATAGTTTTCTTTATTTCTCAGTCAATTTTATTTTTCATATATGTATTTAAATGTACCTGTACGCGTCCGCATCTTTACTCATAATGTCATTTCGTGGACAATAGTGTGGGTTATACGTTTTTTACCTTTTAAGATAACCACTTTTTGTAAAATACTTTAATGTATAACTGTTTTTTGTCCCATATAAATAAAATAAAATAAATATATCGTCTGTATACCATATAGGTAGCTGTCTTTTATAATTTGCTTAACGCTACGTACAATTTCACTGAATTATCCCGCAATATTATTGTCTTCTAATAAATAATGTCTATTCTATTTTAAATAATTTGTACCTACATCTTTCATAAAACTACTAATGTTATTTCAGTACCCTAAGTCCGTTCCATCATCCCACGTTTTACGCGTATGGACATCCCACCCATACGCATATATGTTTTGGAAATAACTCCACGTTGCGTTCAACTAAGGAGTGGAATTCACTTCCGGATTCTGTGTTTCCTGATAAATATAACCTGGCAGTCTTTAAATTAAGTAGTGAATTCGTTATTTATAGTTAAGTGTTCTTTATTTCTGATCACATCATCACTTGCCATCAGTTGAGATGGAGGTCATACGCGAACTTATTATCATCAATAAAACAAATACCACCATAATCCCAAACCAAATCTCCAAAGCCCTCGTCCTCTATTCAAAAATCTAAAAGCAAAACTACAGCCGACCAATAAGATTGTGACTTACAAAATGGATCTACAGTTTCAACATACACTGCTCATACATATCTGTGCGCAAGATAGACAGCGTTGGTGGGAACTTTAGACAGATCACTGACAAATTTATGTGTCGGATAATCTTATCAACTAAGGCACCATACGGCTTTATTGCCCCAGTATATGGAGGCGAGGCATTGCTTGCTTTATTATTACCCCGTCGTATATTAGGTAAGGCAATATTTGGTATTTGGCAACATTGGGATATGTGTCTTGTTTGTAGTTATGAGTTTGGTGTCTACGGGGGCGCATTGTTTAAAAGGGTCAATCGTGTTATTCTCAAGACTTTTGTACATTTAAAGCTACGTAGACTGAGCTTGATCATATAGTTTATCACCTTAAAATGTATGATTATAATACAACTCAAACAACGGAGTCTGTGTTTGCTATAACCTGGGGGTCTTTAAGTCAGAAGTGAATAGGTTACTTCTAAGTAAACGTGCTTCATCTTCGACCACATCATCACTTACCATCAAGTGAGATAGTGGTCAAACGCGAGCCTATTATCAAATAATAAAATAAAAAAAAATGCACTCCCGATACAGGAAAAATTTTAAGTGTGGGGTAATAATTCATAAAAAAGTGCTGTGTTGTCATTCAGTATCAATGATGAAATTATCATTTTTGTGAGTCAGTTTTAAATAAATAAATAAAGATTTTTATATCGGATCAGAAAAAAATGAAGTGATACTAACTTATACCTAAGAGCTAATTATCCAGTGTTACTACCCATCACCCTCCGCACAAACTGCTTCATAATCGGACAGGACACGCTCTCATCGACCTTTCTCAGGATACTGTATCTTATTCTCCTCAGAGACGAAGCTGTTTAAGCTTTTCATTATAATTTTTTGTTCAAATATCAGAAGAATGGTATATTTTAAGCCATTTTGGGTCTTAATCAAACCATATTAAAAGCAATTTAAGAGTTGTATATTAAAACGGCAAAGAAAAATATCATGAGGAACCATGTCCTCGAATCGAACATTCGAAGACATCTCACATCTACCAGCTCGCAACCGAAATGACGTAAACTATGGCACATTCTCTCTAATAGACAGTAGGCTTGTGTCTAGTCATTGGGATTGGTGTATTGGCTAATCATAGTATTGAAATAGTTTATGCTGTTTTTTTTTAAAAAAAACAGAACTGACATAAACCAGATCAAAATCTAATAGACTACAACTCCTTTTCCCTTAGGCTCAAACCGCCTTTATTTAAACACACTTAGGGTGAACATAAAAATTCGCGTTAAACCGTGAAGTGATACGAAATAGTGTAGTGAAAATAAAGTCCCGAATAAACTATCACATACAACGTTTAATCTTGTTTCCTACAAGCCCCTTTGTGTGTCAAGGTTTGGTCATGGTGATCGGAGAAGCGGATTGAAACTAATTTATTGTTTGTCCATAATGCTCTGATCTCCGCTAAGTCTTTGAAACATATTAGCGGTCACCCAGTACTCGAAATTCTAGCATGGAGTACGAAATTTTGTAAAATTTTGAATACGAACGTAATAAGAATAATAGCTTACCCGGCAAACGTTGTTTTGCTGAGTAAGCTACGCAAAACGTTTATGTTCTGTTGTTTTCAAATGAAAAAAAAAGGCCTAAGACCTATATCTACCCAGATCTACCAAATATCCTCGAAAAAAGTCGTGAAAATCGGTCAAACCCTTTTGGAGTTCGATAAAAACCATTATGTATTTTTATTTGCCTTTAACTGCACTTTAAAAATTTCAAACTTCTTCATCTGCGTAATTTTGTTTAAAACGGGATACATTTTTACTACGCATACTTATCTATACAACGTGTAACAGAAACCCCATATCTATCCAAAGGGGCTGAAGACAACATCTGGTATGGAGTCTCTATGCACAGTTTCAGCTCAAAATAAGTGACTCAAAGAATTGATACCAAATTATCGGTTTCATATGTTTCGTGAATACCAATAATAACAAACGTGTCACAGCACTACGAGGGTCGATAACTTTACACGTCACTTGCCAATAACACGGTGATTCTCTTTTCTTCTTAATTTGAAAATTCTGCCTCTGATATCAATGAATTGAAATTTCTATTATACTTCATACATGTAGACATAGGATTATAAAACCCTTGCCATATCGTTTATTATCATCAAAAGAAACCGTGCACCTGCTATGTATATACCCTTTAAATTACACGTTGTATATATAAAACCTAAATACCACTCACTGATTAATCACGAAATCTCAGAAACTACAAGTAGTAGGGCTCTCAAATTTTGCATGGGGGTTCCTTTTAGGAAGTAGATCTTCGCTAAGACGGGATTTTGCGAAATTCCCACGGGATCGGGATTTACACGGGAAAAACTTCCCACGCGAACGTACGTGGAGTAAAAAATTCGTGACACTTAGATTGGAGCAGAGAATTTCATATACGAAAAATTTTCATTTGGTTCTTCTTTTCGTCCCACCAGACGCACGGCTGGATACCATCCACACTTGGTTGATATACCGTCTTGTCGTACCAAGCGCTTCTCCTCCACATTTATTGTGCGCACTTCCAAGCTGTGGAATTCTCTGCCGGCTTCTGTGTTCCCTGCCACTTATGACCTTTCAACCAGGCGAGATCGAGGTCAAGAGTGAGCTCATTCTGAATAAAAAAAGAAGATATTTGAGAAATTGAGCATAATCAAGTCATGAATCGGGAACGTAATTATTGTAAATTACTTGGAAATTTACCGGGTACAGCGACAGCCTATCTGACTTCCACAACCCAGTCACAGGATACCCCTTGGCAAGGCTATGATCAGATTTTATGACTTCTGACTACCCGTATCGACTCTCAAAAATGTACAAATGAAAGACGAGCGCAGCGGGTTACCATGCTTTCAAAGTCACGGAGGATTCTCGATATTTTAAATAATATTATAAAAAATAAAATTCATTTATTTCAGGCATATTTGCTTGGCACATGCTGAGCTGGACTCCCATTTGGTGCAATTCGGAGACACACACCGCACCGATTTTTCGTGTTACTTTTTTAATTATTTTGTTTTTTTTTTATTTATTTTTTCATTTTATAATATTTTTGATGGTATATATGTTTGTTCTGTTCTTTTTTCTGTAATTTAATGTACTTTTGTGTAATTTTATGTAATTTAATGTATTTAATGTACTTTTGTGTGTTGTGTCTTCTGTTGACCAATAAAAGTTTCATCTATTAAGCTTATATTTTCATTATTTTATTTTATAAGCCAGTAAGGGCTTTTATAGTTTTTTGTATAAGAACGATATGTACGTTTACTGAGATTTTGATCATAATAAAAAAAATATCTATCTATCTATCAAGACCCATCCTACTTCCTACTAATATTATAAATGCGAAAGTTTGTGAGGATGGATGGATGTTTGTTACTCTTTCACGCAAAAACTACTGAACGGATCTGAATGAAATTTGGTAAGTATATAGTTGGCAGCCTGGAATAACACATAGGCTACTTTTTATCTCGAAATTCCCACGGGATCGGGATTTGCGTGGGAAAAGCTTCCCACGCGTACGAAGTCGCGGGTAGAAGCTAGTATAAAATAAAATAAAAATACACAAATTCAAACAATTGCTCGGCTTCCTAGTTTAAAATACAAAAGATTTATAGATATATTAAAAGTCAATTAAATAAATAAAAATAAAATTAAAGAAATAAAATTAAAGAAAGAAAAAAATAAAAGATGATCACCCATCCACATACTGACTTCGGCAAGCGTTGCTTAACGTCGAAGATCACCTCTTCCACTGTTGTTCTTTTGAGTTCCTCCACAGTTGATTACACAATTATATTATCAGAAAATCGCTATCGCTGTATCTCTCACCACATCCTCAGCCTAACCGCCACGTTGTGACGACACGCCGTACTAAATCAGTAACCCGATACGGTAGTATCTGTACGTGTCGGGGGTTCGTGTCCCGTGCAGACCTGTCGCGGTGACGTGTTTACTTCACGCCGCGCCAGGCGGGTACAAGCAGTTGTGTAACGCGATCGCGAATGTAGGTGATGCTGGAGAAAGTTGGCTATAGGTGCCGTTTACTTTTTGTTTGGAAGGTATGATAAGATGAGTTAGCCTAAACGTGAGTCAACTTAGATGGAATTCCTAAGCAGGCAAAAAGCTCTACAAAAGTGCAGCTTCTTGAGGTTTTTTTTTAATATAGAAATCAGGAGCAACAGAATCACCTCAATCTCGCCTAATGGTAAGCGATAGATGAGGTCTACGATGGAACAAGCGAGCCCAGAAGATGCCTATTCACTCTTGCTTTAAAGGCTGAAAAGTCATAAGTGGCAGGGAACACAGAAGCCGGCAGAGAGTTCCACAGCTTGGCTGTACGTACAATAAATGTAGAAGAAAAGCAAAACAAATGAAACAAACACAGTGGGATACCAACTAAAAACATCAGGTCGCGTTGGAACAGGAACTGAAACACGTCCCTATATGCTTTCCTTTCCTTTTTCGTATCCTATTGTTGTCTATAATTAAGAAATGCAGAGGGGAATGTGAAAAATCTCAAAAACATTCAAATTTGATACATTGTGAATGTGACTTCAAGTACAGTTTTTTTATCTTTAAGAGCGTCTATTCCTCACAGTGCTTCATACTAACCTGATGTGACGTTTCAACGATCTTTCGTGGGTATGTGTAAGATATTAAGATAAAAAAAAAAAAAAACAATTACAAGAATTGTTTCCAAATAGAGCTCAAAAAAAAAGACAAATCAATTGTAAGATTTTTCGAAAAATCCCTTAACTGAGTGTCAGTAATATCTGTTCATATTTTTGCAAGAATAAAGTTTTCGATAAAGATTTTCTTTTAATAATATCTGAGGTATAAGTAACGGGTAAACTGTTGCTGCATTTCGGGGTTGCGACTCGTTGTAGAAAGTTAATATTACCTATAACCTAGTACCTAGTAGCTATAACCTAGGGGTCTTTAAATCAAGAGTGAATAGGTTACTTTTACTTAAGCGTGCTCCATCTTCGACCACATCAACACTTACCATCAGGTGAGATGGTGGTCAAACGCGAGACTATTATCAATAAAAAAAAAACTATAAATAATTTTATTGTTTGATTTAGAGGAAAATGTAAAGTACAATGAAACGGCTAGCAATATATAGTTTAAAAATCAAAATATGCCATGCATGAGTCATCCTTGGCAGGTAATGTTGTTTAAATCCAATTACGAAATATAAATATATTTTTTGTTTTATTTAAAACCAAAATTGAAAAGAAGAATAAAGCATTAAAATGCATCCTACAGGCTGTTTTCTGGTAATGTTTGTATGATTGCCACATATACAATGGCCTCTGGCCAATGTCCTGAGCCAACCTCTGGTTCACGGAGCCTGTTTTTTAAAAAACTTGTAAGCTCAATAGTCCGAGAGCTTACTCTATTATCGAGTATACCATACCGACAATTTTGACCATTTCCCGAAGTATTCCAGTTAGAAACCTGTATTATCATACTCGTAACTCAGACCAGTGGCAAACGTGTCGCCATCCCTTCAAAATACACAAAACACGTAACCAGAACGGCTGTATAAGTGAATTAAACGCACGACGCATTAGTGTATAATCGCAGAACACGTTGCGACTGATCGCGTCTCTCGTATATCGGATAAACGACGCCGTTACACAGAGCTAGTGTCGCCGAAACTATACCTGTGTACAGCGAGGGTGTAGTTTTGAAACTTTCTTTAAAATTACAATGTGTAGAACTCTGTGTCGGTTTCTGTGTTCCCTACCGCCCGAGACTTTAACCTTTTTACAGCAAGGATCTGTCATCTTTCGGGCTCACTAGTTCCATCCCAGACCTTATCTCTCACTTACCACTAGAAGTGATCGAGGACAAGAGTGGTATCATCCGATTTAAATAAAAAACAGGGAATTTTGATGGTACAGAAGCCAGCACATCAAGCTACAACAATCTGTCAAATTTCTTTAATAGATTTTCAACTTTATTGTTAAAGAAATTAGATTCAAGGTTGATTGGGAAAATTTGACAGTTTCGGGTAGCTTCATGTGCTGGCGTCTGTACACTTTAAATGTCGAATAACATAATTATAACGTTGCCACTACTGGGTCACAGGCCTTCTCTCTACATAAGAAAATAGGCCGTAATCTATCACTGGACCCGGTGCTTTCCTAGGACATGCGGTTTCCTCGTGATGTTTTCCTGCACCGTTGTAAGAACAATAGTGATGATGAATATTACACAAAGTAATGTATCTGTCTGGCTTCGAACCAAAACCTACAACGTGCATAGAATTAAAGCTCGTAAAGTCCTTCCAAAGGTTGTCTGGAAGATATCGCACTCAGCGATAAGACCGCCATTGTAACCAATTTTTTTTTACAATATATTTATTTAAGTGTGTTTCAATTATTGGTGTACAATAAAGTATAGAGTAAAGTATTACCCCAATGTATGGTGGAAGTAATAGTGGTCGTCCCACAGTGAGATGAGCAGACGACATAATTTATGCTGAGATGCGATCGTGGTTAGAAACTGGATGAAGGTAGAACAGAAATGAATTCGAGTGGGTGAAGATGAAACAATGTGCGACAGTAGCATGTCTCTTTGCCTAGTATTCCAGGTCTTAAATATTGTGATGACGATTGAAAGAGAATACTTTCATTGTGAGTGAGGGAGTGGAATTCCCTGCCGGAGTCTGTGTTTCCTGAGCTGGGGAGTCTTTAAGTCAGTGAATAGGTTACTACTAGGTAAGCGTGTTTTATCTTCGACCACATAATCACTTAACATCAGGTGAGATGGTGGTCAAACGCGAACCTATTATTAATAAAAAAGTATGAATGCTGCAGTGACGCAGAGAATTGAAGATTACGATAACTTTGCGGACATTTACTTATTTGAAATTGGAACATGTTCGAAACAAATTAAAAAAAAAAAAAAAACAAAAGCTACATAAACGAAGAAGCCACGATGCGTTGTTTATTTTTTAAAGAAAAGTGAAGCGTTCGGGCGAAGTGTGAGGCGAGTTCTTCGATCCCCATCATCGTCGTTTGATTTCAGGAACGTGTCTATCAATCTATATATATAAAAGCGAAATACCACTCACTGATTAATCACGAAATCTTAGAAACTTCTAGTAGTAGGGCTTTCAAATTTTGCTTGGGGGTTCCTTTTAGTATATAAATGCTCGCTAAGACGGGATTTTGCGAAATTCCCACGGGATCGGGATTTACACGGGAAAAACTTCCCACGCGAACGAAGTCGCGAGCAACTGCTAGTGTTTATATAAAACCTTCGTGCGAACTTTGATTGCACGATCTAACATCGTGACATCATGTTGGACTTACTATTATGTAGCTGACAATGCAACTATAATTTGAGAAGATAGAAATTTATGCTGGTAGAAAAATCTGTCGATTGCAAAAAAGAAAATTAGTGTGTTACGATTACCTATGTCTGTTACGTAGTTGATATCTTACATGTTAAGCTCAGACTGAAAAATAAATAAGACCAAAAAATATGTTACTTATGTTTTTTTTTTTCAAAACTTATGTTTTTTTTTTGTAAAATTGATTTGTTCACGGTTGATGATAATTGATTTACTTATTATCATACATTTTTATTTATATTAATTAAATAATTTCGAGGTCTATTTCTTCTTTCATGTATTTTTTATATGAGGCAGTGTGTGTGTATCTTTGTAGCCTACCCAAATATCCTTATGATGTTACTGTTTGTCTAATCGTTCAGTTCTAAAGTGACCTACATGATAACCGATAATATTGGAAAGAGAGAATCTCATTCTGATCTATCTTTTAGATGTTTCTCAAAAATCAATAATAATTTGAATAATCTTTATTCCGTTGAATTACACACTAGGATTCCCCTTGTTGTGAGGTCCAGACTCAACCTAAGTCAGGTAAACATGTTCATAGATAAACTAATAACTTGAAAAAAAACAAAGAGTGACAAAAACATCATTCTAATGGTTACTTTACAATAGAAAGTTATGAGTAACAAAATTCTTTGTTACACGTTTACCATTTCAGCTCCGAACCAAGTATCAAAACGTCAAAATCCACAAACAACATGGCGTCAGCACAGCGTTGTCAGTGCACACATTACCTGTGACATACTGTGTCATTGTGCACAACGGCCGACTTAGTCGAGTATTAAAGGAAATTATTTGACTAGAATTAGGACGAAACGGCCTTACGCCCACCGCATCATGTCTGCATAGGGATTATGAATATTTATTGGTTATAACTTTAATGTTTGATATATTGGATAGAAATTGGTTGGGATTATTTTTGTTGAAAACGCGTGGTAGTGAATGCATATAATTAGGAAATATGTTGCGGTTTTATCTTAAATTATCTCATAGAGTTGTTTTCCTTACTCATATTATAAATGCGCCAGCGTGTTTGTTTGTGAAACTGATTAATGTGGTTTTTTTTTGTGTGGAGATAGCTGAAAGGCTGATACTTGGCATAGGCTTGTACATCTTTGACACTGGTCTTGCCAAGAGACTTCGTGTTAAACAGCTACTCGGTTGAGCAGGTCTCGTAGGCCGTCGTTCTATGTAAATCACTAATACTGACCTGCATCGGGTTGGACTGGTCACCAACCCCAACAACGTTGATGAGTTATTTGACTTCAAGTAGCAGCAAGTATTTATTAGAGAGAGTGGCAACATCAGCGACAAATATTATCTATAGATGTAAATATTTTATGAAATTAAGAAATGTATGATATCTAGAGCCCCTGGTTATCTCTTCCATATATTCGTCAAATATGGAGCTCCAAAGAAATACATAAATAATCTAATCTATACTTTGCAGTCTCTTAGATACAAGGATACTATAAACTGCTTTTAAATATAACTTATACACATGTCTAGCCAACAGCTTTCTAGGACCTCAGCCCTTCTTATCGGGTCAAAATTATCTAACGGCATCCATACTTAACCCGTCTATTCAGAATAGAACCTAATAAAGAACCATTTGCACAAATTATCGTCTATACGGCCGACCCCCCAAACAAATTAGCAACATTACCCATCACATATCATTCGGGCAATCGTGATCGCCACTAATTGCTCCGACCGACCGCGATCGCATCACGAAGGCACATCATACACATTAATCATAGACATATTGATAAACAATTGCCCTACCTTAAATGAGGGGTCAACGCTGCCTTCACGGCGAAACTTTTTGAAGCCACCTTATTCGCTACTCCAAAATAATTTAAACCTTAACTTCACCGAAATTACGGTCGATAGTATTTTGTTTGCGTTGACAGTTACCACATTTGGATATGGAATGCTATGCTTGATTTTTCCGTCGTCATTCGTTTTGAGTTTAAATCTTACTGTTTGTAAGTTATGGTTGGTTTTCGAATGGGTTGTGTTCTTTCATAGATGAAGCATGTTGTCGGCGAAGCTTTGTCGCGAGCCGACAAAGGAGGCACGTGGGAACGTGCGCGTGCGCGTCTTCCTGCTAACAGAATAGTGCTGTAATGTATGGTTGTTGTGTTTCCTGTTGATCGATTTTAGTCGATTATTTTTAACATATCATTATTCGACTACTTTGGAAGTGTTTAGATGATGCAAGTGTTCGATACACGTACGAACATATCGCGGAAATTACAGTTATTTATCAAATGGATTCGAAGCGCATATCAATCAAGTTATTCGACCACAGCCGTGACCAGTTCACCTGTTAAAATGAAAAATAGATTATTTATTATTTAAACTACAGCAGTGGTAATGAGAGGAGAGTGAACATTGAAGGATGAATACTTTTTTATTACCTATTTAGAGACATATTATATGCATGGAGACGGTAGAAGACTCTTTTTAGGGTTGCGTAGCCAAAAGGCAAGAAACCGAACCCTTATAGATTCGTCATGTCTATCTGTCTGTCCGGCTGCATGTCACAGCCACCGTATTCCGAAACTATTAAAACTACATAGTTGAAACTTTGTAGATAGATGTGTATATTCCATGAACCGCATTATGATTTTTATATAAAAAAAATGAAAAAATTAAGTGGCGAATGGAACTAAAACTAAAACAATAATTTTTCATGAAACCTATACATGCGGTGTGTCTGTTTTTATACTAGGTCTCAAAAACAACATTGAGATTTCTAAAATTTATTTTCTCTAAGTCAATTGTTTATATAAGATAGATAGGTACTTCCAAAGAGGTAAAATTTAACTTTCAAAATAAGAGATATTAAAATACATGCTGTAGATCTTAATGAACACTTGCGTTTAGTTCACTTAGTTTTAACGAGATAAAGTCAGTAGTTTTTGAGATATAGCACATTAAAAAAAAACCACAACTACAGCTTTGTTGTTAACACTATAAAAAGCAAAGTTGTTAAACCTTTCATGGGCGAGTCCAACTCTCACTTGGCGAAAACGGATTTACTGCAATAAATGTATAATAAATAAATTTTATTTCATCGAAAGTACAAACAGTAAATATGTAACAAAATGTAGGTATATGGTTAAATTCATTGACAACTGATAGATACACTGATTCCCAAACTGAGACGAACTCCTATTTCGGGATTCGGACTCTGAGGAACCCGTGCCTTTGACCCCATCCACGCTTTTCCGCTTCGCAAAATTACAGTGACACATATAAATCAGAAACTCCTTGCACCGTACAAAATGCTTAAAAAAGTGGTCAAAAACATTCTAGTTTACCCTCACACAATACCAATCACAACCTCGTTCGAAGCTAATCAACCTCATTACCAATTACGATTGTAACATGATACAGTTACAATGAAACTAATTGATTGAACCACACAATGATGGCACAGTGGGTTACTGTTAGTGGGCTAACTTTGTTACCTCGTGTGGTGTTTAGTTAGGGATACGTAGTTAACGATAAATTTGGAATAGAAATATACATTTTTACAAGGTAAATAATATAATCATAATCTTCTTCTCTTGTATATAAAAAATGAGTGTGGCACTCGGGGACTGCCGCGGTAAAGGTATTGCATAGCATTTTTTATCAACTTATGCAATTATAATTATTTATTTATTTTATTTATGCAGTTTTTTTTTTTTCTTTGCTATTAATTCAAGTTTTTGCTTTGATATTCAAGTTGCACTTTTTGAGCGTGGTGACCGATAAGAAAAGAAGTACAGTCGTACCATATACATACACGTTAAGGTTCAACTAGTCGCGGGCTCGAACTCACTCGTGAACTCAGTTATGAGCAGTTCACACAAACACCGTGCTTCGGCTGCCGAACTGAAACGACCTTAGACGATGCACGGCTTTCAACGCCGCACCGCTGTGCCGGTCAGAGTGGGGGGTGTTAGGTTTATTTTCGTTACGGAATTTGTTGATTCGGTCGCCGCGCTCAAAGACCGCGGTAAAAGCTATGCAAATCAAATGCTGTTCGTTAGTCTTGCTAAAACTCGAGAACAGCTGGACCGATTTCATTAATTATTTTTGTGTTATGTTCCCTCTCATACAGGGAAGGTTTAAAAGGTGGGAAAATATAGAAAACGAAAAGAAATTGCGGTGTGAGTTCGCCCGGTCACGAAAGAAATTAAAAAGTACTTAGTAGCTTGTTTTTGTTGAAGAACTTGTGACTCAAGAATAACAGCTACCTGGGTTTATCTCCAGGGTTCAGCAACAATTGCTGAGTTGATGGGTGACCCTGTTTACATAATTATAGAGATTTCTCCGTATCTCGGAAAGGACATCAAACCGATGGTCTGAGAGTCATTTATACATTTTTGGGTGGTTGTCATGGATCGGGAAGCAAGAAAATCCTACACCAGTCTTGCCAAGCTTCTGGGTTGTGTCTGGCAAGATCAGCTGTGTTATTCTGTAAGACCACACTCTAAACTTCGTATCTGAATCCGCTATTCGTTTATTGATTGGCATTCTAAAAACTCGGTTGTTAATTCGAATTTACACTAGCGCTACCCTTGCGAGCGTGTCAGAGAGTTGAACTAAAGATTTTGACAGATAAAGTATCAGATGACGTGAGAAGTGGCATTCGGTAAGGTAATTCCTCCGTCACTTCGACGCTGTTTACAGAATGCAAAATCAAGGTCACTGAACCATTAGCGAAGTGACAGTGAATAGCTATGTGAGATGCGAGTTGTTGTTCGAATTTTACAGAATCGACGTACAGTGATCAGATAAACAGTGGTTTCATGTAAAACAAGTACTCACCTATATCCGGCTAGACTAGAAGCTGACCCCAAAGTAGTTGGAAAAAGACTAAGCTGATGATGACGAGGTAGGTAGTACCTAAGCTTACATAATAAATATTTCTTACATGCATTCCCTGTTTTGATATTTGAAAATATAAGATAATTCCAGAGGAATAGTAATGTTTTTGATACGAAATAGCTACTGGCAATTGCTATATTTTTTAAATCTGAGTAAAAGTTAATTAAAGTTTAAATTTATTTATAATTTAAGTGGTACCTCGACTAAATGTGTCTTTATTTAGATTATCTACTGCTATTATATATATAAAAATGCCTCCTTCTAATTATCGGTTAGTCCAATGGAATGGACGACAGCAAAATTGAGTGTCGAAAAAAAAAAAAAAAACACAAAACGGAACCACGTAAGCAGTTTCCCAGCACCTCCCCTACAATATTACACCAAAAAAACATGAGCTTCCAAGTCCCACGCTCAATTAACCATCAAAACAAAAGCCTTAAAAAGAAACAAAAAGTATAAATCCCGTACGGACCCCACATGCGTTCTGTTTCGCCAGTCATGCCCAAATGAGTCGATCCTATTAACGATATAAATAGCCGAGTATCATCGCAGCTTCGGGAGACTTCGGTTGCTAGAAGCGGCTTGAGTTTGATTAGTAAACGTGGGAAAATGATCAAATGACTGACCGCTGTGGGTGGAGCGGAAAGGGGTGTCAAACTTCTACTGACTAAAAACCCACCCTGCTCCTTCAGTTGCCTTTGCGTTCCGGGGCCGCGGTATCTCGTTAGGACATTCCCGCAACCCCGGCAGAAATGTTTTATTGGGCTGTAGTTAGTCCATTAAGCGTAAAATTATTAAGCTTGTTCACGCTCGCAAATGGCATAATATTTCAAATTAAAAGACACTCAGACAAGGCTTCATAAGACTACAGTAGTATTACATAGGTATATTTTTAACCGACTTCTAAAAAAGGAAGAGGTTCTCAATTCGGATGTTTGTTCTTTTTTTTTATGTTTTTTCGGGAAAAGCTTCGTCGCTTGCCAACCGATTTGAAAAATTCTTTTTTTGTTGGAAAGGGTATACTTTCCAAATGGTCCCACGAAAATTTTATCGAAATCGGACAAGCCATTTCTGAAAAATAGACAAAAGTCTGAAAAAAATATTTACATTGATGATCTTTTCGATTACTCTGCTGGTGAAGGTGATAAGTAGTTGACATTTTGGCTTTTGTAACTAGATTAATTACAAACTGACCCACTAAAAAGAGCGAAAATCTAAACTTTTTTGCAAAAAGTAAAACCGACTTCCATATCAAAACACTACAAAGCCAAAAATAATTTTAATTTCGGAAGGCAGTGTGAAAAAGCAAGAAAATACAAAACCAATAACACCGACTACCGAAATTCAAATTATTTTTGGCTTTGTAGTGTTTTGATATGGAAGTCGGTTTTATTTTTTGCAAATAGTTTTTTAATAAGCAGTAACCCTTATGCTCTTTTCTCTGTATAGATTTTTAGATAGGTATCTATCATTACTTCATTAGTTTAAAAAACATTAAATTGTGGTAGTGGCGTTCAGTAACAAAACCACATAACGTAAAAACCAAAAAAGTTTAGATGTTTAAATTTTTTGTTCTTGCATTAGTAGTGGTAAAAGTTTGTATAATTATAGGTTCCAATTGACACACATTGCACAGTTTACAACCTTTTCCTTTATTTTCCAGAGGGCTGGCTTTTTTCTTCGGACAGTGAAACAGCATTGCCATTCAACGTAGCAATGCAGTCCTATACCTTCTTTTTATTTTTGCCTGTATATACCTATGTTTTATTTTTAGAGCTTTGTAAATTTGTTAACTATCCGTAATAATAAGAAAACCTGGAATAACACAAAGGTTAGAAATTAACAAGGCACCTTCTACACCTGGAGGCTCCTACTGAGCCTGCGAATGGTGGCGGACATCATCACGGGGCACTGCTCACTAAACAAACATTATCACACGATAGGTATAAGAAACCTTAAATAGAAATGGGCCGGACAAGTAGCGCGACTCAAAGATCAGAGATGGACAAAAACCGTAACATTATGGTATGGACCTCTGGTAAACGTCATAAAGGTAGACCCCAAGCGTGCTGGGAGGACGACATCAGGAAAATAGCTGTACCATAATGGTAACAAATAGCGCAGGACCAAAAATGTGGCAATCTTTGGAAGAGGCCTTCACTTGAGAGGGGTTCCTAATATAATATAACAAACAGATATTTCAGTGAAATTGTAAACATAATTAGGAAATAAAAGGCTTTTTTATATATTCGGTATGAGGAATAGTCCCTTGTGCAGGGCATACATGCAAGAAATTGAAAATGACGCGTTAATCATTAAATCTAACAGGCGCTGAGGTGGCACATTGGGTAAATCAATAGTCTAATGCTAAGGTGTCGGTCTTGTGATCGAGAGGTTGTGGGTTCGAACCCCACCCATTACACTTTTGCCGTGATCCCACTCCAGATACAAGCATATTTAACTTGTTGGAGGGGTTAACAAGATTGCTAGTAATGTGAAATCTACCCACATAGCTTTAAAGTAAATGAATAGTTTAAAAAACACTAGAAAAACACGCTTTTATAAAAGCACGTAAAAACAAAAAAAAAAATTAAAGAAAACCGATAACGGATTTTCTTTAGGTTTGTTATAACCTTGAAACCTGATCGTGTTCAAAGTCCATTACGTGGCCTTTCTCACAAGTGCAAAGACGACTATGATACGATATTCCATCATGGAATGCCAGTGCCTATCTTCCGGCTTCATCATCAGACCTTGAAACCTAATCGTGGTCAAAGTTCATTACAAGACTTTTCTAAGAAATCCAAAACAGCTATGATACGATTTTCCATCATGAAGTTCTAATTCATATCTTCCGGCTCCATCATCAGATCAGTTCGACAGTACCATATTATTGTATTGTCATCAGAACTACATACAGATGCCAATTTTCATTACGCTACGACCCTTGGAATATGGTTAAATTAGTTACCATAGATTCCATTACTTAGTTAGTTACATACAGGTCGACCTAATAAAAGCGTGTTAAAAAAAAAGAGAATTCATGAATTAATGAGAATTCTACCCATATTCCTAGATGTCTACAAAAATAAGCTTTTTTCTACATATCAAGTAAATTTTACGATGCAGTCACTTCCAGCATCTATAGTTCACGAATTTATCGAAAATATCAGCGGCATTGTGTGGCGTATCAAAAATGCCTGCTCTAACGGAACCGTATCGATGTGGAGTTCTTTGTTACAGTAAATTGGATGTTGCGAAAATATAAAGGCAGTATGTCTACTTATCATTTTATTGCTTTCTTGGTATGTGGCAATGAAAGTTTATAGTTGGTATGTTAAACTATAGGTCACGGGTATTAACCGTGCGGGATAAGCCTTTTTTTCGAACCAACAGATTGGTTAACATTTTCGGACCATGGTGCTCTTGTGCTCACAGATTTCGAAAAGGCTAGACGACATTTTCCGTGACCCAAAGGCTGGTTTCAATTCTAATCATAATAGCGGGCTCCTGACCGATTTCGGTTGATGGTCAATCTCAGCGGAGTTTAGCCATCTGCGCTGAATATTTTTGTATTGTATTTTTGTATTGTATTTTTGTATTGTATTTTTGTATTGTATTTTTGTATTGTATTTTGTATGTACAAGTGCACTCTCTGTTCCTTTACTTTCATTGTCTGATGGGATGGCAATCCGACACGACTGGAGACGACGGAGAGAGAGGGTTTAACGTGTTTTCGACCGTCTGGGTTATCACGAGGGCTCTGAACCGGTTTAAAAAGAACGGTTAATTTCGATTAAATACCGGTAAATATATCGTTCCTTCATTAACCGGTTAAACAAGTGAACTGTTCTTATGTAACCCAAATGATAAAGGTTACCGGTTACATAAGCACAAACGGTTTTGACACCCAAATTAACCGGTTAATTGCGTAATTCGTAAATATTTTCAACAAGTTATAGTGACATTAGTACCCCAGAAAACATTAGGAAAAAAGATGTTAGGTGCGGGTAGATTCATGTTTCGACTTACTTAGTTCGAGCTTAGTTCTTTGCGCGCCCGCAAACAAAGCGTCGAGCATACCTACGCCAGTCGCTACTTACTTTTTTTTAATTTGTTTTTAACCGGTTAATTTTCACATAAAACCGGTTTCCCGCAAAAACCGGTTTTGCAACCTTAACCTAAATTGATTTCGGTTTGGGGTCAATGACCGTAACCGGTTAAGAATTTTAACCGGTTTCCGAGCCCTGGTTATCACATCACCAAACTTCGACACTGAGAAATTTCTAACAGAAAAACCCTATATCACATTTTTCTCGACCCGGGATATTTTGTATTTTAGTTTACTCTAGACGGTGAAGGAAAATAACTTGAAGGAAAACTGGTAATGTAAGTCTATGATCAAAAATTGAAAGACATAGACATCTACCATTCGTACGTTTCTTCTCAAAGAGGGGAGGCTTATGTGACGTTATTGGCTGAATTATTGTTAGTTTACTTCGTATCTTTTTATTTTAGATAAATACTTACTTTGCATAAAAGTTTACAGTAAACTAATGAGTAGGTGGTGTGTGGTGTGTAGGGTGGTGTTAAGGCCTATTTAAATATGATGTCCATATTTAAATATGTGCTTTTTTCATCTCAGATACAAGCAAAAATATACATATTATGATGGCTATAACGTGGAATTATTATTTTAACTGTCAAGCAAGCACCCATTAATTAGATCATACTACCTGATGGAGGATAGCATGAATATTTCCGGTATGAATACGAATGATGGGACAAGCACCCATATTTAACTATCTTCTAACCTTTGTCATTCATTCATCGATATTTTAACCGAAAGAAGTCCTTTGCCTACTTGACCGAAAAAGGCTCAAGAGTCGATGCAAACGCACAGTGACGTAAGAGTCATGCCGCCACGGTTTGGATGTAGGAAGTGACGCTGCCGGATGTGACTGGTTCCATAGCCGCGCAGCATTGCGGGACGCTTTGGTCTTCTTCAGCCACACTGTCATGTAGCAGAAGGAGGCTGTCCAAAGGAGAAGATTTCGAGGTTTCTCTATTAACTTAGGCACACCGCACTTAGACAGACCCTGACAGCATTTCCACCTCAACAAATCAAAAAAAAAATCAAGAGTGGGCTCATCCATAATAAAAATAAAAATAAAAATTGTGTGGCATCTCGCAGGTCTAGCTCTGAGGTTGTCGGCTGCTTAACCGGACTTGCCTGTAGCTGGCTTAATTAATTATAATAATCTTCAGCCAGGGCTTATTAAAACTTAGAAACTATGTGACTACACGCTAAGGGTCCTGTGGAGTGCCACCGTAGGCGCGAGCCTGCGGACGGCGAGCAGCGGTCGCTCACCGTCCGGTAAGGACCAGGCCCGGGTCGGCGGCGCGTCGTGTTCCACGCGCGCCTCAAAGAGCTGTCAACACCAGTGACGGGGCCTCATAGGGCCATTGCCTGCCGGGGTTTGCGGGAAAGTTCTATCGAAATACCGCGGCCCCGGAACTTTAGGGCAGCCGAAGGAACAGGGTGGGTTTTTAGTCAGTAGAAGTCTGACACCCCTTCCGCTTAACCCAGAGCGGAAGAAGTCATTCGATGATTTTCCCACCCAATAAAAAAAAAGGGTCCTGTGGGGTACAGACTACGGCTAAGGGCGTCGCAGGGAAAGGACAGCTAGGGACATGCTGACTTGGATCATGGCGCGGTCGTCACCAGAATATCTATCCCTTTATAGGAGACCTCCATTCTGTATCAAGAATATACAGAAACAGTAGGTTTCACTTGATTTCCCAATGATTACTGTACCTATCAGTCGGAGGGTGTCATTAAATTCAATACTATCATGCATTGAACACAATAACACGTCGTCAATGCTTTCTGTAATAGTATACTTTAATGTATCATTCTTACTTCCCGCTGTATTACTATGAGGGTTAGCGGAAGCTGGCGATAGTTCGAAAATGATGAATCGATAGCGAATATGTTGGTGGATTTTTTTAGTACCGTCGGTATTCGATACTAATATATCAATAAAGTTTTTATGCACAAAATCGTACTTTAACTACATAACATGTGGCTCTAGCATTGTGTAAATGAGCATTGACTCTTTAATTTTAATAATCCTTTAAAAAATAAAGAACGAGTAACAGATAACGTTTTGCCACACATGTATGTATCCGCTGACAATATGTCTACGTTCTTTGTGAAATTGCCATTGGAGTAGATAAAAACATGGTTAAGACTAATTAATTTTGGTGTTAAATTAATGGTTGAATCGCAGATGTATCTAATTGGAGCATAACATCTATAAAACTACTAAATCTTAATTTTTAAAAATAACATAGTCGCCTTGGCGAATAATCGCTTTCTACAATCTCAGCAGCATCCGCTAACCCCCAACACTGCAGCTCACAACACGTGCTTAACATAATCTATATAATTATACGAGAAACAGTAATCTGTGTCTCAGATGATACTGGACACGCGCCTGACAATACGGTATCGATGTAGTGTATAATCTGAGTAACAGATATGTCAGATACGACCTTTTTTTCTTTTGTACTTTTTAGGAATGTTGTGGACGAAATACTTTATCAGGTGAGGTGATTGTGTAAGATCTAATATTTTAATCTTGATAAAAATTTACGTTTACCTGGTTTACCTATTCTCTGTCTTATTTTCCTATTCCCTGTCTGTCTTATTTACCTATTCTCCGTCTGTCTGTCCATCTATCGCAGCTGATTTTCTCCAAATCTGCGGAACCAATTCAGTTGGCTTGAGCCGAACACGACGCGTAATATAAATAAATAAATTTTGAATATGAGACGTCATTTGGGGCGTTAATAAGGAAATTAAATCCATCATAATTTAATTTTATCATGATTTGTTTTCATAATCTTTATTCACACAAAATTATAATTCGTTCGGAAACGTTCACGCGCGGATCCGACTCGCAATTGATCGGTTTATTATCTTTTAATATAATCATGATTAATCAAATTCATATACGGGCATAATTATTATGTTTGCTTTAAAAATAAGTATTATTGCCATATTAAAAGTGCACTGAAATTTAAATCGAATCGAATTGCATCGCAGGTCTAGACCAGCTTAATTTTCAATTGTTCCAAATTCAAAATTTCGAACTGGCAGCAATTAAAAATTGTACGGCCTGTATGCACTCCAAATTCAAAGTGTATATTATTTTGAGTAGCGAATTTACACGAAGCGACGCAAACTTGCACGAACGAAACTTTGGTAAATGCATTCGATTCGAATTTCGTAATACAATACCGTTTTTCGATTGGTCTCAAATTGGGTGCAATTAAAAAGTTTTCGATTGTGGCAGAGTTTGGTATCGTGTTTATGGTTTCAGCCGTCTAGTGTGTGTTATGTTATGTCATGTACTTATCTTCATAAATTCCAGAGTTCATGCTGAAAATTTAATTTATCGGTTTCTTTTCAAGGTGCTATGTTGAGTTACGTCAGTGGTGATTTTGGCAGTACTTTTATACAACGTGTAATTTAAAGGGTATATACATACCTAGTGCACGGCTTCTTTGGATGATAACAAACGATATGGCAAGGGTTTTCTAATCCTATGTCTACATATGTGGAGCATATTAGAAATTTCAATACATTGATACCAGAGGCCGAATTTTTCAAATTAAGAAGGGACGAAGGGAATTATCGTTTTATTCGCAAGTGACGTGGAAAGTGATGACCCTCATAGTGCTGTGACATGTTTGTTATTACTGGTATTCAAGAAACATATGAAACCAATAATTTGGGGTCAATATTGTGAGTCACTTATTTTGAGCTGAAACTTTACATAGAGACTCCATACCAGATGTTGTCTTCAGTCCTTTTGGATAGATATGGGGTTTCCGTTACACGTTGTGTACAACCGCATTTCTAATCTGAAAATAAATCATAATCAGTTTGTTTTCTACTCACTATAGCTCTCAAAAAACATTTCAGGATTGATATTTTTATAACCAACCAGTTAGCCGGCAAACGTCGTACCGCCATATTTTTTTTAAATAATTTCTTTTATACAAACCTTGTCCTGGTAATAACGAACACATTGAAAAATAATTATCCAAATATAGTGCGAGTAGTTCGGAAGCTATGCTCGTACATACATTTCAGTAATTCATTTTTATTTTTATATAAAGTTCAACCTAACAAACCTATGCAATTATAATTAATTAAAGCATCCACAGGTAAGTCCGGTTAAGCAGTCGACAACCTGAGAGCTTGACCTGCGACACAAAAACCTACATAAACTTCAACGTCAACCCTATTTAAAGTCACTCAATAATGTCACTCATAAAGATTATATCATCCTCTTTTACGTTACCTCATTACGCCAGACGATAGAGTCACAACTCTATGACGCAATGCCTCACGTAAATGTCATAAGTAAATTATAAAAATAAAAAACAAAGTTTATTTTTATCAATGGCTGAATGACGGCCACCCTTTTCAACCTCGATTCAGTGAACACTCTTTCATACAACTCGTTTCTGAAAGAATTTTGCTAACCGTTAATTTATGTTAATATTTTGTTCATAAATGATTCAATTTGCTATTTCTTTTAAATTGGAAAGAAATTGTTCATTAATTTAATGTGAAAGGTAATTTTTAAATATCTTTTACATCCGTTAAGAGCTCTGGTGAAAATATATTTAATATATGTCGCAATTAAAAAGTGGGAAAGAACATGCTCGATGTTTCCTTGTAGGACTGAAATAGAAATTTCGAGAGATGAATTTATTTATTTATATGTAGTTAAAGATAAAAAACACCAATTACTTTTATTAATTAGAAATACATATTAGAATAATTAATTAAAACATAGAAAAGATTACCAGGATATAAATGAGGGAATGGAGGATTGAGGATTTTAAACCCGTGATTGACTTTAAGAATAGTTGATAAGTATTTTAAAGACATCTTTTTAAGGGCTCTAGATTTTGTTATTAATAAAAATAAAATAAAAATAACGTAGGTTTCTGTGTCATAGTCTGAAGGGTCGTCACCATGAAGATTAATGGCGTGATTGAGGGTTGTAGGACACCGTTGACTTACAGTATCGAGTTTTGATGTAACTTGGCACTGATAGGGTGGAATTGGCAGCTTGAAACTAATTAAAAATGTGAATATTATAAACATTGTGTTTATTTGTATAATGAGAAAAAATAGAATAAATTTTACATGACACCGTACATCAATCAGATAGAAGAATATTTTAAATCAATATAAAATAGATGTCATAGACAAACATGGACAGCATCACGACCTTCCAACACCTTCTCCTGATGTTCGTTCATGTTGCTGAGACACGTCTCTATATATGCATTAATCTTGCACAGTGTCTTTCGAACTTTACTTTTGATAGTGGTTTTGTCATTACGTCAGCCAACTGTATCTCTGTTGGACAGTAGCTAATATTGATCAATCCGTTCACGAAGTGTTCGTGTATAAAATGGTATCGCACATCTATGTGCTTCGACCTTTTGTTGAAGGATCCCGATTTTACGAGTTGAATCGAACTTTGGTTATCAACGTGCAAATTTATTTTTATATCCACATCGGTTATTTCCTTCAACAGAGATTTCAGATACAATGCCTCTTTGCAACAGTCTGCTGCGGCTATGTACTCGGCTTCAGTCGATGATAATGCCACTATAGGCTGTGTCTTAGACGCCCATGCGATTGGTCCATCAGCTATCATAAGCACGGAGCCAGAAGTGCTTCTTCGTGTCAATGGATCTCCAGCATAGTCCGAGTCGCTATAAGCATCGATATTCTCTATCGGTGTGTTTCGTTTGAACAAAATGCCTTTATCTTTGGTTCCCACCAAATATTTGAATATTTTCTTAAGTTTTGTGACATCTTCTCTAGTGAAATTTTCGACCTTCCTGCTAACTTGATTGACTGCTTGTGCGATGTCTGGTCTAGTTCTGGTAGACAGATACAGTAAACTTCCCACTGCCTCCCTATAGGGATATTCCTTCTCCTGGGCAGTTTCTTGTATCGACTTGGAATCGCTACTTGCGGGCGTGTCACAAGGTTTGGCACTTTTCATATTATATTTTCCAGTACGTCATTTATATAAGATCTCTGAGTAAGAATTATTCCTTCTTTGGAATTTCTTATTTCCATACCCAGATAGGTACTTGGATTTTGATTCTTTTTCATTTCAAATTTGGTTTCAAGTTTCTTCAAAATAACTTCGATCTTTTTCTTGTCTTTTCCTATAACGAGACCATCATCGACAAATAATCCGATTATTATTGACTTATCTTCGTTTATGAAAACGCATCGATCGGTTTTTATCGTCTTGAAACCCAAATCAAACATCGCTTGGGTAAAAGTTTTATTCCATGTGAATGGAGCTTGCTTTAAGCCATACAACGACTTTTTCAGCCGGCAAACTACTTCAGTAGTATTACAGTCAGTTTTATAGCCAATAGGTAGTTTCATATAAACTTCATCTGTCAACTCTCCGTACAAGAATGCTGTCTTGACGTCAAATGTCATGAAGTAGTAAGATTTGGATGCGGCAACGGCTAATAAAGTTTTTAAGGCAGATTGACTTACAACTGGGCTATATACGTCTTCAAAATCCAGGTTTCCTTTCTGCTCGCAGCCACGTACGACTAATCTGGCCTTGTATGTACCGTCATCTTTAATCCGAAATACCCATTTGTTCGACAAAATTTTGTGTCCTTTGGCTTCTGACCTGTCAACTAATACCCAGGTGTTATTTTTCTGTAGTGAATCCATTTCAGACTGTATCGCCTTCTCCCAATTTTGTCTGTCGGTGCCCGTCACTGCATCTTGATATGTAAGAAATGAACAGTCATAGTCATCATTACTATCTGATGTAAACATAGTCACGCAACGACTTAGCTCGTAATCTTTGGTCCATGCTGGTGGCCTCACTTCTCTTTGTGGTCTTTCACTTGAGGGCGGTGGGTCAACTGGATCTCGACTGGAGCTGGAAGAAGGAAGATTAGTAGGTTCCTGAAACAATAAGTTATTATTCATTTTGTTTTTAATTTCAGGTATTTCAATCTCAATTGATTCTGTTTCTGGTTCTAGAGTAAAGTCTTCGTTTTTCTCAGCAGGAGTATCGTCATAATGCATCTTTTCGATTACTTTTACGTCTCTGCTGATAACAACGTCATTCTTTTCCGGTATGTAGATTCTAAAACCTTTGGCTTTATTTGCATATCCCAAAAATACTCCTTCTGTCGCTTTGGCAGAGAATTTTCCTTTTCGGTTCTTGTTCATTACAAAGGCTCTGTTTCCAAACACGTGTAGGAGATTTCCCGATGGGGTTCTTCCTACCCACTTCTCATATGGGGAGTTTCCTTTGAGAGCTTTTGCTGGGCTTCTATTTATCAAATAGTTTGCAGTGTTCACTGCTTCTGCCCATAAATTTGCAGGAATGTTAGAATCTATCATCAGACATCTTGCTTTATCCATCAACGACCGATTTTTCCTTTCACTCATGCCATTTTGCTGCGGTATATAGGGTGCAGATAGTCTTCGGCTTATGCCGTTATCTTTCAGGAATTTGTCAAACGCTTTCGACCTATATTCGCCTCCATTGTCAGACTGAAGGTTTTGAATTTTCTTCTTATGAAACAGTTCAACATAGTTTTTATACTCCTTGAATTTTTCAATAACTTCGCTCTTTTCTTTTAAGAAGTAAACACAGCAGTATCTTGTATAGTCGTCAATAAATGTAACGAAATACTTTGATCCAGCCATTGATTTATGCTCAAAAGGGCCACATACGTCACTGTGAATTATCTGCAGCACTTTGGTAGAGATTATTTGTTCATGGATTTGGAATGGTAGAGTGGTAAATTTACCCTTGATACA
This sequence comes from Tholera decimalis, assembly GCA_943138885.2. Lineage (NCBI taxonomy): Eukaryota > Metazoa > Arthropoda > Insecta > Lepidoptera > Noctuidae > Tholera > Tholera decimalis. Next base: position 10,787,095 of record OW964567.2, on the reverse strand, counting down.
AGTCTCACAGGTACCCAAAGTTTTTTCTTTAAATTCGAGTCCTCGCATCATTTTATTTTTAACCATTTCCTTTAGGTCTCTTTCATTGGCATGACCTAATTTCTTGTACCATTTCATAATTTCGCCTTCAGCACTGGGCGTGAAATTTGCTGTCTCTTCCGGCTCATCGAATTCAATGAAGTATAGTCCATTTCTTCTTCTAGCTTTTAAGTTAACTGTTCCGTCTTTTATGATACTGGCTTGTCCCTTTTCAAATAAAACTTTATAGTCATGATCTGTAATTTTACTTACTGACATCAAGTTGTTTGACAAATCAGGCACATATAATGTGTCAATTATAGTATGTTTCAAATCTTTTATATAGAGTTCTGCGTTTCCTTTCCCTTTAACTTCGGTCGTATGCTTCTCTGAAGCTAGTCTTAGAGTGTCAGATGCAGGGATTAAGTTACAGAGTATACTTTTGTCACCCGTCATATGTGACGTACAGCCACTATCTAGACACCATAAATTGCTTTTAGTTTTTGACGTTCCTGTTGTTAAACAGATATTATGCGTCTCTTCCTGACCTTTAGTTTTATTAGAGTTATTTGGTCTCTTCTTTGACCCACAAGATTCTGTGGAATGGCCTTTCTTCTTACAATTGTTGCAACATAGTACTCTTTTCTTTGTTTTGGTATAGAATGCTTCTGAAGTCTGTGGTTCGCTTGCTTCGCTTTGCCTTCTTGCTTCGTATTCTTCTATGATTTTAACTTTTAAAATGTCAGGACTTGGTAGAACATCTCTCGACTCAATTGCCGTTCTGAAGCTATCAAAATTTGTAGGTAAACTGTATAACATCATAATGCTTAATAATTCTGTATGAATTTTGACATCCATATCTTCTAATTTACCCACTACGTCCATAAAATTACTGAGATGGTCTCTTACATCTTCTTGTGAAGTCATTTTCTTCAATACTAGTTGCTTTAATAGCCTAGCCTTTCTCGCGGGTCCTGAACTTTGATGTACAGATTTTAGTTTATCCCATACCTCCTTGGACGTGTTACATCCTTTAATTTGTTTAAGTTCTGGTGGAGATATAAGTAGAAGTACCTCTGACCTTGCCTTTATGTCTTCCTTTAGGAATGCCCTCTTTTCTTCGGCAGTCGCAGTTGCCGCTAACGTTTTTTCACCACTAGCGTACTCCCATAGATCGTATCTTATGAGAATCGCCTGTGCTTGTAAGCACCAGGTATCGTAATTTGATTTTGTCAGCGGTTCTATGCTTCTTAGACTTGAGCTCATTTTTTAAATTTTATTTTCTCATTTACTCACGGTTTTATTCCATTTGCCACTAATTATCCAACCACGCTCTGCTACCACTGATAGGGTGGAATTGGCAGCTTGAAACTAATTAAAAATGTGAATATTATAAACATTGTGTTTATTTGTATAATGAGAAAAATAGAATAAATTTTACATGACACCGTACATCAATCAGATAGAAGAATATTTTAAATCAATCTAAAATAGATGTCATAGACAAACATGGACAGCATCACGACCTTCCAACAGGCACACCGGTAGGCCATGTCCTCGAATAGCATAACATAGCATAAATAACTAGTCTAATATAATCTAATATAACGTTATAACGTTAACGACTAGTTATTTTAGGTAGGTGGGCCTGAGTCCCAACACTCTATGAGAAGAGATGGGCCGAACCACCACGCAGGCCCAGTGCATGTTAGCAGAAGTCACATATCTTGAAGTTTTGGTCCTAGAACGGTTTCCTCACGATTTTTCCCTCACCATTTCGAGAGCAGCGGTGATAATATAGGTTATACGAAGTATGTCTGATTGTATTCGAACCCACGACTACTTCTCTCGAAAATAGACATAAGACCTTTTTATTTTGGGAGTATTTTATTTTGGAATAAATTCAACAACAACCGTAGATAACATGGACAAAACCACTGGCAAAAGCTTCGATCAACAATTGTACAATAGGGTAGTTTCCTAAAATATTTTGTTTAGTCCGTCACGTAGTTTAACAAAAAACATTGGACACGTATTTTTTATGTTTTTTACGTAATTGAAAAATTAAGACGATACAGTGAGTTGAAGTTTCGCGTGACGTCACACCTCGATACAATACTTAGCAATGTGTGACGTCAGCAGCCCCCACTCCAGTACTTTGAAGCTTTCCATCTTTGTGAATTTTTCTTGACTTGAAAAAGCAAAAATATAGGTGAAAATCTACCTAATGGACCAAATAAAATAATTATTTTCTAACACAATATTTTTTTTTTTTTAGGTAGGGCCACTCGTAGATCAGCTCACTAAGGCTGTGCGACTACTTAACGGGTCTGTATTGTAACACAGGAAACTACCCTATTGTTGATTGAAGCGAAGGGCAAAACCTAGTATGTAATTAAAACCCTAGGTACGTGAGAACGGGCACGCCGCAATTGCGGCGGTAAGACCCCTCTTTGGGGAGTGGCTAGATCGGCGTCACGGCGTCCTGACCTACCGCATGACGCAGGTCCTCACCGGACACGGAAGTTTCGGGAGGTACCTGTGTCTGATGGGAAAGGAGGAAACGCCTGGGTGTCACCACTGCGAGGGTCGCCCTGAGGACACCGTAGAGCACACGGTGCAAGACTGCCCCGCTTGGGCAGAGCACCGACGTGTCCTCACGGCGGCGATAGGCGGAGACCTCTCGCGCCCGGCATTGGTCGAGGCCATGCTGCGGGGCGAGAGGGAGTGGGAAGCCGTCGCCTCCTTTTACGAAGCAGTCATGCTTCCGAAGGAGGAGGCGGGCCGCGTGAGGGAGAGGATGGCGTCCTCCCTCCAGCCCAGCCGCAGTGGTAGACGCCCAAGGCATCGGACGTCGGCCGACGATCTCCGGCCACCGTAGGCGCGGGCATGCGGACAGCGAGTAAAGGGCAACTCGCTGTCCGACCATGGACCATGCCCGGGTCGACGGCGCGTCGTGTTCCACGCGCGCCTCAAAGAGCGTCAGCAACATGACGAGGCCCCCTCTGCAGAGGGCCGAAGCCTGCCGGGGTCGTGGGACTCATCCCGTTACCGTGGCCCCGGTATGTAAAGGGTTATTGAAGGAACACCGTAGATTTTAGTCAGTAAAAGTCTGACAGTCCCTCCCACCCTGCCCGGAGTGGGAGGACTTATTTGATAATTTTACCACGTTAAAAAAAAAGGGTACGTGAAAACATTACCCATATAATTGAATATTTACCTACCCCGCCAAATTACACACAAGCGGGAAAACAATTGACGGTTCAAATATAGAACAAGCAAAAAGAACGAACCGATTATGTAAACAAAATATACGAGTGTGTACCTATGAACGTTCGGAGCAAAAAACTGCTGACAACTGACAGCCCGCCATTTTTGATTTCAATATGGCTGCTGCTGCAACGCCCTATGCAGTCAGCGTTTTTGTGAACGTATTTGTTTAATCGGTTCAGGTTCATTTTGTTTTTATTTATTGCGAATGCAGATAAAATTGAGAGTCGGAAGTGATGGGAAATTTTTCATAAAATATTTGCTTAAGATGTTATAAAAATGACTCAACCACTGATTTATTGACCGACAAACTGTTCAAGACTTTTAATAGTCAAGTATTATTAAAAAAACCTTGAAGGTATTTTGTGATGCCGTGCGTCTATTCCTCCCATTTTCTCTCCGTCTTGCAGAACTTCAATCGATCGATCGTGTGGAATTCCAAACTCTAAACCCTTGCATAGGTACAGAATCTTGTCAAATCCTTGGCTCTTCAAGATACCCTCATATACCAAATCAGTAAAAGCAGATGTGGTCGATTAGACCGGTTACATATTAGAAGCTATGCGATAGCTATTATTATCAACTAAAATTGTTTCTTTATATTTTCTCTGATGATTGTATTTGTTGACTGTTCTTCTAATTCGCCGTTTTTGTTGAGAGGCAATGACCTAAACGTTGTCCAAGTGTGTTGGAAATTGTTATTAAATCTGCAGAAAATTGTTTGTCTCTAGCATACCATGCAATAAATAGAGAGTGACTCAGATATTAAGTCTACATTGTACCTTTTGCGCTGCATATATTTTAATAAATAAAATAATAACAAAAATCAATCGAGTAAAAAAGTTCAACGAGTCACTAATACGTAGACATTTTTACTTAACTACGCCTACGACTAAGCCTATCTTAATAATAAACCTTAAAAACTTAACTTTTCCTGTGTGAGAATAGGACTAATAGTACCATATCCTTTTTCAATCGACCAATGTTGGCTTCGAAAAAAATATATCATCAAAACTTGTTTTTAACTTTATTCAGCACTTTAGCTCATGCGCTACCCAATAACCTATTCTTACATTTATAATGTGTCAACATGAAACATTATGAGCTCCTTAGTTAAAAGCATAGCAACAGCTCAACCAAACTACTGAGGCACAAACTTTATTAAAACTATAGACCGAACTAACATTAAGATTTAAGTAAGGGACAGTGGAAAGTAGAATCACTTCGCAATTACAGACTGACAAATGTAAGGATATTAGGCACACATGTGCCACCAAGTTCCCGGGATCCCTGTTCTGGGGTATCCACCCTAGGTCCCGGGCGGTGGGGACACCCCACTGTGTTAGGACGTAGTTTTGAATTGATTTACTTTGGTATTAAGATGTAAGTTTATATTTCTATGAATTCCAAAGGTGTGCAGTGCAATACTTAAATAATAATTATAAGAGAGGATCAAATAACGGGTACTTAGCTAGAAAAACGATTCGAAGATCTAGTTGCCAGTTTTTTATTTGGAATCTCAATTTTTCTTATCCATAAAAGTGGTATAAGTAATAATGAAAATATATATGTAACTATAAGTAATGATGAAAAATATTCTGCATTTTTAAGATACTCAAGTCCAAATATCTACAAACAGAATACTCATGTCATTACCATAGAAAAACGATTTCATCCGGACACATTCATGAAGAACATTATTAAGAATCTCTAAATCAATATGCAAATAACAACAGGAACTTTAGAAAGCACACATCCCTATATCATCATTAATCTGGCGAATGCTACGGAAACCGTATCTGATTGAATCAGGCAGGTAACCAGGATCCAGGACCTGTGATCCAGTACTGGGAGCTAAGGATATGGGGGTTTGCTAAGATTGGTTTGGCGTTGATTCGCCTGTGCAGCGAAGGTAATAAGTGAGGAACTTTCGTGCGCCCACGCAACGCCTACGGTGTTGGCCTATCTATGACATGTGGTGAGACCATAGTGGTAGGAGGTGGCAGGGTCTAGTGTGTCTAACTGAAGCGATTTTCATAATCGTTAAAAGTTTATAAGCTAACATGGTCATTATCAGTATCATTAGAACTTAAACAGGACATTTGCTATGTGTATTTATTGTTTCAAGTTTCCGTTATGATATCTACTAATCATCGTGGTGTCTGTGTTTCCTGATAGCTAATAATCTGAGAGTCTTTAAGTCAAGAGTTATTTCTAGGTAAGCGTGCTTCATCTTCGACCATATCATTGCTTACCGGTGTATCAGTGAGATGGTAATATAACACGATACTATCAATAACAATTTAAAAAATATCGTATATGTAGCTACAGATATTAGATTTGTATATTAAACTTCTTATTTTGTGTATGAGATCATTCAAATAATACTTATGTAGTAAATAGGGGTGGGAGATCTTCACTTCGCTTATTTTTTATGACATTATTTAGAAGCTTGGTAAACAACACACAGGATACTAGTTTGGAACTTTTTCGATAAAGAGTTCAAACAGAAAGAGAGATTTTTCACTTTCCATAAACAACTCCATATTTAGTAATTAGTATCTTCGATCTTGTATAGGTATGTGTACCAACTCTCGTATTATAAAACTCAGTTCTATAATTCCGAAGAATAAGGCCTTGAAAGTTTGTATGAATCAGGGGTCTTTAAATCAAGAGTGAATAAGTTACTTCTAGATAAGCGTGCTTCATCTTCAACCACATGATCGCTTACCATCAGGTCAGATATGAATCAACCGCGAGCCTCTCTTCAAATAAAAAAAAACCATTAGCAGGCCCGTTGGTATAGTGGTCAGTGGCCCTGACTGCTGTGCACAAGGTCGTGGGTTCGATTCCCACCTAGGACAAATGTTTGTGTGATGAGCACGGTCATTTGTTCTTTGTCTGGGTGTAATTTATCTATAATATGTATGTTTTTAGAAATCTATATGTATGTTTATCAGTTGTCTAGTACCCATACCACAAGCTCTGCTTAGTTTGGGACTAGATGGCGTTGTGTGAAAAAGTTGTGGAATATTACTTTAATTACTCTTAAGCATAACCAGACAGCTAATCGGAAGAACTTTTTATTTCGGTGGGAAAAACATCAAATTACTTCTCCTGCTCTGGGTGAAGCGAAAGTGAGTGTCAGACTTCTACTGACTAAAAACCCACTCACATCTTCAGTTGCCTTTGTGATCCGATGCCGCGGAATCTCGTTAAAACATTCCCACAATCCCAGGAGGCAATGACCCTATCGAGCCCGGTCAATCAACTGTTTACCTCCTGAAAGAAAATTTCCCAATAATATTTACACATAAGCTAGCACTAAGACCTGGTCCTAACTTGAACCTAGGACCATATTTACGGCACAAAGGGCGTAGAATGATGTCCATACAGCGTGGAGCAACGTGTGAACATCTGGCACATTTCCGCCTTATGCTTGTCTCATTATACAAGGCTTGACCGAACAGCCATAATACCTATTTAAGACGTTAAATGTTTGTACTGTGTGCTTTTGAGTGTAGATGGAAAGGTTGGTATGTACGAATCTATGTTGAAGTCTTAATTGAACTGGTTGATAAGTACTTAAATCGAGATATGTATGTACTATGTTAATATAATGTGTTTTGAAAAAAACTTAGGCTAAATATACAAACATTTTTACATAGGCTGAAATTACATGTGTATATGAAGGCTCTGCCTAGTCCGTACTGTGTTTATTGTTTAATGTGTTGAAAGTTTCAACACATTACACAATAAACACAAGCACTGACAAACGCCATGATCACGGATGACATATCGGAAACTCGTAACAATAAATAAATCCACATGGTGAATATCCCATTTTAAGTTCTAATGATACTGTTAGTTACCATGTTAGTTTAAACCCCATATGTTTGATAAGATAATTAATAATGAAATTCATGGTTAAAAGAACACTACCTTTCTCCTTGATTGTCTTTATAATGACACCAAGATTCAAGATTCTTTATTTGTTGAAACATGAGTACTCATACAGAGCATGCAAGTTATTAAAATCATTATATAGATCAGTCATTTTTGGCCTTAGTGGCATACAAATATTTAAATGTCACTGATATAAGTTAGTGGATACTTATAATATTAGATTAAATAAGAACAAAAAACTTTTTAGCAAAAAATAGAACCGACTTCCATATAAAAACACTACAAAGGCAAAAATAACTTTAATTTCGGAAGGCGGTGTCGAAAACGAAAATATATACAAAACTAAAGACACCGCTTTCCGAAATTAAAGTTATTTTTGCCTTTGTAGTGTTTTTACATGGAAGTCGGTTCTATTTTTTGCTAATAAGTCTTTTTTCACGCTTTTTAGTGGGTCGGTTTGTAATTTATCTAGTTACAAAAGCCAAAATGTCAACTACTTATCACCTTTTACAAAATATTTCTTTTCCCGGTGCAGAGCCATTAATTTTTGAGGAGTTCTCCTGGTACATCACCATCAGCTCTACTTCACCATATGCATTGTGACGAGCATAAAGTGCTTAACATCCATATTCAAGTAATCTAATCGCAATCAACGAAATACTTATTATTGAGTAGTTTCGGTGGCCATCTGGGGTCTTCATCATCAGTTCCACTTCCTCAAATGGTGTTTTTCGAGAGCAACTGCACAAGGTACTATAAGAAATACCCAATACGCTACAGGTGTGCCTATAATATTTGAAGAGTTCCCTCGATTTCTCCGTGATCCCATCATCACATCCAAACGTGACGACAATGGGACCAACTAGAAAGTATACCCTTTCAAACAAAAAAGAATTTTCCAACTCGGTCCAGCCATCTCCGAGTTATGAGGTAACATAATTAAAAAAAAAAATGTTCAAGACGAATTGTAAACCTCCTTTTTTAAAGTCGGTTAAAAATAGTAAAATGACAATTTTGAAAACAAATAAATTAAATAATTACGTAAAAATTATCAAATGTCAATTAAAATTATTACACATCAATTTCAAAGATGTAATGATAATAGGTATTGCTACTACATGGTATTAAAAGTCGTCATTGAGAAATTCTAGAATACTGTAGTATGCTTTCCCTTCAAGCAGTATCTTTAATTTATTTTTTAATTCACGGACATTAAGTTATTTCCAACAGCTATTTGGGAGCTTATTGAAAATTTTAGGAGTCATGCAAAAACATATATCATATTTCGATGAAATTCCGTATGGTAGTAGGTTGAAGCTTGAGGAAGGCTATAGACTACTTTTTACCCGACTGCAAAAGAAGGAGGTTATGTGTTTATCGTGATAGACTCAACGGGAGCAAAGCCCCACGCAACTGCTAGTAAGTAGTATAATATAGTACGGAAGGTATATTTAGATTTATATTCGTTTACATATTTATTTTACTTAACATATTTGTGTACGTTTACAGTACTCTAAGAGCCAAAAATTCAGCAAATATCTTCTCTAACAAATATGCAAAGAGGTACAATTACATGTATTTTAACACGCTTTTATTAGGTCGACCTGTATGTAACTAACTATGTAATGGAATCTAAGGTAACTAATTTAACCATCTTCCAAGGGTCGTAGCGTAGTGAAAATTGGCAGCTGTATGTAGTTCTGATGACATTACAATAATATGGTACTGTCAAACTGATCTGATGATGAAACCGGAAGATATGAACTGGAATTTCATGATGGAAAATCGTATCATAGCTATTTTGGATTTCTTAGAAAAGTCTTGTAATGAACTTTGACCACGATTAGGTTTCAAGGTCTGATGATGAAGCCGGAAGATAGGCACTGGCATTCCATGATGGAATATAATATCATAGTCGTATTTGCACCGGTGAGAAAGGCCACGTAATGGACTTTGAACACGATTAGGTTTCAAGGTTATAACAAACCTAAAGAAAATCCGTTATCGGTTTTCTTAACCTTTTTGAATTACCGCGTAATCCATAGATTTATTATTACGTCGATCTGTAACGATCTAAATATGCAATAAAATCTAAGAATCTGAACATACTTCTGATTGTTGTATCATCATGAAACTTGGCAATTATGTGTAGATTAGATGACAATACAATATTATGGTACCATCGAGCTGGTCTGACGATGGAATTGGAAGGTGGCTGATGGAACCTTGGACTGCCTACTAGTAAACATTTCTAATTTCTGCTCATTACATTAGTCAGTCTTAAAAGCGTGTTTTTGGTTTTTTAAACTATTAATTTATTTCTATTCATAACCGCAGCCTGTATTTTGGTCAATAGTATTCAGCCATGGAGACGTAGATGCGATCTGGAGAAATAAGATTAAATAAATAAGATAAAATAGAAAATCAGGCAACAAAGAAGTAGGTACTCCAATTTCCAAATATTATCGTAAACCTCGCAAGATCCACACATGCTACCAAAACAATAGTCCTAACATAACTCGGCAATATCTTAGGAGGCCATTAAGTTTTCAATAAGCGAGGAAGGGCCACATATTGCGGAATATTCGAGCTCTATTATAATTTTGATACGGGTAAGGGATCGCCAGTAGGAATTAACTTATCACACTGGTACCGCATCTGCATACCTTCAACATTTATGTGGGGAACGGATTTGGGTGGATGATTTTATCGTACATTTTAATGTACGATAAAATCATCCACCCAAATGATGAAACACCGTGCTGTATTTATACAGCACGGTGTTTCATCGCTGGAAAAATAAAAAAAAATCGTGTTCAAAAAAAATTTAGTTACGCGTTAGGTCCTTTTTTCAGGTCAGAAAATCATCGAATGACTTTTCCCACTCTGGGTGGAGGGGAAGGAAGTGTCAAACTTCTACTGACTAAAAACCCACTCTGCTCCTTCAGCTGCCTTTGCGTTCTGGGGCCGCGGTATCTCGTTAGGATATTGCCGCAACCCCGGCAGGTAATGGCCCTATGGGGCCCCATCATTTAAGATTATTAATTTGGCTCGTGACACCTTTGCCCACCATATTTTTCTATAAGAGGCCAATACACAAAAAAAAAATTACATTATTACCCACATATAAAACACTAAACACCTAAATAAAGAACTTGGTCCTGTTGTTTGATGATACTCAGTCTCCCGGCATTTAAAATGTTTAGCCACATTAATATTCTAATTAATTCTTATGGCTGATTATTTTGCAGTCTGTTATTGTAATTGTAATATATTTTGAGAATGTTAAATTATTTTATACTAGGACTATTTATCTTGCAATAGTATGTTCATCAGTAATACAGTATTAATTAACTATTTATATCTATCATAATCTGGGGGCACGGCAGTGCCCCCGCCAAGTCGAGCAAAAAAGCGGCACGGCCGTACCATTCTTTTCTCGAAGCAACTCAGGCCATTTTCGACCCCCTATAACTTCGTTGTGGATAAAATTAGAAGCCTGAATTTTCAGTAACCAAACAGGAATGGTATAAACACGGTATATTTCAAATTTCATTCAATTTGAACCAGTAGTTTAAAAATTATAACGAGTCAAAGTTCCTTAATTTTGTAAATTTTGTCACTCACTGACTGACCGATCATCAAAAGTCTAAAGCACTTCTAGCAGATATAGAAGCTTCAAATTTAGAATACAATTAGTGTTTAATATATGAATCAAGGAAAAACTATAATATTTTTCAATTTCGTTCCAGTTTTCTAGATACATCAACTGCATAAATAACTTTGTAATCCCATATAAATATATAGGATTACAAAGTTACATTTGCAGTTAATTAATCAGTGTACCTGTATAATATAATGAAATAACAGATGTAGATGGGTACTTTTTTTTTTGGTGAAAAATATCATCGAATGACTTCTTCCGCTCGGGTGTATCAGAATTCTACTGACTAAAAACCCACCCTGTTCTTTCGTAAGCCCTAAAGTTCCGGGGCTGCGGTATCTCGATGGAACTTTCCCATAAACCCCGACAGGCAATGGCCCTATGAGGCCCCGTCACTGGTATTAACAGCTATTTGAGGCGCGCGTGGAACACAACGCGCCGCCGACCCGGGCCTGGTCCTTACCGGACGGTGAGCGACCCCTGCTCACCATCCGCAGGCCCGCGCCTACGGTGGCCCGAAATCGACTCGCGATCCACGACGCCCGAGGCGTCTCCCCCGGCGGCTGGGGCGCGAGGAAGAGAGTTGCCTCTCCCTCGCACGTTAGGCCTCCTCCTTCGCTAGCATGACTGCTTCGCAGCAGGAGGTGACTGCATTCCATTCCCTCTCGCTTCGCACCATGGTCTAAACCAGAGCAAGGCGCGAGAAGTCGCCGCCGCCGATCGCCTCTATGAGGATACGACGGTGCTCCACCCATGCAGGGCACACCTCGACCATATGCTCCACCGTGTCTTCCAGTGTAGATAGGTACCTAGATATAATAATTATGCTCAAAGGTAACTTGTTAAATGGTCAACGGAATAAAAAAGCAAGAAGTATTAAGAGTATTGGGGAGTATTAAGTAGAGTAAATTGCCCGAAATTGCATAATTACTTACTTATGGATTAACTTTAACCGAGACGTTTGACGAGTGCGGCATTAATTATTACTAACTAATGCAAAATCTTTTTTTTTGAAAAACTATCAACTACTGAAACTAACAAGTTGTTAGGTTCCCTCAATATGCCGAATCTGTGGATTGAACTGTTCACAAACGATGAACTTACAATTAACATGCGACAGCTCAATGATTCTGACTTTGTTGAAATGCTAAATAAAATAAGATTAGGTGTGACTACACAAAAAGACCGTGACTTACTCTCGACTAGATTAATACCTCTTAAATCCGATTCAAATAAAAACAGATTAGTTGAAATAATTGAACACCTCTCGAAACTTCCTAATGATACCGTTTGCTTATTATCTACAAAAAACATGTGTCAACAACTAAATACTGCAATGCTTAGATCTCTCCCACATCACGAAATAAAACTTACAGCTGTAGATAGCATAGATTGCCCCAGATAGCTAATAAAAAGAGCTCATGAATGCATAAAAAAATATGAAGATGATGCTTCTATGACTGCGGGCCTGGAAGAGAATATAATTATAAAAATAGGAGCAAAAGTCATGCTAAGGCGAAATATTGATGTGAGTCTTGGTTTAGTTAATGGTTCTATCGGTATAGTGCAAAGAGTAAAGGTTGATCCGGAAAATACAAAAGTAATTAAGAAAATATACATTACAGATAGTAAAGAACATGTTTACGAAGTTGGTCCGGTCAAAACTAAATTTGAAATTATTAATAGAGTTTATGTTCATCGCGAACAGTTTCCCATATGTATAGTCTATGCTATAACTATACACATAAGTCAGGGCCTAAGTCTAAATAATTCGCTGATGGATATCGGTTCTGTAGTATTCACATCCGGTCAAGCTTACGTGGCACTTTCGAGAGTTACAAGTCTGGGCGGCTTACATCAAATTAATGTCAACTTTGGAAGTATTAAAACAATGTAATTTATATATGTATGTATTACTTGTGAGATATATTGTGTTTTCATGCGATGGCCGAGTCAATCTATTTATTTAAAACGTTAAAGATTTTTAATATTGATATGGTCACTATAAGATGTTGTTAGGTTAGATAATTACGTAACAACTTAAGACAGAAGGTTCCTTAAGTAGGGACTGAATAATCGAATAACCGACTTGGTATTACATGGATCTCACAACTTTTTACGATAGAAGAATTCAGTTGCGAGACTTGGTTTTTTTGACAAGTATTGTTTTTTATGGGATCATAATTTCATGCAAATACGAAATAAACCTAGGCGTTGAAGTAATGTTTCGCATCGCTGTCATCCGGCTCTTTGTCAAGATCTGTCACTGTCACTTAATTACAATATGATTTTTTGGACAGATTACAGTAGAGTGCATACAGAGTGCAAGCGACAGGAAATACAAGTTTTCCAAAGAATTCAAAATAAAAGCATTTTATTCAATTTCAAAATCAACCAGTGAGGAAGACTAAATATCTTTGGTGTACCGAGGAAAGAAAGAATGAAGTTTATTGCCAATACTGTAAAAATGAAGAAGTACCTAATACAATAACAAAACTAAGTTTAGTGTGGCAAAAGACACTGGTTCGCCTAGCTCCTTTTTCATTACCCTAAACTTAAATGACTAATGGAAGGCTTAAAGGATTTTTTTAAAGAAAGAAATAAAAATGAAATTTAATTTATTTGAGCAAGATGTAAATCGCACACAATAAAAACAAAAAATATACTATTATGCAGATTTTATACTATATTTTATAGCTATAAATGAACTTATCTAGTACGTCCCTGATACCACCCCGGTCTGGACACGGGGAGCTAAGACACATATCTCAGACGGGGCTGCAAGAAATGCCCACACCCCAATATGTAGATTTGTACCTCACCCAGGCGACGGTCATTATTCTACGACGATCTATAGACTTGATACTTTATTACACACAAAGTTGAACTTTGAAAACTAGTTATTTACTTCTAAAATATGTTTTATATATGTTATCTCAACAATAACTTTGAAGAAACGTCACATAAATAAATTATTATTAATGAAAAAACTGAACACTCGTCTTAACGGTTGTCTGTAATAGATCGCATTTAGCGATAATACCGCCCATTATATCACCCTTTTTTAGTTGTCCTGTTTTATTTTCTGGTTATGATGTACAATAAAGAGTAATTATATCTATCTATCTTAAGTTTGTAGTAATAAGAATAATTTATTTCACAAACTTAAGAACAAACATCAGTGTTGCCTTAGCCCTTGTAATAGGAAAACTTATAACGTACAGTTATTTTGATAAAAATAATCAAAGTAAATTACTAATGAATTACTGCGGCCCTGGAACGCAAGGGTAACTGAAAAAACAGGATAGGCTTTAGTCAGCTAAAGCCTGACACTTTCTTCAAGAGCCCATGCTTAGACTAAATGAATAAATTATATTTATTTTGCAAAATGATTATAAGACACTATTACACGTGTTTTTTTTTAGGAAATTTAAAACAGACGGGGCTGGCACTTAATCATCAAGTATCAAGACTGAAGTACCTCCTGCCCGCGGACGAATACCTCTACCCAATCAGCACGTACAGAGAATGTTTTGTCTGCTGCCAGTCGGGTTATTACCAAGTGTACCGTGTGACGAAGTCTCGTGCCTCTGCCTCGTGCCTCAAGCCTCGATCTCGTACCTCGTGCCTCGCGCATATGCCTCGAATATCCCTCATTGCGGACGACATGTTTCGATTAAGGCGACCCTCTTAGTTCGGGAGACGGGGGTTAAGGATTGTTGAATAATGTGTGGCAGGTTAATCTCTGTGTTTAATTGTTCACAAAATTTGCTGCCTTGTTTTAAAGGTCAACTGGACTGCTGCCTTTTGTTTTGAATTTCACTATAGTAAATAATTTCAAAATTAACCAGAACAATGAAACAAGGCGAGGGTTTCTACTATCCGTGACAATTTTGCTCAATTTGTAGACGCACAGAGTTGATAAGAAGAAAACATTGTTAAGGTATTTCATGTATCAACATACGAAAGTTTCAATAGCCTTAATGGCTGAGGTGTTGGCCTTGTGATCGTGAGGTTGTGGGTTCGAACCCCACCTATTACACTACTGCCGTGAACTCACTCCAGATGCAAGCATATTGAGGTTAGTTAGAAGGGTTAACAGGATTGCTAGTGATGTAAATATCTGCCCACATTTCTAGCTATTCTTAAAAAAAACAGTCCTTCGTATATTACAAGCAGAATCCATTCTACCAAAACTGTAACGACAATCACGCTTCCACACCAATTAAAATCGCCCAGAAACTGATATACTCAAAATCTGTCTCCCTAGCTCTCCAACTAGGCTATCGTCTCAAGACATCGTAGGGTTGTCCAACACAGACGCCAATAATATAATAATATGAGCACTGCGATTGTCGTAGGTATGTGCGTCTAAGGGAATTATTAATGCCATTCTGCCCCTAACGGCCAAGGAATAGCAAGGTCCCAATGCAGGTTTATTTAAATAGTTATATAGCCGGACTCAAGGATAGATCCTTTGATTTAACTCGAGCAACGAAGTAGAAAATTGACTTAAGATTTCAGACGTGTTGGTATTAAATTATTTGTTGGTTATGGAGCTTCGAGATATGATTGCGGTACTGCTGCATTTGTTTAAAAGTTTATAATACGTGATATGTCAATATATTCTATATCTATTTATTTTTAGATGTATGTCGGTATTTTTTTAGTTAAGTTTTTTATTTAAATGTATATGCATATTCTCCATTATCAATATATTATTCAAATTATCTACTTGAGTGGGTAAACCTTGTGTCGTTCATTATCTAGAAGTAAACTTATCTATATCTATACATGAAGCAAAAATGTTGTAACCCTTTTTGTCTAAAATAACGCGGGTGGTGGAGTATGTAATTTGGTACAGAAAAGTATATGTGGAGAAAGAGTGCAGAAAACTTATATTTTTACAACTAATTAATACCAAAAATTAATTAAGGTTGAATGTCGACCACTGGGCAACTACTAGTATAAATAACAAAAAAATCGCTGAATTGCACGTACGCGCATAACTTCCAAATGACTGTACCAAATTGGGTAATTCTTTTTAGTTGTGTATTGTCAGGACACAGTTTATATAAAAGAAATTAAAAAAGCATGAAAAAAAAAATAGCGGTGCGATCGCCGGTTCCGTTAAAAATAATAATATAATACAGTTCATTTGTCATGCCACAGAAAAGTTGAGGGTTCCCCATGATCTATCTCTATATCCGGAACAAATGGTACATTTCTAAAAAAAAAAATTGTTAGTAGTTAGCCTATAGCACTCAACAAATAATGCACCTTGCAATAAATGTTCCAAATCCACGCCCACAAAGTCGCGGATAAAGTACTAATTAAATAATACTTATGAAGGACAGCGCCCTTCTCACAGTTTCTAAAATAAGGTATGTTGAGACAAACAATTAAACATCAGTAAGTAGGTATGTAAAATGAAGAAATAAGGAACAAACCGATTAAAGCCGGGTTTTCACAGTAAGAGTTGGCTCGGAACGAGTGCACTCGGACGCTACTCGTATCATTTAAACACGTAATCCGAGCGAACTCGGACGCTGGCATCTAATCCGAGTAGACTCGGACACTGCTCTATTTTTCGAGCTTACTCGGATCATTTGAATGTACCTACTCTGTGGACCATATTTATGAAAACAAAATGGCGACAAGTAAGAAAAAGTAGATTGAACGTGACACAGTGAGGTTTTTAGAACTCTTGTGTAAATGTAAACCACTATCCGTGTACACTCGTAAGAAGCTGACTCGTACGAGTGCACCCAGTCCGAGCCAACTCTTACTATGAAAACCCGGCTTTATTAAATATTGTTCATGGCAATGACACACTTCCGCACGGTTTACCCTTCAAGGTTAAGCAACGCTAGCCAAGGTCGGTCAGTGGATTGGCTTCGAGCTTCAAAAAGAACGTTAAGCGTTGGTCTTGGCTTTTATTTGTAAACCTTTGACAGTCATTACGGGTAGTCAGAAGCCAGAAAATATGACACTGCCAAATACCAGCTAGCTGCACTTGACTCGATCGAACGCAGAGCTAAAAGGCTCATAGGTGACGAGGTTCTGGCAGGCAAGCTTCACAGCCTGGCTCACCGGCGAAACGTTGCTTGCCTGTCTATCTTCTACAGATTGTACTTCGGATAGTGTGCTTAGGAGCTCCACGACCTAATCCCAACATCCCCCTTTTACTACCGGTCTACCAGACGTACCGCAGGATACCATCCACACTTGGTCGATATACCGTCTTGTCGTACTAAGCGCTTTTCTTCAACATTAATTGTGCGCACAGCCAAGGTGTGGAACTCTCTGCCGGCTTCTGTGTTCCTTACCACATATGATCCGTCAGCCTTTAAAGCAAGAATGAATAGGCATTTTCTGGGCTCGCTCGTTCGATCGTAGACTCATCTTATACTTACCATCAGGTGTGATCGAGGTCAAGGGCGGGCTCATTCATAATAAAAAAAGCTCAGGGTTATCGTGTTACCCAGTTATTGAGTTGTGGGGTCAGATAGCAGGAAGTCGATTCCGACATATTTGGGAACAGGTGGGTCATTCCCAGTTGTCCCCACCGTTGACGCCAGTGATAGCAATTGAGACTGGCCTCTCTTTTTGTTCCCAGTTGCCACCAGTGGTGACAAATTGTGACGCCAACACTGGCGACATGGCAAATTCCCATTTGCCACCCTGGTGGCGTCAACGGTGAGGACAACTGTGGAAAAAGACCGGCAACACGGCAATGCCATTGTATTTCTCGACGCGATTTTTATTGTTTTAAAATTTAGTAAAGAGTTTTCATTAAAGTGAATATATTATATTTATTTTCGGTCATCTTTCGGTTTGATTTGTAAAAGAACCTAATGAAAAATTAAGGACTAAACTTTGTTGGCACTTTTCCACTTTCGTTTGTAAATTCCCCAATGTTTTGCCTTTATATTTATATTCTAGAACGTTTATAATTTGTATGCAACATTCGTCAGCCCTCAAGTCTTGTCGCGTAGTAGCCGGACAATGAAATATTTCCTCATTAGCTCGTCTACTGATTAATTGGGCGTCTTAGTGTGGGGTGGGGGTGCAGTGTCGGCGGGTGATATGGTACAAATATCTTTAATTACTAACGACGTGAAACTTTTAACACATAAGACTACTGTCCCTGCAAGCTAGACAAAATTTGGATTCTAGTCACTCTCTCAATTAAAATATCTTTAAAAAAGATGGAGATTCGAAGTTCATAGGTTCATAGGAAAAAAGTTATTGCTCCTACCGACCTATCTTACCAACATCTTAATAAAAAAGCCTGAGTATGGTCTACAGGTAAGTATATACATTTACTTCAGTGAATACTGAGGAAAGGTAGAAAAGGTTTGATGGTTGTGAACACAGAAATCAAAAATACAGAGAAGTGGTAAGGGGGCGTATCGGTGTCCGCGCGACATGGCCACAGGGCTCATGTCACAGGCAAGTGGCCGTCTCCGCGAACTAGTGCGCTTTCGACGGCGATCGTGATAACATATATGAATGCCGAGTTGTTCTGTGGTATCTTGTAAAAACCGAAGCCAAAATCAAATCTATGTGAATCATGGAATCACTTACCATATGTAAGTACAAGTATTTTACAATATTTGTCTTTAAAATCATGAAAAACAATAAATCGTAAAATATTTCTTGGTTTTACTATGTTATTTTTGTTTTCAAATATCAGAGCGACTGTACTCCTTTTGCTATAAATACATTGCTCCTTAACCACTACCTGAGTTCGTCACTAAGTAACTGGACAAGCAATGTAATCATAACATACGAAACTGTATTACGCGGATTCATCGCGTAGTAAGGCCGCCACTTCTTGCGACGAATTAGTGATGTGCTTGTGCAGATCCACTAACGTAGGCTATCGACAGCAATGTCGATTGACGAATGATATATTGCTATTATAGTTTAGGGGTTTTTCAACCGATGACATAAAAAAGAGGAGGTTATCAATTCGACGCGTATATTATTATTATTTTTTTATGTATGATCACCGATTACTCGGAGACGGCTGAACCGATTTGAAAAATGCTTTTTTTGTTTGAAAGGGTATACTTTGAAATTGGTCCCATTGTCACCAAGTCAGGATCTGATGATGTCCCATCATCAGATCCTGACTTGGTGTAATTTTTTGGTAAAAAGTTTTTTATAACATACGGAAATCTCTAAGAAAATATGTTTAACTTTTATTTTACATGGGATGACAGAAATAAAAATACTTTGAAAAGTCAAGTGTACAAAAAAGTAAAAAAAATAAACAATTTATTTTACGCCCGCAGCATGCGTAAGGAGTTCCGACGTCGCCGTCGCTACAATAGTTTATTTTTCAATCTGTCAACCATTTTAGCCCGGTTGGAAGATCGATGTAAATAATGTTTTTTTACTCATTTTGATTTTTTTACAGAGTAGTAGAGAAATGCGTAACCAATATTCGTAAAGTAAGTTACTTTAATTTTAGGTTAATAATCGGTGGTGCTTTTCGGTTTAGAATTATCGTATGTTATGGCTTATCCTCATGCTGTTTCTTTATTTTTTATGGTTTTTCTATTTTGCTTCCATTGAAGCTTCGAATGCGTTATAATTATAATAATCGGCATGGTTCAGATAATATATTTGTGAATTGAGCTTAAAATAAGTCAATATATTCATGCTATTTATTTGTTATGCATGGATGTGTGTTTGTTTTCATATATTTAACAATTTCTCTACTAACTAGGATTTTTCTTATAACAAAAACCTATTAAACTATAACCTACTAAACTATTACCTGCGGTTACCCCGCAGGTAATAGTTGCGTAACACACTTACAGTAGGAATCGGTTTCATTATGCTAAATCAACAACACTCACTGCGGTATTTACGTTGTTGAGTAGACCAATATTTCGAACATATGAAGCAATGGATTAGCAATATACGTCAAAATCATTCAGATCTTGATTAATAGTGTGTTAAGTAATTATTGCGATGCTTATTATATGGTGACGTTTAGAAGTAGCTTAGGATGTATGTAAATGAGAAATAAGTGCTTTTCGTACTTTTCAGCTTCCCAAAAGATGGTAACATAAAAAAGGAATGGATTGATGCCACAGGCATGCCACCTAACTGGTACCCTACAAAAAATAGCACCATATGCTCGGTTCACTTCAACGCAGAAATGTTCTAGTCTCTAAAGAAAAGTCGCAGGCTTTTTGAATGGACAATTCCAAAATTAAGAGTACAACTGATATTTGCAGAAGTGTGTTAAATTTTATTTTATTACTGATAGCTATTCTCATGATTTAGGGTATTCATAAAATCAGTCATTCAACTTTTCAGGATTCTATACAACCTATACGGCTGGTATGTTCCGATCAAGAGCGTAATGTAAGTTAACATCGACTTCTATTTGACCTATCACTATGATAGTTAAATATTAAGATTTAAGTCGAAAGCGCCAGGGTAGCCCTTAATACTTAGTAGGTAGTACTTAATAATAATTATGTAATGTTATGTTCTTAATAATATGTTTATTGTTATTGTAATATTTTCTGGACATGCCATTTATTATTTGGTTCATTTTCAGGTGCCCAAAAAAAATTGTACAATAATAAATGGAAGAATCGATAACTTTCCGATTTAGTCAATCACTAGCGTATATGTAAAATAAATTGCTTTTGCACAGCACAACGATAGCGACCGATGTTTTTGTGTGGGTAAATTCTACGGTGCATGGTAAATACACGCTGTGTTTGACGGAATAAGGTTTATTATTGATTGTATAGTACGTTCTGATTTAAGAAATGCGGGTGTGTGCGCGAGTGCGTATCTATTGATTTTATTAAACTGCATGTGTAGTTGTTGCCCCGCCCAGCGCCTAACTGGAGACACACGGTTCCGATATAATTTCGTCTGTTGACCAAATCTACTTATTTATTTTTATCTATGGTTGTGAATTTTATGGTTCTGATTGTTCTGATGGAGAAAAGATAAGACCGCTCAGAGAACTTGAGTCGAGTCTGTTCGTTGGTCACTACTAATTTTATTCTAATTAAAAGGACCAATCAGCCGACAGTTGAAAGAGTAATGCCAAGTGTCAATAGTAACTTTGGCGAAATATAAAATTCTCACGGCCAGCGATGAAAATAATTTTATTGTATGTAGTTTAATACTAAGAACTGTTTCTTAGCATAAAATATTGTATAGAACTTCTAACAAAAAAATATTAGTATAAATACAAATATGTAATTTTGAGGTTTTGGTTTTGAGTTTGAGGTTTTGAGGTTGACGATCCAGTCAGTGCTCGACTGGCACCGGTCTTCATGGTGTAATAATGGAATAATGGATGCACTTCAACACTTCGAAAAGCAAAAGAGTCTCAAAAAGCAGAGAAGGAAATGTAAACACATGCACTTCGCAAAATCACCGACAACAACAACTGTTTGTGTTTATAATGTCAATCAATTTCCTTTGTGGCACTTTTGAAGTTTTAACACTTATTTTTTCTGCTTTTTGAGTTTTTATTTGCCAGAATAGTCGACATCGCCTTTGCTTGCCATATATAAAAATAAAATAGAGTTTTATTCTCAATAACTAAAATATTATTTCAGATTTTTTATGTGATCAAATGTGATTATTGTTCACCAAATATTGTTACTATTTTTATTATAGAAAAGAATGCAAAAACAATAAAGGATGTGAAATAAAAAAAAACGGATTAATAAGTTTAATTGCAGCATACTGACAGCTCAACTTATTTTTGACAAAATCCGGTCAGCTATTTGTTTATTAATTAATCAATTCTATTGGAGAAGTTCTCGAAAGAAATTAAATATAACTTTATAGTTTAGATTTTTTTGTATAGATTCTGATACATTAAAGATAAATTGCCGTGGCATTTTAAATTTAAAAGTTGTGTAGGCCAGGGCCATACTAACCAAAGAACAAAGACAGATGTCTTTGTTCTTTGGTTAATATTTTTGAAAAAAAAAAAAATTTTGTCTTTTTCTTTTTTACTCAAAACTAACTGGAAAACACAAAAAAAAACTACACAGCAATCCTCTCTCATCACATATCTGTTCAGCCTTTTCCCAACTATGTTGGAATCTGTTTCAATTCACCACGAGAGCTGGGGAGTGTGTTGGTTGACTCATGTCTTCGGATTTTCTTTCATATTTGCCGGTTTCCTCACAATGTTTTCCTTCACCGTTTTAAGAGCTTTGGTTATGATGAAAATTATACAAAGTAATGTGACCACTGACCACTAATAATACTAATAATTATTGGGATAAAATATAATACAATTTTATTTAATCTTTTAGGGATTTTTATTCTAAGAACATGTCAGACTCGTTCTTCTTCTTATCGTGTGGATATATAACGACCCCATACACCCTAGTGTCAGAGTTTCTAGACCGTCAAAGGCCTCTGACGTGGTCTATTTTGACTGGGACCAGCGGCTTATATGGAACCATCTTTTTTATTAGACAATCAGGTGATTTATTTATTTATTTATTTATTTACACTTTATGCACATAGGTACAAAGGCGGACTTAATGCCGTAGGCATTCTCTACCAGTCAACCATGAGTGGTGAAGAGATAGTGTGGGAGGTGCAATATGAACGTGTGATGTAAAATTAGAAAAAAAAAATATAATAATAGTAATAACACAAAAACCCTAGTATCATTAAAAATAGAAATCTACATAAATAATATATATAAATAAATACTTATATATATACATATACAAATATATATATAATGAAGAAGCAAATGAAAACCAAATGTGGAAATTCTGCTTATAGGTGTAGAAAATAGATCCGCAATTTCTTTTTAAATGCATAGCGACTGTCAGCCGTTCTGATCTCGAGAGGAAGTGCATTCCAGAGGAGAATCGACTGGATATGAAAAGAAGAATGAACAAAGTCAGATGTATGAGAAGGGCAGAGTAAGAGAAGATTATTGGATGAACGTAGATTCTTATTGTGTGAAGAACATAGAAATTGAAAGTGAGGCATTAGATAAGAAGGAGGGCTGGGAGAGTTGAGTAAAGAGAAAAGAGTTGTCAAAGCGCGCAAACTTCTCCTCTGGCGAATGGTCATCCATTTAAGCTCAGACCTGAAACTTGAGACATGGTCATATTTCCTTAAATTAAATATGAACCGAATGCAGTTATTGAGGAGACGATCAAGCTTATCGAGCAAGACCGCATTCAGGTCAAAGTAGCACACGTCACCATAGTCGATTAAAGGGAAAATTAAAGTCTGCACAAGCATAGTCTTCGTCTTAACAGGCAAAAAGTTTCTCAGACGATACAAGGAACGCAAAGTGCCATTGGCCCTTTGGCTGACACTAGAAACTTGATTTTGCCAACCAAGTGTCGCGTCAAGATGCAAACCGAGATCTTTTACGCTAGGGCTGATGGGAATGACGGCACCATTAAAAATAATAGGTGGAAGAGAGTTAGCCACCACTCTACCCATCATGCGTGAGCTACCAATAATGATAGCCTGACATTTTGAGGGGTTTACTGACACCCCAAATTTGTCAGACCAGCTATTAATAGCATCCAAATCTCGGTTTACATCCCTTATAGCATCCGACAAACCTTCAACCCGCACAGCAGTATATAATTGTAGATCATTGGCATAAAGATGATACGAACACCGAAGACAGTGAGTTATAAAGTTAATGAAGACAGAGAATAATAATGGAGAAAGAATACCGCCTTGTGGAACACCAGCATCCAGACCACGCCAATTTGAAGATCTCTCATCAACGCGGACCGACTGCTGACGTCCCCGAAGATAAGAAGTGAACCATTCCAGCGCCTCGGGTGAAACCATAAGATGGGAGAGGATAGCTAGGAGTATATCGTGACTGATGGAGTTAAAGGCATTGGAGAAATCAATTAATACTAATACAGTAACTTTAGTATCCTCCATAGCTTCTCTAATGTCGCCAGTCACTTTAAGAAGAGCAGAGGATGTACTGTGCCCGGGTCTGAATCCAGACTGGAATGAGCTTACAAGATTATTCCGGTAAACAAATCCAGAAAACTGTTTGTGAACACAGGCTTCGAGCACTTTTGACTGGAAAGGGAGAATGGATATAGGTCTAAAATGGTTAGGTAGTGAAGGATTTGATATTTTAGGAAGTGGACGGACATAGGCCATACGCCACAAGGATGGGAATTGTCCGGAATCAAGGGAATAATTGATGATGTGGGAAATTGGTGGGAGAAGACAGTCTAGGATCAAGGTAATCATACCCCGATTGATTTCATCGTGACCCACAGCCTTGGATTTGATGGATAGTATAATCTTTCTAATTTCATCCAAGGTCGCTGGTGAAAACTGAAATGGTTCAATGATTGGACCAGGTAAACAAGTGATGAAATCAACCGTCTGAGACAAAATAAGAGGGTCCAAATGACAAGTTGTAGTAAAATGACGGTTGATATCATCCAAAACGATCGCTTTAGGAAAATCTACATGACTTGACCTACCAATACCTATGTCCTAGCCAAACTTGAAACAACTTTACACAGTGCTTTCCATGGGAGTCCAACTCATGACCACCGAGTCACAAGGCAAACGCCTAAACCACTCGACTACGGAGGCAGTTGAGTCGTTACTAAACATTATAACCACACAATAAATATTAATCTAAACTAACCAAAATATTAGAAACAAGACGCGTGAACATTTTGAACAGTTTGACATCAGCACAGTGAATAGGTTACTTCAAGGTAAGCGTGCTTCATTTTCGACCATATCATCACTCACCATCAGGTGAGATAGTGGTCAAACGCGAGCCTTAAATCTATCAACAAAAAAGATCGCTAACACTGCGGCCTTACACAGGCTTGTCGGCTCCTAACTTAGCCATTGTATTGTTTATACGGCAGATATAATGTGTTTTGTCGGTAGCTGTGATACGGAGCTAAGCCCAGTAAATGGATGCACCAGGAATGTGGATAACTTAGTGCATAATCTTAAACTCGAGCGTACGTTGCCAAGGAAACATGGGCTTAGAGTACTTTGTTTTATGGCAAATTATGTGGATATGACACTACTGAACTAACTAGATTAGAATGACCTACAATGTATGTTATTTGCACAATGACTTTTATGGTAATGAGTAACTTCTATAGAAGATTTTTTTTATAAAGCCGGATCACACATACCTATTTGCTGTACCAACCTGTATTTGTAACAGAATAAAGCGAAATCTGAAAAGGCGTCATATTCATCATAATTTTGAGCAAATTGTAATGTCGAAACAATCTTTAAATCACATAAATACTAGCTACCTATCAATTAATTTAGAGATAAACGGTATCTAGGAATGCAGTAATTTTTGCATAGAACTACTAAATACTTATTATCCAATAAAATTGTCAGTATCTTCAGACTTTTTACTAATTAAATTATATAAATTTAAACACCAATCTTGGTCTGCACCCTTTATTTTGTCAAGCTATATAAACATTTTATGAGCTTTCTCCGTCATCTGCTAGCAAAAAATCTGCAAGGAAGTTTTATGCATGATTGAAAATAATTTAGTATTTCCTAAGGAGATCAATGTTCCTACAGTAGGTGCTAAAATGAATAGTTATTTAACGTGGAAAATGATCATTCAAAAACAAATTACTTTATCATTGGCAACAAATTGCCAACCATACGCCATTTAAAACCCAAAGGTAACTCATTAATAAACGTTTAACCCAAACACAAAACTGATAAACAAATATTTCCCTTCGCAAATCCACACGTAATATAACCAAGAAGAGTACTCGTTCCATCTCTTTCTTTTAATTAAGGAGTGAACGCTCTCGTTCACTCCTTTTCTCTAAAAGGCACCTTTATTGGTCTCACATGAACATAATTGTCGAATACAGATGTCGCAAACCCGACCGAGATTAATTCTAACAAGGGACGCACTATAATTATACGGGTTATGTGGTGGTCCAAGCTAGAAGACATTGCGTGAAACTACAAAGTTGAAATCATATCATCAAAGGTACCTATATCTTATACATATTATATTTATATCATGAGTGTGCATGTCTGTTCTAGAATCATTTCAACTCCATTTTTATTCAGCTTGCAGTAAAAGTGAGAAATTAAAAAACAATGTTTGTTGTTATCTGGTACCATTACACGACATCAACGAATTTTCGACCACAAAGGAAGGAAAACGACTAGGCATTATTTAACAGACTAAGTATAGTTCTGATTTTATAATATTGACTCATTTTTTTGCGATCTAAACCTTAGCTTACCGCTATCTGCCAAGGTTGCGGGAATGTTCAAACTAGATTCCGCGGCCCCGGAAGGCAAATGCAACTGAAGTAATAGGGTCGGTTTTAGTCAGTAGAAGTCTTACACTCCCTTCTACTCCACGCAGTGTGAGGAATCAAGTCATTTGATGATTTTTACTTCCCTGAAAAAGTAAGCTAATCGCTTTCTCCCTCGTCATGTACCACAATAACAATCCGTGTATTACACACGTAGGCGCCGATGGCGACAGATCACGTGATCGGCAATAATCCCCGCCGCGTAGGCACACACGGCCACCTAATCTGGGGATGAATCCGCAAATATTGTCTCGTATTTGTGTTGTTACCTAAATTATTGTTTTGAAATTTATTTTGTTTAAAATGATTTAGGTAGGACCTACCTGATAGAGCGAAGGTGTATGCTAGCTTAAGTAAAACATCAGAGTCATTTGATCACACTATGTAATGATATCACACTTTGTTTAGGACATTGTTTCAATCCTATGTTTAGAAAAAGAGTACTTTCACATAGGTAAAATATTAGTGGAGATATTATGCCTATTTACTAAAATTAAAGGTATAAACTATGTATATAAATCTAAAAAAAATCGCAAATATCCTTTATTTACTCTCTCAATAAAATGTCAATCTCGTGTATTTTTTCTGTTATCGATGGGCTAGCGTTTACCACCATCTCACCTTAAGGTAAGCGATAATGTAGTCGAAGATAAAGTACGCTTGTCTAGAAGTATATAGCTAGTTATATCTATCAGGAAACACAGACTCCAGCCGGGAATTCCACTCAGCTGAATTATTTTTCTTAATTTCCCCTCATATTCCTCATATACCAATCATGATTACTTATAGATCTCACTTTCTCCACAGCCTCTACACTTTTATTCGAGAGCAACTCAATATAATTTAATATTCTGCAATCCTGCCATTGAAAATGTACCAATATTAATTCAATTACCAAACAAGTTTTGCCCACACTACCTTTACAATCAAAAGTCTCCGTAAACCAAAGCGCTGTCCGTCCGTGTGATATGTAAATCTATGATAATGTACCACCATTTCACAACTATGTCCTGAAACTACGAGCCCACAGAGCACGGAACCAGAGACTAGGGATCCTATTTGATAATATTCATGCAGTCATGTGCGTTAAGCAATAGTAAAGAATGAAATTGTCATTTGCCTATTCTTTCCAACTACATATGTTGGTATTAGTTTCCAGTCTAATGGATGCAACTGAATATTATCGCTTTATATGGAGCGAATGGATATCTTAACATTCCTGCAGCCCCAGTAGCCCCAACAGTGTGGACATCGCACCTTGCCGGGCGGCGAGCTACCCCTGCTAACATGATACCCCTTGGCAGTCTGAAGTCAAATTTTCTGACTTCTGACTGCTCATAACTACTGTCAAAGATATACAAATGACAGCCGAGACCAACGATATACTAACCTTAGCAAGCGATGCTTAACCTTTTGATGCGAATCTAAATATATATAACTCAAAGGTGACTGACTGACTGACTGACTGACTGACTGACATAGTGATCTATCAACGCACAGCCCAAACCACTGGACGGTTCGGGCTGAAATTTGGCATGCAGGTAGATGTTATGACGTAGGCATCCGCTAAGAAAGGAGTTTGCGAAATTCCCACGGGATCGGGATTTACACGGGAAAAACTTCCCACGCGGGCGAAGCCGCTGGCTGGCACAAGCTAGTAAAAAATAAAAATATAAAAATTACGTGGTTTGTTCTCTGAATCAGACAAACTTAAAAAAAATATTTATGACATTGCTAGTTACGCCATCTGGGAATTTAAATAGGAACTATGCACATATGGAACTAACAAAACTAAGGCTGAATTGTGTTTATTGTGTTTTACTTATTATTTTTCAAATTAACAACAAGCCTGACTCTGTTGACATATTTTTATTAAATAAAGCTAAATACTATGTCAACTTTAATTTAAGAAACCATATTGCGATACTACAGCAGCCTTAGTTTTCTTAATAAATAATTGAATTGAATTGAACCTTGAATATCGGCCCGTGCGACTCTTATTATTTAGCCACAAGCACCTCTAAATAAAATAATAAATATTACCATTATTTCTAATAGTACTTTTATAAATAAATATTTTTTTTGCGATGAATGCAATCATCATTAAAATTAGTAAAAAAAAACCGGTCAAGTGCGTGTCGGGCCACGCGCAGTGTAGGGTTCCGTAGTTTTTATAACAGCCAAGTGCGTGTCCTATTCGCTGACTGATCGTTTCGTACCAGGCTCTAACTAAAAGCCAAACATGACTACCTAACTAATTTGACTTCCTATACAAATCCTCACCTGATCCGACAATTTTGCACGGAAAGTTTAAATTTTTTTTAGAGATTTGTATAAAACTTGTCATAGCCGGTGTTTTGAATTTAAATACGGACACATAGCTACACTACTCAATCGTCACAAGAAGCTAGCACGATACAACTGGCGCTTAGCGCCATCTATCGACATTTCTATAGAGTTGTTCGAAATTTTCCAGTCAAATACAATTGGTCGACTATTACTCGTAAACTTGTAAAGCCCATTTATGTGTGGTAGTTTTCCTTTAAATTTCGTTATATATAGGTACTACTGCCGTGACATTTGAATTTCTAACTACAACCGTTTAGTTGATAGAGGGGGGGGGACACTTGACTCTAACGAAAATTGGTACTTTAAAGCTTGATAAGTCACGAACGATTTACTTAATCAAAAAACGGTCTTACCAAACCCCTAATATTTTTGAAAGACCTATCCAACGATATACCACACTATGGGAAGAACGAAAAAAAAAATTATCATCCCACTTTACATGTTTGGGAGGTACCCTAAATAATTACTTTTTTAAAAATTTTATTTTACCACTTTTTCGGCGTCATTAACGTGTATACTCGTGCCAAAGTACAACTTTCTAGTACCAATAGTTTTTGAGCTAAACCGCGGACAGACGGACAGACAGACGGACATGGCGAAACTATAAGGGTTCCTTGTTGACTACGGAACCCTCAAAAGTACCGAGACTCCTTCGTGTCTCCCACTTTAAGCTGTTTTCGCTTCCATTTTATCTAAATTCGATGGTTGTTACGGATATGGAGAGGCCACAAAATGACAAGTTTTGCAAATGGATCGTATCCTGCAGATAGATAGTCGCACCGTGCATTAAACTGGTGCAACCACTTGAATGCCTGTGTAATCGACTCTAACACTGTCGAGAAGATCTAAGCAGATGTAACTTTTTAATTATTTATTCTCTCTGTAACAATGCCTCTGTGTAAATCCTCAGATCGTGTCCAGCAATGGCCGACGCGGTGTTTCGGTGATCTGTGTACGGACCTGTAAGTTTACGTGTTTATACAGAGGCAGATGTGGGCCTAAAATTAATATGTTTTGACTCGATTATCATTACAGATGTGGTATTTGCATGATGTATTCAGGCTAATGTATTGGGTTGGGTTTCAGAATAAGTTAAGGTAGGTGATAAGTTAAGATATGGCAGTGATTCACCCTTGGACAAACTCGGTAAACACAGTTTTTATTTGTAAAATTAACTGCTATGAAATACACAAAAAAATTGGAGGTACATATATTATATGGATAAGCTTGTATGAGTGAGTCAATAAAAATATTTTATCAGACATACGTTAGGAGCTAGTACACGGTTTAAAATTTGTCATTTCTTATAGAGAAGAACCGGCAAGAAATTCCACGGTTATTCTATTTAGTAAGCGAGTCTTCAAATAAACAGACAATTTAGCTACCAATTAAGTATGTAATATCCAAATCGTTCTTCATGAACGGCGAGCAGAAGATGCTCAGCGCCTGTTAAGTAGGCCGGAGTCGATGAGGCATCGTCTTTATCGCGAGACTCATAGAAGCAGCCAGCTCCAATGACGGGGCCTGATAGGGTCAATGACTTTCGGGGGTAGCAGGAATATTCTAATGAGACACGAAGTCCCGGAACGCAACGGAAACTGAAGGAACAGGGTGGGTTTTTAGCCAGTCGGAGTTGTAAAAAATCCCCAGAGCGAGAAACGAAATAAAATTGTTCTTCGATCCACTAAAACTCATGTTCTTGCAAACCAGACGAGTACATTATAGAAATACAAAAATAATATCTCCTGTAAACTACAGCCGTCTGAACATTAAAGTCGACAGACACACATTTAAAACACATTAGTACATCGCTATCATACATCAATAATATTGTGTCGCGGAAATTGAATCCGTCTAATATATTTCTACGTGGAGGCGAGAGCGCAATATCTTTGGAGCTGGTATATTTTAGCAAACTAATTATGAATTCAATTTTTTTACCCGACTGCAAAGGAAGGGTTATGTTATTCGCGCGTATCTTGTATGTATGTATGTATGTATGTATGTTTGTAATATTCTTTATTACCTCATACCTCCAGAACCACTGAACGGATTCACATAATTGAGGTACCGTTAGATTTGTCTTAGCAGCCCAAGTGTTCTTAGATAGGTGACATTTGAAAAAATCAAACATGGCGGCTGTGCAAAGTCATTATATAAAGTGAAAAAAAAAATTTTTTTTTCGGATACCACAATATGGGTATCAAATTAAAGGGCTTATCACAAGAATTTCAAAAAGGTATATCATATTTATCATTAGTGTAATTCTAGCAAAAATAATACAAAGAGAAAGTTTAAAAATATGGACTTGAGCTCTTTCACTTTCTGAATCCGGTGGGGTGTGACACGACCGGGAAAATCAAAAATTGTTACCTACTTAATATTTTAACTGAAAAGTTGAAAAAAAAAAGTTATTTAAAAAATCTAAAAAACCCGACTGCTCAACTGAAATGCAAGGAACAAGCACATTTTTATTTTAAAAAGTGACAAGCAGGCGGACCCGTCAAATTTAAAAAAAAAATACGTTCAATTGGGTCCCGCCTGCTTGTCACTTTTTAAAATAAAAATGTGCTTGTTCCTTGCATTTCAGTTGAGCAGTCGGGTTTTTTAGATTTTTTAAATAACTTTTTTTTCTTGAGTCGGGTTTTCATGGGTCGTAATCCACTGCGAGGATCCAAAGCGTGTTGTTGGAAATCGAGGTCTTAGGACAAGCCAGTTTGTTCACGATAATTTCCTTCACCGTTTTAAGAGCAGTGATAATGAAAGAAATTACAAACTGATATGCGCCAACCTTTTTTTTTTTTTTTTTGGGTTGGGAATATCATCGAATGACTTCTTCCGCTCTGGGTCAAGCGGAAGGGTGTGTCAGATTTCTACTGACTAAAAACCCACCCTGTTCCTTCGGCTGCCCTATTCCGGGGCTGCGGTAACTCGGTAGAACTTACGAACTACAACTCGTAAGTCATCCTTGTAAACACAGGGTCTTACCAGAGATGAAATAAGTTACTACAATAAGTTCTAAAACCCAATATAAAAAAGATAAGTAGATATTGTAATTATTAATGAAAGTGCCCATGTTTTAACCTTAAAAAAAAACAATGACGCATCAAAATATTCGTAGCTCTGAAAGTGGCTTCATAGGTAACAAGTCCCCACATCTCACAGTACCAAGATTATTAATTCGGATATGAATCTGATAGCCGCCGGGATATAAGCATCGAGTTATCGTAATCGAGAATCGTTTCGCGATATATCGAGTAACTCGGTGTATGAGTTACTTTGGTGTAACGAAGGATATTTTACTCGCCTCGGGTTTTTTATGATTAAAATGTGGGGTGGATACAGTGTCATTTTTTGTTTATATTTGTGTTAAAAAGCGTTATCATATTTTTCTTTATAATAGTTTTCATCATCAGCAACTAGCTCTTAACTAGTTTGAGTAAAAGAAGATTTAAAGAAGAGTAAAACGTATTTCTCGTCAGGCTTACTGGAGGAGTACTTATCTTGAAGTCCAGCAAAATTCATCCGTAATGATTAAGTGCCATGTCATGGCTTGTGAGCTTATGGCTATGAAATCATACTTCAATAAGTTAAGATTCCGTGCTGCTACCGGTAAATTCTGATGAAAACCCCCAATAACATTGTCCCTTCGAAAATATGATGATTGTAAGGGACCAATTGATTTACGGCGCCTTTTTAAAAAGTAAATGATAATATTAGCTTCCCTTTTGCACAGCCTCTTTATGAGGCTAAAGGAAGCGATTTCCCAACTATATTAGGGTACACTTCCAGGCTAACTTAATGCTGCTGTGTACCAGTAATATAAGAAGCAACTATCTATCTGACGTGTACAATCCAGGAGCTAGTCAACAAGATAAAATGGACGCAGCTTCCTCAGGTTATTTTCAATGGCACTGCTATTCCATTAAGCGAGAAAGTTAAGAACCTTGAGGTTTGGGTTAACAAACATCTTTCTTGGGGTCCCCAATTACAAGAAGTCAGTCGCAAATTATTTGCTACTGCCCATTCCCTAAGACGGTTGCGTAATTTTCTGCCAACTGCTACTAAAATTGCGCTAGCACAGTCTCTTTTACTTCCCATCCGAGACTATGCTGATGTCAGTTATCTTGATCTTACTGAGGCACAATATGATAAACTTGAGCCACTCCAAAATGTTTGCATTAGATTTATATTTGGTACTTATCCGAATTTCGTACGAAACTCAAGTGGCTTCCAATACGTCTTCGCCGGAACTTACACATTTTGTCTCTGCTTTACAGTGTGCTGTTTAATCCTAAAACCCCCACTTATCTTAAAGAAGGATTTAAATTCCTTCATAACACACATGCAAAATCTCTGACGTCATCAGAAAACTTAAGGCTTGCGGCACTGAGCCACGCCACCAATTTCTATGGTAAGTCGTTCGCAGCTCAAGCAGTACGGCTGTGGAATGCTCTACCCGTGTCAGTAAGACAAGCACAAACCCTATCTTCGTTCAAAAAAAATCGGTTGTCTGTAAAGTCGATTTACTGACGATAGTTGAACGTGACAACGTCATAAGAAAATACTGATGGAATGGTTACATTTTTCAAAAGAAATTTTAATTTTATTTGTTTGATAGATATTTTGTATGGATATAGAGAAGGAGGTAAATGGAAATCACTATTGAATTGATCAAGTTACATTTATTTATACGCATAAATACAATTATGTAATTTTTTTTAACAATGTACATAGTTTTTACAAGTATGAATGTGCTTTGAGCAATTTTTTACAATTTTATTCGACAATATATCACTGAACTATCACTAGTTTTATTATTTTTATCCTTAAGTATTATAATAATAATAAATAAATAATATCACCTTTATCGCCGCAATTATCGTTGCTATAAACAATTGACACGACATTCACTTTTCACTGCACTTCATACTTGACGGAAACATGTAAATGTATTATTGTATAGCAGCTGTCCACGCGGATGCATCGCTCACTCAAGTAGGAGAGAGACAGATGTCGAACGCTGCCGAACGCGGAGGCCGATTGTGCCTCTTTGTCGCTCGTTCCGCGCTCTCGCTTGCACTTCAAGCCTGAAATGGAACACCTCAGAGCGACGTAACGCCGCATGAGTCATGTATTTTCGTGCGTGCAGCCAGCTTCATCGAATTATAAGACGTTTTCACGTCAAAACTTAGTAAAAGATCTTTATCTCTCTCCTTAAATTGTTGTTATTGTTTCTTTCTTTTTTAAATTTTATATGTATATACATGTTTTGAGAACGTTATTTATTGTTTTGTATTTTATATAAGGTTGGGGAAAAAGTCTTTTCGCATTATAGTATGTTTGAACTTGTAATAAAATCTCTTGGGCTATACTATTTGTATCTGGCTGGTTTTGGTATTACCTATTGAAAGTTTAAATTTTAAAGAACATAATTCCAAATTCAAATAAGGAAAATGTGTGATTTTCATTTGTTTTTCGTACTGTCAAGATGAGTGAATCTAGAAGAAATTCGATAGATTTTAAAATTTTACTACAAAAAATGTAAAAATACAAAGCAAGCCGCGAAAAAAATTTGCGATGTTTATGGACCTAGTGCAGTGTCTGTGAGAGTAGCACAAATTTGGTCAAAGATGCACGTCGCTCTGGTTGCCCTATTACGGATAAAATGGATGCCATTTTTGAAAAAGTGGAGTAAGATAAGTAAGTAAGATATCTGTAGTTACGACGTAGCTGAAGAACTGGGAATTGACCACAAAACAGTTTTGAAAACCACAAAACAACCACAAAACGGTTTTTCAAACCACAAAACAAGCGCTGTTCAATCTCTACTTCGATGCCAACGCACAAATCTATTATTTTTAGCAAACGTTTACATATGAATTCTCTAGATGGCGTTGGCTTCGAAATAGATCGCGATATTGTTTTGTTACCGGACTTATCATAAGGGTTTTGAATCCATTTATTAAATTCTCTCGCTCTGAGGTATATTGTTTTTCTTATACAAATACCACTGGTTGGGGTTCCTTGTACGAAAAGAGTACATGGTCCTACGAGCCGAAGGGCATTTTTGGCAAGACACAGAAGTAGAAGTCTAGTTCTAAAAAGTGACGCAAGGTGGCGGTAAAAGCAATATTTTTTATGAAAAGGCAAAGGATATAAACGCAAAGTGATCAAGTGCAAAGTGGACAATTAGACATGCGAAAAACAGTACGTTAAAAAGTAATGCCATATGGCATGACATTTCGTACCGCGTAATATGGCATTTTAGCAGTACTCAGTACTTAACATGACGTTATGACGCGCTATGCGAACGGCCCGCTATTATGTAGCGGGCGGCCGGGCTGACACTGTCTTGTTAACATTCAGTACAATCACGTACTTGTACCTAATTGTACTGAATGTTTAGGTGTAATGTAATACTTTTATTCTTATTTCATAGCTATAGCACCGCCGTAATGTAGGTACAAAATGTTATCTACAAATAAAAAAGGGTTTCCAGGCTTAGGACGGGCAATATTCAAGGACCAAAATTAAAGCAACTTGTATTGATCCTACTTCTTGTATTTATATTGTTGTTTTAGAAAATAAGTACCTAATAAGTAGATTAAAATAGAAGTGTAGTAAAATAAGCACATGTTTAGACTTAATATAGATAAGGTTAGACTATAAAATAATAGTATATAAATAGACATAAGAAAACTCTGTAAATATAAGAAAGTTGTCTACTTCAATACCCCTAAATAAATAAAGGAAATAATAACAGACTAGATTAGAATAGCGGGAGTCCCACCCGGCTAAGAATGAAAGGTTGAATGAAAGAAAGATAAAGTATGAGGAATAAAAGTACGAGAGGAATAAATGATAGAACTGGAATGAATGAGAAAATTAGATGTACAAGGTCCTGGTGGTTTCATGACCGGGGAAAAGCATAAAAATATATATATATATTCAAGGACCACAAATGGATGATTGTAAGAACGACCATAAATATTGGCGTATTTAAAAATAAACTATGTACAATGATTGTTTTTGTACAATGATTTGTTCACACCGGCAGTATTGTTTATATTTATACAATATATTTACAGTTTAACACATTAACAGTCTTTTTACAAACACACAAATACTATTTATATAATAGTATGTGAAAGAAGAAGACAAAAAAACTTCAATCAATTTTATCCAACGGATAACTTTGACCGCGTAAACAAATGGATGATGTGTTATTTACTGTACAAACGAAAAAAAGCGCGCAAGTTCTAAAGAAATTAAACCTTATTTAGCACGCAATAGGTACTGTTCTAACTTTTACATAAAACCTTCTAAACTGTGAGAGAAAACGTGTCCGAGAGTCGAGACTTGGTCGAGACACACACTGCTCGCTCGCACAATTACTCGAACTTTTACGAATTTACGATGCTGACCGAAGACACTCGAATCGAAAATGACAGTACGCCGCCGCGCCGCCCGGCCGCACAATATGTCGTGTCGCCGTTGCCATGCCATGTTTTAATGTCATGTGCCATGCTTCATTTTATCGGGTAATAGGTACTGTTATAGTACGCTGTCATGTCATATGACATGTCATGCATTACTCACAGTACTTACACATCTCTATGGACAATCCGTGAGTTAGGGATGTCGATTCTTTCCGAAAAAGATCGATTTTTAAATCGATTCGAATCGTAAGCGGATGTATCGATTCACAAAAAATCGAGGTCCAAAAGATCGATTTCTGAAAAATCGATTTATTTTTTAAGTTTAAATTTATAATGTAAATATTAATGAATTTTATGAAAAACAAGAAAGATAACATAATTGATCGCTTATCAGTGAAATCGTTTTTTTTTAGTTCTGGGAAATCGATAATAACAATCATTTTTATTACCATAACAAAGTCAGATCAGGTATGAAAGAAGACATTTATTTTGAAAACGTATTTATTACATGAAAAAGTTAAAGCTCCCAATGCTTCATATCTAAACTTTTTAAAAACAATAGTCTACTGGAATCCAACCGGTTTTGCTCATCACTTGCGATGTTGCCGGCAATTGAAAAAAGGCGTTCACAAGGTACAGATGATCCCGCGATACTCATGTATCGCGGGATCATCTGTACCTTGTGAACGCCTTTTTTCAATTGCCGGATTTATATGAATAAATCATGGCTATTGAGTGAAGGTCCTGATAAATAGAGTTTATATGCTCTTGCCAGTACAGCATTGTATACTTCAGGTGCACAACTGCCTGCGATAAATAGTGTTTAAATTTTTCGTTTAAGCCCTAACTTTCCAGTGCAAGTGCATTAAATGTAGAGAGTTGATTTTTCACAAGCAACTTATGAAAATCCCAAATTCCTCTTTCCATATTTGTTCAGTCTATTGCGTCGACTTCTTCACTATTATTTTGTCGAAGTTTTTGCTGTAATTTATATCTAAAATGGAAGTATTTCTTTTTCATTTATTGCTCGAGAACAGGCTAGATGGTCAACAAATTGTTTTTTTTTTAAATCTAGGATCTAAAATTGTTGCAGCGGCTAGCAAATGAACTTGTTCGACACTTCCAAATCTTTTCTTCAATCCTTCCACAATCAAAGTTCTTGTTTTAGCACCAATATCAGTTGAAGTTTTCAATGTATTATATTATATGTTTCAGTCAGACCAGATACGATTGGTATAATTTTACTGGCTGTAACATAGTCTTTTCCCGATATTTCTTTAGTTATTACTTCCAATGGTCTCAATATATTTATAAGATATTTTATGAAATCTAATTGCTGTGCAGTTAGCATTATCGGCGCTTTAGAATATTTGAGACTACAAACGTAACTTTTTTTTATTCAATGAAGGCGAAGGAAACTAAGCCTACAGCCATCTCGCGAGTTTTTGAGTAATTCACTCTTTAATCGGCAACACCGTAATATTACGGATACACTCAACTAATTGTAAATAATTTTATGGTTTTTACCAAAACAAAAAAAAAACGAATGGCGATTTTCAAGCTTGAAACATCGATTTACTGGATCGATGCAGTACTGCATATCGATTAAAAAATCGATTTTTTGAGCCTGATATATCGATTCTTCGATTAATCGATCTCAGATCGACATCCCTACCGTGAGTACTTTTATTTAGTTCATTGTAACATCGTATTAGTGTCAAGAAGAAGAGTAACTTTGAATAAAATATAAACTTATCTAAATTACAAGAAGTGTGCGGGACTTAGAATAGTTTGCTAAAAAGCGACACGACGTGGAATCTATGTCCGATTTCTAAGCGATTTTAATACCGTCCAACACTTAGAAAAATCACACAAGACGACACTTAGAAAATTTGTCATTAGTTGGGACTTAGGAAATTTCCACTTTCTTGGACTTAGAAATATTTCAATTACTTAGCTGGGACTTAGTTGGAAAATTATTATCTTCACAACATTTGGAGAAATTCATTGCTATTCAGCATGGAAAAGGAATTAAGAGTACTACAGGAAGTTAAAGGCCAAATAGAGAAGGGCATGATCAATTTTAAGAAATCTCCGAAGGAACGGATAACGCAACATTACATCGACGCGCGACTCGAGACTTTAGAAAAACAGTTTCAGAACTTTTCTTTAAAACATGAAAGAATGGTAGGTGAATATGGAAGTGAAGAGTTAATGGATTATTTCATAGAAGATATTTACGAGATTGTGTGCGAATCTTATCTTAACTATAAAGTAGAACTTAAAAATTCGATGTCTAAAGTAAGTCATAATACTAAACATGATGTTTCTCCCGATAATTTAATAAAATTGCCGAAAATTATTATTCCCACCTTCAGTGGAAAATACACAGAATGGCCGTCGTTTCGCGAGTTATTCATATCTTTAGTTCATAAAAACACAAGACTAGATGATGTTCACCGTCTTCATTACTTAAAGACGCAATTAACGGGGGAAGCAGAGCAATTGATAAGGCATATCCCTATAACGGGCAATAATTATTTAAAATGCTGGGAAATGTTAGAACATTTAATAATAAAAAATTCATGTCTACTTGCATTTTGAAGAGATTATTTGATCAGCATCATATGACTTCCGAGTCTTCAAATGGTTTGAAGGAATTATTGGATGTGACTAGTAATTGTTTACATGAACTGACCAACCTTGGTATCGACGTCAGTTCATGGGATGTTATTATTATATACGTAGTGAGTTTGAAATTGGACGTAGAATCTCGGAAACAGTGGGGACTGTATGTGAGTAAATCCTCCGAGGATCTCCCTACTTTTCAAAAATTCCGCGAGTTTTTGGAGACACGATTTCGTGCGTTAGAATTTGTTGAACCCAAGAACACAAGGCCTAAAGGTATTAATAATAACACATCGCACCCTAACGTCATGCATTCCACAACCACATCGTCATGTCCACATTGTTCCGAGGATCACAGGTTATTTAACTGTAAAACATTCTCTAAGGAAGATATTGATAAGCGTCGTGATATCGTTCAATCGTTGGGAGTATGTTTTAATTGCTTGGGGAGCAATCATACTGCCAATGTTTGCCGTGTTCTTACCAAATGCCAAATTTTCCAGCGAAAACACCATACATTGTTACACCCCAAAAGCAAAAGCGTAAATAGTGCAGTTGTGGGTTCAACAGAATCTTCAACCTCGTATGAAAGCACTTCAGAGTTAGAAGAGCAAAACATTAATGCAAATATTGCAACCCATCTTGTTAGTGGAAAGGCACAGGGAAAAGTCCTGTTAGCAACAGCTCTCATAAGAGCTGAAGCAAAGGATGGGTATCCTCAAATTTTAAGAGCCTTGCTAGACCAAGGTTCACAAGCGTCATTTATAACGGAATCAGCTGTGCGGTTACTTCGTTTGAAGAAAATAGCTACAAAAGCTACAGTAGCAGGTATAGGAGGGAGTCGTGGTGGCATAGTCTCTAGACATGTTGTAAAAATTAAAATACAGTCATTGCATGATCCTTCCTTTATCAAAGAAGTAACCGCGCATGTGTTAGGTTCACTGACTTCCGTTATGCCGGACACAAAATTCGAAATTGAGGATTGGCCAGAATTTCATACTGTTAGGTTAGCAGATCCTAAATTTAATTGGCCTAACAAAATAGATATTCTATTAGGAGCTGAAATTTATAGTCAGATATTAAAGGAAGGGTTAATCAGGAGCCACAAAGGTTCACTAGTAGCGCAAGACACTTATATAGGGTGGATTGTGTCTGGCCGTGTAGCTCATGAAGAAAATTCACAAAGTCGGCTTAATGCAATCGTCACCATGCATGCGCAAGTATCCTCATTGCCTGAGAAAACTTTTACGTCTGAAGAACAGGCATGTGAAGACCATTTTGCAGGTACAACACATCGAGACAGTAGCGGGCGTTGTATTTTTAAAACTCCATTTCGAAGTACAGCTCCGCCATACATTTATGACCATTCTAAAAGCATAGCTGTGAAAAGAGCGTTAGGTTTAGAAAGGAAACTAGATAGAGCTCAGGCTAAGTTAGTGAAAAGGGGTAACTTATCTCCGAGTAAACGGTATATGGTGGAATCGTCAAATTGCATCCAAGAAGGGACAGTATAATACGCGATGTCACCTTCCATTGTAAAAGCACAACTTTTAAACGTCCAGTTTCAAAACGATGTTTACTTCCTGAGACAGAATAAGTTAGTATTGATCAATGTATAGGCTCTCGTGATGCATGAGATTATTTGTGTCTTGTTTATTTTAATTATTTTATGTATAACGTAAGCATACATGTTCAATTTTTATTGTTTGTGAAACCGTCTTGTAGCCCATGTGAATAGTATTGCAAGCAATCGACCACCAAACTTATGTTTAAAATTATACAGTCCACTAGTTTCCTAATTATAGCTGATATTAATCATGGTGGGCGGTGCTAAAAGGGAAATTATCCTTTTGGTGGGCGGAATGTTCTACTTCGATGCCAACGCACAAATCTATTATTTTTAGCAAACGTTTACATATGAATTCTCTAGATGGCGTTGGCTTCGAAATAGATCGCGATATTGTTTTGTTACCGGACTTATCATAAGGGTTTTGAATCCATTTATTAAATTCTCTCGCTCTGAGGTATATTGTTTTTCTTATACAAATACCACTGGTTGGGGTTCCTTGTACGAAAAGAGTACAAGCGCATTTGAAAAAAAACTGGGTACACAAAAAAGCTCGATATTTGGGTACCTCACGAGCTCACTGAAAGATACCTAATGAACCGTGTACTCATTTGTGATTCTTTATTACGACGTAATGAAACCGAACCATTTTTGAAGAAGCTGATAACTGGTGATGAAAAGTGGATCATGTATGACAAGAACGTGCGAAAAAGGTCGTGGTCAAAGGCTGGTCAGGCTTCACAGACTGTGGCGAAACCTGGGTTAACTCGCAACAAAGTGATGGTGTGTGTGTGGTGGGATTGGAAAGGCATTATTCATTATAAGCTGTTACCACCAGGCAGAACCATCGATTCTGAACTCTACTGCGAACAACTGATGAGATTAAAGCAAGAAGTTGAGAGAAAGCGGCCGGAATTAATCAACAGAAGGGGTGTGGTTTTTCATCATGATAACACTAGACCTCACACATCTTTAGCCACTCAGCAAAAATTAAGAGAGTTTGGCTGGGAGGTGTTAATGCATCCGCCGTATAGTCCTAACCTTGCACTTTAAGATTTCCACCTGTTTCGGTCTCTTCAGCATTCTTTAGGCAGTGTCAGGTTAACATCACGAGAGGACTGCCAAAACCACTTGTCACGGTATTTTGATCAGAAGTCCCAAAATTTCTATAGCAATGGGATAATGTCCCTACCTACAAGATGGCAAAAAGTTATCGAACAAAATGGTACCTACATACTTTAGTTAAATGTAAATAAACTGTATTAAAAATGTTTTTGAATTTTCTTAAAAAATACGAAGAAACTTTTTCCCCAACCTATTATACATAAATAGTACACCGTGGACTACCCGCGTATTTATTTTCTCCTTCTGTGTCACATCCATCCAAAGGTTGTCTGTAAAAGATCGCTTTTAGCGATAAGACCGCCCATTGTATCACCCTTTTTAATTGTTAAGTCCATAATTTTGTATTAGGCCGTGCGCGCACTGCGTTGCGTTTTGGAAACGCAAAATCTGTGAAGTATGGAGTGTCATAGAAGTGCGCGCACTGCGGTGGAATAAACGCGTGCGGTAGAGTCACCGGTGGCCCCGGTCATTCTACCGGTGCGGTAGAACTACCGCAAGGCAGTGCGCGCACGGCCTTACTGTTATGGTGTACAATAAAGAATATATCTATCTATCTATCTATCTAATAGCCCTTGGCAAAACTGGTGTCATTTTTTCTAAACATTGGCGTAATCGTTTGGATATCATTGGCGTAATCGTTTGGCTAATCATTGGCGTAAAGACCATCAAAGAAGGAACACAGCTGGACTATTTGCTTAACATGATTTACAAGCCACGGAAGAATTTCAGTTTGTCTATGATTACCCATTCTTAGACTGATATCGGCAAACGTTGCTGAAACTTTTAAATCTACCCGTACGTTAGTTATTATTTTAACCACGAGCTAGTGACGCCTTTATACCTTTCATCTACTAATGTATACTTTAAAACAAACGCGAGCAACATGGAATCCTGTAGATCAATACATAAATTGTCTACATGTATAACATATATTACACGTACACAAATGAAACCAATACGTCTGATAAACACACAACTTTGCCGGACAAACAACATGAGGACTTGTCAGCTGGCGCAGTTGCCAAACTTGTAATCCCTAGTACTAAGTCTGCTGCGGAATAATGTTGTTACGATATGCCATGGAATATAGAATTAGTTTTTATTTCGTTAATTTTAGTTTGAGTTTGATAAAACTATCAAACTCGTCGTTACATGGTGGACATCCCAAACACACGCACAAAACGTTTTAGGAATACTTTCATTGTGCATACGGCTAAGGAGTGGAATTCCCTGCCGGAGACTGTGTTTTCTGATAGCTATAACCTGGTGATCTTTAATTCAAGAGTGAATAGGCCACTTTTAGGCAAGCGTGCTTCATCTTCGACTACATTATCGCTTACCAACAGGTGAGATGGAGGTCAAAGGCGAGCTTATCAACAATACAAAAATAATGCTCAGATATAAACCAAATGATTTAATAAATTGAGTCCAAAAATTACTTCCAAAAACAACGTTTACACAAATAAAGTACTTATAAACAAATCTCCACACACAACTGATAGTCCACCGCGCATTACAGAATCAGCTGACGATCGGAGAACGTCGCAAATCTCACGTATTTGATCGCTCTCTCGCTGATATACATGTATAATATATTGTTACGTATGGATTGCATATCTCTATAGAGCTGATTGACGTCCCAGATAAGGAAGCTCATTCCATAAAATAGAGTTTGATCCATAAAATAGAAATTAGGAAGGTTTTCCC
This sequence comes from Tholera decimalis, assembly GCA_943138885.2. Taxonomy (NCBI): domain Eukaryota; kingdom Metazoa; phylum Arthropoda; class Insecta; order Lepidoptera; family Noctuidae; genus Tholera; species Tholera decimalis. The sequence goes on along the minus strand of OW964567.2, from coordinate 10,744,057 downwards.
TCATAAATCCAAATTCCGTGGTAATTTCGGGATAAATAGCCTATGTATTATTCTAGGTTCTACTTACATACATCTTATATAGATGTAACAAAAATTATACATACGCTGGTTTCATAGGTGTGTCCATTTTAAAGGTCACGTCATTTGTCTGATATGGAGTATATGACTAAAAGTCGTGCCCGTCCTGGAAAGTCTTGAAGGAAGATGTGACGAGTTGCTTCCACACCGCCCAGTTCTAATTCCAACTTCCAATGACCTCCTTTACGGATTCAGACTAGCGGGTCAGTGATCGGCCCCGGCGTTCTTTTTCCATCTAACTTGCCAATAACAACCAGCTTTCATAGTACTCTGGCTATCTCCGAGCAATATGGCCTTGTTAACTTAGAACCACCATGACTACATTCTACTAAAACACTATAGAAATTTCAGGCATGAATGCTCTTTTGTAATCCATTTTGTTGGTAAGTAAATAAGTAAGTAAATATGCGATATTGAATAAATATGCGATATTGAATTTTATTTTGATTAATTTATATTTATTATTGTTGTTTTAAATAGTTATGTTATGTTTATTTTTAAATTTATAATTTCCTTTTAATCTAAATAACTGACTGTGTTTCTTCTGTTTTTTTTTAGTGCAATTAATTTGTTTATACTTCTAATTATTATAATTATCATTTGATCTGCTTCCTGTATCTTTAGAATTATATAATATGTTAATAATATTGATTTCTAACCTTAAGTAGTGCATGTGGTGTTAGCCTGTAAGTAATTGTTGTACTTATAAATGTTATATGACTATTTCATACCAATGTAGGTATAGTGTAAACAATTGTAGGTTAACCTAAAAAAAAGGAGTGGAATTTCCGGAGTCTGTGTTTCCTGATAGATATAACTTGGGGATCTTTCAGCCAAGAGTGAACAAGTTACTTCTAGGTAAACGTGCTTTATCATCTCACATCATCACTTACCAACAGGTGTGGTGATGGTGGTCAAACCTTTCTCCGGACAATACACGATGACCGGCATGAACTCAAAATTGAATCTTTTCAGATTAAATAAAGAGGGAAATGCAGTACAAACATCTCTATAACCATACAAAAGCTCGAACACGCGATGTGTACAAATCAAATAGGCCGCGTCTTGGTAGCCAATCAACAATTTCAAGATGTTTGCTCACAGGCTGTCTGTCTGAGCGTCTTGCAAGACGGCCCGGATTATGTGCCGGCATTGTATCAAGAGAAAACGTTAGGCATCTCCAACTTGGAATATCCTTTGAATTTGGTTGAAGGATATTTGTTGGACAGTCTATGTATTTGATGTCTGACTGAATGTGAATGAAATATTTATTAGTGAAATAGCCAACACAAGCTATATTTTATATACCGTATTATCTACACATATGAAAAGCATAATAATTAAAGTTTTGTGCCGATTGGGGTCGATACGCTTGGGTCATGGTGCGCGTCTCCTTTATAAGGAATTGTCTCGCCGGCTGATCGATTCCTTGCATGACCAGAGGGCTGGCTCGTTCTTTTCCCAAAAGAAAAAGCATTGCCATACGACGTGGCAATGCTGCCAGTCTTCTTGGCACGTTTCCGAACGACAGCGATGTGGAGGAGTACTTTGACGCCTGAGTCTATTTTTGTTTTTATTAATGAACATACTTAGATTTAGCAGTGATTTAAATGTTTATGTTTTAAATCCCAATAAATTTTATATATTTAGTGAGAAAATATGTCCAAAAGATATGGAAATAGTCAAGAGTCAGAAAAAATCAGATGCAGCTCTCATTACAATACCAAACATTTGAAATGCTTTTATAATTATGTTTTCAATGTGAAAGTTCATATTTAAAAGCATAATTATATAGTTTGATATTGAGATAGACTCATTATAGCATAAGCTTTTAAACCTTAGGGATTTTGCTCGCTATTTAACATGAATATTTCTCTACTCTTTTGTAAGATTTATTTATAAAAGGTAGCTTCATAGCTTGCAGGTACAGTTGTCAAAACAGTTACTTAAAAGTTACGCCAATTATGAAGTACACAGATATTAGAGGTAGATTAAATACAAAGTAGACATGTCTGTTATTATAATTTACAGTGTATGTGTAAGTGTATCTGAATAGTGTGGATGTGTGTGAAAGTTTGGGTGATGTATGTATGTATAACTGTATCTTACTGGCACTACTGGTATGACTGAGCATTAGTGTTGCCCAAACGAGAGTCTCGCAAGAGTCTTGCAATTAGCGATTATCCTATTGCTATTTATTAAACGGTAGTTGAGATCTCAGAACAATGTAACAGAGTCTGTTCAGTTCATCCGCCGCATCATTGCCGAGTGATCCGCTGTGCCCCTTTATCCATTGTAGTGTCACAGTGTTGCGTTTCACGACCGCCGAGCGTGGCAGCGCGTTGTGACATTCTAGTATGAGTTTAGATGTGATATAGTTTTTCCCTAGGGATTGTAGTACTGAGGCACTGTCGGAAAGTATACGGATGTGGCTATCCGTAACTCTCCTGGCTTCCAAGGCATGGATCGCTTGGATAATACCCACACATTCCGCCTGGTATACGGTGTTGAGCTTGCCTAGCGGTCTGGATATCTTTATGTTGAGATCGTTGGAGAAGACTCCAACTCCAGTTCCAGTGTCTGTCTTTGAGCCATCAGTGTAGATTCTAAGCTCCTTGGGTCCTGAGTTGTCCTCTGGCTCCGGCATGAGCTGTATTTGGTAATTTTTTTGGAAGTGGTGTGTCTTTGTAATCTTATCATAGGGTGCAGTCATCAGAGGTTGTCGTTTGACAGAGTCCTCTATGATGCGTGTGTGCTTGATCCTGGAGTCCCTCAAGAGTGCTCCGGATATGGCGAGTCTGAAGGCTGCCAGGGCAGCCTCTTCTCGTACTATGAGATGCAATGGTGGTAGTCCCAGCATGGCCTGTAGAGCGGCAGTGGGTGCAGTTCTCATGCTGCTGGTGATCGCGACACATGCGAGTCGTTGCAGCTTCTCGAGGTCTTTTTGTGCTGTACCTAAGTCTGTTCTGGGCCACCAGACAAGGGAGCCGTACGTGATGATTGGTCTTATAACTGTTGTGTATAGCCAGTGGGTTGTTCTGGGGCTGATGCCCCAGTTCCTGTTCAGCATACGTTTGCACTGCCACATGCAGATGCTAGCTTTCTTGGTGGTGTGTTCAATGTGTTTTGCCCAATTCAGTTGCTTATCCAAGAAGATGCCCGAATATTTGGTGTCAGCTGAGAGGCTTAAGGTGGTGCCAAAGAAACTTGGCAGCTCCAGCTCCGCTAGCTTCCTCTTTTTGGTAAAGAGTATTAGTTCGGTTTTTGTGGGGTTCACTGAGAGTTGATGCTCTCGGCACCAGTCCTCTACTATCCTTAGGGCCTGGCGCATGAGGTTGCATATGGTGTTCTCATGGCTTCCATTTATTATTATGGTTATGTCATCAGCATAGCCAACGGTAAAGTATCCTTTATCATTTAGTCTCCTGATGAGGCTGTCTGCGACCAGGTTCCATAGCAGTGGCGAGAGGACACCCCCTTGGGGGCAGCCTTTCGCCACAATGGCCCTCGTTGTGCTATTTATTGTGACTTGTACTGCTCTTTGCTTGAGCATGTTGGTGATCCAGCCACTCAGGGTTTGGTCTACACCGTGCCTGCTGAGTGCTGTATTCATACTCTGGAACGTAGTCTTGTCAAAAGCACCTTCGATATCTATGAAGACAGCTATCGAAGAGCATTTGTGGTGTATCGCGCATTCAATTTTTGATATTACGCTGTGTAGGGCAGATTCTGTTGACTTCCCCGTTGAGTAGGCGTGCTGTTGTCCGTGGAGTGGATTCTTCCAGAGAGGTCCGTCCCGAATGTGTCTGTCGCAAAGCCTCTCTAGGGTTTTCAGTAAGAAGGATGTGAGACTTATCGGCCTGTATGCTTTGGGCTGTGTGTAGTCAGTTTTGCCTGGTTTAGGTATGAAGATGACCTTCACCTCACGCCATGCTAGTGGAACGTATCTGAGTGCTATGCAGGCTTGGTATATTTCCGACAGCCAGGGTGTCAGGATATACTCACCCCATTGCAGAAGGGCTGGAAAAATGCCATCTAGTCCTGCAGATTTGTATGGCTGGAACGTTTTAATAGCCCATGCTATGCGGTCCTCAGTGATTATATCGCGGGCTCTAGACCAGTCTGTTATACTTGGGGTCTGTCTGGGTTCGCTTTCCCACGTGATGTCCTCGGAGATGCGGCAGTCCGGGAAGTGCGTCTCCAGAAGGACCTTACTGGTTTCTTGGTCTGTCTGTGTGTAGGAGTTGTCAGATTTCTTGAGTGCGCCGAGAGTACGGTCCTGATCAGTTGATAGGATTTTCTTTACTCGTGCGGCTTCACTGTTTGATTCTATGGATGCGCAGAAGTTCTGCCAAGCAGTTCTCTTGGCTATTCTGACTTGTTTTTTGAATTGGTATTGGGTTTCTTTGTATTGCTCCCAGTCTTCCAGGAGTCTAGTGTTCTTTGCTCTGTTGGATTGTTTCCGTAGTGTGTTCCTGAGCCTACCAAGTTCAGCATTCCACCAAGAGTTTCCCTTACTCCTGGTGTTAGGTGTTCTTGGTTTGCAGCTCACGTGGTATGCCTCCGTTATGCTGTTTGTTACTTTTGTCACAATTTCCTCAAGTTGTGTGGGATCAGTCAAAGGTGTCGGGTGTGATTGTCGTCTAGCCAACAAGGAGGCTAGGTGGTGTTTGTATTCTGTAACATTTGTGTGGCGCGGGTTGCGCCTTGGTATGGGTTTACTATGTTGGTTGATAAGGTAAAGCAGATTCTCCTATGATCAGAACAGGAGGGTTCGTCAGATACGTGCCAATTAGAAATAAGTTTAGTCGCGTTTTCGGTAGCTAAAGTTAGGTCTATGATTGTTTGACCTCTGGCTGTGACCCAAGTGGGCTCTGAGCCTCGGTTAACAATGTTTAGGTTAGTGGAGAATAGATATGTGGATAGAGTCTCACCTCTGGCGTTGGATACTTCACTTCCCCAAAGCGGGTGATGAGCATTTGAGTCGGTGCAGATGATCAGGTCCAGATTCGCGTCCTCGCAGTGACGCACCAGATCAATCATCTCTATTGGTGGGCAGTTTTCGTTGTCGCCTGGCATGTACACCGAGGCTAGTACTAGATCTGGAACATTGATGTCGATCCGGAGCCTGATCGCAGTCAGGTCTCAGGAACAGAATTGATTTAGTGGGGTGATAGGTATGTCTTTTGGTGTGTATATGCAGGTGCGTGGCTTCTCTGAGTTAAATGTGTTTAGAGTGACTTTACCTCTGGTGTTTCCAAGGCCACATATTTTGTTATTTCTAATCCACGGCTCTTGTATGAGTGCGATTGTCCGTGGATTCATCTCCAGCGCTCTGCGAAGGCTAGCCGTGGCGGTCTGGCTATGCTGGAGGTTGGCCTGGATGATCTGGGTGTTTGGTGTGGGTGGTGCTGACGTTGAAGCGGAGTTAGGAGGCGTCGGATCCATCGGATACTATATCTCCCTCCTCCGTTTCTCGCCAGGTGTCGCTAGGTGAGGATGCGAGCAGCTGCGTTGTCCATCCCGGTGACGGGGGTGGCGCTGAGTCTGACTCAGCGTCGGCCATCGCAGCTTTCGCCATTTCCTCCTCCAGTATGGTCACTTCAATGTCTGTCTGTGTCGGTTCAGTGGTCTCAGTCTTTTCTGAGGGTAGTTTCTTGGGGTAGAAGCGAACGTATATGGACCCAAGTAGGTACGATACACGTCGTTCCCGCCCCAATACCTTTTCGGCTTCATCGGTCGGGATCCCCAGGGTCAGGTACGTCCCATGGTTATCCCCACCGACAGAAGTCGCCCTGTACAGTGACCACCTACCAATGTCGTACCAAGTGTTCTGACGGATCAGAACGCTCTGGAGCCGCGCTATGTCCCCATTATACCGGGGTACAAATAGCGCCGCTCGGACACGGGTAGGTATGTCAGTCTGTCGCATAACTGTTAGTGTCTGGTCAGTATTTGAAAGTCTTATCAGTGGAACATTCTGAGTCAGCCAGGTCAGGGAGTGGTCGTCTTCACACCACATCTGCACAGTGCCATCCGCTACCCGAGGGTATCCGCGGAAGGCCGGGAGTGGTTTGGACGGATCGCTGTCCATGACGAGCTCTTCGAGTTTCTTCTTTATGTCATATGCCTCCTCCGGAGTCAGGTCCCTGGAGGGGGGAGGGAAGCAGATTGCTACGGTGAGTCGCGCAGGAATATCCTTCGTGGCCCGCGCGTAGGTCCTCTGCTCCCCTTGAGCAGGCTGGACTCTCACGCGCTTCGAGTTACCCTGAAGTGCGCTCGGCGAAGCCGTGTCGTCCGGGCGGTCCCTCTTTGCCGCTCCCGAGCCGCTTGGCCCAGGTTGTGGTTCAGAGGCCCGGACGACCGACCTCACGTTGATGAGGGTTCCAGACCGTTTCCCCCTACCTTTCGCCTTCTTCCTTCGGGGTAAGTCAGTGTCAATGTCAGGGTCTCGGGTTCGGCTTTCGGTCCCGGCGGATTCTGACGCTTCCGGACACCTTACGCGCTGAGTTTCCCCTTCGCGGATTCGGTTTTGGTCACGTGTTTCCGCGTCCGGCCGCTTTACGCGCTGGGAGGGCCCTTCGCGGATTCGCAGCTGGTCGCGTACTTGCTCTTCAGCGGCCGTCGGCGCAATGCGCTGGCTAGTGCCTTCGCAGATTGAGCGCCTCCGGTCACTGAACCCACCGGAGCTGGCCGCCTTACCTTTGACAGTGTCGTCGTCTGGGTTGTTTTTGTAACTGTTCCTAACGATGCTCTGTTGCCAGGCGCTCGCGGACAGCACAGTCTGTGTTGGTTTACCTGGCGCTTGGATAGCAGCCGTGGTGTGGAAAAAAGGCGCGTGGGTCGCAGCCGGTGTGGTGTTTATAGGCGCTGTAGTAGCAGCCGTGGTTATGGGTATGGCTGCGATAGCAGCAGGGTTGTCGTGGGGCGCTGTAGTAGCAGCCAAAATAGTTGTTGTTGCTGCAGGAGCAGCACCAGTAGGCAGTGAATTGCCCCCTCCCAGAATACGATGGGGGCTGACCGACATGTTGGTGTGGGAGTCCCCGGCTTGGCCTGGACCCACCTGGGTAGTTTTCTTTGTTCTCTGCTTCATGGTTGATGGATTGGGCTTTTTTGGGAAAGCGAGGTTGCCCCTCCTCTGGATGGATGGAGGAAAGAAGGGAAAGGAAGGAAAGGGATGGGAGGGGGAAGGAAAGGTGTGAGGGGGTAGTTTTCGACTGCACAGGGCCACATGCATCCGCCACCGCCCTGCAGGCGCGAGCTCACCGCATTACTGGCTAGTCCACTTGAACCAGCCAATATATGCAGCAAACCCGCACCAGCGAGAGACAGTAGCAGAACCATGCAGACCCGCGCAGCCGAGGAACAGGGAACATAGGAACAGGGTATTAGGTTATCCCTAGGCCTGGGATCTGGCGTAAGGGAAACTTCTCTTGTCCGGAGTCTCGTCTACAGAGACACTCCGGCAGGGGGACTACCCCCCAGGTAACCAGGTGGCGGTCCCCCAGCCGAAGCTGGGCTATCCGCAACCCGCCCACCCGCTCGGTTGCATGAGAAGAACTGCACAGCAGTCCATGCTGTCCCACCGCAAGGGTACGCATACCATCGCGTTGGGACAGCTCAGACGCCCCGAGCTATATATCCACTCATTTAACCACTTATTTTTTTAAAAATAATAATACTACACATATGTGGCATTATTACCTCTACGATCAAATTAAAGTGAAGATTATAATAATTATGATGTGAGTTGTTAGCATCCGTTAAAGTCCTGATCATAATACTCGATATGATGAATAATTCAAATGTGACGGAGATTTTATCTTAAAATTATAAGGAAGAATATGATTATACCATTAAGTTGATATCATTAGGCAAGTCATGTAAGTAGGTGAGTTTATGTATGGTAATGTGTAAAATTTAATTGGACACTTAATTTAGAAACTGTTATGCTGTATACCAGTAGTTTTAGGCAAAAAGCTTTGCCCTCCCCTTTTTTCCGGTTGGGAAAATCATCGAATGACTTCTCCCGCTCTGGGGGGAGCGGAGGAGAGTGTCAAACTTGCACTGAATAAAAACCAACCCTATTCCTTCTGCTGCCCTTGCGTTTTGGTATCTTGTTTGAACATGCCCGCAACCCCGAAGGAATATCTCCTATATTTTGGGTGCATTAACAATCATTTATATTAATTTGCACAATCACCCAAATCTGGAACAAATATGTGTAGGCCATACAAACATTTCTTCCAGTGCGGTAATTGAACCCGCGTCACGCAGCTCGGCAGGCACTCGGTCAACCACTGCGCCCGTCGTATCGTCAAAAAAGCATTTTATCAGCGAATGAATGGTCAAAACCACCGTCATTATAATTATTCTAGCAGTTTACACACCGGATTCCTACTATTGAGGAGCAATATACATTATGTCAGCTAGAGACAAACAAACTGAAACTATTTTAATAGGTATGTAGCTCTTAAGTATTTTACAAGTTTCCGGGGTTGCGGGAATGTTCTAACGAGATATCGCGGCCCCGGAACTTAAGAGCAGCTGAAGGAACAGGCTCGGTTTTTAGTCAGAAGAAGTCTGACACTCCGTTTGGGTAGAGGGAGAAGTCTTTCGATGATTTTCCCACTCAGAAAAAGAAAACAAAATAAATAATAAAAGTATTGTACAAGTTTAATCTTTTTCCTAATTCCTTGAATTAGGAAAATTATATCAAGGACATTCCGGTAGTTAGTTTTATAATTTTGTACTTACTTAATATTAAGAAAAACAGAAAATGAAAACGAAAAGTTTTTGGGAATCCTCTTTATTTAGGTACTACCCAACGAGCACATTAGTGGAAATAGCAGCCTATTTTGTTACTTTGGGCTGTAAAATAGCGGTTTAAGGGTTCAAAAAGCAGTTCAGAGTTGCATATCTGCATCCGTAAACGTCTATAGTCATAAAAGTTACTTAAGGTGCTATAAGCTGAATCAAATACTACCCTAGCCTTCACAGTAGTCCACGGTAGAACTCATTTACCACTTACACCTTTATATGAGAGTTACGAAAGTCATTCTGCCACTCACAGCTGCACAGTAGTTTCCATTGTAACTTGTATAGGTTATAGTTATAGTAACCACTATTATACTACTATAAGTTTCATTATAGAAATAATAGAAACTCTTATGCATACTATAGTTACAAAAATATCATCAGTGTAACTAAGGCCTTTAGTAGCAATAGTCATTCCTTGCAGGCTCAATCCATTCGCCATTTTACAGCCGCTTTTGTAACTATTATAAAACATTTAATAAAATGGATGCTAAACGAATAAGTACGTAACTAGATCTTATAACCTTTATAATATTAATACTAAACATTAATACTTATAATATTAATCTCAACATTTCACAAATCACAAACTTAACCTCAAAAACAGGAAAATAGGAGCTTTTTGTGGCTGTGAGTTGCACTAGGGGAACAAAAATCACTGGAAGCGTTAGAAGGGTGAAAATTAGCGCTATGATTCTCAAAAGGGAGTTATTAGAGCTCAAACTGCAGGTTATGACTACAGTACAATGACGCCATGATTTTTTATGAAAACTTATAATTCACTTGCAAAATTGAGTTGATATACATTGGTTTTTCAGTTAAATGTGCATTAAATGTACCGGTAAACAATCGGCCACTTGCGAATAGTAAGTTATCGACACGTAAGAATACGGAAATAAAATTTATTCTGTATAACAAATAAAAAATATCACATATGTTTTGTTAATTTTTTAAATATCATAAAAGCGCGTTAAAATTACTCGAAAATTATCTTATATATCTACAGTAAACTGGACAGCGTTTTAAGTATCTTTATATATCTTGCTAATACAGAATACAAACATTTACTTCTTTTTGTTTTATTTTCATGATGGCGACGAAAACACTTTACCAAAATATTACAAACAATGTCAACTGAAGATATACAATAAAGAACTATAATCAATTCATTCGTTCAAAGTAGTTCAAAATCATTCAAAAGTAGTGCTACGAGAGCTTTAGTATAGCGTTAATAAATCATATAACTATTAAGGAACCTTTATGCAACCGTTGTGCAGGTTAAATGGAACTTTAGGTTGCATAAAATGGCGCCCAAATAGCGCTAAAGCGGCTGCTTTAAGTCTGCAGTAGACGCTCTAGCGCTTACGTCTATTACCATAAGTAATAATCGGATACTCTCCAAAGCTCTAATGCAGCCCATTTGTGTTAGTTGGGTACCTTCATAATTACAAACCACATACAAGTGAACCGTGAACGGTATATTGTTCTCTTGAAAAATCATGATTCTTTACACATAATAACTCATTAGTACAACTAAAAGTCTTTCACTAAAGTCCTATAAAATAAAATTATATTTTTTGTAATCAAAATTTTTAATATCCAAATCAAAACAATAAACCCTTTATGCAACTTAGGCTAAAAAACCGCACTTTATGAACGTACATTTTTGCGGTTTTTGACACGAAAGCAGTCCCTCAAAAAGGCCAGCTCATCACTACTTCTTAGTGTTTTAGATAGAATGAAAAAGTGATGCAATAATCTCTTTAGGAATGCATCTGTAGTTGCAAGTCCAACTGAAGGTGAAATCAACACAGAGAATACACACATACATAACGTTATGAGCCTATAATGTCCCCACAGCTGGGTCATAGATTTCCTCTCTATGAGAGGGAATGAGCCATAACAGACCACGCAGGCCCATTGCGGGTCAGTGGAGGTCGCATGTCTTCGGTTTCGAAACCTGGGATTTCATTATGATGAAAATTACACAAAGCAGTATGTAAGTCTAGGTTCAAACGGACGTCCTACAACTCGCAAGTCATACAATGTTTTATTCAAATGTTCTTCGAACGCTGGTGGCTTAGAGGTCTGTAACCTCAAATAAAACAAAAGCTCATAGGTAAACTCTAAATGATTTAATTATTTCGACAACCCTATCATAGATGTTTCATAAACTTATCCGGAAAACAAGGCAAACTCAGACCTTTCAAAGCCAGAATGCATACAATTTCAACAATGTACAAGTATTGAGACTATGTTCTCAAAAGTTACATAGGAACAAATCAAGTGCTATAAAGTAACCGTAGCGTCACTGCGATTATCTCGGGTTTCTCACACACTGTCCTGGCCATTTGTTTAAATTACATTAGCGTGTGCATACTTGGGTAAGGGTTGTAGTCTACAACCGAAGCGATAAATCTTGAAGACTTTGTTTAGAAAACATAGAAAAAGTATTATATCAGAAAACTTTACATAACTGCTTATGTAAAACATATGCAATGTTCTCTTAGGGCGCACAATTTATATATACCTTACAATATTATTTATTTTTTTGCCCATTTTTTCATCTCATCATCATTATATTATGCCCAGCAAATGCTGAGTTGGTAATCCTTTCGGTGTAGACATTGTCAGCCTTGTATTGTATTTGGTGTGTGTGTCTGTATTCGATTAAATGTTTTCTATTCTCTTTACAACTTAATAGCGTCATTCGTGAAATGACAATCATTACTTCACAATCTGACTTCCAAATCCATTGCTGCTTAGTTTTAAAAATCGTCTAATTAACGACGTAATTCACGCAATGGATACATTTGCTATGTGAACAATAACGCTTATGTCGACCGTTTCCATTCAATTTCAATGAAATGTATAGATGAGACGTAAGGCTATGCGCCATCGTTGATATCCCACCCAATTATGAACAAAAGACGATTTTGGAATACTTTCATTGTGGGTAGAGCTAAGGAGTGGAATTCCGTATCAGAGTCTGTGTTTCCTGATAGCACCACCTGGAGGGTCTTTAAGTCATGAGTGAATAGGTTACTTCTAGGTAAGAGTGCTTCGTCTTGGACCACATCATCGCTTACCATCAGGTGAGATGGTGGTCAAACGTGAGCCTATTATCAAATAAAAATTAAATATAATTCTAATAAACAAAAAAAAAATTAAGATATCTTCAAAATCCCAATGGTTCACAATCCTTTTCTGTTGTGTGAGGAGAACACGCGTGGGCGCAAGTTCGTGATGCGTGCGCGCAGATTAAATTGCATTAATGCAATATACTAACATACTTAAAGCTTAATCTTTTTGTTGCATATATCGCGCCAAGAATAAATATGTTTAATTTATATTGTGTTTTGTTATGGGACTTATTTGTGGTCTGTTTTCTTATTTTATTGTAATATGAAATGATAATTTACCGGTGAAAAGCTTTTGTAAAAGATTTTGTTTTTTTTTTATCCGACACTGCTAAAAGATTACTAAAAATCTGGTTAAGTGCGAATCGAACTCGTTTTCAACGGGACATTTTAAATTCTTGTTACAACGATAGTGATATCTGATCTTATAGGTTTTCCTGTAAACTATGTATAATTAAATAACTGCTTTTGGTTTAAATTTCAAGCTTAGTAGTTTCCAAGATAATAGGCATGTAATTTGAATAGGTTTTAAATTGCTTTTGAAATAATAATATTCTGTAATAAATTAAATATTAGAATTTATATCACGTATGATGTATAACATGGTGTACAAATTACGGCTTATGTACAATACATTATATATAAATAAAAGTCTCCAAATCAGCAACCTTGCCATAAAAGTAACCTTTGCTGCAATTAAATCAGCTTCTTGTAGTACTTTCCCAAAATCTTGCTCGACACAACATCCAGTATTAACTTCTTGTTAAGCAGCCCACGTTGGAAGACATGGCACAGTAAATAACAATTAAACCTGCTCAATTTCAGTTTAGTAATTTTGTACTCTCGTACACAACATAGAAGTTGCGAATACTTTGTGAAGAGTAATACAAACTAATGTACGTGCTATTTTGGTTAAGGAACTATTTCATTGATTTATTTACTAAAACTTTATGCAACACAAAATGTACAAAGGCGGACTTAATTTTTATTTATTTATTTTTCTCAGACCATTGATCCATAAAGTGTTTCTTTTTTATCAACACGTCAACCAATTATCTACGTGGGTGCATGACTGTGTAGGTACTGATTTGCTATAATATATCGGCTTTCAATTAGTACAGAGCACGTTGAGATATTTTTTATTTAGCATCGTATAGACAACCAAAGAGTTTGCTATGGTGTCACACTATTTAATGTTTTTAACTGACTGCAAAAAAGGAGGAGGTTCTCAGTTCGTCGGAATCTATTTATTTTCGTTTGAATGAGTACCTATACTTTATAGTTCATTCCATTGTCATGAAGTCAGGATCTGATGATGGAATCCTGGAGAAATCGAGGGAACTCTTCAAATATTACAGGCACACCTATAGCGATTTGCGTGTTTTTTATAGTAACTTGCGCAGTTGCTCTCGAAGAGCACCATTTGGCATTTGGTGAGGTGGAACTGATGATGAAGATCACAGATGGCTACTGGAACTACTCAATAATAAGTATTTCATAGGTTGCAATTCGATTACTTGAATATAGTTGTTAAGCATTATGCAAATATGCATTATTTATTAAGCATAAAGCGCGAAGACTGCATGCCACTATTAGCTTGTACGGAGAGTTTTTGAGTTTGAGGCTCGTCGACTTTTGGAACTAGACTCTAAGCGCGACGAACTAAAACCCGGCCACTTGCGACAATCAATTTTAATTATGTTAATAGTGTTCTCGCTTGCCCACTCTATGCAACTGTTTTCTTTTATCGTTTGTGAACAAAGGTTTTTTAGCCACATGAGAGCTCATGGCTAAATAATAACAGCCACATTGGTTGATCTTTGAGGTTAAGCAACCCTAGATGCGGTCAGTCGGTGGATGCGTGACCATCTAAACATATCGAGATTCCGTGGTACCTCAGAAAGCACGTCAAGATATTGGTCGTATTATTTCTACATCTCTGATAGTCGCTATGGGTAAGAAGGCTGAAAATATGACTGGTCAAGAGATATCGTGTTAACCAGCAACTGGGTGGTGGAGATCTGATAGGCAGTCGCCCCATGAAAAAAACTAGTCACCCCCAACATAGTTGGAAAAAGGCTAACCAGGTGTTGATGATGAGACCTCGAGAAGTTTGCAGTTAGATAAACGGCCGAAAATGGCAAAGAATGATAATTTACGGGACGTAATTAAGAGAATTATATTACGTAGTAAAGCATTTGCATAAGAATATAGTTCTGTGAAAATTCTGCGTAAATGTACTCCGAAATAAGGCTTTAAACGATTTCTAATCCAGTCGTCTTCAATTTAGTGTACACAGGAGTTCCAATTCGGCACGCCGCGGTTAGATTAGGCTGCACACACATGACACTTGGTTATTAAGTGGCGACCTGTCTGCAAACGTGTTTCTATCATGTTTCTAACATCGCGCACAAAAGTGTTTGACAGCTGTTAGAGGAATTCAAATTGTTAATAGTTGAAGGCTTCCTGTGACAGTAAAAACAGTTTTTCTGTTAAAGTAGCCACACCAATACAGCTGACCATACTTGGAATTAGAGATTAGTTTAAATTAATTTATCATCATTATTCAAATTATTCATTGAAATAATTGATATACCCACATAATTTATATTAGGACCATAAAACTAAAGATAAATAAATTCCAGTATCAAGTGATGGTGCCAGGTTTTCGACCTTTAACGTAGTTACAGTTCTATGGTACCGTCGTTGTTGAGATGTAGTTTATCATTTTTTAATAAGTAAATTTTAATAAGTAAATTGTACACCACATCTACTTACGTATTTCTTTTTCTCCTTCTATGTCAAAATCCATCTAAAAAGATACAACCTTATCGAAGGATTTTTTAAAATATTACTTTGAGCGATAACATTGGATTGGCATTATTACAACCTTTTTTTTGGAAAACATTTATTGCAATTTGTAATGGTGTACAATGGACAGTATATCTATATATTTAAGGATTTTTTTTAACTTTAAAATAATTACCAAAATAATCGATATTGCAAGAATTTGGAAGAAGTTTGTTAATATACCTATAAATAGGGCATCGTTCTAAACTATTAAAAGGGCTTTCTCAAATAATTCTCCTCCCCAAAAAGTTTACATCAATCTACTTATCACAAGATCATTTTCTACACACGCGTACATAATCTACGCAAACGCTTATATTAAAGAGCAAACTCACGCGCAATGGTGCGTAACCGATTGTCTTATTAATGATCGGTACAGTTAGCGCCGCCCACCTATCAGAGTGCGCCGGTAACTGAGCCTCCGTTAATTAGCTCCATGGTTGCTAATAGTCTTTAATAGAGCTCACATAGTCAGTTGGAAACTCGAAGATGCGCGTACGACGTATAACTTTGAAAGGTTTACTACGTCCGGCTTCTACGACAAAGCGTTTGAGTAAAAATGATTTTTTTTTTATATATCCCCTGAATGTAATTAAAAAAAATACTAATTTTAATTCTTACCTTTTATTTTAATTTATATTATAGACAGAACATTGTTTACGGGCCAGATATGCGAATGAAGGTCATGGGGTTCAAACCTAGTCTGGCACATTACGTAATTTTCATCATCATCACAGCTCTATGCAAACATCGCGAAGAACCGATATTTCAGAACGGTTACAAGCGCCTGGATCATGGATCATTATGATTCTACTGCCCTTATCCCATTTACTTGAGGTAGGCGCAATATGGTATTTCTTCCATTCTTCCATATCCTCAAACAGGGTCGTAGTATCATTTGCTCCTTTTTCTTTCATATCATTCTTCACACAATCCATCCATCTTTTTTCGGCCTTCTATCTTTCCGTCCACACGTATGGACCGGAGTTATTGCGGGTGGATGTTTATAAGAAGACACATTTATCTTCTAAGTTCTATTGATACGGTTGAAAATACTTTAAAACCAACCAGCAGCATTCCCACAACAGAAAAAGGTTGGGAACATAGATTATACGTAAATTTGCATCCAAGAGCCAGACTTTTGGTGAGTTTCGTTCGATCGTTTTGTAACCTTTTATAGTCACAGGAAACACCTGTGACTATGTAAAAACTTTTTACCAAAAAATTAAACTGACTCCCAAAAAATTTTTTGGTAAAGATTTTATTTAATTTTTTTTAGTTGGTCGATTTTTAATTTACCTAGTTACAAGAGCCTAAATGTCAACTACTTATAATCATTTACCAAATATTGCTTTTCCCAATGTTGGGTCGTTAATTGTTGAGGAGTTCTCCTAGTACTTCACCATCAGCTTCACTTCACCATATGCATTGTGACGAGCATATTGTGCTTAAGCCCCCCTTTAAGTAATCGAAGCGGAACACATGAAATACTTATTATTCCTACTTATACAACGTGTAATTTAAAGGGTATATACCTACATACCGAGTGCACGGCTTCTTTGGATGATAACAAACGATATATCAAATTAAGAAGAACGAAGAGAATTATCGTTTTATTGGCAAGTGACGTGGAAAGTGATGACCCTCATAGTGCTGTAACACGTTTGTTATTACTGGTTTTCAAGAAACACATGAAACCAATAATTTGGGTCAATTCTGTGAGTCACTTATTTTGAGCTGAAATTTTGCATAGAAACTCCATACCAAATGTTGTATTCAGTCCTTTTGGATAGATATGGGGTTTCCGTTACACGTTGTATATTGAGTAGTTCCAGTGGCCATCTGTGGTCTTCATCATCAGGTCCACTTCACAAATGGTGCTTTTCGAATGCAACTACAGAAGTTACCATAAGAAATACTCAAATCACTATAGGTGTGCCTGTAATATTTGAAGAGTTCCCTTGATTTCTCCAGGATCCCATCATCAGATTCTGACTTAGTGACAATGGGACCAATTTCGAAAAGAATTTCCCTTTCAAACAAAAAAAGAATTTTCCAAATCAGTTCAGCCGTCTCCGAGTAATCGGTGATAATACATAAAAAAAATATATACGCGTCGGCGTCGAGATGATAACCTCCTCCTTTTTTTGTCATCGGTTGAAAATGCGACTACTATGAAGTTATACTACTAGATGTGGGTAGGCAATCATGTAAATATTTTTGTCGTAGATTTGTAATTTATTCATTGAGCAAAATGGTTGCAACCGTGACCGGGTTGATCATAATGAATGGTAAGATCTTAGACATAATTACTTCTAGTAAACGATTGCCTTATTAAAAAAAAAACGCATTTTTAAATAAGGACATGTATGACGATGAAAACTGCTCGCGGCGGTTTGGAAGCAAAACGTACCCGTGCTTTGAATTCTGGCCCCCAAACTAGTATAGACGTTAGCTCTCTTATTAACAACTGGTTATTCTCGAGACCGAGACCCGAGAGGATTTGCTCGCCGATCCCGCGAGAAATCCGGGATAAAACGTAGCCTATATGTTGCCCGGTTTAACTCTTCTATGAAAGTCTCGTTGAAGAGAAAAGACAGCGACTCGCTCAGATATCTGCCGGGATTGCGGGAATGTCCTGCCGGGGTTGCGGAAATGGTCTAACGAGATACCGCGGCCACGGAAATTAAGGTCAGTTGAAGAAATAGGGCGGGTTTTTAGTCACTATAAGTCTGACACTCCCTTCCGCTTAACCCAGAGCGAGAGAAGTCATTCGATGATTTTCCCACCCGGAAAAAAAATCAGACAGAGAGAAAAAGAAAGTGTTATTAATTACACAAACAATAATCCCATAACACAACTTGGTTCGACTCAAATCTAGTTTCGAAATAATTATTTTCAAAGCAAGCCTTTTCGTTGTTATCAGACGGAAGGCAGGATAGCCACGGATCCTCACCAAGGAGTCCTATAGCAAATTTTCATTTTTTCGCAGTTTTGAGTTATGAATTTTTAATGAGATTGCGAGAGAGATTAAGAGTCAGAAAGTCATTTCCCAGTAAAGGAGAGGAGTATGAAAAAAAAAAAAGGATTGCTTCAGTCGTAGCGTTTGTTAGCATCGGGCAACTAAAATAGCGATTTTGCAGAGGATACATACCGCCACATTATGCCGCCACATTATGCCGCCACATGATTTATCTCTTGCTGATTATGCTGAAAACTTGTATAAGTAAATTGTACAATACAAATCGACCCCCGAACTAAGAACTCGGTAATGTGCTATTATGGGCTTTATGCTGTTATGTCAAATTTGGCATCTATAGACCAGAATACACGTTAGCAATTTTTTTTTAGATTTTTCCTAATGATATTTACAAAGTTATCATGACACACATGATATTTTATGTATGTATAAAATGTTAGATATTTCTTTTTCTTAAATAACTAGGTTTTAAAATAAAATGAATTTCATATCAATGACATAGTGAACATTCCCCAAAAAATTGCTTCCATTTAATACATCAATGACTTCAATAATCCCATTAGTTAAAACATATTTGATAAAATCAAAAAAATCTTTTCTCCTGTAAAATTTTGATTTTTCGATTAACGAGTTTTTGCTTGGGGGGATCGAAATACAATACAATAATTCATTCGTTCAGATATACATACAGCTAAAAATAGTGTCTTAAGTGCTTGAAGCTAACCAATAATAGCCATACGAATCGATCGCGAAGGTTAAACAATACTTACCGAGGTAGTTTCGTAAATGGGTGACCATTTTAATAAATTAAAATTCTACTAGGTCTCGGAAAGAATGTCGTAAACTGTTGACCCCAGTTGTCATATATAGATATTTAACCGTCGTTGCGAATAGTTGAGGCCAGAGAAACATGAACAAGTCAACCTCTGACTTAAAAAACGCGTCTGTCTTCTATAGCGTAGCGTAGCGTATAAGCGTGTCTGTCTATTGGACTTTATCCCAAACGAAAGGACCGATTCGAGTGCAATTTTTGAATCAAAAGTCTCGCATTATACCGTATACCACCTATATATTTTGATAATGTTGCAACTTTCTATTACAGTTGTTCAATTACATATGTTACCACCACCTTTTAAATGTTTTCAGTTTTACGTGAAATGTTTTCTCATAACTCTTATTTTTTTAATAGTGAGTAGTAATGACATCACTGTCTAAGTAGTAAATCTTTTTATTGCTCGCCCAACCCTCTTACTCTAAGGCCGAAGACAGAACCCGTACCTATCTTCTCGAGGGCAATCCAGAACGTTTCAGATTCGGTTGTGTGCCGCTTAACCAATTTTTTTTGTTTTATTTTATTATATTTTGTTTTACGTTTTCGGGTTATTATTTTAGTGCTCATCTCGTTAGGTTGTACGCTCGAGAGCGTTGTTATACTCTGTAGGGGCTTAGTTACGTGGAGTATTTTGCTTTTGGTTTTGGTTTACTCTCTTTTAAAGAGGGAATAGGTTAACCTGGAGTTGTAACGAACTCCAGGTTATAGATACCGAGAAACCCAGACTGCAGGAAATTCCACTGCTTAGCTGTACGCAAAATGAAAGTATTCCCAAAACGTCTGTGTGTATGCGCCATTCGTATTGTAGTCCGTTGACTGATGAACGGGCATGGTGGAATCAGTGGAAAATCGATAGGTTTGCAACATGTAACCGAAGTTCAAGGCTTATTGTTACTGAACCTATTTGTTTGTCTACATTTTTGACGAGTAAGATTCACATGATGGTGGTGGGAGCAATTGAATTCAATCAGTTACCACAGTTTCAAAGAAAATCTTCGTATGGCCACCGATCGCAATAAGTGGAATCGCAGACAGTACAACATACTAATTTAACTAATACCTACACGGCGGGCGCGTGACGCGGTCCCCACTGAAGGAGATTAAACATAAACCGTTTATTATTAGAGCCGGGTCCATGTGTCGGATTTGCGTGTTTGTGAAATTAGGATTTAGATGGGTAGTATTATTTTGCTTTCAGACGCGGTTTGTATGACTAATGAGAGTCGGCACGTGAGGTTTCATGTCACTTGTTAAAGGTATGGTGATTGTTTTATATGAAAAAATAGACACTGTTCATATGATACCTCCGTAAAAATACGATGATAATATAGGTACTCTTAAGATCTAAATATTGTGTGAAAGTCTCTCAGCGATAGTGAAATAATGATGTTTGTTTTATAAATCCATACTTCAATACTAATATTATAAATGCGTAAGTAACTCTGTCTGTCTGTGTGTTACCTTTTCACGCCTAAACCGTTGAACCGATTTAGATTAAATTTGGCATGGGAATAGTTTAGGACCCTGGGAAGGCCATAGAATAGTTTTTATCCCGGAATCCCCACGGGATCGGAAATTACGTGGGAAAAACTTCCCACGCGAAAGAAGTCACGGGCAAAAGCTAGTAGGTTATAAATAAAACTTTCACACGTACTTTTTTTATAAATATAAATTAGATGAGGCCAGTGTTTCCTAACTGACTACTCTGAGAAGAAACACTGAAACAAACTCAGAGGTCAACGTCTCTTTTAAAGTCCATACAATCTGTAGTGATGAAATCATATGAGAGCCAAGTTGGTTTATGTCTGTGGCATTCTTTAGAGGATATAATCACACAGATTTAAGCTTCATTATAGAAGGTCAATTTTAATTTAACAAAAAACCCAGGAAGAATCAAAACAAATATTCACTGCCATTACCTTGAATCATTTCAAAAATCCAATAGTTTATGTACTATTCATAAAAAAAATTCATAAAATCATAATCCTACAATTTATAGACTACCTATTATAAGAAAAATGGCGACAAATATTTGTATAGATGGTGTATGAAAGGCTGAATGGATTATAAGTGTCATAAATGAAACTATAACGAATGGCCAGGTTACTGCGATCCGTCATACGCGACGGACATAACGTGGATCATCAGACGTGTTCACTGACAATGTAATATATTTTACTAGCTTCTGCCCACAATTTCGTTCGCATGGGAGAACTTTCCCGCGTAAATCCCAATCCAGTGGGAATTCCGGGATAAAAATTTGCCTATGGGTTATTCCAGGATGTCAACTATCTAAATTTCATTCAGATCCGTTCAGTAGTTTTGCGTGAAAGAGTAACAAAAATCTACACATTCATACATAATATATACATCTATCCTCACAGGCTTTTATATTTATAATGTCAGTAAGAAAGATGAAGTAAGATAAGAATTTATTGGTCATAATAACAACTTTTATTTCAGACACAGAACTTTGAGGAAGAACAGTGGTCGCCTAGTGGTTACAGGCGGGACTTACCAGTGGAGGGCATTGGGTTCGAACCCAGGTAGGCACATAACTTTGTGCAATTTTCATCATCACAACTGCTCCAATAAATGGTGAAAGAAAATCGTGAGGAAAACAGTATACATTGAGTTGTATTGCCGCCCGTAAAGTAACAGTAATTTCGTGGTTCTATTTTTTGAAATTGCGATCAATTAATGCATAATTATACCTATATGCACTGAAAACTTAAAAACATTTCTGCTGATTATAATGCAAAACTTTTGTTATACTTAGGTATATATAGCAGCAGAAAGAGAAGGTTAATCTTAAAGTCTAAACAGTTAGACTGGGCAAACTAACTACCGTGTAACATACATAATCAGTCTTTAACGATCCAACTGCTGCTACTGTTGCTGGTCTATATTTCTGCCTCTTTCTCATTTACATTGGCTCCGATCAAAGTAAAAATATAATTATAGGTTCATTCAGTGAGTATATCACGTAAAAGGCTACCTATTTATAATTTACCAAAACGTATGATCAGGACGCAGTTAAAAGTTTGCATTGTTTTGATTTAGTATGCGTATTGTGTTTCATTTGTAGTTGTCTTTAGTAATGTTGAAGTGAAGGTAATATGTTAAAACTTATGTTTTGTAACCGGTTCAATTAAAATTTAAAACTGCGATTACCTTTTCGCACGAAATTTTGAATTTAAAAAGGACTTCAGTACATCGATGTCGCAAATATACTTCTGTGTATACCTACATAAAAAAAGAGCAGAGAAGAAATAAAGCAGCGTATCCATACTACCCTAACAACAACACATTCAAGGGTTCCCGCGTTCCTCACGCAAGGAGCCTTTTATAATGTATCACAGAAAGCCCCATGTGTAGACTCCTTAATGAATCATCGCGAAATTGCATACAATTATAATGATAAACGCCTTAGACTCAGTCACGAATGGGTTTTAGCGAAGGGAAATAAAAAAGAGTTACCGGGAGTTAGTGGCGCCATTGGGTAAGTAATATTGGTTATTTAACTTCCATAGATTTCATTACATAATATGAAATGTATGGGTATTTGACAGGCCCGTTGGTATAGTGGTCAGTGGCCCTGACTGCTGTGCGCAAGGTCGTGGGTTCGATTCCCACCTAGGACAAATGTTTGTGTGATGAGCACAGTCATTTGTTCTTTGTCTGGGTGTAATTTATCTATAATATGTATGTATTTAGAAATATATATGTATGTTTATCAGTTGTCTAGTACCCATACCACAAGCTCTGCTTAGTTTGGGACTAGATGGCGTTGTGTGAAAAGTTGTGGAATATTATTATTATTATTATTTGAACGCCATTTTTGGTATAACATAGTGCATTAGTACTTTTTCAGAAAACCTAACTATTATACCTACCTATGTTAACAAATGCATAAATAACTTATGGCTTACTAGCACTTCACCTGCGACTTCCGCGTGGATTTTAAAATAATTTATAGCTCTAGTACTCACCAATAATGCACCTTACCATCAGTGAAAAAAAAATTGATTTGGATCATTAGTTCCAGAGATCCCCTACATACAAACTTAAAAAAAATTACCTCTTTATAATCCATACTTCCATACATATACAGACAGACAGACAGAGTTACTTTTGCATTTATAATATTAATAAATGCAAAAGTAACTCTGTCTGTCTGTCTGTTACCTTTCACGCCTAAACCGCTGAACCGATTGAGCTGAAATTTGGCATGGGAATAGTTTGGGACCCTGGGAAGGATATAAGATAGTTTTTATCCCGGAATTCCCACGGGATCGGGAATTACGCGGGAAAAACCTCCCACGCGTACGAAGTCGCAGGCAAAAGCTAGTATTAGATAACCTCGTTGTAACAACTGATTCACAAGTAATTTTTTTTATGCAATTTGTTCATGTGACTGTAACTTAACATTATCAACTTATAATGTTTCCACTGCTGAAACATGGCCTGTGTTTTAATTTTTTTTATGTTTTTGTAATTTTTTTTGATGCAATTAGGCCATATGAACGTATGACTGTAACTTAATATTATCAACCTATAATGTTTCCACTGCTGAAACACAGCCTGTGTTTTAATTTTTTTTTTGATGCAATTAGGAACGTATGACTTTAAATTAACATTAACATAAATGTGAATATGGGAGCCAAGTTCAATTATCGATTTCGCCGACAAAAGACTTGAGATCTAAATGTGTGCCAAGTTCTGTAGACAATCCTGAAATTTATTTATAAGAACGTATAACTTTCTTTAGTAAACTTAAAACACAATTTCTTGTTTTTTTTTCTGCTAGAACAATGCTTTTTTAAAAATATGACGTTTTTAATTTGAATAGTCGAATTATTTACACAATGCAAATAACTTATGATCTATATAACCGTTTAAGCTGTATTTATAAAATTTGGGGTACTAGTAAGTTTATCTAAGAGGTCTCATTATATAAACCAAATTTGGTGTGTGTAAGTTGAATAGTTTTTGAGTTATGAAGGGGTCAAAAGTGGCTCGAAATGGTTCGTGTAATATTGTATACACACGGCCACTGCTCGCCAGTTCTTTTTACTTGAACTTGGCTTAACGCTGCCGCGGGTCTAGATTGCTTAAAGTAATATTCCTGACTGGGTTCAAACTCATGGCTTACAACTCGTAAGTAAGGAAGATTAATTTCAAATGTATGTAATTCCTTTGTCACTTCGTACTATCTTAGTAATATATATATGTTTCGAATAAATATTTGTTGACACTTCCAATGACCCAATGGCTGGCTTTTACTAAGCATTGCCATTTAACTTGGCAACGTTGCTAGACTCTGGGCACATTATAAGCTGACAGCTTAGATAGTCATCAAAGCTGTTCATTTAGATACAATATGTTGGTTCGTCGTTAATTTTGTTTGGTTTATTTATTTATTTATTACATACTTTATTCTTCACCTTACTTTAAAGTATAACACGATATAATATACTTTTTTATAAAGTAATTTCGAGCCTTGATTTGAAATCTATATTATTAAACAACATTTCAATTATATTATCAGTCAGATGATTAAATTAAATTCTTGCACGTTCATCTCCAAAATCTACGCTTTGAAATGTGCAATTAGTAAGTACTCCAGTTTGTTGACTAGCCAATTTTGACAGTTTTAAATTGCCTGTGAATGGTTTATTTGAAATAAATACTTTGAATTAAAGTTTGCATTTGAATGAATTGAGTAAACAAAAGGAATTTTATTTAGATTCCATAATATCTCGCACGTATTATGAGAAACGCGAGCTTATAACATTCCCACTCGTAGGATGCAGGACTCATAGAGAGATGAGAGGAAATGGGATGTAACGCAGTAAATGCAGCATCCACCACGTAGGCCCGTTACGTGTTGGTGGATAATATACATGTCTGCGAACTTTTGGTCCTAAGACTTTTGGGGATATACGGAACGGGGTGTAATGTCCCGCAATTCCGTTGAAAAGGGAGGATCCTCCAACCAGACAAGTGTTTTGTCTGGTGGGCAACTGTTCGATGTTTGTGATCGGGTGATTTGTATGCAGGCTAGTTGTGCGGTAAACTTTGCTTGCGCGATTCAGGATTTCTATAGTTTAGTTTGTATGTTGCAAGATAGATGTCGCTACAGACGTTTCTTTACGATTTTTTCCTTCACCGTCTTGAGAGTAATAGTGATGATATAAATTACTCAAAGTAATATGCCTAAGTTCCAACTCGACCTAAATGTGAGATATAGAATAATATATAATTATATTTAATAAATTGCAGTAGCATGTTACACAGAATGCATAATTATACTAAAAGAAACACGCAACGTTTCCGAACTCAAGCCTATATGTTGCCTAGATTTATTTCGCGAAATTCTCACGAGCTCGGGATTTACACGGAAAAACTTCCCACTCGAACGATGTCGCGGGTAACAGCTAGTGTATAACAGTTATAAACAAATTTTGTCTATGCTATTATATCCAGATATTATAAATCATACAAAGTCATTAATTAAACGAGAAAATAAGATTAAATTATTTTATAGACCTTTACTCAGAAAAGATTTCAGTGTGCAAAACGCCCTTAGTCCAAATCCCGTCACGAGCTAACGTGACCGGAGGGTCGTTACCGCAGACGTTTGAATTTCATGTTAATTTGAAATGCAAGGGTGTGACCGCGTGGAATACAACCCTGTTGTAATAAGGTAGCATTGATTTGTTATTATGTATTTTATTTATTAATTTAGTTTTGTATTTCTTTGTATTATATTTTTTCCTCGTGTAGGTTGTATGTTTGCTGTATAAAAAAACGTAATAAATACTTTTTTCTTTGATATAATATTTTAAATACGGGTTTATGTTTCTGTCTCTTTCTTATTTACAATGGCTCCAAACAATGTGAAAATATAGAGGTCTTGAGCTTAGTAAGTAGAGTGCCGCGTAGAAGGTCTATTAAACATTTATTAGTTACCAAAACGTAGGATCAGGAAGCAGTTAAAAGTTTGCATTGAATAGCTTTATTTGATTTAATATGCATGATTATTGTGATTTTCATTTCTCTTCAGTAATGCCGAAGTAAATATAATATGTTAAAACTTAAGTCTTGTAACCGGTTGAAATAAAACTTAAAAGTGCCATTACCTATGCGTGTGTGATTTTGAATGAAAATAAGTCTATGGTCCATAGATGTCGTATATTCGCGCCACCCTGGTCTATGGAGAGCCTTGTGGTATAAATCAAGACTTGAAGTAATTTTAGGAATAGGTATCTAATAACCACTAATTAATTTGTAACCTTTTTTCTGGGGGATAATTAACACCTGGGTAGAGCGAAAGGGCATAATTTGTCCCTTCAATTTTTTCTGCTACCGAAACCGCGATAACTCGTTAGAACACAACCCCGGCTTAATTTGATACCTAAGAACATTTCACGACTTTGGCTCTAATAAAAAGAATAACACTCAAATTATACCAAATAACGATACACTTTAAAAATAAAATTCAATAAACTCGCAGCCTTATTAACCCTTCCCAGACATGTAAAATGAGGACTCTACTTACCGGCCATTAACAGAGTTAACCCTTTCAATGCGGTGCCATCGTTATGAGGTATCTACATAAATTGATGACTACTGACATTTCTAATGACCGGTATTGCGTGAGCATTAGCGTATTAATATTCTATTTTTGAAATTATACGTTACAACTTAAATGGCAGTGCAAATAAAAAAGAAGTTGTTCTTTTTTAATTGTCTATTCAGGTCTTGAAAAAAAGCGTTATCTCTAAAAATTCGATTTTGAAATAAAAAGGCATGTGAAATTTTAGTTTTAGTCTAAAAATAACAAATATGTTTCTTAAGAAATTGTAAGCATACATGATTTGGGGCAGTCCCTGTGACATAATATATCTAAGTACTTGTGTAGGGCTGCTGCAAACTGCGGACAAAAACAATATAGTTCCAAAAATAAGGTGGCTCAATTTTGTCAAAAAATTAAAAAATATTGAGTTACATCCATATTATGGTTTCCGAAGGCAGCACTGCTGGCTAATTAGTTATTCTTTCAATAAGGTTGTGTTATTACTTTTTCTATGTTCCTGTTAAAAAACTTGCGTTCAGTAATGTGTATTTTAGATTAGTTTTCCCACGTACCTCAGTATGGAATATGTTTCTATTAGTTTCTTACTGAATACCTAATTATGTATCTATCTATCTATCTTGTTATCAAATACTGGACTTATTTTTTTCTTTATAATCTGTATATTTTTATTATCTTTTAGCTGACTTACAGTTGTTTAACTGTGTAAAAAAATTAGAAGGTACGAAGGGAATAAATTATGTTTGTCCCATATTTCAGTAACACAATTTTGAATTCTCTATCTTCGAGTCTTTAAAACAAAAGCCAAGCAGTCTTTAAAAAATATTATTAAATACAACGTATTTAATATTTGCTTCACTATCAGCTGATTATAGTCCAAAAATTGTTGACTGGTATTTTTGCATGCTCCACTCAATTTTTTTTCAATATAATATTACAATATCTAATTTGATTTAGAATGTGGGTCAAACTGATGGCCTTAAAGATGGCGTTGGTGCATCGATACCCGCTGTTCCAACTGTCGAACACGTTTCAAATTACGAACGCAGTTTGAATCTCTTAAGAGGATCACACATTGGATGGTAGATGAGAAAAGGTTAGTTGGATAACTAACTGATTTTTTTATACGTATGTTTGTGATTGAGACCAAAATTAATCTGTAATTTGTGGGGTAACTAGTTTTTTATATTCATCATTACGTGTATTATTTTTGCCATAATAAGTTAGCTAAAAACTTGAGTTCTTAAATATATAATGTGTTGAAAAAATAACGTAAGTACTTCAATCTAAATATATATAACTCAAAGGTGACTGACTGACTGACTGACATAGTGATCTATCAACGCACAGCCCAAACCACTGGACGGACCGGGCTGAAATCTGGCATGCAGGTAGATGTTATGACGTAGGCTTCCGCTAAGAAAGGATTTTGCGAAATTCCCACGGGATCGGGACTTACACGGCAAAAACTTCCCACGCGGGTGAAACCGCTGGCACAAGCTAGTATTCTATAAAAGTGAAAAAGCGAGTTGCATTTCTGTGATAATCCATACTAATATTATAAATGCCAAAGTAACTCTGTCTGTCTGTGTGTTACCGTTTCACGCATAAACCGCTGAACCGATTTAGATGAAATTTGGCATGGGAATAGTTTAGGACCCTGGAAAGGACATATATATATTTTATCCCGGAGTTCTTACGGGATCGGGACGAAAAACTCTCCTACGCGAATGAAGTCGTGGGCAGAAGCTAGTTATACATATAATAGCCAACATGTTACCCAGACTTATTAGGTTTACAATAAAAAGAGTCTCCTTCCAAATACATTTAGTAGTCCCGGAGATTAGGCTGTACAAACAAACTCTGTCTGCTTAGACGGATTCTTGAAAAAAAAAATTGATTTCTCACTCTAATACTGTTATTTGACCCTCTGTTTTTGGGTGGGAAAATCATCGAATGACGTCTCCCACTCTGGGTGGAGCGGAAGGGAGTATCAGATTTCAGCTGCCCTTTGCGTTCCAGGGCCATGGTATCTCGTTAAAACATTCCCGCAACCCAGGATAAAACGTGCCCCTGGCCCTGCTACTCAATAGAGAATATGTAATCCCTCTTATATCGACACCTTTGAACTATAACTGGCCAGTCACACTATAGAGGTCAACTTTTTAAATATCAGTGTTCTGAAAAAGTTATTTCAATGTTCTGTTAATGAATCAATCAGTCGAAATAATACATTGTCTGTATAGTTTATTATTGCATCTAACTGTTAATTAGGAAACAGCAAATAAGATTTATGAAGTAGATCATCATTTATTTATTATTTCTTTAAATTTTTTTTTACAATGGTGTTACATTAATGCAGCAAGTCATTCTCTACCAGTCAACCTTTGGGTTAAAAAAACACATAGTGGTTGGTGTACGAGAAAATGGAATGAAATCATCACCTGTTTAGCCTTTTTGTAATTATTTTGGGGTCGGTTCACTAGTCGTTAGGGGAAGTCCGCAGCCATAAATATAAATGCAATATTTTTTTTTATATTTTTTATTTGAATAAAATCTGAGACCAGTCTTACCTGCCAGTATCATGTTACCCAGCTCGGTTGTGAAGTTCAGATAGGCAGTCTCTCCATTTAAAACACTGGTAAGCTGCATTCGGTTAGACTAAAAGCTGACTATGAAGAAGTTAGGAAAAGTCTAAGCTTTTAGGAAAAGGCTGATGATGTTATCTTGGTTATGGTTTACGATCGCGTAAATATTAATACCTACATTATGGGGCCCGACGCGCACTTGGCTGGTAAAGATAGATTATTGTAAATAATTAACAAATTGACCCTGTAATTAACTATTGCAAAAAAAAATCAAAGAGAATCACACACATAAAACCTATAAGCGCAAAAAAAAAACAAAATTGAATTGATTCGAATTTCAAAATGTCTGTTCATAATTCAAAAGCTGTTCACACATCGTGACAGCAACACGTTCATTAATCGCGGCGCTCCAATTAACACCTTGTGGTAGGGTTACACGCGTTGATGACGTCATATTGGACATAGTGTTGTCGTGATTTATTGCCATTTCATTCGTGGCAATGTTTAATTTGAATAAAGAACATACTATGTGTTTCCTGATAGCTATAACCTGAGAGTCTTTAAGTTAAGAATGAATAGGTTAGTTGTAGGTAAGCGTGCTTCATCTTCGACCATCGCTTAACATCAGGTGAGATGGTAGTCCAACGCAAGCCTATCAACAGTAAAAAAATTGCTTGATCATGCGTATTAAATAAATTAAATCAGCAAAACCAGAAACAAATCCTTTAACCTTATCGGCACAACCCTTAATCCAGCACAAACGGAGTGAATGTCATTCACACAGTTCGTGTAACAGATTCCTAGTTCATTAGGAATGTGTGTCCCACTATACCTTGTAATTATCACTGAGGAACTTTTCAATTGGTTTTCATTTCATTGACTGTTTTCTTCGGACAGGTCAATGGTGCTTTGGTTTGAAGCTGTAATGGTTGAGCTGGTTTTTTTACGTTTTGACGTCGTTGGAACATATATCTTTTGAACGTTTCTTGAGCAAGAACATAACTAACAGTTAGTCGCTTCCTCGCCGGCGGTAAGACAACTGCCTAAAGATTGTATGGACTTTTTAGGATTCCATAGAGAAACAAATCATTCTTTGTTTGACCGACTGTATTTAGCTAAGTGATTTTTATCAGCTTCGTCTTTTTTTCTGGTTAGGGTTCAAAAAGGTTTTAGGCTAAACTTCAGTGATAATCAAGGCATATGCAGTCCAAAATCAACTAATGTCATAACACTAATAAAATATGACAAACAATAATCTTACCACAACTTCCCCAGTTTAATATATCCTCGTCAAATTTTCCAAGGCACGCGTTGTATAAACCATATCATTTTATGACCTTTCAACTTTTCCCATGAACCCCATTACCCACCGTAGTTGTCGATCACTTAACTTCCCCTACGATGTGTAATATCCACAGAGCATGGAGTTTCCTTGCCAGACACAGTATTAGTCAGTGAGTGTCACCGTTTACTCATAGACGGGCCCGTGACAATTGTACCAAGTAATGTAATTCCTTTAATATAATAAAAATATTAAAGTCGGTAAATTATTTAACACATTGCACAATAAACATTTTATTTTTGTACAAAAGTAAAATGAAATGTGAAATGTGGGTTCACATTTCTAGCAATCAGTTTAACCCCTCCAGCTAAATATGTTTGTGTCTGGAGTGGTATCACAGTAATAGCGTAATGGGTTGGGCAACAGTGTAAATAACACTTTTACACGTATTTTGTTTTCGTAAATGTAAAATAGATGAGGCCGCTGTTTCTTTACTGAGAAACTTCTCAGGGTACTCATACCCTGAGAAGAAACACCGAAACAAACTCAGAGATCAACGTCTCAATCTGTAGTAATCAAATAATATGAGATATAATAGAGAAATAAATACTAAATAAAAGCTAATAATATTCATATTATGAATATTAGCTATAACATATCTACTCAGAATAGCGTTCCATGCTCTATGGTTACTGGTTACCCTTAACGTTACGGTGTAAGAAAACTTCGGAATTGTACCAATAACCCGCGGTTGTTGAACGCCTATTTGATTTAATCTAGTGTCACATCATTCTCGTATAGAGTTCAGTATGATCAGTTTTTTTTTATTTTGGAAACAGTAACAGGAGTATAGGAAACATGAGAGTAGTCTTTTAGTAGTCTTCGTTAGTTAGTATTTATGATGAGAAGTTTCTTTGGTTAGTATGTCGTTAGTTCACCTTTTGTCACCAGTTTAGGTGATCAACAGCCAAGCTCATTAATTTCCCTTTGCTGGCATCTTCTATACAGCTCTTAATCTTCTACATATATACAACGTGTAATTTAAAGGGTATATACATACCGAGTGCACGGCTTATTTGGATGATAACAAACGATATGGCAAGGGTTTTCTAATCCTATGTCTACATGTGTGGAGCATATTAGAAATTTCAATACATTGATACCAGAGGCCGAATTTTTCAAATTAAGAAGAACGAAGAGAATTATCGTTTTATTGGCAAGTGACGTTGAAAGTAATGACTCTCACAGTGCTGTGACACGTTTGTTATTACTGGTATTCAAGAAACATATGAAACCAATAATTTGGGGTCAATTCTGTGAGTCACTTATTTTGAGCTGAAACTTTGCATAGAGACTCCATACTAGATGTTGTCTTCAGTCCTTTTGGATAGAAATGGGGTTTCCGTTACACGTTGTATAATTATAATACACATACATAACTTACACATTGGTCTATTAGTTGCAAGTGTGACTGCTGAGGAACTGGTCTCGGGTGCTTTTCCCGGGTCCAACAGTAAGTGCTATTGTGTTTTCAGGGTTCCGTAGCCGAATGGCAAAAAACGGAACCTTTATAGTTTCGTCATGTACGTTAGTCCGTATGTCACAGCCATTTTATTCCGAAACTATTAGGACTATACATGTGAAACTTGGTAGGTAGATGTATCCTGTAAACCGCATTCCGATTTAAAGAAAAATAAATAAAAAATATTTAAAATAAAGGGGGCTCCCCATACATGGAACTGAAACTGAAAATATTTTTTTCATGAAACCTATACGTGTGTGATATCTATAGACAGATCTTTAAAAATTCAAAAAAGGTTTCTGAAACCACTTTTTCATTAATTTAATTGTCTAAAAGATACACGCTTCCAAAGTAATAAAATATGTCCCCCCCTCTAAGTTCTATAATAATGGAGTGAAAAACTAAAAAAAAATATATGCTGTAGATCTTAATGAAAACTTTCAACTAAAATTTGTTTGAATGAGATCAGGTCAGCAGTTTTTGAGATACAGCATATTTTCTAAAACCGCAAATAAGTATAACTTTGTAATTCATACAAACACTATGAAAAACAAAGTTATTTGGCGTAGTTACTACGAAACCCTTCATGGGCGAGTCTGACTCGCACTTGGACATTTTTTTTTTCTATTAGGAATGTATCTGTAGTAGCAGCCTAAGTTTGGAAATTTGTAGTGTGATACCGAAGGGTAAGTACGATAAGCAATCGAGAAATTACAAGTATGGGAAAGGTATTTTAATTAAAAAATAACGCACGCAAACGATGCTAACGTTCACTAATTCTTGATACCTAATTTAAAATATGACCAAACAAACCGATTCTCAAATAAAATAACCTACACCAACTGGCGTCAGTTGAATTCAAAATAGCATCAACAATATATTTTATGCATTTGCTCTATAGAACAAATTAACTGAACATATACCACGAAAACTGTGCTACAAGACCCATCCGTCTACCAAATCAATCATCATAATACATCAGCAATCGATTTGATCGATTTCCATCGGAACAGTTGGTCCAATAACCGTGTTACATCAAATTGTACGCCACCTACATATCACGCAGTTTCCGATCTACTTCCGACACCGTTCCATAATGGCGCTTGTTTTATTTTTGTGTTCTTTCAACCTTGATTTCAGCGAATCATGATTAAAATCAGTTGGGTAGGTTATGGGCAGGGATATTTCTTATGAGAATTGCAGTCATCAGCTTTTTCAATTGTTGATCGATGGCTTTTTCCCAACTAAGTATGTTCAGGTTGGCTTCTAGTGTAACGGTATACAGATGAACGGTATTCTAATAGTAATATAAAAAGCAATAATTCCATTTTCGAATTTTCCGTGTTCTTTTTTTCTAAATCTTACTTTGATTAATTATATTTACTTAGCTCAAACTAAAGAAACAAGTAAGTAATACCTACTAAACCCAACAATAAGACTTTATTTGTAAAAATATGAAGAACATAGTATACTTAATATAAAACTTAAATATTTCATAGAACTCATGTTCAAGTAGATTCTAAGCCTTATTTATATTTCCTTACCTCCCTAGACTGTCTCTTAAGATTTTCTTCAAATAAACTACATCCCACGATATACATTACACATTTTTCCTCGCCACAATTTCACGTGAATGTTAAGCATAAAGAATGTCTCAAGGAACTGAAATTGCGCTCTCCGACAAGAAAATATCGCGTACAATAAAAGAGTAAAATAAAAAAAAAATGTTGGATAGAAAACAAAAACAATTCAGTAAGTGCACCCATACACGGCATTGTCACACGTCAGACGGGTCATGCGATACAACCGCACAAAACGGGCACAAAACATCTATTGTGTTGTGAATGGGGTGCTTTATACGGCAAGCGGAAACAAATTTTTTTAAGAACGCGTTCATTTTTTGTGTTTGAAATGTGTCGTGGGCGGTTTGTGGTTCTGCTTATTTCTTTTTTTCTTTAATTTTTAATTGCGTTGGCGTTTGTTTCAAATGCGTTCTTTCTTTTATGGATTTTGTATGTGACTAGTTTACTGAATGTTGAGGTGTTATTCAGATTCAGATTCAGATAACTTTATTTGCTCAAACATGAGTGTACATACATCTTATAAACAACAAAAATGCATGCAAGGTGTTACAAGTACATGAAGTCGTGCTAACATGTTTACCATATTGTCATGGTGTGCAAATTTTAACAAAAGTTTATGATTAAAATAAATAAATTATTACAATATTCATTAAAATTGACAATTCTGACATAAGTAAACAGATTAAATTATATCAATTAACAAATTAATTATTATAGAACGTTACAATAGGAAGATGTCAAACATTCAATATTTTTTAAATAAATTAAAAATTAAAACAATAATATAGAGTCAGTGTTGGTCAAAAAAATTAAAAAAGTAGGTACTTAGTCACAAATCATTATTACATTAACATATATTTAAAACTAAATCAATGTATAAAGGGCAATTTATGTCAATTTAAACGACTCCATTAAAAAATCATTTACATCATAATATGCTCTACTAGCTAAAAATGATTTTACTTTTCTCTTAAATTCTTCTGAGCTTAGCTCTTTCCAGCTTAAAAAAAATAAAAATAAATAGCTTTTGTATAATATTTTCTTAACTTTAGAATAAAATAGTTGTATTAAAGCTCAAGGGCAAGATAGAAGGTGGAGCATAGTTTGCAGTGCAGTTTCACATCTGAAATCCTGTGCTGTTTAGTTCAGGTAGGTACTCGAACTTTATATCTTAACTAGCAATACCTATGTACCTAGATATACATGATATGTTCCTAACAGCAGTAATATCCTCATAAAATATAGGATACGTCTTTAGCTTGCAATAGGTACTTACATTAACTTAAAATAAAATTCACAGAAAAGAAACTTGACGTGCTTGACTTAATTTCCTATGACCTCTAGATGGGGCAGAGGGCGTCCGTACTAGTCCTCTATCCCGATCGGACCGGACGGAAAAGGAAGAATAAGCTAAAAATACTTTTTTATGGTTGATACTTGATAGGCTATAGGTTTGACCACCATTTCACCTGATGGTGGTCGAAAATGAGGCAAGTTTACCTAGAAGTAACCTATTCCATTATCAAAATCTAAACATTTGTTTATTTTTAAATTACATATATACTGCACATTTTTTCTAAGTTTTAAAGTATAGCTCGTGTTCTACGGAACCCTTCAAATACAGTGTGTTCTGGGAATCGTCGTGTGAATACTGGTAAGTGTATTGCTTGCGTGTGTTTTACTTTTTTAATTTAAATAAATGCGTTTCGTTTTCCCTTTGTTTAAAATATCGAAACATGAATTGTTCTATAGGGAAGATGCAAATATAATATATATGAAAATTTTATGATTGAAATGTTAAAAAAATAGAAAAGAAGGGCCACTGTAACATTTTTATTTTACATAATGTTGATTTTTAACAATAATTACGAATTAAAAATGACTTGAAACGAAGCGTATTTCAAAACACCAATCAGCGTTTAGTGACGTCACTCCTGTTATAACAACTTATTTGAGGTTATGGTTGTAAAAGTGAATATTATTTTACGGGAATACTAATTGCGTTTTTTTAATAAAAATGGAAGTTGGGTTTATCAAAGCAGACTCCAGGAATCTAGGAAAGTTATTTAAGTTAAGTTATTTACCAAAAGTTAGTGTTAACATGGTTGTAACTTTTTTGTCGAAAGTGCAGAGTTTTCAAGTGTAGAAATGAAAGGGACTAAATTACTACGATATGTATAAAATCATAGTTGTTTAACTTTGTATTTTATTCAGCGGCTTCGACATATATGAGTTATTTCGATCGTTCGTTTATAAGGATATATAGACACCTGTACGCCTTTATCATTGGATATTTTAATATTTTGAGAACCATGTGTTTCTGTGATTAATGAACACTGAAGATGGATCTAAAACATGAAAGACATAATAATATACTTAGTTCTTCATTAAAAAGCATTATACTTATATTATTATAAATTTGAAAGTTTGAATGTTTATTTGTCTCTAGTATAAGAATAAATCTGAAAGAATAAATCAAAATTATACCCGGTGTATTTTCAATGCTTCCAAGAATTTCACGTTTTTTCTTTTTCATTATTACTGATCTAGGTTTCAGTGGCATCATTCTGTTTTGGCATTCAAAAATATGAGGTACCACACCTTTTTTCAGGAAAAGTTTTCCTGCACACATTTT
Source organism: Tholera decimalis (assembly GCA_943138885.2). Lineage (NCBI taxonomy): Eukaryota > Metazoa > Arthropoda > Insecta > Lepidoptera > Noctuidae > Tholera > Tholera decimalis. Next base: position 10,708,150 of record OW964567.2, on the reverse strand, counting down.
AAACTTTATCCAATTTTCGACGTCGTTCTCCAACTGTAAAATTAAAATGATGTTATAGATAAGTTTTGTAAGTATTAGGTAGGTAACTAATGTGTTTTTGCGTATAAGCAGATTAACTACAAAATATAACAAGTATATTCGCCGACTTACATCAAAGTGATCTTCACAGCATCGAATGGTGGTCACAATTATTCTCCAATAATTGTCATTTCTCTTTGTAGCTTGAAACCACTTTTCTTTCTCAGTTTTGGGTCAGAAGGTCCAGTCACAAACAATTTATTTGGAAACTTTGTTGAAGTAGTTGGACACATTGGTACAAAACATGAGTCACCACGGCTTTTTTCAGAATATTAGTGGTATTATTATAATCGCCTGATGTTGATGGATAGTCCACTTTAAATTTTCACAAAAAAAATCTCGAAAGTCGAAAAAATATGCATAAGTATTAGCCAGCGACGAACAAGTACGACCAGTGACAGACAGGAATGACGTCATCGGAACTATAGGTCCTGTTTCGCGCGAAAATTTAAACTGTCAATTTCACACCGCATTTTTTCCGATAAATTACAAAGATTTAATTTTTTAATATATTTGTGGTCTATTCTACATGGAATTCTTTAAAATGAAAACATAAATATAAATATTGCATCTTCCCTATTGTGAATGTTACGTTTTGCTGAGATATGAAATGTGTGCAGGTAAGTTATTTTAGCTATGCGGTTTTTGGTTAAAAGTAAACATGCTCTGATTTTTTTTCCAATAACGGAAAATTTTGATTGCATGCTTTTGTATGTTGTTTACTTGATTGTATTTATTTTTTAAACAAGGTTGTATTTGCAGAAGATATAACTTATAAGGAAAAAAAATAACCTTAAAACATTGCATATTAATATTGTTTTTATTGATAAGTTTCAACAAAACTTTCGAAATACTAACAACTCCAAACTAATAATGCTTACATAGATGAACGTCAATATTAATTTCCTCGCGTTGTTTAGTTTACATTGCTACTATTACAAAGGAGATCGTTCAATAAATCTCTACTTAGCTGTCAGTGTAAAAATAATATTGCGTATCAGTTCTGTTTTGATGTGTCGGCTGAGTGGGTGTTGGCACGCGACTTTGGTCTATTCTTGTTTCGGTAAAATTAGTAGGAAAATAGATTTTCCGGTTATATTAGTGATACAAAACATGATTACTTTCATTTCAGGTTCTGAATAGTTTTTAAAGTTTCGCTGTCTGTGATGATGTCTAACTTTTTACGCATGAAGAAATTTCTGATATACTAAATTTTATTCATCTGTTTTTCATTATAAGTAGAAATAGTTTATAGGTGTCAACCTTAGAATAATAACGCATATAACAGAATAAACGTAATTCGAGGTATTCCTCGAAGCGCTACCATTTTGAAGCGCTCCGAATGAGGCGCTCCTTTTTTATTCCACAGAGCGCTCCTTTTAGTAGCGCTCCCGATAACTAACGCTACTAAAAGGAGCGCTCTGAGGAATAAAAAAGGAGCGCTTCATTAGGAGCGCTTCAAAATGGTAGCGCTTCGAAGAATATCTCCGTAATTCAGCTAAGCCCGAGCCAACGTCTTTTGTTTGGCAGTTTTGTTGTAGTTAGTTAATTATGCAATTCATGATTTCAAAGCATTGGGTTTTTCTTTATATATAATTATCTTACTAATATTATATAAATTCTAAATTTGGGAGAATGATTGTATAGATGTTTTTACGCAAAAACCACTAACGGATCTGCATGTAATTTAGTAAGTAAATAACTGGAAAAACACAGGCTAATTTTTATCCCGGAATTCCCACGGGATCGGGAATTACGTAGGAAAACTGTCCCATGCGAACGAAGTCGCGGGCAGCTAGTAAGTATATAATGTCTAGGTACTTAGAATTAGATCTTACCATAGTCAAATAATATTATATTTATACATAAGAGTTTTTTGTATCCCATATGCAATTCTTTTGTTTATTTTATTATTGGTTCGCTCTTGATTTCGATCACGCCTCGTGGTACGAGATAGATGAGGTCAACGATGCGTCGAGCGAGCCCAAAAGATGCCTATTCACTCTTGCTCCCTCTTTATTTCCCCAACAGAAATCACCCGAAATAGTAACATACTACAAGTGAGGACGCGCAAGGCGTGGCTATGGTGTCCATTACAGCTTAACTGATATCGACAGCTCAGCTTATGGTGTCGACTCACGATTGTTTCATATATTGTTATACAAATGTTTTCTACCAAGCATGGAGGAAGTTACTTAGGGTATAATTGACAGGTTTATGTTCAGTAGGTAGGCGAAGAATTTGTTTTTCCTAGCAGGTGTTAAAATGTACCGTCGTGATTATGTCGTTTTTAACCACTGCTCGGTTTAAGATCAGAATTGATACAATGACGAATTTTCAGATTGTACTAGTACACACAAATTTCACTCACAGATATACAACAGCGTTTTTGGGGGAGAATCATCAAATGGTTTCTCCCGCTCTGGATGAATCGGCAGGGAGTGTCAGACTTCTACTCACTAAAAGCCCACCCTGTCCTTCATTTGACCTTATGTTCTGGGGGCGCGATATCTCGTTAGAACATTCCCACAATCCTGGCATCGCTCAAATACACACACACACAAACACACACACATTACTTCAAATTCAAAACAATCTAAATCAAAATGCTTTATTTAAATATTACACGTGATAAATCGTCTGGCGTCTTCTTTTAAGCATATATACAACGTGTAACGGAAACCCCATATCTATCCAAAAGGACTGAAGACAACATCTGGTATGGAGTCTCTATGCGAAGTTTCAGCTCAAAATAAGTGACTCACAGAATTGACCCCAAATTAAAGGTTTCATATGTTTCTTGAATACCAGTAATAACAAACGTGTCACAGCACTATGAGGGTCATCACTTTCTACGTCACTTGCAATAAAACGATAATTCTCTTCGTTCTTCTTAATTTGAAAAATTCGGTGTCTGGTATCAATGTATTGAAATTTCTAATGTGCTCCACACATGTAGATATAGGATTAGAAAACCCTTGCCATATCGTTTGTTATCATCCAAAGAAGCCATGCACTCGGTATGTTTATACCCTTTAAATTACACGTTGTAGATGCCTGTACCATGAGACTTCATAAACTTATCTATTAAGTATAGTAATTAATTCTCTTTTATGTTGCTGTTATTGTTATAATAAGTTATCCACAACTTATCACAAAATTAATTTAATTTTACTGAAATAATATCTGTTATTTTTTTATCCTTATCATGTTTTTGGTTGTTTAAAATGTTAATGTACCTACGATCTCCAGAATGCAGGCGCAACCGAACTAGTTTGTGGACTATTGATAGCCTATTTTATTTAATAATATTCATGTAACTTATTATAGTTAAGAAAATGAGAAACATAATTTATGAGAAACATATTTTTGTCAATTTTTTCATATCTTTATTCATATAGACTAATCAGGGTGGATGATGTGGTGTGTGATCAGATTGTAATTAAGGTTATAGATGTGGGTGTGTTAAGTTACGTTAAATTCTTTTAAACCATTTTTCGTATATGAAATACAAATAAGTGTACCTACAACATAACTCATCTTAGGCTACTTTTTACTCCCGTAAAATGTGCGTAACTTTTACGCTGACGAAATTGCGGGCAACAGCTAGTTTATAATATTTATAGGATACCAAGCAGGTGTCTTCATTAAAAAAAATAATTGTTGGGTTGGCTATATTTTTCATTGCTTTATTTAAAACTTGCATTAAAATAGTCTTACCAAAAATTACGTTTCTGACCAAAAAAATTCTCATAGCGGAATTATTTTTACTTACTAGTAGTTCAACAAATTCTTGACTTCATTAAGATCACCTTCAAACAAAACGACATATGTACATTCCCCTCTCAAATAACCTACCTACTGCAGAGGTATGCAGTACGAAAAAGAAAGAAATAAAAAAAGTTCTGCGAAGGAAGCTGTCTTGTCAAGTATTTCATAAAGACAAGAGACTCGTCTCAAGTTGTGCAGGTACGTCCAATTGCTTTCAGACTCGGGAATAGACAGGTAATAAATATATAATTAGGTGGGACCACACTTTGGTGGTTTTATATTGGTCAATATCCATAATCGAACTACAAGACGAAAGGCGAAGCGCCATCGTTACTTAGTGGACATCCCACCCATACGCACTAAAGGTTTTGGGAATATTTTTATTGTGCGTACGGCTAAGGAGTGGAATTTTCTGCCAGTCTATTTCTGGATAGCTATAACCTTCCATAAAAGATACGTTTCTACATGTATCAAAATTTCGTCTTTATTGTCGGCTAAAAAATATAAAATATATCAATGCTGGCGTAAATAAGAATTAAATATTATTATCACACATCTAGCTACAGAATAACTTATAGATTTTGAATCTAATTTTAATTAGCCATTTCGATTTAAATGAAAAACCTTATCACTTGCCCCTCGATATTCGATTAAGGTGAACTCGATCGAATGATACATAATGTTATACAAAAAACAATATAATACATCTATGTTTTGCTACATTCGTATTTCACCGCGTCCTGTCTTAGCTCTTGCGACTTCATTTTACCTGAGACGGGATTTTTGCATGAGTAGCCTCCCTACCCCACTCTCCCCATAGTGTTTTGATGTCATCGATAAAGTTGGACGTTATTTTTTAATATTTTTATTTTTAATTATTGAAATAAAGACGGAAGAAACTTAGATTATTGGGTTTGCACACGCAGGCTCTCTTTCCGGGGTTACGGAAATGTTCTAACGAGATACCGCGGCCCCGGAACGCGAAGGAAGCTGAAGAACTTTAGTCAGTAGAAGTCTGACACTTCCTTCCACTCCACTATGATCGGGAGTAGTCATGTGATGACTGAAAAAAGTTCCCTTTAAATGTTATTATTTGGCGTTCAAGCGATTGCAAGAATTTGGTTAGTTCTATTTAGGAACTACACAAATTCTGTAGAAATTCACCTATCACGTTTAATGAAATTGGCCGACAGACAAGAAGAATGCAAAGACTTAAAAGATCTTTTCGGATATAGAAATCGTAAACCAGTAACCCATTAATGTTTTTTTCTATTTAACTAGAAATGTGACTAGTAGAAAATGCTTCTATGTGACTACTAATGCGGAGTTTAAATCCATACTTTATAAATAAATCTATATACTTACATATATAAAATCGAAATACCACTCATTGATTAATCACGAAATCTCAGAAACTACAAGTAGTAGGGCTCTCAAGTTTTACATGGGGGTTCTTTTTAGTACGTAGATGCTTGCTAAGACGGGATTTTGCGAAATTCCCACGGGATCGAGATTTACACGGGAAAAACTTACCACGCGAACGAAGTTCAAAGCAGCTGGTAATATTGTATATATTTTTTATTTTTATTTAAATGCGAAAGAGTGTTTATTTGTTTGTTTGTCTTTCTAAAAGAATGACAAACAAACAAATAAACACCCTTTCTCGTCTTTCTCGTCGCAACGTCGCATAAAATCGATGGGATTTTTCGTATAAAGGTAGTTAAAAGGCCACTTTTCACGCGAGCAAACTCGCGGGCATAAGCTAATAATGAATAAACGAAAATCTGATAAATGTGCAGAGAAACATAAATTAACATTTTTGATCGATGATAATAATATTGACTAAATCAGACAGTAAAATCGAGTTGAATATGATTAATTGTCAATTGACATTATCGGTCTATCATAATATCCGATAACAAAATTGTTAACAAATTATGTTGATAACATTATTGTTATTTACAGATATAAATTATTACCGGATCATTTTTAGAACACTGCACAGTTTGCCTAATTTCTGTACCTAGCTTTTTAAGTTAGACTATTGCAGTTCCACTGCTAGATAAAAATCTTCTTAAATGCTTCCAGGTAATTAAACATTTTTCAATCAATCTTTATAAACCATAAATAAATATTCATTGCCATTTATTTGCTTTCCACACTGTATGTATAATAGATTTGATTAAGTATAGATAAAAACAGGACCCTGTTAGGGCATAGCATTGAAATAAAATAACTTGGGTTACATGAAAAAAAACTTTTTACTATTGAGGTCAGAAATATAGGATATTATTGGTATACAGAAAAAATATAATCATTAAATTTTACTCATTGCATGTGTACTGATTTATTTGTTGTATTTCATTTTTTATAGTACAAAGTACGAATTTCCAGAAACTACGAAATACAATTCTACGTGCAAACGTCAAAAAAGTGATGTCAACCGCACTATGAAAAATATCGATAAAAATGACATTTATGAAAACATCGATAAAATCTATCGACATAAAACATCGTACGCCCTCGTAAAACGTCTTCGGAGCACATTACTCGACGAGATGCCGACCGCTGAAACCAAACCTATTTAACTTCACTTGAGTACGTACTGTGCAGTAATCTTGGCTTTAGATTAACTCTACCTCGTATTTTTTAAGTACCTAAGAAAACAATAACAATATTTTCTTTGACTTCTTGAATTTTAATGAACTCCCTGTAGATTAGAAATAAAAGTACAGGTGAGTAGCGTAAGACGTAATAACGTATACTCAAATACATCTTGTGAATAGAAGCTACGGTTTATCTCTATTATACCTGATAATACAATTACAGTATTTTCATTCGACCCTTGAATTTTAATGAATGAGCTGAAGATTTATTTCAGATTAGAAATGAGTGTTCGGACTAGAAAGTAGCTGAACACCTACATAATTGTGCATATTATATCATGATATACAACCTTTTGGTTTATAGACTGCCCCTTTAAATATCAGTACTATGCATCATAACAATTAAATCGGTAACCGTCGAACAACCGTATCAAAGTATCAGCACCGCTTCATCCAACTACAGATGCTATCAAACTCATGCGCGTACGCTAAGCAAAGATCAAGCGATCCCAACGTAAATGTAACTTACTGTCACCGGCCCATCTCAAATGTTCCCACAATCGATCAATACGGTCATATATGGAACTTAAAAAGCTTTATCTATCAACTGTTTATTTATAAATAGTATATTTAAGCTTTGAGATTTAGAGTAAGTACCTATAAGTAGTGTGGATTGTGGTGACGTACTTAAGAAGAGGATCACGCGACATACTCAGTGAAGGTTTTAAAAAATATCTTTTCATTGTAAATTAAACAATTTATTATTGCTTAAATTCATTTATAATTTTAAAGTGAGTGTAAACATTAATTTCTACCAATGCACTGATTGAGAATGTGTTCATCGACGTTCTTCTGCGATCTACGCTTCAGAATAGAGTATTTTTTTTAAGGTAACTAGTAATGTGGGTAGAACTCACATTTACTACCAATCTTGTTAACCCTTCCAACTAAGCTAATTATGCTTGTGTCTGGAGTGGGTTTACGGCCATAGTGTTATTCGAACCCCGAATCCGCGACCTCTCGATCACAAGGCTGACATCTTAGCTATTAGGTTATTGACGCTTCTCGCTATTTATTAGGCCGTAAACACACTATACACACTAACTAGTATATCTACAAGCTAACATCGTTACCAAAAATCCCTCGTCAATTTTGCATACGAAACGCATTTCCAGATATAATGAGTCGAAGGAAATTGTTAGCGGACCGCTTTATTTGCGTATTTTCGGCTGTCTACCCATCCCCTTTGTTTTATGCGTGTGTGTTTTGGGAGTCATTAATTTTTTGAGCTCCAAAGGAAATAAGAGATTTACTCTGTTAAGGGTTCAGTGAAGCGCAGTGGTGGAGGAAACTGGCTTATCCTAAGACCGAATATAGCGAGAAAAGTTTAGTTCAGTTGGAGGAGTTAACAGGATTGCTATTAATATGAATTCTACCAACATTGCCAGTTAGCTTTTTAAAAAAAGAAAATCCGAAAACATGCGACATCCATCCTGTGCTGTGTCCGTGTGATAGATTCCGTCTCATAGAAACGGCCCATTCACTCTCATAGAAAAGAGGCCTGTGGCCGAGGAGTGTATGGGTTAGTTACTTAGGGCGTGTTCCTACCTTTGACTTGTGTAATATTTGCAAAACTTGTAAGTAAAATACACAGGATAAGATTTTTTTACACTAGAGAACATTTAGATTCTCCCTTAACTTAATGTTACTATACTAACTACGTACTAACCTAACCTAACCCACATGATTCATGAACCATAGAGGGGATCTGACGCAGGTATATATGAGGCTATCATTTTTACCGCTCATTCAGTTATTGGACTGCTCAATTATTTTTTGAATTGACATTGTATGATAAAATAACCGACTAATTGATTTTTATTACTGTCCATCTTTTACTGTCGCAATAATTAATCAACCGCCATTAAATTAAATAACTGCTCAATATGTTTTTCAACTGATCATAATAACATCTCGAATATTTAAATAACAGCTCAAAAATTTAGTTCCCTTTATAAAAGGTCAGAAACTCATGCATTGCAATAACATATCATTGCACTGTTATGACTTGTACTGGTGCACTCAGACACCACTCTGAATTCGCTTACCTTAAATTAATTGCAGAAAATAATACAGAAAGCACGGCATTATTTTGGAAACCAAAAAAATGCCGCTTTACATATCAAAAAGCAATTAAATCATAAAAAAAACGCAGTATGTTTCATATTTATAGCTCAACTTGCAGTTTCCTGGGGGAGATAGGGGGAACGGGGCCCGCAATTAAAATTATAATTTTTGGCAAACTCTTCTGCCCCTTAACGTGTATCTGTATCTTTGACTTGTCCCGGCGGCAATGTCGGTGCTGGCACACTGGGAGTGTTTTTTAATAAAATTATTAATTGTATCTATGTAGCATATGAGACTTTATAGAAATTATTCATCTATAACAAGGGCACCCGACCTTTCCCGACCACACAGCAGACCACTTTGATTTTATTTTGTAAGCGGGACTTATTGAATCCATAAATATTTTTTATGCAAAAACTCAATCGTTTTTTCTTATAATGTATTTAAAAGAAAACAATATTTTTAGTAGGAAGCTCAGTAGCATTTTTAACCGCCAGTGAAATTTGAATTCTTTCACAGACCGTATTTCGCCTCCCACGGATCTTGTAAGAATAGGAAATAAACAAACCCATGTGTATAAAAAGTTTTTACATGTATGCGTATTAAAAAAATATATTTTAAACGTATTTACATAGATGCTAATATTAAATTCGGGTATTAAAAACAAAGCAATCACAATCAAAACATAAAACCACAAACAATAATTCTTACTAAGCTTGCTTAACAAGGAAAAAATAATATTTCTACTTTGAAATAGCTCAGTGTATATTTAGACGGAACTTGACTCCCAAAAATACGTATCTTTTTAGATTTGGGCGCCCCAAACGCCATTGTGACGATCCGAGTGAGCCCTCCACAGATATTTAAATATTCATTTCTACTCTGTAATTATAATGTATGCATGTGAGCTGTGCTTTGTTTTTTTATTTCTTATTCTCAATTTAAAACGGATTGCAGAGATTCGTCGACTTAAGTAGACTGCATGTCCTCGAATAAGTAGTCGTAATGAAATAAATCTAAATGTGGGACTCGAATATATTTCCGGCTCATAAAAATTTATTTGTGTCGGTTATTTTTTACATTTTGGTGTGGCAAATCTGTTTCTTTATAGTTATTTTTATTTATTCAGAATACGCTCGCGTTTGACTACCATCTCACCTAATGATAAGTGATGATGTTATTAGTTATTGCGTCACATGAGTGTCACTTAAGATTAAGAATTAAAGAAAACCATAATCATTATAATGTGTGACATCATCAAACTCAAACAATATTCTTTCACCTAAACCTCAAAATGAAATATCAAAAACGCTTGATCAAGCTAACCGTCTTTATCACCCATTGACGCTCGCTTCACCTCATTTCCACGACGTAAAAACTTCCTTTACCTCGAGACGTGTGCAAATTAGATTGCGTTAAACGCCTTCAGAGCAAGGTGCATATAAGTAGTCGTAGTCACCCATCGGCTAACAATTTTACACGTAATCAATTTACACTGTTCCGCTTTGCCCCTGCCTCCCCCAGTCGCGCTTCACCGGCCGCAGTTTCTCGGCGACAAACGTGGTTGCGCTGTGGATTGATGTGGAAAAAATGTCTTGACGTATGTATAAAGTTATTGAGATTTAATTGTGCAGATTAATGTATGTCCGTAAAACCAATTTTTCGAACAATTTATTGATCATTAGCTAGTGTTGTAATATAAATTACTGACTAAATTTCAAAGTAATTATGAAAAGAAATATCATGACACATAATACGTAAACACATTTTTTTGTTATTTTCCAATACGTTTTGCATATCTGACTAACGTATTAACATCGATCATCGAGATCGTCTCGATGTTTGTATACATATTTTTGGTCATTAAGTGTTTTGAGGACTTGGCAAAAATAATAACAGCCTTACCTGTCGATTTTAATGGTTAAGCAAAGCTTACCGAGGTCAGTCCATAGATGAATGGTTATCCAGCCGAAAATACTAGGTAGATGGACGATTTCTAAATATACTTCCAAATCTATCATTCACTAGTCAGTCAGTTGCCATTTTACTTCTTAACAGCTGTATGGAGTTCCATAAAACTTGGAACATAAATAGACAAAGGGCATCGATATCTTTTATTCCGTTGTTTTTTGTCACTAGACCTAAGTCGTTAGCATAATCTTGATGAATAAATACATAATTATGTCCACAATCCTTACACCTTTGGCCCACAGTCCAGTCGGTTGGTATCAAACAAAGTTACGTTGCACCGTGATTACTTTTCCTGCACTGCACTGTTCGCATTCGCTACTGTTTATTGCTTTCGCTTCACTGCATTCCGCCTTTAGATTTTCTTGAAATGAACTTTACCTCAATATTATTGGAGAACTGGGTAAAGAGGAATCGATGGGACAATTATTTTGGTATCGTACCATAATAATTGTCCCATTGATTCCTCTTTAACGGCATGGTACTTTGGTAACCCAGCAACCCTTTGTCATTATAACTTAATTTATTAAAAAATAAAATTGTTTTAGATGTTTACGTTATTTTTACAATTGAAAATAAATACACAATGATAGAGGTTAACTTATAAGAAAAAACATCACAAAATAAGTAGGAAACAAAACCCATTACAAAAAAATAACAATATATTAATTTAAAAGCCATCAACCCACATCTAAATTCAATATACATTTTTATCTCAACGCTTACATCAAAGGCTCTAAAATCGTTAAATCTGTTGCCTACTTTAATAACCTGCTTATTCAGGCTACAATATTTCAGTCTATAAAAGCTTATAACGACTCATAAAGGCTGAAACACACGTAAACAAAAATCCATTATTATTCATCTACGGGCTGACGTGGCGAAGTCAATGTCTATATTATTTCTTTTATAATTATTCAACGTACCTCCTTGTGGGTGGTTTTGCCCCAACCTCCCTTAAGGGTGGTGCGATAGAGAGAACGTCTTCGGTTTTTGCGGCGTTTGTTTCAAGTTTTTTAGGGGGTAAACCCTTTCCTGAACATGACAGGAATTGGATCATTAAGCAGGCCTAGCTAAGCTTAATGCCAGCACCCTCGCGGTTTTCTTATACAATCTTATGAATAATATATTTAAAGTGTTATAGTTATATTTAAATGATGCGGTGCTTGGCGAATATTAAAATGTTGTAACGTCGTAAGATTTTGGCAAGAGAATAAAATAGAATTTTATTCGGTTTATAAATTAATCTGATTATAAAATAACAAAATCATCTAAATAAAACTTAAACTGTAACATACATACAGCTAAGGTAAATTTACCACAAACCGCGTAAAAATCAAACTGAAATGTACTGAATGTGAAAATCAAACAATACTATCTACATTTACGCGACTAAATTAAAAAACGAAAGCTCTTCAGTTAGGTACCTAATTCAAGCAAACTCTTTGAACATTAATGTGAGCTTCTATTCAAAACATCCCATAATAAGGAAAATTCACTGCTTTTAACTAATATTCATCAATAAATATCGAAGCACCGATTCCAGGGAATCACAAAAAAAAACTAAAACATCTGAACTCCATTCATAACTCGATATGAACCCGACCTAATCAATTCAAAAGGGGAAAATGGGGCAAAACGAACATACGCCGACTGCTTATGAAATTATATCGTGGGAAATCTACGGTTGGGAATGTCGAGGAATTATTCTTTTTTTCGATGCAAGCAGTTCGTCTGAGACTTAAATGGGTTAGAAAATTGAATGAGAGTACCCGCAACCGAGTTACTTTTGAATAAGTGTGAGAGCGTATGCGGAGAGGGTACACATCTGGTTTGTATTGAGATGTTTGCTGATTCTGTTTTGTTTACAGATTCCCTATTGTTTGTTTGCATATGTTTAACTTGTTTGAGTATTCGAATCTGTGATACTTTCAAGTTACAGAACACAGTAAGATTTCAAAAATAAATCAACAATTGATACAGCACAAGGATTAGGTATTTTTTTAAAATAATCCAGTCTCATTAGGTACTTCTATTACTAAACTAGCAACTACGGTAAGTTTGACAGCTTAAATGTCAAAAACGTGAAAAGGTCAAACCTAATCCTACTTCGATTGCACATTAAAACCAAGTTAATGAACCAAACTTGGCATTAGCCTGATAACTGAGACTAAATAATTCAAACTAAGTCTTTAGTTATTCAAATTGAATAATAATTCTGAAACCAACACGTCGAATACCATAAACAGAACCTCATATTTTCTATTTAAAGAAAAATTCAAACGAAATAATGATGTGGTACAATATTCAATGCATTGAACTGTAATGCTCTTATCGGTCGCGTCACTAACGACGTCTACATCAAAGATTTCCTTCACATGTGCTGGAGGAAGGGGGACTAATGAAAGAGTCTGATCTGTCGAACCCGCGAGACGTAAAGATAGGAAAATTAAAATGTCTAGACCGAGGACTTGGACGTTTTGTTTCGTCAAGACGGATCCGCCGAGCATTCGTATGTCGCGACTCACGATATTATTTATGAGACGAGAATTATTCAAATTTACTCTCACAAGGATTTCCTTGCTGAATAAATCTTTCTTCAAGACATGGAAAAAATTGTTACGTACTCTAAAGAGTCCAGAGATTCATTTTTAAAGCTGGCTTCGTAAAGGAACAGAGCAAAAGCTAATTAAATAAATTAGTGGAGGCTAAAAACGCATGGTCTGAATAAAAGCCTTTAGCAAGTAAAAAGGCAACCATCCAAGACGTTCTCTTCATTAGCGACAAGAAAAGTGATGTCATTCCGTTGTGACACAGCAGCATGCGGAGGGAGGTCCGCTCCCCCCGGCGGTCGCTCTGCGACTGACTTCCACGCGGTTTCCCGTCCCCTCCCCTCACTCATTCCAGGAGGGGGGGTGGACGGCTTTCTCTTTCATTTTTCCTTCGCTCCTCGGCTCATCCAGTTACATCGTTCTTATGTTTTATTTTTAATTAAAGCGTACGCAAGTCGGCGGCGTAGATCTTCCCCCCAGATGAGGGTGGTCGGCGGTGGGTACATACGCGGTGGGTGTTGATGATTTTTCAATGGGGAGAAAGAGTTCCCTCATTTTCTTAAGAGAAAATTGCGTTTTGTTTTCGAGTAGTCGAAGTCTGTAGTAATCGCTTTTGTTTTGTCGAAGTTCTTCGTCGTTTTCCGTGCATGTGAACGTAAATTGTGTACTTTAAAGTTTCGAGTGGAATTGGGGAGAGTCGTCGGGTAGTTGAGGTGTTATGCATGTTTTTTACTTCGACGTAAGTTACTTTTTTGCTCGTAGTTCGAGCGTACTGTAAACTTCTGCGAACTTTGAAAAGTTCAAGAAATAAGTGTTCGGTGGTTGAAAAAATGTTAGCTTTTAAAGTTCATTGGTCATATAAGTATTCGTATGTATATTTTCTACATAAATAATGAGCGGGAAACATGCTTCAGTACAAAAGGAAACATTCATTATGCGCAAAAATTACACTCACACACTAACAACACATTATCCCCATCTCAAAAGTTAATGTAATGAAAAACAAAAAGGGCCAAGAAAAGGGTGCGTTAAGTTCCACCGAAAAACGGGAATTTGTAAGAAGTCCACCCCACTCTCCCCGGGGGAGATACTGCCCCCTCGTGTGCGAAAATAAATTGCCAAGAATAATAATTATAATGAAAGCGAAAGAACGTATAAATTAGTGGGGACGCCTCGAGACTTAAAACTCTTTGGCTGTGTGCGTGTGTTTTGTATACAATCGTTTGCATGTCTGTGTGCAACATACAGGACCAAAATGAATCCTTAATTTATTTTTCTCTAAATACAAGGACGAACTTTTATTGGGTCACGTCGTACGCCGAAAAATTACGGTTTTTTTTTTTTGTAACTGAATATGTTAATCTAGGAATTATATTACGTACTACGTAGCTACGCAAGACGTGTATTAACTATGTATAAGGAAACACTCTCGACTTTTATCTTAAAGATGGAGAAGTATGCGAAATGAATGCGTCTTCCTATTATGATATATTCGACGCATTAAGTTCGCATTAGGATAACGGTCGTCTTTTATAAATAATAAACACTTACCTAAGTACTCAACATAATCATCTAATTTGCTTTTCTTATGGAGCTTTCCACAAATTTGTATCACTGGTTTTTTGCGCTTTAAATACTGTTGATAACTTAATTAAGGCTTAAAGAATAAGCTACTTTCATTATTCTCACTGATTTTTTTATTGTTATATAAAGAGAACTAGCATTGTGGGTACATTTTTCGTCACTAGCAATCTTGTTAACCCCTCTAACTAGGCTAAATATCCTGGTGTCTCGAGCGGGTGCACGGCACTTGTGTAATGGGTGGGGTTCGAACCCGCGACCTTTCAAACAGAAGTCCGACACCTAAGCCATTAGGCTATTGACGCTTCATAAAGGCACTTATAAAGGAAAAACAATAAAAAGATACAAAGACTATATTCCTAGTGCTTTAAAACATTTTTAATTAATATATTTTCGCATAGAACGCAGAAAACTGTATTAAATGTGTCTGAAACGGTTGAGCTGTACGTGCCGGAACGTTTATGGTCGCGCCACTGTTCTGATTTAGCCCACTCTCCCCTCATTATGGCGACGATATTATGAACGACTAATGGACATTCCTCGACGTTTTTACGCTCTTGATTTTACACTGTTGATGGGGGAAACGGATAATAATTTTAAATTGATTATGGGTCGGGCGATTCGCTATTCTGCACTTTCAGTATTTTTCTTTTCTTGTTGGTGGTTAGGGGTACCCTTACTTAGAGGCTGTCAAACCCTTTCGTTCATCTATTAGGTTGATAATAATTAGTCACGACTGTACTTTGGTGACAATTTTACTATATAATATTGTCGTCATTACAACGATACCAGTTTTAGAAATAATCTAATCGCTAAAGTGAATAAAGAGAAAACAAACAACACAACCAATGGCACATCACATAATTGATAAATAATATACAAAAACACATACATAAGAAAACGCGAATACATATTTCTTGCACGATCTCGGGATGCGAAAAAGGGGGAATGAAAAAAAAACTAATTAAAAAAGCAATCAAGGTTTTCTTGACGGCGCTCACGTTCGCCCATATCGTCTTACCCCCCATTTCCTGGGGTGACTTTCCCCCTGCCTCCTTGCTCGCCAACACACCCTTTAAGGGGAGGTAGGGGGCGAGTGGTACTAGATTTACGTAACACGTTTAAAGTGTGTTTTGATGAAGTAATCATCCCATTTCCAAGGACTCCGTTTAAGAATTTTGCGGCTTGGACTTACGGGCGACATTTTACCTTTTTTTCCCTCTCAACTCTTTAATCCGGATTTCTTAACGAACCGCCATAATCATTTTTGAGAGTAATTCTTTGGATTGGTCCGCCGGAAATGTATTGAAACATTTTTTGAGGACGATATTAATCCTTAGTTTTAATAAATTTGAAATACAGTTTTAAAATTTGTTTTCTGTGATCTGTACGAGGTGTTTTATAAGTCAAAAGTATAAAACTCAACATCTTTTTTGTTTTTCTATATCACCTATATTTATTTTTTATTGATAATAAGTTCACGTTTGACCACCATCTCACCTGATAAGGTAAGTGATGATGTGGTCGAAGATGGAGCACGCTTACCTAAAAGTAACCTAAAAATAAATAGTATTTGCATTAAAGGCGAAGAATCAATTAGTTGACATAGCAAACAATAAATCGAGTTTAAATTGACACAATATACAATATAATTATCTTCATATAAGCCTTATAGACTATTTAAATAGTTAAAACAATGCTAAATGCCAGTGGTGAAAGACGATTCATTTTTTTAATGAAGGGTAGCTTTCAAGGACCAACTAAATAAAAAAAATAAAATCAGCGGTTTGATTTGCTTGTATAAGTCGTCAAATCCTAATTAGTAGGCTTATAAGTGCAAATTAATTAACTGGTCATTGCAACCTGTATAATTATATACATAATTTTATGTGTTAAGAAAGACTTATGAAACTACTGAATAAATGTAAATTACACCTTATGTTATTTCCTCAACAAACTGTTTCTTGAGGAAATAACATAACCATAGTTGATTTTTCCCAAAGAATCAGAACCAAAGAGTGACGTCATCACAGGTTCGTTTTCTCTAAAGGTTGGCACCCTTAGAATAGTTCAAAAAGCCTTTATTACATTTTATTGTATCGTAATGTATTTAAATGAAATATTACAATTATATGTAATTTATTAACTGCATACCTGAGCTGATTTCCTTTATATTTCACAAAATAAAAATACATTACAACGTAATAAAGTAATTGAAATTCTCCGTGTCCTTCAGAATCGTCTTGTCCTAGATATAAGTGGGCAAGACATGATTTTTGTGCTCGCTTAACAAAAATGTGTTCTATTGTTGGGTGTTCGAGTTGTGTTTGCCTTGTTGGTGGGGTCGGTTTATTAAAATACTGTGGCCGTACAGGTACAGAGGTAGAAATAAAAACGAGCCAAAGCAGTTACTTTTATGAGGGCGCGAATAAGATGTTTCGGACTCGGTCTAAGGAATGAGAGCGAGGGCGCGGCGCGTACTGAGCGGAAATATCTCGGAGCGGTTTTGGAAACGTTGCGGAAAATCGTTAAGAAAAAAAATACACAAACCAAATGTAAACTACTGAGACACTGGGTTGCGATACGGCGGGCGGTTATGGATGTTAATTGTGCGTACAACTAATGAGTAGAATTCCCTGTTGTTTTGTTTACCGAAACCGATATATCCCTTCACAATTGAAAAGAATTTCAAATCAACTCAGACATTAACTTTAATGTTTCTCATATGACGTGATCAGTACAGATTATAATATGGACTTAAAAAAATACTTTTTGTTTGTTTAGGTACTTATGTCTATTCAATGTAGACAGTTAGGAGACATCGTCGTCACAACATCAACAAATGTGAGCAATATGAAAGTTTGACTATTTAAATCAGTAACTGAATTTGGGCATTGATAGCTACAACCTTAAGGTATTTACATAACTCAAGAATGAATAGGTGACTTCTAGATAGAAGATATTATAGTGCACAAATATGTATGTAATACATACGTGTGTACAAAGTAAGTGACCACTATTACGGTACTTATTACACATAAGAAAATTATTACTTATTTTTTTTCAAGGGATATTATTTATTTAATCAATAATGTAATATACGCTTAAATAAAAACCCTAAACTACATATATGCATCTAAAAATAAATTAAAATATGGCGTCCAGAAATTCGTGCGCATCGCTGTCCACTGGTAATGTGCCCAAAAGACTGGCGGCATTGCCACGCTGTATGGCAATGCTTAACCGCTGTCCAAGGTAAAAGCCAGCGTTTCACACGAAGTGTCAACTAGGCTCCTGGATAGTTTTTTTATATTACAGACGTGGTCTTCAAGGGCTTTTTTAAATGAATATATGCTAACACAGTTAGTCACACTATTAGGTATTTCATTACATAGTTTTGCTCCCTTATACAAAATATTTTCTTACCATAGTTAGTTCTTAATGCTCTTAGTTCTAGTTTGTCTCGACGTCTTGCATTGCAGCATTGTATGCACAAGTGTTACTTTGTGTTAGATAAACTAAAATAACTATTTACTGTGTTACATTTTGTGAGCTGTATTTTTTTAGAAGCTATTAGAATGAACTACTCGCAGAAGAATAATACAAGCAATTTTGCTACAAGCTTGTTTTTTTAGCATTTAAAAAATAATAAATCTTATCTCAAATCACCAAACGCTAAAAAACCCGCACTTTTCCCAAACCAACTACGCGTCAACCGTACGAAAATAATAAAATGCCGTTCCACAGTCGTAACAAGCGTCGTTGGAACAAAGCGGGCGCTCGCTCAAATAATTTGTATCAATTTGTAAAAATGCAGGCACCCACCTCTTAACAACTGCCCCCTAACGAGGGGAGATACAGCGGTATCTTGGAACGTTATAATTACTGACGACAGATCTCCACGTCATGCCTTCTTGGTTCCTGGAAAGACTAAACGTGGATTTGAGATGCTGTGGCTTTTAAAAGGCTTACTTGGTGGTGTACTTTGTGGCATACACAAAGGGACACATTGTCTTACTTTTTACTAATATTATAAATGCGAAAGTTTGTGAGGATATTCGTTACTCTTTCACGCAAAAACTACTGAACGAATCTGAGTGAAATTTAGGAAGTAGATAGTTGATATCCTGGAATAACTAATAGGTGACTTTTTATCCCGGAATTCCCATGTGATCGGGATTTCCACGGGAAAACCGTCCCACGCGAACGAAGTCGCGGAAAGAAGGAAGTAATAAATATAGTTATACTCACTGAGAATTACAAACTTATTTTTTTTTTATTGATAATAGGCTCGCGTTTGACCACCATCTCTCCTGATGGTAAGTGATGATGTGGTGGAAGATGGAGCACGCTTACCTAAAAGTAACCTATTCACTCTTGACTTGAAAGACCCCCAGGTTATAGCTATCGGGAAACACAGAGTCCGGCAGGGAATTCCACTCCTTAGCCGTACGCACAATGAAAGTATTCCCAAAACGTTTAGTGCGTATGGGTGGGATGTCCACCATGTAACGATGGCGCTTCGCCGTTTGTCTCGTAGTCCGATGATGGAACGGGCTTGGCGGAATTTGACTGTGTAATTTCATCGCACACTCCTCGAAATGTAACCGATAGAAAACCGATAGACTTGCAACTCATCGTCGATGTTCAAGGCTCTAGAGCTTTGACTCGTCCAGTGCATCGTTGCCAATGAGTCTCTTGGCTCATTTCTCAATGGACTCAAATGCGTCCAGTTGGTATTTGGCAGATCCATTTCAAAGATGAGAGCAGTACTCCATACACGACCGAACCTGGGCTTCATAGAGATTGAGCAGTTGTTTCGGTGTGAAGTACCGTTATTACGTTTCTTCTGCTAGGATACAGGCTGTTTCTCTATGAGAGGGAATGGGCTAATCTATAATCCACCATGCGAGCCAAGTGCAGGTTAGTGAATGCTACTCGGCTTTGGATAGAGTAGGCTTTCACCGTTTCGGCAGCAATGATGATGACGAAAATTACCCAAAGAAACGCCTGGGTCCATCCATATGACCTCGTAAGCCATACCTGTAATCACCAGTACTTTCATACAATAGGAAACATGACTAGGTCATAAGTTCATATAATAAAAAAAGAATCTTCCAAATTGGTTCAGCCGTCTTCGAGTAATCGGTGATCATACATAGAATATATATATATATACGCGTCGACTTGATAACCTCCTCCGTCTTTTTCGTCCGTTAAAAACAATTTCTATCACATTTAATAAATTTATTAAAGTGTACAGAGTGTTTCTTTTACGTATAAATTAATTTTGTAAGCGAATATTATAATATAAAAAAAAAAACATTTTGTTTTCGAATGGTAATATTTTTTTAGCATGTATGGATGCTATACTATTGCGTGTTAACGGGAACGCCCTCGGTTAGTTAACATACTTACTATATAATAAAGAGGTAAAATGTTTGTATGTAGGGAGTAATCTCCGAAAGTTATGATATAATTCTCAAAAACCTCCATTGGTATTAAGTTGCATTATTTGTGGGTGTTATTAATAGACTATAAATTATTTCAAAATCGACGCGAATGAAGTGGTGGGCGAAGTCCTTTTTATTTAAATTTCTATTTAAAGTTCACCTCAAAACTACTTTTAGTACTAATCGACTCTGAGAATTTTTTTAGTTAATAAAGTGTATTATAATGTTTTAAATTTTTTGAATGAAAAGGACTTTTCTATTCCGACATCTAATAAATAGATATGGTTAAGTATAACAATCCATTGATGTGAATTTTAAATCAATTGACTTTTGAATCTATTTGACTGCATAATTAATAATAATGAATATACTGGACATAATTTAATTTATTTTTTGAATATAATATACTTATACTATAATGTCTTGACATCAAATTTATTATTTATTTCTTGTTTATTTTGTGATTTAATTTAAAATGACTATATGTTAATGCAATTAAATGTAATTTTTACACCTACAAAATTTGTACGCCATTATTGGCAAAACATGGACGCTCACAACATACTATTAATTTAATACCTTGCATGTCTGATTAGTCAGTTTATGTATACGCATGTTTGACAAATAAATGATCTTTCTTTCTTTCTTTCTTTCTTTCTTTCTTTCTCTTAAGAGTATAAGGAGCAGTAGCGGCGGTATCTCGAAATTACTGATAACAGAGCTGGCTTGACTTTTTTTATTCAGAATAAGTCCGCTCTTGACCTCGATCTTGCCTGATGGTAAGCGTCAGATGAGGTCTACGATGGAACGAGCGAGCCCAGAAGATGCCTGTTCACTCTTGCTTTAAAGGTGGAACACAGAAGCCGGCTGAGAATTCCACAGCTTGGAAGTGCGCACAATAAAGATATATCAACCAAGTGTGGATGGTACCCAGCAGTGCGTCTGGTAGACCGGTAGTGAAAGGGAGATGGAGGGATCAGGTCATGGAGCTCCAGCGCACACTCCCCGAAGTACAATCTGTAGAAAATCGACAGGCAAGCAACGGTTCGCCAATGAGCCAGGCTATGAAGCTTGTCCGATAGCGCCTCGTCACCTACAAGCCTTTTAGCCCTGCGCTCGATCAAGTCCACTGCAGCAAATTGGTATTTTGCAAGGCCCATCCCACAAGTGGCTGCAATACTTCATGCAGGAATGGACCTGTGCCTCACTCTGTGTAGGATTCCTAGCTTTTTTGTTGCAGTCTGAGCTTTGGACTCAAACTCTCAAGTCTTGCAAATTTAGAGATGGAATTCAAAACCCAACCTATACTCAACGCATCCCTCCATATCACCACCATGAACCTCCTCAGAACCATCAAATCATTTGTAGGTACTTTTTGCATCTAGGGATGGGATGAATACTTCGTTCGAATACAAATAACTAGCTTCTAGCAGGATGATCACGTAATATTGTATCATTCTGTATATAAATCCTCCATATTGTAATCCTACACTTATTGGAATCTTTAACGGTGTACAATATAGAGTAGATAAATCTCAATTATTGTGGACATGTTTAGTTCTATATATTCTGCCCATAAGCCTGTACATGTTATTTTTGCCTTTATCCCAAAGGACTATGGGCATGAAGAACGTAAATAACGCAGCTTGTAACCAAGAAACAACATCTATAACACACTTTAACCACCCAATCTAAAACGCAAGACCGACTATAACCTTGCTAATCAAATTCTCCGACCCCAATACATTAATTGTAATAAAATGTATTTGAACCACTTCCGAACTGATTACGTAAATTACCAAAAATTACAAGCACACACACGCCACACAGTAATCATATAGCCATTGAAACGATAAATATACAGATGTTTGGAGCGATAAAACTGAGCATACACGATAATATGGTAATGAAGGAGGTGAATGTATGGAACGATTTTGCCTTACGAAATAAGAAACCGTTCGAACTCTGACTTCTACATGCCAGGTAGCGTTGAGGTTAGACTTTAGAATAGCTAGGCAACACAAAATAATGTATAAACTGTGACTGCTAAAACTAACTGACTGGCTTTAAGATACGTTTCAACAAGTATATCAAATACTTACTGTTGCCAGCGACTTTGCGTGGAAATCTTGATAAATCTATTCATCTGGAATCGAAAACTGTTTTGTTTTTCAGAGATAAGAAGTATGCAGTATATGAAATACAGTTTCAGAGTATAATATATATAGATTTAACTCTGAAACTCCATAGATCTACACCTACATATTTATAATTTTAGTAGTTATTGAAGTATAAATAAGTTATTTGAATACATTCAAGCTAAATATTTGACTTAACTTTAAATTATTACAAAAAAAAAACATACAATAAATTACTGTGAACAAAAGGAATTATTAGGAAGTACATCAACTCAACCAGATAAAATTGACCCCATTAAGTAGACAATTCAAAGAACGTTAGATTTGATACCAAGCTTCATATCAGTGACCAACGACGCATTCCCATATCACATACAAACAAACATGATGATGATTACCTTATAATGATAATGAAATACTCTGCGAACAACGAATGGAAGATCTCAAAACAATAGGACGAAGATACCAAAATTTGAAGACCTTAAAATGTTAGTGAAAAGTGACAAAAAAGGAAAGGATTAGAAAAACTGGGAGGTCTTAATAAACCAGTGTGTATTTATAACAGACTTTTAGTTTATAAAGTGAGTAGAATTAGCTTTAACCTTTCTTCATAAAATGTTTTGAAAAGTCTTACAGTCTTTGCCAGTACTCACGTTATAATTATATAGGTTAACCAGGGGTCAGTGTCTCCAATGTCCAAGTAGGTATGCATTGAGATTTTAGCTGACTCTTTCCGTGGCCAGAAGAACTGTGACCAGTGGGCTGGCCTTTTGTCGGTCAAAATCACATTGAATGGATATGCTGAATAGCATTACCATTAAATGTGGCAATGCAGCCAGTGCTCTGGGCACTTTTTCTATCGACAGCGATGTCGATGAAAATTTTATTTCCCTGAATTTTTTTTTATCGCCTGTCGACAGTTTCTTATTATTATATTTCACAGTTTTAAGGACACTAGAGAAATTTTCTAAATATAAACTGAGTACTTCACGTTTTCCCTGGCACTTATTTATAGATACATAAATGTGGAAGGAGAAAACATTGTGGGGACCTACTGATAAAATCAAAAGCTTTATTTCACTAATCTAACTATGTACCTATATGCTTAAATAAATCAAGTTTGGTTTAAACATTTTGATTATGAACTTCCTACTTCCTTCCTGCTAATAATATTATAAATGCGAAAGTTTATGAAGATATATTATTATGTATGTTTGTTGCTTTTTCACGCAAAAACAACTTAATGGGTTGCGATGAAATTTGACATTCTGGAATAATACAGAAGCTGCTTTTTATCCCAAAATTCACACACAGGACCGGGATTTACACGGGAAAATCTTCCCACGCGAACTTAGCTAATAATATATCGATACCTTGGAGTGAAAACCTCGTAAGTGAAAAAGGGGTAACTTTTCAGGAGGAAGAAAAATCTGCGTGCTATAAAATTTTAAATTTGGTTTCTTTTATGTTTTTTTTCCATTAATCTATATGTAAATTTAACCCGTTTTTATATCCAGAACTGTTCGATATTATGTATAATACGAAAAATATTATACGTAATATCGAACAGTTCAGAAATGCATAATCCATGGCCTGATTACGCTAAACTGACGACGCGATGCGAGTGTTTACGAGGTTCTCACTTACTTTCATAGATAGCGTTTAGAGTATCGAATGAACATATTAGTGAGATCAGGATGTGCGTTGCTAGGATTACTTTCTGGAAATGCAATAAAAAAAAATTTGGACAAAAATATACTTCCGAGGTTTTCACCCTAAGGTGACAATATATATCGGGCACGCCGCAATTGCGGCGCTAAGACCCCTCTTTGAGGAGTGGCTAGATCGGCGTCACGGCGTCCTGACCTACCGCATGACGCAGGTCCTCACCGGACACGGAAGTTTCGGGAGGTACCTGTGTCTGATGGGAAAGGAGGAAACGCCTGGGTGTCACCACTGCGAGGGTCGCCCTGAGGACACCATAGAGCACACGGTGCAAGACTGCCCCGCCTGGGCAGAGCACCGACGTGTCCTCACGGCGGCGATAGGCGGAGACCTCTCGCGCCCGGCATTGATCGAGGCCATGCTGCGGGGCGAGAGGGAGTGGGAAGCGGTCGCCTCCTTCTGCGAAGCAGTCATGCTTCCTAAGGAGGGGGCGGGCCACGTGAGGGAGAGGATGGCGTCCTCCCTCCAGCCCAGCCGCAGTGGTAGACGCCCACGGCGTCGGACGTCGGCCGACGATCTCCGGCCACCGTAGGCGCGGGCATGCGGACAGCGAGTAAAGGGCAACTCGCTGTCCAACCATGGACCATGCCCGGGTCGACGGCACGTCGTGTTCCACGCGCACCTCAAAGAGCGTCAGCAACATGTTGAGGCCCCGTCTGCAGAGGGCCGAAGCCTGCCGTGGTCGTGGGACTCATCCCGTTACCGTGGCCCCGGTACGTAAAGGGCTATTGAAGGAACACCGTGGAAGGTGATGATATATATATATACACTCTCGCATTTATTATATTAGATAGGTAGATAGAATATACTTTATTGTACATCAGTAATTGAATCACACTTAAATAATAATATTGTAAAAAAATATGGTTACAATAGCGGTCTTATCGCTGAGAGCGATGTCTTCCAGACAACTTTTGGAAGGCCTTTACGAGCTTTAATTAAAATGGAGAGGGCTATATTAGTGTACAACTATACAAATACTCATCAATACAGAAAAACGAACAAAATATAAATATATATGTATATGAATACAATACATAAGTACATAAAATATATAATGCGTTCTTTAACATCGTGTGGTTTTAACAAAGGAATAATCATAAGTTGGAAAGAAAATGATTGGCAACCGAGCTTTTAAAAACAGCGACCACAACCGAATAGTTTGCACCATAAAAGAATGGTCGTAAAATTTTGTGGAATGTGTAGGCATCAAAAGTCTCAAATTCTCTGATGATCTCAAATCACGTGTGTGTCATGAATGAACCTATATCTTACATTATAACATAAAATTATTAGCCATAACTTTGCCACTGCTAGAACTCAAGGCTTCTCTCTATGAAAAGGAATGGGCCATAATCCACCACACAACCCTGATGCGTGTTAGTGGATGGTTAATTTACAATGCTTTCCTTCATCGAAACTTACACAAAGTGATGTGCCTGGCTGTGTTTGAACCCAGACCTAAAACTCGTAAGTCATGCTTGTAACCACTGGGCCAACACTGATCTTATATCTATACTAATAAAATAAATAAATAAATATTATAATGCTGAAATTTTAGTTTGTTTAAACGCGCTAACTTCGAAAGTACCGGGTTGTTTCGGATGAAATTTGGTATGGAAATACGTAGCTTGAAGCTAGAAGAAGGTTAGAGGCTTTTTACCCGACTGAAAAAAAGAGGGTCGTGATAAAGTTCACGAAAGCGAAGCCCAGCACGACTGCTAAGTCTACTAATATACAACGTGTAACGGAAACCCCATATCTATCCAAAAGGGCTGAAGACAACATCTGGTATGGAGTCTCTATGCACAGCTTCAGCACAAAATAACTGACCCAAAAAAGTTATACCAAATTATTGGTTTCATATATTTCTTGAATACCAATCATAACAAACGTGTCACAGCACTACGAGGGTCAATAACTTTCCACGTCACTGGCCAATAACACGATAATTCTTTTCGTTCTTCTTAATTTGAAAAATTCGGTCTCTGGTATCAGTGTATTGGAATTTGTAATAAGTTCTACACACGTAGACTAAGGATTACAAAAACCTTGCCATATCGTTTGTTATCATCCAAAGAAGCCATGCACTTGGTATGTATATATACCCTTTAAATTACACGTTGTATACAAACATCATGTACAGAGTATATTTTGTTGTTACGTACTTCCTCCAGTTTAGCCTCCAGATATATCAACCATAATGACGTACATTTTATTCACATACCTACAGACCATTTTGCTCATTATATGTCATTACTGTATGTAATTACATCGCTTAAGTTCATTGTTAAAATTGAATTTGTTTTCTTTTTTATTCACATACCTAATTTAATGACATATTAGTTGAAGTTTATAGCCAGTTATAATGATGATCAGTATAATAAGATAATGAATACTTTATATTTAAACGATTTGACGGAATGGGAAATTGTCAGTAAGTAAAACGGATTCAAAAGTAATCTAGTGAAATTCTTTTGATTTTAGACATGCAGTTTTTAACCTTATCCAAATTATTTGGTATTCATCTTTTTTTTTTGTTTACCCAATTCATCATTTCGCACTCTCAGAATGAAAGGGACTTAACTCAAAAAATAGTATTTTTTGGATTTGAGCAGAATAAAGCAGCATTGAATAAATTATATTCATATATCTCAAGTGGCAAATGTATAAGCTGTCTCTTTATAACTCGTAATTCAGATTCCTGTTTCCACGGCAATTCAGAGTAATGTTTCAGGCCAGTTTACATCAAAATCTGAAATTACATGAATTTAGAGTTAGGTCACTTTCATTCTAAGAGTGCGATTTGCTTTGCTTAGCTTTTTTCCCAACCATGTTGGGGTCAGCTTCCGGTCTAACCTGATGCTTGTTTAATATTGTTACTAGTTGGGGTTCGGGATAGAAATAATTAAAGCCAATTAGAGCGAAATTAACACTTTAATTAAGTAAACATAAAATAAAAATTAACACAGTTATCCGCACCACAAAACTTGTCACTTAACACTTAAATCGCACTGAAATTCACTTGTAAAGCTTCGATTATATCGCCTCGAATCTTGAAATAAAACTGCCGTCCGCGCTCCTCTGCGATCTATTTATACTCCGGTCCATGAGTTCCAGAACACTCTTGTAAAATCGACTCACTACCTAAGCTACTCGAGATACTCAGTGCTGCCACTCACCGCCAGATGGCGTTAGTGTATCGAACGTATTAGAAGTCAGTCGAACTTTCTCGACATACTCAGTACTACTACTCGCCGCCAGGTGGCGTTAGTGTCTCGAACATTCTAGATTTCTGTCGAAGTTTCTCGACGTACTTCACTAAGTGACTGGCGTAACAATATGGAGCTGTTGCCTATCTGAGGTCCACACCGTCCTCAGTTGCTGAGTGACACGGTACTTGGCAAGTCTTGTATCAGATTTTATGGCTTATAATAACTAAACTAGAGTCTTTAAAGGTGTTACAAAATTAAATGTAGGTACAGATCTGTCCCTTTTGCGATGAATTGCGATGCTTGCATATCCCTTTATTGCCTATAGTCTCCAATAGTCTCCAACTTGCTAGATAAGTTGGAGACTATCGGGATTAGGGGACCTGCATTACAGTGGATATCATCCTACTTAAATAATAGACAACAACGTGTCATAAGCAACAAAATCAACGAAAATAAAGATATGCTACCCTACCCATCGGAATATAGATATAATAAATATGGCGTTCCACAAGGAAGCGTGTTAGGTCCAATACTATTCCTATTGCATATAAATGATATCATAAAATAAAGCTCAAAATAAATAAAATTGAAGAGGTAATACAAAAAAGGTTTTTAGGCGTAGTAATAGATAAAGATATTAACTAAAGTACATGTAGATAATGTAAGTACTAAAATTAATAAATTTGTATTAATTTGTGTAATTTGCTTTTAGCGATAAGACCGCCATTGTAACCATAGAATTAAGAAATAATGTTAAATAGGTGTGTTTAAATTTTGGTGTACAGTATATTCTACCTATCTACGTACTGAAACAAGTTAAAAATGTAACTAATATAAAAACTGCAATTATTTCGTATTGTAATAGCATCAACCAGAATACAGCATTTATAGCGCAAAAAAAAATGTATTAGAGCCATTAATTTAAATAGTAAAGATACGGTCGTCAGAACATTTGACGGACGCGGTCGCCCTACAGAACACACTAACGCCATCTATTATAACTAAGATGTCAATCGGCGTGGTCTGCTCCTAGACGTAACCTTGTTAGAGCGGTGTGTGGTATTTTTCAAGGTACAAAGAAATAAAAAAAAAAACTTTTATTTTTCGAAATTTATATTTGTTGAGTACATAAAAATACATTTTAATTTGCTTTTAACAAATAATAAAATTTAATTTTGTACATAATTTAATCTTATAGTAATATTATTAAATCTTTTCATTTCATCGGCTATAACACGCGCCGCTGCAAAGTTATGTCGCACTTTTACGCGGCTTCGCGTCGTCTTGGCCAAAGGTTGAGACAAATATGAAAGAAAATTGTTTTAAATAATGTTAGAAGTTGATTTAATAACATATATTTAACTTACCGGTGATATGAAATATTATCATTTTTTTTTTTATTGTGCTTTTTGTCGTGTTTCACGCAACCCTTCACGACACAACTCCGCATTTTTGCTTGTAAAACTTACGACCGCTTCCGAAGATAGCCGATCGCGTTCTAATTCACTTCGATAAAGGGAAGACCACTTTGGGACCAAGTTCGAGGCGTCATTATAACATGCGGTCCGCCCAGTCCTTACGTAGTAATATATATGTCAATGATTAGAGCAATATGTGGACTCCAACCAGATGACTCATGTCGACCAATGTTCAAGAAGTTTGGTTTGCTACCGCTGCCATCTCTGTACATTTATGAAATATGTGTGTTTGTAGTTAACAACAAAAAACTATTTAAGACAACAAATGATGTAAATCCTCGAACTAGACGTGATCCACACAAATTAGTATTGAATTATTTGCCAAGACTTACCAAATATAATAAAAACTGCCTCGCAATGTGCGTACGTATTTATAATAAGTTACCGAGAAGTTTAAAAATGTTAAATTCAAGATTATTTAAGATTAAACTGCACCATCGGTTAAAAGATTGTAATATCTACAGCTTGAAGGAATTTATGGAGATGAAATGTTGAGAAATCACCATTTCACATCCCAGCCCGTCATTTGTCAAAAATTTTAATTTTGCATGCTATGTTTTCATACTAACTAAACATGTTTGTACCATTCTATTATATTTTACACCATTATACAAAATATGGTGTTTTATGCAAATAAATAATTCTGATTATTATTTCATTTATTCAATATATATACATATTAATTACATTTTTAAATATAAACATTTAAAAATATAAAAAATAGTAGCTCACCGGTATCGGAAACAGGGTCCAAGCTACCCGTGTTCAGGGCTCTTGAGAGAGAAACCTCCTCACAATACGCGCTGTTTCCAGAAGTACTGCTTTCTGGATCAAGCACTTGATCCAGCTGCCCAACGAGAGCGTCCTTAGATGTAGGTCGAGGCTCTTGGCTATTATACCATTGGCTGTGACGACTATTGGCAAAATGATTGCTGTCTCCACATCCCACATGTCGTCAACCTCGCGAGCCAGGTCAAGATACTTATTTTTTTTTATCTATCTCAGCTTTCACGAGGTTCTCGTCATGGGGGACTGCTATATCAACAGTCATTGTGCGACGCTCTAATCGGTCTATCATCACTATGTCAGGCTTATTTGCAACAATAGTCCTATCAGTGATGATATACCGATCCCAGTACAGTGTAATATTGCCATTTTCGAGAACTGGGTCGGGCACGTACCTATAGTATGGTACTTCTGATTCCACAAGATTGTATTTAAGAGCAAGTTGCTGGTGAATAATCCTGGCTACGAGGTTGTGTATATGCAAATATTCTCCGTTAGCCAGACGAGAACAACCGGAGATAATGTGACGAATGGATTGTCCCGGTTTGTGACATGCCCGACATATGTCTACCGTACCATCTTTCACAATATATTTCCGATAGTTATTTGTCATCGTAACTTCGTCCATAATCGCACAGTCAAAACCTTCGGTTTCCCCGAAGAGGTCACCAAAATGTAGCCAGGCTACGGACGCTAATAAATCTACTTCAGACCCATGAAGAGCCCGTTAATAGCGTGATTATTATTATAATTACAATACCCATTGGTAAGATCAATGTCAGCCTGTCCGGCTTCGAGTACCCGAACGATTGTCAAAGATGTACAAGTGACTGATGGGACCACCAGCTAACGTGTTCGATATATTAAGATGAACACCCATCCACAACTTAACCTCGTAGGTTAACCCATGCAGCTATAGTAGCAGCAGCGAGTAGAACTCTTCCTCCAGCTTTAAAATTATTTATTTATTTATGCACATAGGTACAAAGGCGGACTTAATGCCATAGGCATTCTCTACTAGTCAACCATGAGTGGTGAAGAGATATTGTGGCAGGTGCAGTATGTACGTAAAAATTAAAATTTAAAAAAATATTAATCTATACTTATAATAAATCTGTAGAGAGGTCATGTCTGTACATGAAATATATTTCCAAAATAACTATCAGGGGGTGATTAGGGATCGATACTGATGCCAAAAATGCAATCAGTAAATTTTTTGTCTGTCTGTCTGTCTGTCTGTCTGTCTGTCTGTATAACCGTTATAGAAACAAAAACTACTTGACGGATTTTAACGAAACTTGGTACAATTATTTGTCATACTCCTGAGCTGGTTATAGTATACTTTTCATCACGCTACAATCAATAGGAGCAGAGCAGTGAAGGGAAATGTTGGGAAAACGGGAGAAGTTACTCCATTTTTTAAGCTTCCGTCGCGTGTGCAACCTTAATGGTTAAAGCTACACAGAAATCATTTCATGTCGGCTATTCTCCTTAAAATTATATAAAAAATATCCCACGACAGCATTGTCTATCTTTTATTGTTGACTCACAATAATACGTGTAACTCCCGATAGCTTAGTGTTTATAATATAACAGTCTCAGTCACCCCTAATTGAAAAAGTTAACTTTATTAACTATTCCATAAAAAAGAATCATATAAATCGGTATATAAACACCAAAGTTATTCATGAAATACGCTAATAATAAGCCACCGCGCCTGAATTAGTGTTGCCCAAACGAGAGTCTCGAAAGAGTCTTGCAATTAGCGATTATCCTATTGCTATTTATTAAACGGTAGTTGAGATCTCAGAACAATGTAACAGAGTAGGTACATTTTGAGCTTGAATTGACATAGGCCAATCAAATGAATCAATTTAATTGAGACTTTTATGGTTGACTCACAATAACACGTGTAACTTCCGATAGCTTAGTAGTTCGAAGCTTTCTGATTATAATATTTGTCTACTCTTACGTTTATAACACTCTCAGTCACCCCTAATTGAAAAAGTTAACATTATTAACTATTCCATAAAAAAATTGGCCAAGTGCGAGTCAGATTCGCCCATGAAGGGTTCCGTAGTAACTATAATATAATATGCAAATTTATTTGACGAAAAAAAAAACCTTACAAATTTCTTAAAACTAGCTATTTACATTTTTTATAACTGCGCCAAATAAATTTGTTTTGAAAAAAAAAAACCTTACAAATTTCTTAAAACTGGCTTTTTTACATTTTTTACAACTGCGACGAATAAATTTGTTTTTTATAGTGTTTGTATGAATTACAAAGTTATATTTGCGGTTTTAGAAAATATGCTGTATCTCAAAAACTGCTGAACTGATTTCGTTCAAACTAATTTTGGTTGAAAGTTTATATTAAGATCTACAGACATATATTTTTTTTAGATTTTTCACTCCATTATTATAGAAGTTAGAGGTTGTGTCCGCCACACACACATTTTACCAATTTGGAAGCTTATATCTTTTAAACGATTGACTTTATGGAAAAGTGGTTTTAGAAACCCCGATGTCGTTTTTAAAGAACTGTCTATAGATACCACACATGCATCGATTTCATGAAAAAAAAATATTTTCAGGTTTAGTTCCATGTATGGGGAGCCCCCCTTTATTTTAAATATTTTTTAATTTTTTTCTCAAAATCGGAAAGCGGTTCACAGAATACATCTACCTATCAAGTTTCACATGTATAGTCCTAATAGTTTCGGAATAAAATTGCTGTGACAGACGGACGGACGGACAGACAGACAGACAGACAGACGGACAGACATGTCGAAACTATAAAGATTCCGTTTTTTGCCATTCGGCTACGAAACCGTAAAAAGAAACATATAAATCGGTATAGAAACACCAAAGTTATACATGAAATACGCTTATAATAATAAGCCATCGCGCGTGAATACTGAATCATGCTATAAGGATTATTTTTGAGAATCGGTCGCCGCGCTCGACGCGTCTCGAGGTCGAAGCGTTCTCTAGGTACTTAAGCCTCATGTGAACGTGATCTAAACAATATTACCAATACATTAACTTACGCTGACGGAGTCGCGGGCACAGCTATATTGTATCATTACGCTAAGGCCAATAGGAGCGGAGCGCCAATGAAGAATGCTTCAAAATCGGGGTTAAATTTAACGTTAGCCCAAAGTAACTATTCCACGCGGACGAAGTCGCGGGCAAAAGCTAGTATATAATAATAGTAATAACACAAAAACCGTAGTATCATAAAAAAATTAAATCTACATAAATAATATATATGAATAAATACTTATATAAATACTTACAAATATATATATAATTAAGAAGCAAATGAAAAGTAAATGTGGAAATTCTGCTATGTAGAAATGTAGAAAATAGATCCGCAATTTCATTTTAAATGCATAGCGACTGTCAGCCGTCCTGATCTCGAGAGGAAGTTAATTTTAGAGGAGAATCGACTGGATATGAAAAGAAGACTGAACAAAGTCAGAAGTATGAGAAGGACAGAGTAAGAGAAGATTGAATTATTGTATATTATTGTTATAAAAATTATTTTAAATATAAAAATAGTTGTTCAGGGTAAGAGGAACGTCCTGACGATGCGCGCAGAGTCCAAAAATACTGTTTTCTTAGTAAAGCTGCCCAAAGCAAGCCTCTCATTATTTCTAATACACATAGTTTCTGAGTAGTAACCCGGAGTTTAGAAGACGGCGTGGCGGTGTGATTTATCCCTCGAAAAGTATGTTAAGCAGTTGATCCCGGCTGTAATTTATATACAAGGTGTAAAAGATTAAGCGCAATATCTCAGACACCCCAATTAAAATATTAAATTATAAGTCTAAAACAACATCCGTAACTAAATAAATTGAAACCGAACCTAGACATTTTTTATAAAATAGTTATCCTTACTAAACGCAAAACGTATGTGCATCATACAATATCCTTACGCAAACGCATAGACTCATGCAATGTTAGCGATCGACACGCACACGACCGCATTTCCTTGAATTAAAGATTGCATTAATTTGTCATGATACTGTGTTTCCGTTTTAAGTTAAATGAAAGATTTTTCCGTCAAAATTTAACACCCATTTTTTATGACGGAAATCGATTCAGAGGCTGATTCTGAACCAACTACTTTCAGGAATTGCGTTTATTTTGTTACAGGTTGTGTAGGTAGTTAAGTAGGTAGCTAATACTATTAGACATGAACCAAGCCCCAACATGGCTGCGCGAGCAATTTCTATCAAACAAAATCTACGCTCTGACCATAAAGAAGAAGAAAAGTCAGCACCGTCTGATCACCATTTACCTAGACTTTTCTCAACTCGCCAACAAACTGCGAAGTTTGGCGAGTAAAATATAATTATAAGCCTATTTTAATAATGCAGAAAAATTTAATAAAAAAAAAAAGCTACGATAGTGTTGACTTCCAGTCTAACTAGACGCAGCTGAGTGCCAGTATTTTACATGGAGTTCCTAACTTTTTAACCTCCACAACCTGGTCACTGTGTGATACGACACCCCTTATGTCAGATTGCCTTGAATCAACGGCCTAACATACATTCCGAGCCCTAAAATGAAATGAAATGAATTGAAATATTTATTTTGTAAATTGGTTATAAATAACACTTTTACACGTCATGTTTTTTTTGCGTATTAAGTTTAGTTTAGCTAGATGAGGCCGGTATTTCCTAACTGAATACTCTGAGAAGAAACACCGAAACAAACTCAGAGGTCAAAGTCTCTTTTAAAGTCCAGACAATTTGTATTTGTATATGAGAAGCATGTAGGTTCATGTCTGTGGTATTGTTTTGAGGAAATAACCACGCAAATTTGAGCGGACCTGTCCAGACAGTGCAAGCATTTATCAGTTATCGTGTAGCGCGTAGCATGGAGAGAACTCAATATGTTAAGATGATTGGCGATAGTCGCAGATCGATTCGGGACCTGAGAATTAAACTCAAGATCTCATATTCATTACTTAACAAAAGTATTTGCTACCACGAGACCAAGAAGACAGCCAGCATTATTTGAATATCGTCTAAAGATGGTTACCCTACATGTAGCATCTGAACACCCACGGTGATCCACTGTATTGACTATTATTTCACTTGGACCATCACAATGCCTTTACCTAACCTTGGCATCCATACCTGCACGATTGATCCATTCACCAAAAAATTAAATCCCGCAGTTTGACTAACAACTCCCTAATCACAAACACGACTGATTAAATACAAAAGCTTAAAAATCGCAAGTTCCCAGAATTGTAATGTAAAATGGTTAACTCTAATGGTTGTACTAAGATTACAGCAAATTGGTCCGTGGGCACGGTCGTGTCACGTTCGAATATCAAGCAGGCTTGGGCTTGGGCTTGGGCAATACCACTTACTGGGCAATGCGTGATGTGCCTAGTATACTTGATGGAGTAACAGTGGTGTAAGTACTCATTTGATTTTGTTGATTTAAATAATTTTTATCAGACCCTTTTTTAAACTAATTTCTTAGTTATCAATTAAAAAAGTTGCTGACATGGCATTTTTCTCAAGCACTGCGCCATCTGTGTTCTTAAATAAAATAACAATATATGTAAATATAACTTTGTTGTATTAAATTTATAAGAGCTCATCAATTTACCCGTTGGAATTACACTATTATACAACGTGTAACAAAATAAACGCAATTCCTGAAAGAAGTTGGTTCAGAATCGGCTTCTGAATCGATTTCTATCATAAAAAATAGGTGTTAAATTTTGACGGAAAAATCTTTCATTTAACTTAAAATGGAAAAACAGTATCATGACAAATTAATACAATCCTTAATTCAAGGAAATGCGCTCGTGTGCGTGTCGGCCGCTAACATTGCATGAGTGTATGCGTCTGCGTGAGGATATTGTATGACGCCCATACGTTTTGCGTTTAGTAAGCATAACTATTTTATAAAAAATGTCTAGGTTTGTTTTCAATTTATTTAGTTACGGATGTTGTTTTAGACTCATAATTTAATATTCTAATTGGGGTGTCTGAGGTATTGCGCTTAATCTGTTACACCTTGTATATTATACTTTTTTTGAATAGAGATTGAATACTGTGATACACTACCATTAATAACAACAATGAACCTTACCAATATATTAATATTTTCTAGATTATATTAACGTATTTAATATTAATTTGCATAAAGTTGTTTCAGATTTTACAATTCTTTACATATTCCACTTCCCCACTGCACGCCCTATTGGATTGTTTTGCCCAATCTGTCGTATAACTTGTTTACTTGTTCTGTTACCTTCCTACCTAGTTTATATTCAATCAACTATTAGCATAATTCTTCAATAATTCGATGAAAGATAAGCTTTATGGAACTTTGTGTAACTAAAAAATATTTTCAATTCAATACATAATTTTATCATCAATCTGAAATTTATTCATTATTCCATCACTATAATATAATGTTAGTAAAACATAATTATAACATTATGCAACTAACACATACAAATTTTTAGGAATAATTTACCAAAAATTTAAAAGAAAAATCGATGCATTTGATTCCCAAGACGCTAATCGACTAAAATATATCCGCATTGGAGAAAAACAATAATGAAGATTAATGTATTTTGTTATTTGTCAAAATGGAAGCTACCTACTTATCAATCGATTTAAATTAAAATAAAAGAAAATATTTAGTCAAATAGATTCATATAACTGAACACCAACCGTGATTTTCATGAAACTCGAAAAGCTTACACGGAAACATCTCCATATAATTAGTTTTCGCTCATAAGGAGTTACACAGTAGCCCCTTAGTGTAACTTTTCTTGTACTCTCATATAAAAAGGAACACATCATAAGTGCACATCGTTTCCCATACGCCGGACAAGTTCAAACACCTCGCAGCATGTTTGTTTTGTATCCTTTTTGCCCATGAAGATGTTACTTCCACGTTGTTACCCGTGTCAAAGGTTGATAAATATGCAATATCCACGGATAGATCCCAGATCGATCGAGCGTGTATTTTGAAACCACCTTAGCCTGGCCTTGTACCCTCCCCTCCTTTTACACTGTACATGGTGAGAAAAGGGAAGAGTGGGTTTTTTTGATAGGTCGTATTATTTTGGACATGTTCGAAGCATTGTTAGAAAATTATAGATGGCGCCTCAGGAGATGGTCCGCTGTTTACATTCCGTACCGATGTTGCCTTTGCTTGTTTAAAAGGTTATGGGTCGGCGTGTGATTATACGTCCGTCTTGTTTGTTTCTGATCAAATTGATTCCGTTTTGTGTCTCGTTAGCTTTTTGTTAATGATGGCGTAATTAATGGCTTTTTTATCTATGATTGTCTATTGACAATTATCCAAAAATAATTTCTTTCGTAAGAATGTTTCGGGTCTTTAAGTCAAGAGAGAGTAAATAAGTTACTTCTAGGTAAGTGTCCTTTACCTTCACCCACATCATCGCTTACCGTCAGGCGAGATGGTGCTCAAACGTGAACCTATTATAATTATTATCTATAAAAAAAAATTGAATTTAATTTTTACGGCATCAGGAATGAATGTCTTTCAATGTCCGCTCCTGTTCCAAGATCTTTGTATGTGTGATTATTAATTATTATTTCATTCTAATTAACCATATTTACACTGATTTACATAATGGCCCAGGTATTACGTGGCAAAACTACTGCTTAAGCACAGTTTGCCAAACGCAATACATTGTGGTAATCCACAATGACTTACTTAGAGCCTTATTCTGTCAACTTAGAAATGTATAAAGGAATGAAAAAAGAAAATGGTCTAACAAACGCTACAAGCGTTTTGTTTTGATTTTTATAATGCAATTTCTTTTCTCTTGTATTGTAGGTGCGTTTACAAAATAAAATTCCATATCTCCATTGCAAGTCCAATTCTGGCTTGCGTTCGCCTGTTCGCAGAATGGTCGAGTCCTACAATAGGACTTTTGAACATATAGACATTTTTGCATGTTCTCCCTATCGGTTTAAAAGTCTTATACTTAAGGAGCTTTCTTGAATGTTATTCTATATTTTGTATTTTTTTTTTTTTTTCGTGTATTATATAAAATTATATACATTATACCATACATATTATATACATATATATCACAGTAAGTTGATTTAATAAGCTAGTATTATCCTATATATATAATGCATTTGTAACCCTAGCGATTATTGTTTTCATGTATAGTATCCAATTATTAATCTGTGAACAGCGTTGTGGGCTGCAATATTGTTTATAGTGTTTTGTGTATTTATTGTTTCTATGTTTTATATTGTGGCTGTTTGTTGTTCCTCTTGAATAAAATAAAAATAAAAAATAAAATAAAAATAAAATATCTATAAGGCATACAAATAATTTTTCCATGCAGGAATCGAACATGATATATAGATATTTGTTGATTTTCAGGAGGTGGGATAAGTCGTGCTTTATACTAAACTCCTGCAAATATTAAAAACAGGTCGCATTAGACGCAACTATCAGATTTCGCCATGGTAAAGAAACGTTATAGGCCTCAGAAAAAAAATGCTGCAGCGATATTAGGCAGTTGTCTCACCGCCGACGATGAACGAGTAGCGAGTAGGTAGTGTTAGCATCTGAAAATGAGTTGGCGAGCTGCGAGCAGCGAGCGTGAAGTTCCGATAGTTTTGTCGCTGGGCTATAAGCGAGTGTGCGAGTGCGATGAGGGATTACTCGCTAGTTGGTCCGCTGAACCGCTAATTGGTCTCTAGTCATGAGTTCTGACCGTCAAGCGAGTATCGCTGAGCGAGTATTATCTTTGACAGCTCTTGTCGCACAGCGACAAAACTAGTGACGCGAGTCGTCGCATACAGTGTGAACAATCAGAGAGCAACTATTAATACTCATATGCAACTTTTTTATTTGCATGGAATGTATATTTTATTGTGCGTTTCTTGAGCGAGAAAATCGCCGATAGTTTTTCTGGCGGCAGTCGGAAAACTGGCTTAATCAGAAAACAAAACCGGTCAAGTGCGTGTCTGGCCACGCGCAGTGTATGGTTCCGTAGTTTTTATAACAGCCAAGTGCGTGTCGTATTCAATATGAAACTAGCGCGATACAACTGACGCTTAGCGCCATCTAACGACATTTCTATGGAGTTGATCGAAATTTTCGAGCCAAATACAATTGGTCGACTATTACTCGTAAACTTGTAAAGCCCACTTATGTGTGATAGTTTTCCTGTAAACTTCGTTATATATAGATACTATTGCCGTGACATTTGAATTTCTAACTACAACTGTTTAGTTTGTAGAGGTGGCGAACCCTTGACTCTAACGAAAATTGGTACTTTAAAGCTTAATAAGTCACGAACGGTTTACTTTATCAAAAAATGGTCTTCCCAAACCCCTAATATTTTTAAAAGACCTATCCAACGATATCCCACCCTATGGGAAGAACGAAAAAAAATTATCATCCCACTTTAAGTACATGTAGGGGAGGTACCCTAAATAATTGTTTTTTTTCAAAATTTTATTTTACCACTTTTTCGGCGTCATTAACGTGAGTACTCATGCCAAATTACAACTTTCTAGTACCAATAGTTTTTGAGCTAAACCGTGGACAGACAGATAGACAGACGGACATGGCGTAACTATAAGGGTTTCTTGTTGACTACGGAACCCTAAAAAGAAGATTGCCAGCAGTGGGTACCTTTTAACTGACTCAAAGTCAGTACATATTTGTCAAATACTTATACATACTTTCATTCATATATTAAACAAACGGAAGTGTGTTTGTAAGTTTGTTTACCCTCGTTTCATGTCAAAACGGAGCAGTGGATTAATAAAATGAAATATTTATTTTGTAAATTGGTTATAAATAACACTTTTACACGTAATGTAATGGAGAATGCGTGGAGTTACTTTGAGGACTAGAAATAAATACTAATATCTGTAGTAGCGAAAGCGAAAAGTAGCTAGTTCAAACTAAATCAAAGCACACAATAGCCTCGATTACTAACCAGAATAGTCCAACGCACATCGTAGGACCGACGACCGAACAATCTTGATACGCCCATCCCACTCGTGATTTAGAGCAATGCCCAAGAAATGGAGGTCTATTCGCACGACGCTCCGTCGTGATGCGGGCGTTTGCAGAAATGTAAGCTTGAGAAAATTGTCCGTAATGACTGGACAGAGGATGTTGTTTTATATGACAATGATTTTGATTTGGTTAAGAGATACGCCTAAGTATGGGTTTTGGATGTCTCGATTGTAGCTTTGAGCTATGTCGGGCAGTTGGTATTGCCTCTCTTTAGAATAGAACCGTTGACGATTTGGGTTTCGTCATACTTTAAGATTTTTACCGTTAACCCGCGGTGGTCATTCGGCAATTACACACACCGCTTCTACCGGGCAAAAAATGCCCATTATGCCCCCTATTTAAATACATATATATTAATATCGATTTATTTTATTTTATTCTGTTTATTCATACTATGAACCAAAATATAAAGTAACATGTATGACAAAACATGTATTTATTAATGATTAAAACACATTAAGAGAACAAAAAGTTAAATGTTTCTCATTTACATTAAACAAGAAAGTTCACTGCTGTGAACAAAGTGCGTCATAAATGATCTTTATTTTGCAAAATAGTTATGAAATAGCATTTTAAACGTCACTTTTTAGGGTTCCGAAAAACGAATGGCAAAAAAACGGAACCCTTATATATTTGTCATATGTCTGTCTGTCCGTCCTTATTTCACAGCCATTTTATCCCAAAATCATTAAGACTACACGTGTGATACTTGGTAGGTAGATGTATTCTGTCAACCGCTTTCTAATATTTTATACAAAAATAAAAAAATTAAATTAAAGGAACTCTAACTATTTTTTTTTGTCATCAAACCTATACGGGTGTCTATAGACAGGTCTTCAAAAGTCACATTGAGGTTTCTAAAACCATTTTTTTAAAGTCATTCATTTAAAAGTTTTACACTTCCACACACACGCACACGCAGAGTAAAAAAATCTAAAATTTCATATGCTAGTAGATTTTAATTAAGACTTTCAACGAAAATTGGTTTGAACGAGATAGAGTCAGCAGATTTTGAGATGTAGCAAATTTTCTAAAACTGGCAATCTTACTTTGTATTTCATACAAACACTATGAAAAACAAAATTATTTTGCGTTGTTACTACGGAAACCTTCATGGGCGATTCTGACTTGGTAAATTTTTTTCCTTAAATCTAAACGAGATGAAGCGAATAGACAGCCAGCGTGTCTTAAGTTTCTAAGTTGAAAAATACTAAAGGTAAAATAGAAAATCGGTAAACTATGTAGAGAAAAATATATGCATGGTTCTATCTCAATCAAATAAGCACACGCTAAACATACACATCACACATACACGCACTAACAACATAAAATCTCACCAAAAATGTTACAAGCTCTATTATTTGTTTGTATATTCTTTAAAAAAATGTACAATGACTTCTACTTCTACTATGTCACTTGCTGGGGCTGCCCCAATTCACGTATGCTTACAATGTTCTCAAAATATAAATATTTTTGTATCTGTGTCGTATTTTTACCCAATAGCAACGAACGGCGGGTTAATATTACTCGTGTATACTTAAAATTTATGTCTTCCCCTATTTTACTTAAATGTTTGTTAAAAATATCGGTAAATTGAAAATTTTACTAAATGTTTTTTACAATTTGTTTAAATTACTATTAATGTAAAATTTATTCAAATTACTAGTTCTCAAAATAAAACGAAATTATCGCAAGTGGAGGCTTATCAATCTTACTTGCAGGAAAGTATACAGTATTAAACGAGCGTATTATTAAAAATAAAATCTTGGAAAATAGGAAATAATACCCCGTATCTAACGTTTAAAGTAGCAAACATAACAAATTGTGGTAGATAATCATAACAGCATTAATGTTGAAGTATGAGTCAAGTAAACACCTATTAAATAGATCTACAGTGTTCACTCAAACTTTGTAAGCTATACAACGTGTAATTTAAAGCGTGACGTGAGTGACGTGGAAGGTTATGGACCATCGTAGTGCTGTGACACGTTTGTTATGATTGGTATTCAAGAAATATATGAAACCGATAATTTGGTATCAATTCTTTGAGTCACTTATTTTGAGCTGAAACTATGCATAGAGATTTCATACTAGATGTTGTCTTCAGCCCTTTTGGATAGATATGGGGTTTCCGTTACACTTTGTATATCTGAAGTTTTCTGAAGGAAACCTGTTCCTTACAATTTACTTGCCAACAATATAAAGACAAATATTGAGAGACAATTAATTACTTGCTACCGATATTTGCCGGAATAGTGAATAGAACTGTCATATTATCTTATGAATGTCATTTTCAAACAGTAGATAAATGTATGTATGTATACTTACGCAATATGTTTATTATCTCATGAAAATGGTCACATATTCAAAAGTTTTTCATAATTATTCATTCTGTGACCATAAGTAGATCACAAAATTTCTGACATTCGATGACAGAAACTAAAAGGAACCTTTCAGGGCCCTGTTTTTTCATTGAGACGTACGTAATTCTTCAAAAAATGCTCAGGATTACACAATTATTAGTGGGGCGTGTGTCCAGGTTCCACTCACAATATCATTTATTGGCACATTTCCCCATTAACATACACGGCTTTGTTAACATCCCATTTCCTATCTCACGTAACAAATACATATAAAACGGATGATCGGTAACGAGCGATTGGCACCTGAAGCGGGGAAGTGAAAGTCGTTAGTGAGGCCCACTCGAGGCTGGCCTGGCTATCATTCTTGTCCAAATTGACTCTGGATGTAGACTTGGAAAGGGTTTAGAGGAGACCTGGAAGCCGAGCAGGAAGGACAAGAAATCCACACATTATATCGGGTAAGTGAAAAAGGAAACTAGTGAAACCGAACATTAGCGGGAGTTTCTAAAACTTAGTTTGCTTGGCTTTCGCTGAAAACCTAAAAATATCTTATCATAGAATTCTTAGCCATAAGGATCGAACAAGTAAACATTACAAAAATCTTAATTATTTTTTCAGTCGCAAAATTCCATATCGGTGGCTCTAGGAGTGATTCTAATCGTCAGTGGTAGCGTGGTGAGGGTAAAAGTATAAACGATTAACACGTTCGCTGACAGTACGTCGTTAGGCTGGAAATTAAAATAGTGCGTTATGACAGTACGTCGAGGGACGGGCCACTTATTTTTAAGAGTACATCGTGGAAAATTCTACTGTCGTAATGTGGTGTCAGGGTAAG
This sequence comes from Tholera decimalis, assembly GCA_943138885.2. Lineage (NCBI taxonomy): Eukaryota > Metazoa > Arthropoda > Insecta > Lepidoptera > Noctuidae > Tholera > Tholera decimalis. The sequence continues at coordinate 10,665,403 of OW964567.2, read as the reverse complement.
TGCTCACTGTCAGCGAACGTGTTAACAATTATGCACATACTAGCTTCTGTCCGCGACTTCGTTCACATGGAAGGGTTTTCCCGCGTTAATCCCGATCAGTTCTGGGATAAAAAGTAGCCTGTGTGTTATTCCAGAATGTCAACTACCTACTTACTAAATTTCATTCACATCCGTTCAGCAGTTTTTGCGTGAAAGAGCAACAAACATACATACATTCTTACAGGAAATCTGATAGCAGCCTTGCCCTGGCGTATCGTGTTACCCAGTTACTGGGTTGTGAAGGCCAGATAGGCAGTCGCTCCATGTAAAACACTAGTACTCAGCTCAGCAGGTTAGACTGGAAACCGACCCTGATATAGTTGGTAAAAGTCTAAGCAGGTTTTTTTTACTGATAATAGGTTCGCGTTTGACCACCATCTCACCTGATGGTAAGTGATGATGTGGTCGAAGATGGAGCTCGCTTACCTAAAAGTAACCTATTCACTCTTGACTTAAAGACCCCTAGGTTATAGCTATCGGGAAACACAGACTCCGGCAGGGAATTCCACTCCTTAGCCGTACGGACAATGAAGGTATTCCCAAAACGTTTAGTGCGTATGGATGGAATGTCCACCATGTAACGATGGCGCATCGCCATTTGTCTTGTAGTCCGATGATGGAACGGACTTGGCGGAATTAGATTGTGTAATTCCATCGCACACTCTCCGAAATGTAACCGATAGAAAACCGATAGACTTGCAACTCGTCGTCGATGTTGAAGGCTCTGGAGCTTTGACTCGACCAGTGCATCGTTGCCAATGAGTCTCTTGGCCCGTTTCTCAATAGACTCGAGCGCGTCCAGTTGGTATTTGACAGATAATTATGATTTCTTTAATGTTAGTTTCGTTTACAAATGCTTTACCTTGGAATATATTAACATACTTTTAACGGGGTCGTTAGACTAGTTTTATAAAGTTATTTCTACGCTAACAGCCTTACGCACCTCTAAACCTTCCCAACTCTACCTACAACTTAAACAGTGTAAGTAAGAATCTCCAAACTGTAGTTAAGTGTACAAATTACTTAATTTAAGGTTAAGTTGGTGTCGATCAGTCAAGTGTCCTAAATGCCCTGTTCAAGTTTTAAGTACGGGGATCTTAAGCTGTATGCGAGCGTGTGTCCGGGGAAACTTAGGCTGGCTTCTCCTTGGAAGTTTGAGTCGGAGGTGACGAGCTTGCAAGACGTGAATGTTTCTAAGTGGGTTCAGAGTTATTTTGTTCAAAGTCACTGGTATTTATTTGGAGTTAGTTTTTAGGCGTCTTAGACATCCCTTCAATATTAAACGGCGTAGTTTCTTTTATAGAATTTCGTTCGTTTGGATGAAAACGGAACCCCTATCGAATCACTCGTTTGTTTTGTCGATTGTATAAATCGTGTAAAATCCGAAAATTATACTATAGTAACATACCGGGATAAAAAGTAATCCATGCAATTTTTCATGACAAGTTCTAACCTAATTTAAGACAAAATTTTAAACAAATTCAATTAGCCTAAAGACGTGTAAAGGTGGCAAATGAACTGAAGTTCGTTACGATGTTTTCCTTCACTGTTTTGACAGTTTTGACATGCTTAAAATATCAAGAAGTTATGTGCCTGTGAGTCCGAACCCAAGCGGGTTCGAACTCAGAAGCTACTACTCGTAAGTCGTACCTGTAACCACTGGGCCATCAATGCTCTCTATGGGGCTCCGTCACTAGTACTGACGATTCATTGAGGCGCGCATGGAACACGACACGCCGCCGACCCGGGCCTGGTCCTTACCGGACGACGAGCTACCCCTGCTATTTATTCTTTGTTTTATTTGTATTCATTAATCGAATAACGAATAAAACAAATTATAAGTCATTCAAATAATTTTCCTTTGAATAAATTAAATTATTTATTATTCGCGAATAACTATAGAAATAATTTATTTATTCGTTATTCGTCATTCGAATAAATTTTGCCCAACTCTGGTAGATAAAAACAGTGTAAAGTTAAACGACAGGCGTGAGTATAGTCTCGGGACACCCCAAGACAATACTCACGTCTGTGGAAATAATCATAGGCGCTTCATAGATTTCGCAGACAGGCACTGTCTTAGGTCAGCGCAGCCCTGGGGTTGGCTTCTAGTCTAATTGGATGCAGCTGAGTAGGTACTAGTATTTTACATAGAGCGGCTGCAAGGGTGGATCCAGCTTCGGTGCCAGGGGCGGTTCACATAATCGTGGTCAAATCACAAGAAGTTATAATTTGTATTTCCTGACTCCGCTGCCACTTGGCCATCCACTGCCAATATTCGTGTACAACGACAGAAAACTGGAGTATTATCTAGTAACAATGTTTAAAAAATTTAATTAGTGGTCCACCTAGGACTTGGACTCAGCCCAGGGGGGTCATGGCCCCTTGACCCCCCCCCCCCGGATCCGTCCTTGAACGGCTGCCTATCTGACCTCCACAACCCAGTAGTTAGGTAATACAATAAACCAAACTAAATAGCTTACAAATCAGAGTAAAACGCAACCACCCTTTGTAAATAAATGTGACTGACCTTAAATACCTAGGTAACAAAGTGGCAATGTAGCGCGGCGTGTGTTATCTCTTGTCTTGGTCAGATTTATCGCTTTAAGGTGCATCTTATCAAAATCATTTGAGACTAAACTACTTCTCCTGTTTAATTGATTTTTGGTACAAAGCTTGAAAATGGTACCAAGTATATGCAGTTTAAAGGAAAGTCCCTCGGTCGTATCAACTCTGTATAATATTTATTTTACTGTACCAGATTTCCTACTTCAAAGCAAAGTACTCTTCCCTCTTAAATATATTGTATTTTTCTCTTCCAGGTCAGCCAATGTTCAACTTCGTATCAATGTCGAAGCATCCTGAGAAGCACACACCAATGCACCAAGAACGTGGCTTCTTACGTATTCAGCCGGGTACTGAAAACCTGGCATTCACGGTTAGCCACAACTTTGGACTCACTTCTCTTGAAGAAGGCACATTTGACGTTGAAACCAAACAACTGACACTAGAAACTAAAAGTCTAGCAAGAATTTCGTTTGCCAAGCCTCCATTTGTAACGAAGATTAAGAGAAATATTAAGTTGTTAGCACCGGATACGCTAGAAGTTGTTCTGTTTATGGAAACAACCAATACTCCGTTGACGGAGCATTTGAAAGCTGTCTATAAAAAAGTTGATGGCTAACTAAAATTTGTCTTCAATTATGGATTCTCTCTTCGCTCAGGGGGTCAATTTTCTGTTTGATCATCAAATATACAGGGTTAATTGTAAAACACCGATAACCTGTCGGGACTATGTTACTAACATCATAATCAACAACTTTAATTCTATGACTTTTAAAAATTCGTCATATTTTAGTTCACCAGATTTTCATACAAAAATAAAAATATTTAAATTGAACGCCCTAAATGTTACAAAGTCTATGCGAAGCAAAAGAAAACGACTTATACTATCACTTTCTTTTGTTTCGCATAGACTCCGTAACATTTGGGGCGTTCAATTTAAATATTTTTATTTTTGTGTGAAAATCTGGTGAACTAAAATATTATTATGACGAATTTTTAAAAGTCATAGAACAAAAGTTGTTGATTATGATGTTAGTAACATAGTCCCGAGAGATTTTTGGTGTTTTACAATTAACCCTGTATATGTACATACATTCACATGTATAGCCTTTTCCAGTGATGTTTTGATCAGTTGACACCAGTCTGACCATATAAAGCTGAATTCCAGTATGTTGGAGCAACTGACTATCTCACTTCCACAACTCAGTTACTGGTTAAAACAATAATAATGTACCTATATAAGTTAAAAATAAAATATTAAAAAAATTTACCTCCTGGCATCACACTATCAAATACTATAAATATTTTTGTGTGCTATTATTTTGTAAGTATAGGTTGTGTCAAACATAGTCAGATTCTTTTAAAAGTATTTGTAAGCTATATTAGTATTTTTGTATAGTTCCTAATCGTTGCTTATGAGCTTAAGATATTTACAGGTATGCATTAAAAATATTATGTTCCATAAGAAAAGATGACATTTGCTTGTTGAGTGATTTTATTAGTTTCAGGAGTGTAAATTGTTTGGATCTTTGCAGTAGTATTTTATAAACCTCATTTGTCAACTATCTAAACAACCATAGACAATCGGCTCTGTTAATTGTAAAAAGTGTGTTAACAATACCAAAAACCAAATGTTCTACTGATCATTGGGATATTTCGTTCTCTTCTAGCATTATCTTGAGATATTTATAGATTTTTACTAGTTATCATCATGTTCCTGCCCACTCACCACACCACAAATATAAGACAGAAAATAAGAGAAATTTGTACAGGCTGTGGTGTTCAAAATGTAAAAAAAAACTATTTATTTATTTATAACAAAATTCACAGCTCTTAAAACAATATTTTATAGTAACTTATATCTAATCTTATAGCCAATTACGGATTTACAATTTATTCACTAGTGACAAACATGTAGGAAATATTTTTTTTTAGATTAACATTATTATACAGTATTAAGAAGTGTGCATGGGGAGTATTAAATGAATGTGTCTATGTGTGTGTGTGTGTGTTTGTGTGTGTGTGTGTATGTGGTGTATGGTGAATGCCCGTAGTGTACCATACTTAATTTCATACTATTTTACTTCTGTTAGGATCTGATTTGAAACTCAAAGTTTCAAATCAGATCCTAACAGGAGTTTAGCCTGACAGAAGACGGTTTCGCATATCATTGTTATTCATAAACTAGCTGTGCCTGTGACTTCGGTCACGTGGGAGATTCTTCCTGCATACATACCAACCCCAGTGAATTCTGGGATAACAAACGTGGCCAAGTACGACTCGGACTCGCTCATGATGGGTTCCGAAAAGCAAGCATAGATTAGCAACAATAACATTATTTGTCATAGTGCTTGTATAAAAGGCTAAGGTATATTTGCGATTTTTGAAAATGTGTTAAACCAATTTTTGTAAATAGTTTTCAAAAAGATGTACAGCCTATTTTTCTTTCACTCACTTAATTAGAAGGTAGATGGCGGAGGGACACATTTTACAAATTTGGAAGTGTCTATCTTTGAAACGATTGACTTTAAGTTTCTTTTTTTATAAATATAACTAGCAATGTGGGTAGAATCACATTTCTAGCAATCTTTTTAACCCTCCACCTAAAATAAATATGCTTGTGTCTAATGGTTTTAGGAAAATCTATAGACACCTCACACGTTTTTAGGAAAATTATTATTTTTAGTATAATTTCCATATATGGAGAGCCCCTTCAATATTTTTATTTTTGTATAAAAATCGTAAAATCGTTTTACAGTAAACATCTAGCTACCAAGTTTCAAGTCTGTAGTCTTAATAGTTTTGAAATAAAGTGGCTGTGACATACGGTCGGACAGATAGACATAAAACATAACAAATCCATAAGGACTCCGTTTTTTGCTATTCAGCTACGGGACCCTAAAAATATACTATGTAATGCCCCATAATCCCTCTGTCTTTTCGTGAATGCTCCACTAAAGTCGGTTCAGGCGTTCCAGAGATTAGCCCGGAAAAACAAAAGGTCAGACGGATAAAAATATTTTTTTGTGTTTTTGTATCCTGTCAATAACCTCACGCCCTTCAGATAACATAGTTCATAAATATAGCATAATACGGTAAATAGAAACATCAATCTCACTCTCGAATTCAGTAGTAGTAAAGGCAGAGTTAATTATGAAAATTTTTAGCGGTTTTCACATAAACCATTTGAATGATGGCTTGCCATTCATTCGCTCATCTTAGACTATTGGACGTCATTATGTGCCCATGTCTGCTTCTCGCTTTCTAATATTTAAATTATCTACCATGGTACTGGTCTTGCTATGATTAATATTCAATCCAATTCAATGTATTTTTATTTCATAAGGTTGTTACAGTCTGTTACATACATAATAAAATTTACTATTAAATGAGTAACAATTAAAAGTGCGTAACAATTATAAGTGGCTCCGGTGGTCTAGCTAGGTTACATAGTAACCTGTATTAAGGTCCACCAGTTCCTAATTCCCACAATGAACAATGTTATACAACGTGTAACATAAAGGGTATATACATAACAATCGCACGCCTTCTTTGGATGATAGCAAATAATATGGCAAGGTTTTTGTAATCCTATGTCTACATGTGTGGAACTTATTAGAAATTTCAATAGATTGATATCAGAGGCCCATTTTTTCAAATGAAGAAGAACGAAGAGAATTATCGTGTTATTGGCAAGTGAAGACGAAGTTATTGACCCTCATAGTGCTGTGACACGTTTGTTATGTATGGTATTCAAGAAACATGTGAAACCGATAATTTGGTATCAATTCTTTAAGACACTCATTTTGACCTGAATTTGCATAGAGGCTCCATACCAGATGTTGTCTTCAGTCCTTTTGGATAGATATGGGGTTTCCGTTACACGTTGTAGAGACTGCATTTTACTTACACACTTATGATGTCTACATTTTTATATTACCTAATCTACTTTATAATCAAAATGAATATGAATCTAGAAAATTTATTTATATTTGTAAATGAGACTTCATAGTTTTCTTACATAATATTTATTATCTTTACACATACTACCTGCATCAGGTAATGAAACATAGCTTTCGCGGACAAGTGCCACTGGAACGAAATATTGATACTTACATAATTTAAAGTTTTATTTAATACTTTCATTGTGCATACGGCTAAGGAGTGGAATTCCCTGCCGGAGTCTGTTCCCGATAGCTATAACCTGGTCTTTAAGTCAAGAGTGAATAGGTTACTTGTAGGTAAGCGTGCTCCATCTTCGACCCCATCATCACTTACCATCAGTTGAGATGGTGGTCAAACGCGAACCTATTACCAATAAAAAAAACATAGTCACAAGTTAGTGCACGGTTCGGGATTGGTCGTTTACTATGGAGAAGAACCGGCAAGAAACTCCACGGTTACTCTTTTTAAAAAAATATGGTAATTAGTAATTACAGCCGCACGGATCGCTCTTCAAAGTTAAGCAGCGCTTGCCGAGGTCAGTTCATGAATGGGTGACCATCTTAACATATCAAGATGGCTCCGTGCCTCGAAAAGCCCGCTTACCCGTTGGCCTCGGCTTTCATTTGTACATCTTTGACATTGTAATTTTTTTTTAATAGTTGGTAGGCTTGCGTGTTACCATAATCTCATCTGATGTTAAGCGATCATGTGGTCGAAGATGAAGCACGCTTGCCCAGAAGTAACCTATTCACTCTTGACTTAAAGACGCCCAGGTTATAACTATCAGGAAACACAGACTCCGGCAGGGAATTCCACTCCTTAGCCGTACGGCACAATGAAAGTATTCCCAAAACGTTTCGTGCGTATGGATGGGATGTCCACCATGTAACGATGGCGCATCGCCGTTTGTCTTGTAGTCCGATGATGGAACGGGCTTGGTGGAATAAGACTGTGCAATTCCATCGCACACTCCCCGAAATGTAACCGATAGAAAACTGATAGGCTTGCAACACGTCGCCGATGTTCTAGGCTCTGGAGCCTTGTCTCGACCAGTTTCTCGTTGTCGATGAGCCTTTTGGCCCATTTCTCTTTAGTCGTTACAGGAATTCAGAAGCCAGAAAGTCTGCAACTGGTCTTGCCAAAGGGTATCCGTGCTACCCAGCTAATGAGTTGTGGAGGATAGATAGACAGTTGCTCCATGGAAACCATGTAATAGTATTCAGTTGCAATCATTTATACTGGAAGCCGACCACAAAATAGGAAAAGACTTAGGTATGCTTAGAATAAGGCTCAATTTACACCACCGCGGAATGGAATGGAATGGAAGCGTCAATTTCGCTTCATGACGCGAGAAGTTGCGCGACTGCGCCTTGCTTGCTTGGCACCGCACTGCTATGACCGACCCAACTGACTCCCTGTTCGCGCCACTTCCCGCGGGTTCCACAGACGGCGTCGACAGTAGCTAGGGGAATTCTCCAGAATGCGCGAGGATTCCCCGGAAGACGCGTGATCTTTGTTTAGCTCCTATTTTGTTTTTATTTTATACAATTGACATAAAGTTCATTTTGCTATGTAGAATTTCGTTGCAAAAAGTCGCTTCCATTCCATTCCGCGGCATTTAATTTCTATGTAACACGAGAATAAATAAATCTGGATGCACGGTAGTCCCTAAATTGGCTTGGCCGTTTCGTTACTACAAGATCTATTGTATAACAGAAAAGTAATGTTCAGTGGATACATTTTTCACCTTATGCAGCGTATATCCCATGCGCATGGTAGCGAAACGGCTATATTTTGACTACGGTATAGATTTAGTGAAGTGACTGCTTGTAGAGTTAGGGCGGATAGTGTTAGAAGCTTGGCTCTACATGAGATCTGATAACTTTTTGTCAGTGCGAGCCATGTGGTCTCGTGATGGCAACGTTTAATATGAAAATATTTTTGGTTTGATTATTATCTTATCTTACTAATATTATAAATACGAAAGTTTGTGAGCATGGATGTATTGATGTATGAATGTCTGTTACTCTTTCACGCAAAAACTACTGAACGGATCTAAATGAACTTTAGTAAGTTGATAGTTGACATCCCAAAATAACACATGTGTTACATTTTATCCCAGAATTCCTACGGGATCGGGATTTACGTGGGAAAATCTTCCCATGCGAACGAAGTCGCGAGCAGAAGCTAAGTTACATATAATACCGTCATCGTCACCGAAAACAATAACTTCATCACCATAATTTCAACCAAAAGACGGTTACTGCAAAATATACACATCCTTAAGGGTTGATATCGACCGACCGTGTAACCAATGTGAATTTCCATTAATTAAAATATGTATTCGCTACTAAAAATCGGACGCAGACAGTTAACTGATTTTGAATGGTCCAATGCCAGTATTAAATCGTTGTTTGTAATAAGTCGATAATAAACTGAAAATATGTTTAAATCTGTCTTCTGGTTGATGCTGAGAAAATATTAAATTATGCTTTTGCTTTTCTCTCTTCAAACTTAGTTTCAGTTTGAAGAGACAAGTAGAAAAATAAGAATGCAACAAAAACTAAGTTCAGCTTCGCGATTTGGACTGTCCGGACCGGTCCACTCAAATCTGTGTGATTTTTTTTCTCAAAAGAGCACCACACACATAATCCTACATGATCCTTATATGACACTGATCAAATACGAATTGTATGAAACTTAACCTCTCAAGGACCGCCATTATTACGTCAAACATCCGTCAAGCACCGCGGGCGGGCTCTTATCGTAAGCGTAATCTGACCCCGGTCACAAACAATTTTAAGACTTATCTTTACTACAAATACAGTTTTAAATCGGTCGGGGTTTGCTGGCACAAATTTGTGCCAGCGGGGCTCAACTAATACTTGTTTACTGGCACGTTTTTGTGCCGCTGAGGCTCTAGAGTTTAAAAGATATATTGACCTCTTTTCTTTTTTGTATTTGAAAATAGAACTAGCAATGTAGGTAGAATTCACATTACTGGCAATCTTGTTAACCCCTCCAAGTAAGCCAAAATATACGCCTGTGTCTTTTTTGCCCCGATTCAGCAAATCGAATGATTTCTCCCGCTCTGGGTGGAGCGGAAGGGAGTGTCAGACTTCTACTGACTAAAAAGCCTTAAGTTTCGGAGCCGCGGTATCTCGTTGAAACATTCCCGCAATCCCGACAAGTTCAACGGCAACCTCTGGAGTCGGTTCACGGCAATAGTGTATAGGTGGGGTTCAAACACGCGACTTCTTAATCACAAGTCCAACACGTTAGCCATTAAGCTATTGATCTCTAAGTATATTTCGGTGTTTCTTCTCGGCATAAGCAGTTAGGAAACACCGACCTCATCTAGTTTAACTTAAAACGGCAAAAATGGCGTGTAAAAGTATTACCAACTTGGTAAATAAAATATCAGCCTATGATTTCATTTCACACAAAATCCACTTCAAGCACAGTTTAAATCATAAAGGTAATTAAGCAACCAACCCAGCGATCCTGAAATCATACATTGGTACCAACATTAAGACAAACTGTACCGAATTAGCATATTATATAAATTAGCGCCAAGCCTCGGTCAGATGGAATTTAATATCATCCCATACACAGACGTTTGTAGTTACAATCGTATTCAACGGGCTTTGGTGGCCCGTGATGTTATACAGGATGTTCTAAGATTGGATTTATTATTTTGAAGAGGTTTTGGTGTTGTGCTAAATAGGTTGCTGCATTCGATATTTTGAGATAAAAAATAATGAATGATTTTTTTACATGGAAATGAGTGGACACTTTCACAATAAACATATAACCCTCTTTTTTGCAGTCGGGTCAAAAGTAGCCTATATACAACATGTATCGTAATTGACGCACACCCTCAAACACCCCAATTAGAAAATTATGTTATTATCATAATACATACTCTGAATTTTTAGTTTTACTTGTTTAAACAGTTTTTTTAAGACTTTAACTTCCTTTAATTGATTTTTATTTTTCTGTAATGTGTACTGAATGATGGAATTTATTTAAATCTGCATTTAAAACATTACTACTTTCATTTACGGTCCATATTTTGTTTTTACTATACGGCGAAAGTGTAATTTGTAATTTACGTAGATTTAACTGATTTGGGATAAAAATTTAGATTTTTTTTATTAATTAAAAACGATAAGAATCGATTTAGTAAACGATTCTGAACAAACAAATTTCAATATGTGCATTAATTATGTTACATGTTGTAGTTCTCAAGCGTCAATCTTTCAACCAAATTTTATCCAAATCCACCCAGTGCTTTCGAAGGTTAGCGTGTTTAAACAAACTTTTTACCCGACAGCAAAAGGAGTTGTTTTTATCTTGATAAAGTCCATGGGAGCGAAACCCCGCTTGACTGCTAGTTCTGAAATAAAATTGTTCAAGGAATATTTTTGTTTACTTTTTTTGGGAAAGCTGCAATCTTGCTAGCAAGTTTCTTGGTATATATTAGGATTAGCGTGCTGGGCCCATAACCTATTGAAACGCACACTTTCGGTTAACGACTGGTTTAATAATGTACAATAACATTTTGTTACTTAAATATAACAATCCTGGTATTAAGTCGTTAGGAAGTAATTCGTAGTCCAGTTTTTCATTGACGTTATGTTTGTGAAGTAAAATGAGTGAAGCATTTGAACAAAGCTATTACAATTTCCAACTTTTCATTCAATGTTACTAACCGGAAGAAATGCCACTAAACTCGTTGACCCTAACACACTTCTGATATCAAACTGCCTTTCCGTAACATAAAACAATAAATAAACACCCAAAGAAAACAACCTGACCATACTAATCATATTATTACAGTATTAGTTAAAGCGTTAAAATCAAACAACAATTTGGGAACACCCTGTGATGTTATACAGCCAAGAAATTGCTTGACGGTCAAAATATCTTAGTTATGACCACTCCTGTCCGGCGCAGGACTAACGTAAGCCAAGTTTTGCCTCCCCACGTCCCCTAAGGCATAGTTGGGTGCCACCCTACCCCTCCGGTTATTAATAAATCTATCTGTATATTTCGAGTTAAAGACAGTGGTATTCAAATAGGTAGCTTTTAGTTTTGGTGGACGTTATCGGTGACAATGATTTTGTTAGGTTGGCAGCGCTTGTGCTGTACGGTTGGTAGTGTGGCGGTTGACAGATAAAGTTGTGATGGAGAAACAAATGATAGTGTAGGTTGGTGTTGCCATTCCGTTTTAGTGGTGCAACTTTTGGCTATGGGTATTTTGATATTAGAATTAATATCAAAATTTTGTAAGAAATTATTTTTACTATCATTTTACCATGAGGCGAGATAGTGGTCAAACATTAGCCTATTATAAAAAAGTAATAAATAAGGTCTCGTCTTGTAATTACAAAAAAACTAAGTTCAAGGTTTGCCGTGCAACCATAACAGGTCCAACAAATAAGGACAGATAATATATCTCATATTCCTTTCAAAATTTTAGTGTCATTTTGAAACTAATGTAGGTAAGCAATGGTAGGTACCCAATTATTACAACTTCTTTTTCCTTTACATATACAACGAGTAACGGAAACCCTTGCCATATCGTTTGTTAACATCCAAAGAAGCCGTACACTTGGTATGTATATACCCTTTAAATTACACGTTGTATATGTTAAAGTATTTGTTAAGAATTCGACAAGCTAGAGCAACTTCAAAATCTCTGTATTAGGATTATATTTTCCACCACCAAAATAACATGGTAATATGACCGTGTTTTTAAATTTCGTACCAAGCTCAAATAGCTTCCTATTAGGTTTCGCCGGAATGTTCATTTACTTTCTCTGCTTTATAAAGTGCTATTTAATCCTTTCAAACCTTTTTATATTAAAGGCCGTTTTCGATTTCTCTGTGACACACATTCAAGGTCCTTGGAAAATTTAGAGTTAAGTATCCGTATGCATTCCACTTCTTTCTTCGATAAATCTTGCACCATCCAAGAGGCCCGTTTGTGGAATGCATTACCCAGGCGTGCTCAAACATTACCTATGTCCAAAAAATAATGGTGAAGATGGTGAAGGAGCATTACCTCCCACTATATTTTTTCCCCTCTTTTCTCCATTCTGAATTTGATATGTATTAGTATATATTTATATATTATATTTTGTGCTATGTATTTTTATTATTAGGTTTAATTAGTATTATGTATGATGTTTTACACTGACAGCCCTAAATCTATATCCTTTAATTTCTATCCATCCAAAGGTTGTCTGGAGATTGCCCTGTGCGATAAGACCGCCCATTGTACACTAGTTTTATTATTTATAACGTTATATATATTGTAAGGTGTACAATAAAGTATGTAATAAATAAATAAATACAACTCCCAACATCGACCCAAACTCAAACCTTAGAAACTCAACCTAACAGAATACGAAACTTACAGCTAAATTTAAATTGAAATCAAAATTCATCACACACTTGTATAACTCAATCGCATGGACTAGATTCCCGGACACCCGGACATTCGGACGCACGGTCGGCAAACGCTCCGAACAGTCTACCAAGACACGAACAATGCACAAGGAAGTAGGGATTCGATTTAGGGTGTCCGGATTTTGAATTTTGATCGTACAGACTTCAGCTACATAAAATTGCTTTGCAGTGTGTTTTGAATTTGGAACTCAAAACACTAAAATTACCGGACATGCCGAAAAAAAAAACAAAATGAATTTTTGAATTTGAACATTGGCCATAACATTATCAATACTGTGTTTCAATACTGTACCATGCCACAAAAAAGCAAATAAGCCAAGGAAACCATGAAAAGGCTCAGTAGTGTCCTCAAGTGTTTCTAGTAATTAACACGACAATAAAACACAAACAATATTTTTTTTACTGTCTTTCTCTTTATACAGGCTAATCTATGAAATGGCAGTATCTATTTTAAGAGGAATTTAACTGGAAATTAGGTTGCGCAACATATACCTAACTTACTTTTGAAACTCCTATCTTCCCGAAACTTCTATGGGATCGAGATTTACGCGGGAAAAACCTCCCACCCAAACGAAGTCCCGGGCACAACAATTACAAAATAAATTTCAAAAGAATAGCCGATAGAATTTCTTTGGTCACAGAATATGTTTTTGTGAAATAATAAAGTAAAAACTTGGCTCTGAATGTTAAGTACAAGTCAAAAGAGAACTACAAGATTAAGCTCGAAAAAAAATGGGCTGCCATTAAACTAGTCTTAGATATCAATGATTCACCAGGATTCTAAGCAATGGCGCGGGGAACAGATTCATCGATACATTGTAGTGAAATCACTCCGTAACTCCCAGGTAGCAGTTATGTAAGACATCCGTTGCTAGGCAATCATCTTGTGAATTTAGAACATTCTATGGCCGGACACCCATAAGGTGGGGGCCACTCGTAAATTTGGGACGTCTTCAAATTCAACTATGTCTAACTATTGGCTATTTGTGGATGTAGAGAATTGCTGGAAATAATAATTACATGCAAACTTTTTACTTTCTCCTATTCAAAATGTTTGGAAGCAACCTACTGCAAGAGCCGATTTGAAGTTGCTCGGCATTAATTATAGAGGATACAGGAAGGGCCCAGTTATCAAACAGGATGTAAATAAAAAATATTAAAAAATACAATTCAATCAAATATATTTGTTTTTTGAACTTCTTCCGTAAAACTTACAATGCATTGACCACTCCAGAAGCGTTCCAAATGGCTGAAAAAGCGGCATATTTTGGAAATGGACGGCTAATAGATAAAGCACTATATGTAGAGATTTTCACAAAGAAAATTTTGCTCTGAAAGCCACTAAGATTTCGCATCTTATCTGCTCTTAATCTACTGACTGATTTCAAGATAAACAAAGAAAAAGAAAATTGATCTTTATATCCAGAAGTATCTGTACGAGCCATTTTGTTTTGTTAATAATTACGCAACTAAATAATTTTACACAATAAATAAATATGAATTTAAATTACTTACTTCATAAAATAATTAAGAATTTTTTATTAATGTGGATCATTAGTAGTGCAGTAGATAATGTTGATTTGAAAAATCAAAAAAAAAATCTTACAAAACCTACAGTAGTCCCACAAAATGATATCATTGTACGATATAGATAATAAAAGTGACGTTAATTAACAGCTTATCTTTTCCAGTAAAATACATCTCTGGACATCAACTATGTCTTGCTTTTACACGGGCGGACCGCGTTATTATTGTGCCTCTGTCAACGGAATATGAAATGTATTGGACCCGGGATGAGCTGGTAACTCCTTGACCAACACCCCTGGACCTCGCCCCCCTCATGACCCCGGGTGGTGGTCAGTGGGGTTTGTTGACGGGGGGAGGGAATAGTGTGGTAAGTGTGACGTTTAGAATTTTTGGTGAACTGTGCTTTAATTTCAGTGTTTGGTTTGAAAGAATTGGCGAATAGATAACATTTGTAGTTCTGTGTTAAAATAAAATATGGAAAAGATAATATACCTGTATATAAATATTGAAATGATTAAAAAAAAACTTTAATTTTCCGAGTTTTTTTTTTCAGTAACCACCAGTTTTTCCCTTTTTGCAATGCCAGACTCTTAAAATGCTATTTTAAACTTATGAAATAGCGTTGTTAATAGTTTGATGTTTAGCTTAGTTAGAGGGGTTAACAAGATTGCTAGTTATGTGAATATTACCGACATTGTTAGTTCTCCTAAAAAAAATAACTTCAATATCACTTGATATTTATTAACTTTTATTTAACGACAAAATAATTAATTACTCGAAAATGATATACTTGCTACTGCATACTTTCCTTTCGACCCCACTTTAAGTAGTCTGTACAATATACCTATTAAATTTTCAGGTGCTTCCTTATCAGTATGGAGTGTGAGATGTCTTCAGCCGCGGTACCTCGAGGTGCGAGTACTAAGATTTAAGGAGCATGGCCTCTTCACATAGACTTATAAACTGGTTAGACTGGCCATATCAAGGTAATCGAAATTTAAAATATCGTGAATTATGTCATAATCAATACATTGTCATCGTTACATAGTGGACATCCCACCTATACGCACAAAGCGTTTTGGGAATGCTTTCACTGTGCGTAAGGCTAAGGAGTGGAATTTCCTATCATAGTCTGTGTTTTCTGATAGCTACAACCTGGGGGTCTTTAAGTCAAGAGTAACTAGGTTACTTCTAGGCAAGCGTGCTTCATTTTCGCCTACTTCATCGCTTACTATTAGGTGAGAAGGTGGTCAAACGTAAGCTTATCACAATAAAAAAAAATATTTAGACAGTAAACATGCTTCTTTAAAAGTCAATATTTTTAATAAATACGATGTAAAACATGAGTTGAACCCAGACATACCCCCGACCAACCCATTACTACTACTATGTGTTTGTTTATCTTACCCATTACTAAAGCTCCGTTGTCAGTCTGTCTGTCACCTGGCTGTATCTCATGAAACGTGATTGCTAGACAGTTGATATTCTCACAGAAAATATATTTCAGTTGCCGCTATAATAAAAAATACTAAAAACAGAATAAAATAAATATTTTAGGGGGGCTCCCATACAGCAAACGTGATTTATTTATGGATAATGGTACGGAACCCTTCGTGCGTGAGTCCGACTCGTATTAAGCCGGATTTGTCATCATCACCACTGCTTTCAAAAAGTTAAAATAAAAGCAATGTGAACTAATCGGATGTCTTAGAACTTTTGGTCCTAAGACATCCGGTTAGTTCAGCATCTCAATACACAAGTGAGATCACTACACCCGTACTAGATAGATAGATAATAGTTATACTCTCTATTGTACACCATAATAGATTTAAATACTAACAACTACAAAGGGTGTTACAATGGGCGGTCTTATCGCCAAAAGCGATCTTTAACAGACAACCTCAGAACGGATAGGCTGGGATTTTTCTGTCCGAGTCAGATATTTTGAATTTACAAATAAATTATACTATGTTTTTTTTTTTTTTTTTTAACGTGGTAAAATTATCAAATAAGTCCTCCCACTCCGGGCAGGGTGGGAGGGACTGTCAGACTTTTACTGACTAAAATCCACGGTGTTCCTTCAATAACCCCTTACATACCGGGGCCACGGTAACGGGATGAGTCCCACGACCCCGGCAGGCTTCGGCCCTCTGCAGAGGGGGCCTCGTCATGTTGCTGACGCTCTTTGAGGCGCGCGTGGAACACGACGCGCCGTCGACCCGGGCATTGTCCATGGTCGGACAGCGAGTTGCCCTTTACTCGCTGTCCGCATGCCCGCGCCTACGGTGGCCGGAGATCGTCGGCTGACGTCCGACGGCGTGGGCGTCTACCACTGCGGCTGGGCTGGAGGGAGGACGCTCCTCCTTCAGAAGCATGACTGCTTCGCAGAAGGAGGCGACCGCTTCCCACTCCCTCTCGCCCCGCAGCATGGCCTCGACCAATGCCGGGCGCGAGAGGTCTCCGCCTATCGCCGCGGTGAGGACACGTCTGTGCTCTGCCCAGGCGGGGCAGTCTTGCACCGTGTGCTCTACGGTGTCCTCAGGGCGACCCTCGCAGTGGTGACACCCAGGCGTTTCCTCCTTTCCCATCAGACACAGGTACCTCCCGAAACTTCCGTGTCCGGTGAGGACCTGCGTCATGCGGTAGGTCAGGACGCCGTGACGCCGATCTAGCCACTCCTCAAAGAGGGGTCTTACCGCCGCAATTGCGGCGTGCCCGAAATTATACTATGTTAGGTACATTTATATATTAGGTATGTACTTTAACTCACTTATATATCAAATCATTCATAAAATGGTATATTGAAATTGAAATTGAAAACCATTTATTCGGCGATAAACGCTCACAACAGCATACAAAAGAAAATAACAAATATAAATAATAACACTAAAATTTTTGCTGTGCATGTCCACACCGAAAGGGTTACCAACTCAGCATTTGCTGGTTATAGTAGAACAAATACTTTTTCAACAAGTGTTAAACGTAGATACTTAACATTCAAAAGAACAATGAGCAAATTTAATGAGAATTCAGAAAATCAATCTTTGGACACAAACATTTTATAGATTTAATGAAATGTAAACGATTTAACAAAACTATGCTCATCACAAACAAAAGCAATAAAAAGCAAGCTTGATCATTATATATTTACTTAAAACTAAAAACATAAAGCTAAATATAAAATGATTATTTAAACGTCACTACTTTTCTTACCCTAAGACATTACAAATTAGCCACTTCTATCCCTTCTCAACTCAGTTACTGGACACTCAACTTACCCATTTCAAATTGGAAAACACTGCCCCACGACTTATCCTTGTACAGTCGTACGTCCACCTAGATCCTACTTGCTATTTGAGTTTCTACCCGTTCTGTGTGCTTGTGACGTGGGGCAAGTCATAAACGGTCGCATTTTTGCCGTAGGTGAGTATTGATGTGCTTGCTAAAGGTAAAGCTACGTGGAATGAGAAAATGAAATTATTTCTTTTCTCGTTGTAATATTATTTTCACTCATACCCATCTATAGTCTTTATTTCTATCGTTACTAACTGTTGTTATAGGTACCTGAAAATAAGGAGGACGAAATTAAAAATATGCTCTCGAAAACGAGGACATACTATTTATAAGTAAATATACAAACTATAAAGACTACCGGTATGTTCGACAAGAATTAGATAAACTGCTGTCTTTACGAAGATATGTAAGAGTATATTCATTATAAATAAATCACTAGCTTCAAAGAATACATAATACTTTTTATAAACCATAAAATCTTGATTATCTCAATATATCATAAAGTCGCTGAATCTTTTAACTTATACTATACATTTAACTAGATTATCTTAATGTATTTATATGCGGTTGAAGCTAATTTTCGGACAATTACAGAGCGGGCCCTGTGTGCGCTATGCCTTATGTGGTCACCGAGGTGATTTGTGTAAACTGTGCCTCGATATAATGTGGTGCAAGATAAATACGACATTCGTACACTCGTGTTAGTTCCTTGTATCTTAGATTTTGCTAATATTTGTACTGACTGACTAATTTTAATGTATATAAAGGTAACGTTGGTTGTTTGAATGCTTCTTGTTGACTTTTAGTAAAGAAATTGAGCGATAAGATCGATTGTAAGTGACGTGAAAAATCATAAGATGTGACCGTTGATGTGATGTGTGTATTTTGAGTTAAAAAAAAGAGACATATAGAATAACACAATTTCAAGAAGCAGCTTTGTCACAGTCAATACAGAAAAACCGGTATAGGAAGCCAGTGTTTTTCATTTACATTCAAATGAACTAAAACAGCACAGCTAAGTAGGTACCTATTTACACACAGACCCAACTCAATAAAACTTTCACTATCCCTGAAACTAATGGGCAAACCCTTTCGTCTTAAGACAGTGAAAAATACACAGACGTTTGAAGTGAGCGTGGCTAATTTAAGGAGCCTACCTTATCTCAGTGTAACTTCGGCATCGGGTGTCATTTGTCTTCGTCAGTGTTGGCCGGTGATCATTTATGCCACAGCACACCCTACCCTTTCAGTAGAAATATAGGGAGGTTAATCCCGTACAGCCTGACTTCTTAACCTACTGAACAATTTGTTTTTCTTTTATTCAGAATAGGCTCGCGTTTGACCACCATCTCACCTGATGGTAAGTAATGATGTGGTCGAAGATAGCGTACCTACCTAGAAGTAACCTATTCACTCTGGATTTAAAGATTTAGGTTGTAGGTTGTAGCTATCTGGAAACACAGACCCCGGCAGAGAAGTTCACTCCTTAGCCGTACGCACAATGAAAGTATTCCCAAAACGTTTTTTATAGGTACGTACAAAACGTTTTGGCGGAATTAGATTGTGTAATTCCATCGCACACTCCCCGAAATGTAACCGATATGACATAGATAGGTCCGTAAATATATTTTCTTTTTCATCTTTTTACTTAATTGGCCTTTGGGTGTCATATACTTGCCGAGCCTACAACGTCCTGAGCGTTGAGTACAGTTGAGGCATGTTTGCCGTAGTAGCACTGCGTAAGAAAGTGGCTTCACTTCTTCAGCGCCTACGTAACTCTCGGAAAAGTATCCTGAAAATGATTGCAAACAGATTTGATAGGACAATCAAATCTGTTTGCAATCATTTTCAGCACTTTCATTCGAATGCACTGGGTTAGGTCGGCTATAGGCATACGTTAAGCCAAAAAATAATTCAATTTGTTACTAACTCATCACTAACAATACATATGGACCATAAAGTCTGATAATAAAGTTATTTTTTTCATATATTTAGTAGTTGAGTAGTTGTTAATTCCTTATTTAATTCTATTCTGATGTACGTACTTAAGAGTATACATATCTATCTACCTATCCGTTTTTCAGCGTCGTAAACGGCTGAATTCTGAAACAAATAAAATCCTTTAAATGAAATTAATATTAAACTGAATATTAATTTTAAAATCTTTTCCTCTTATTACGACTCTATTAAGTTGTAATGGCCCAGGGGTTATAATGGCCCCGTGGAGCACAACTTATCGAACTCTCCTCAAATCGTTGCATGCCTCGCACCGAGAAATACAAAATCATACAACATCTACATTCTTAATTTCTTTGGTAATTCGTTCATAGCTCAAACAGTACGACTGTGGAATACTCTTCCCGCGTCAGTAAGACAAGCCAAAACCCTTCCTTCTTTCAAAAAAATGGTAAAAGATCTCTATCTCTCTCTTTAATTTGTTACTATTTTTTATATATCTCAGCTTTTTTTATGTATATATATGTATATGTGTATTGAGTATGTAGGTTATTACTTATTTATTGTATATAAGTGAATAGTACACCATGGACTACCCGCGAATTTATTTACTCCTGCTGTGTCAAATCCAGCCAAAGGTTGTCTGTAAAAGATCGCTTTTAGCGATAAGACCGCCCATTGTAACACCCTTTGCAGTTTGTAAGTCCTCATTTAATTATGTTATGGTGTACAATAAAGAGTATATCGTCGCTGTAGAATAAGTACCACGTATGTCAAAAAAACGTTTTCCTTTTTTTTGTAAAAATCGTATGGAAACCACGTAATTTATAATACGGTGAAACTGTGAACCCAGTATATGACTACAAGTGCCATCTATAGAGTAAAACGAAATCCTCTTATCTATTGAGACATGGGCGTTTAAACAAAAACTACGTAGATATAAGAACAGAAAACCTCTTATATCATTTCTCTGGCATAATCCAGTTAAGTAACGCATTGGTTAATAACATAAATAAGTCTTTTTATCATTCAAAACATGAGACAAAAGCACGTAAAAATATTTTAAACATTGACAAAATTAACCGTTTTTTTCGTTTCCTGTGAAGTTTCGATTTCTGGACATACGAGGTTATCATTCTACAGCGACGACATCTATCTGTCTATCTACATTCTTTTTCATAGAGAAGAAGCCTGTGTACCGGCAGTGGAAAGTTTATTATGCGAGGTGATGTCAACTTCATTCCTGGTCTTCTGCGATTTTTGAGTACTCTTTCAAGAAGTATCCAACTCACCTCGCCACCTGTTTCCTTGAGACATTGTCTTATATGAGATAGGGCCATTGCCTGCCGGAGTTTGCGGGAAAGTTCTATTGACATACCGCGGCCCCGGAACTTTATGGCAGCCGAAGGAACAGCGTGGGTCTTTAGTCAGTAGAAGTCTGACGCACCCTTCCACTTAACCCAGAGCGGAAGAAGTCATTCGATGATTTACCACCCAGAAAAAAAAAAAAACAGAAAAAAAGGCTCATAATGAAAACATCTTCGTAATTCTTAACTTTTAGAAACTTTGTACTTGAACCTGGCTCATAATTACATATTTTTTTAGAATATCGTATGTTATACCAAAAAGCTGTGCGAAATGTCGTCCCGTATATCCCAATCGTAGACATTCATCAGTATCACCCCTATTTTCATCAAGTTAAAGGAGCTTTTTGCCTGACATGTGTGGTTAAGGGATGACTTAGTGCTTTCCTAAGGAAATTGTGGCCACTCGTTTGTGGATGTACAATGACAACGCGTTTTTACGAGTCAACGAATGAGGGTAGATTTTCTTTTTGTTTTTTTTTATGTCTCGACTCGGGTTGGAGTGCTTGAAAATAATTAGTCTAAGGAGTTTATGGATGTGTAGATACATATACAGGTGCGTTTCAAGTAGTCAAACTAATTTGTTTTTTTTTTTCTGAATATGTAGAATGGAATCTGGCGTTA
The DNA here is from genome assembly GCA_943138885.2 of Tholera decimalis. Taxonomy (NCBI): domain Eukaryota; kingdom Metazoa; phylum Arthropoda; class Insecta; order Lepidoptera; family Noctuidae; genus Tholera; species Tholera decimalis. The sequence goes on along the minus strand of OW964567.2, from coordinate 10,643,612 downwards.
CTTTGCGGAAAACAGTCAGTAAGTCAACATCTTCTGGGAATGCTCCGCGGAGGGGCGAATATGTATTATTTATTGCATCGCTTCTGCATGTGCATATATTTGCGGGCAGGAGGGCGGTGCTGCATACTACATGCAAGAATGAATATCTGGTTTTTTAGCAGAATTGACACTAGATCCTTTTCTGATATTTATTTTTTTCAAATGACAACGATGACAAGTTATGTGATTTTCTTTCTTGTAAATGAAGCTTTACCTATGCTTAGGTTTAAGTTGTGTTTTAGAATTTATTCATTTGGGGATTCAAAATTCTGGTTGTCTGTCCGAGTGTTTTGTATGCTATTTAAAGATTTGTCCAGACGCCTAGATGATGCTTCATATGGCGCATGGCCTGGCTTTTTCCTTGAACTGAAGTTAAGCATTTGCTTGCAACGTACTAATTTCGGTATACCCAATAATAGCAATTCATGAGCCCAATAGATTTCAGATTATTTTCAGTTAGTTACGAGTATTTATTTTACTTACAGCTTTATCTATGGCTCAAGTAGTAGTGTAGCGTATAGCTTTTCATTTTAAAATATCGCTCCTTTAGAATTGAAGTGGCTTAATTCAAAATTTTAAGAAAATTATTTTTATACACAGAACGACTTATAAACATGTATTTAAGTCGTTCTGTGTATAAAAGTCATTTTCTTAAAATTTTGAATTAAGCCACTTCAATTCTAAAGGCGCGATATGCTTGTTGTAAATCTATACTTCTGTATAGATAGTATACTTAATTACTATTGATGTCACTACATAAAGAAAATGATTAATCATTACGTACAAATTCATGAAAAAATACGTTGCATATTAATCTATATACTTATAATAAATCTGTAGAGAGGTCAATTCTGTACATGAAATATATTTACAAAATAACTATCAGGGGTGATTAGGGATCGATACTGATGCCAAAAATGCAATCAGTAAAATTTTTGTCTGTCTGTCTGTCTGTATAACCGTTATAGAAATAAAAACTACTCGACGGATTTTAACGAAACTTGGTACAATTATTTTTCATATCTTTTATGGTTGACTCACAATAATACGTGTAACTCCCGATAGCTTAGCAGTTCGAAGCTTTCTGATTATTATTCTGCTCCGAAATTTAAAACCACCACAACTTTGCAATGGAACTCGGCTAAAAGTAACCCAGTTGCAACAAAATATAATCGAGGCTCAAATTTTAACAGGTTGCAATGCAGGAGAAACCGTCTTTATTCCCAGAATTCCCATAATACCAAATAATTTTCCATTCCAATTTAAAAGAACGCGATTCCCAGTATCGGTGTGTTATGCAATGACAATTAATAAGGCTCAAGGCCAGACTTTTTGTGTTGCTGGAGTAGATCTCGGTGTCAGTTGTTTCTCGCATGGTCAGTTGTACGTCGCTCTTTCCCGGGTTAGCATTTCTAGAAATCTTTATGTTCACGTGCCGGACGAGTCAACTTTCAACATAGTTTACCCGGAAGCTTTGCGCTGAAGTATTGTCGTTCTATAGGTACTTAAGCCTCATGTGAACGTGATCTAAACAATATTACCAATACATTAACTTAATAACACACAAGGAGTTACACGCTGACGGAGTCGCGGGCACAGTTATCAACAATAATATTGTGCGGTTCGGTGTTGCGATATTTTTCAACAGTATTATAGATTGACATATTATATTTCCCTACTAAATTACGAATGTTAATCTGTGTGTTACATCAAAATCACTGAACCGTGAGGAAGGACATAGGCTACTTTTTTTTACGAAAAACGACGGAAACGTGGACGAAGTCGCGTGCAACAGCTATCTATGCTAATAATATAAGGCTGAAGAGTTTGTTTGTTTGTTTGAACGCGATAATCTCAGGAACTACTGGTTCGAATTGAAAAGATATTTTTAATTAAATAGTCAATTTATACAGAAAGGCTATAGGCTATATATCATTACGCTAAGGCCAATAGGAGCGCAGCACCAATGAAGAATGCTTCAAAATCGGGGTTAAATTTAACGTTAGCCCAAAGTAACTATTCCACGCGGATGACGTCGCGGGCAAAAGCTAGTTTACCCATAAAATATTGAATAGCTACCAAAACAGATTTCAAATCTTCACAGCTGACGTGATCATATTCGAATCGTCCGAAGACGTCCGAGCGAGGTAGGGGGCCACCCCCTAATTAGTTTACCGTTATTATTTGCATACGTACTGTATTTCGAACATTTGTTTTTCAAATTTGGAACAGCCGAGCGGACCCGACCGGTTCCGAACAATAACTCGGCCAAGATGTTAGAAGCAGTTAATTTAGTTTGCTTTGATAAGGGTCAACCCCCCTTCTTCAAGTAGGTACTCAGGTAGGCGGTCAAGCTTCGGCTAGGACAAATATTGAAACTATCCAGTTTGTATAAGTAGAGCTGCGGAAATTATTAATTATTGCTTACTGTGTTGAGATTTATAGGTTATTATGGTTGATAGAATCTTTATTAAGTTTGCATAAGGCTGATGTCGATATTTTCATAAGTATAACATTTGCAACCATAGGAATACCTCGACTTAAAAAAAAATCAGGGCCTTTTTTAATGTAAACAAGTGTGTAACGAAAAGTACGTAGTTTGGTACTTTTAAGCTATATTTATTTGTAAACTGATTTACACAGATAAACAATTTATTAATTAGAAATTGATTGTTTGAAACCGTTTCCTAAGATGGAACATACGAATACATGACTAAAAATAAAATCATTCTTTATTAACCTACTAGCTTCCTGCCCGCGACTTCGTCCGCAAACCTTAATATATTATACACTTAAACCTTCCTCTTGAATCATTCTATCTATTAAAACAAACCGCATCAAAATCTGTCGCGTAGTTTTAAAGATCTAAGCATACATAGGGACAGACAGCGCGAAGCGACTTTGTTTTATACTATGTGGTGATAGTGATAAACATACACAATTACACATTTACTATAATAAAAAGATTTTTCGCGTATTTAATTTAAATAACAGCAGAATTACTGTTTTGCACCGTCTTTAAGTAAAACCGCGAACGAACATATGAAATTTACGGAAATAAAAAAAAATGATATTTATTTTACTCGAAAGTTTTTGTCGTAATTAATATTCTAAAATAAAAAGACATGTGCCTGAGAATGGATGGCGCCGCCGAGGTCGGCCCAGGAAAAGATGGCGAGATGACCTACACGCACATTGCGTTGGTTGGTCCAAAGTGGCGCTTGAAAAGAGAACCTGGAAGGATTTGGGGGAGGCCTTTGCCCAGCAGTGGGACATAAATGGTTAAATAAAAAAAATATATAAGGGTTACTTTTTGTCCCTGAATTCCCATGGAACCGGGATTAACGCGGGAAAAGCCTCCCACTAAACCATTTAGAGGTACTTTTAAATCCAAAATCGGTTAGTCAACAACCTGAACATTTTTCTTCTGAGTGGGAAAATCATCAAATATCTCCTCCAACTGTGGAGGGAGCGAAAAAGAGTATCAGACTTCTAGTGACTAAAATTCTGCTCCTTCAGTTGCCTATGGGTTCCAGGGTCAAACAACCTGAACATAGAACTTAATTAAAGTACTGTAAAGAAAAGTAAAGAAGTACTCACTGTTGCAAATGCCATGATCATCCGCTCATCCGTGATCATGGCGCTTGCAACAATGCCGAAACATGGAAACTTGAATCAATAAATAGACATGGTGCATATCCCGTTTTAAGTTCTAATGATACTGTTAATGACCAAGCCAGCTTAAAAACTTAAACCTGAACCTAGCTACACATTCCAAAGCGTAGATCTCTATAGAGAAGAACGTACAAGACTTCTATAATCATCAAATACAGCACGAGTTTACTCAGTGAATAACCTCTCTAGCGATCCTTAAAAAGACAGTCTTACCTACTCAATTGACTCAAATAAAAATAAAAATGACACAAAAAGAACAATAATTTCATCTTCGACCAACAATACATATTAAATTGCTGTAAATCTAAATAAAACAGGGGCCAGTAGGTATAATTATAAATTCCGCGTCACTCGGCAACGGTGGAACAATGAAGTTAATCCATCAGGCAGGTCCTCGGGCGTGGGCTGAGATAAGAAGAGGGACGGAGCCCGCACCCCGACTGTCTTGGGCACCTACCCTCACAAAGAATACGGAAATAATGAAGACAGGACACATAGTATGGGACAAAACTGTAGGTAAGTTTGAGTGTCTTTAAAAGATCGATCGGTAATCAAAAGAGCTGTTGGTTATTTTTCGTATTATTATGGAATGGAATTTCAGTCTGTCCAAAATACGTCCAATTTTTATTTAGTTTGATAAGTTTTGACTTTGATTGTTATTGATATGAAATTGATAATTCTATATATACGCCTTCTTACTAATGAAAGTACTCTGAAAGTGTGTTTACAAAAATTGCCATGAAATTACTTTTAGTTAATTATAGTCAAATGTGATTTAGGTAATGGCTACTGTTAGTCGTTGAAAAATTTGTTGAAACGTGATAGTAACATAGTTATTTGAATCCGGGTTGGCTTAACCTCCATTACATCTAATTTAATGTGGTGAATAACTTAAAGAAAATATTAATTACGGTACATAACACAAGAACTCATGTCTCTACTCGTATTCAACCAAAGTAAATAAACAGCAATTGGAGACACCCTTCAGGCAAGAATTGAATGACAGAGAGGCCCTTCTCATCCTGAATTGAATCGTAAGCCACCTTTTTTATGGAAAACTTTATGTGTCACGCAAAAGGACTCTTCGAACGTAGGCACTAAACCCCACGCGCACACATCGCATCTGGGCCCATAATCTCAAACCGTTGACCAGTCCTTAAGGCCACCCTTCTCAGTCACTGACGACCACCTGGGCCTGTCGTATGAATATTAATTCGGCCATATCTTGACCCCTGTCCAACAGTAAGAAACCTTGACGTATGAATATCTTAAGTAATAGATGAGGTACCAAGACTAAGTTGTGTTTGTTGGATAATTAACTGGCCTAGCACGCAATTTTTTACTGTTTGTTTATTTAGTTTTTCATGCAAATTATAACGATTTTGTTTTTCTTCAATAGTTTACCCAACAAAACAAATATACTGAGCCAGTTTTCTTTCTTAACTCACTCAGTATTGAAATTCACTATAATCATTGCTAATACCGACGTCAAAAGCTTTAAAAAGAAATAAAAAATACGATTAACATCTCTATGTTTTAAGAAATGAATGAAAATTGTTCTTACTAATATTGATCAATAATGTGATAAATATTTAATATTTAAATCTTTTTTCGGGCTATGTCTTGCAATCAGTCTGAGTACTATATGCAGATCAGTTTTCTGTGTACAGAGCAAATTTTTCCATAACTTTAATTCTCTCTATCTGTAATAACTATATGTTTGCAAGGCCCATGGGCCTACCAAATTAAAATAAATCTATAATCAAATGAGAATGTCTGGTTTCTTTTTTTTTTCAATTTCTTCGTTATTTTTCTCATATAAACTTCTACTAAGTAGGCCAATATCTCGATCATAAGATCGTCATCGCAATCAACCCGTGAGCCAAATATTATCAGTGGCTAGCATCGCGCCCCACACAAATATTGTTTCAATTGATTAACCCTTGCTCATTGTTAGGGGTAGTGGACAATGGAGATATTTCTACGTGTCTTGAAGCTTATATATAAAATGAATATTCATGATTTTATTATGTGACAAAAATAATAACATGAAACAATATAGGTTCATTATTCTAAGTCATCATCTCACCTGATGGTAAGCGACGATGTAGTCGAAAACGAAGCACGCTTGCCTAGAAGTAATCTATTCACTCTTGACTTAAAGATCCCCAGGTTTTAGCTATCAGGAAACACAGTCTCTGGCAAGGAATTCCAATCCTTAGTTTAAAGTTCTTCCAATCGAATTAGTTACCATGACAACAGAAAAACAGCAATTCAATAGCTTTAATTCGTCGTCTTTCCATCAGTTCTCTTTATCTGTAGGGATCAGCTTGCAATTTATTATATGCAGCTAAGTACCAGTGTTAAGGACAATAAAAGATGGTATGTGAATACTGATTACAATATTTATAATTAGTTACAATAGTGCACCCCGACAATAATGGCAAGAAAGCGCGCGAACGCGGAGCGTGATCTCTTGCTGACGGTTTTAATCGTTCTGCCACGGCGGCGAAGCGCGAGCGGCGGGCTGATCCCATTGGTTGGCTCTGCTTGCAATAGTGCTGTGACGGCGCGGCGCAATGCGTGCTGTGAAGTTGTGTGTCATAAACAACCAGTATTTAAAATGTTACAACCACTAATCTGACCACCATAGGTAATCTATTAACTGGGTAAGACGATACTCCTTAGCAAGGCTGGTGTCACGTTTCCTGGCTTCTGTACACCTGATTGTCAAAGATGAACAAATGACAGCGAAGACTAACGCTTAACGTGCTTTTCGAGGAAGGGAGGAATTTCGATAGACTTAGATGGACATGGAGTTGACGTCAGAACTCAACTTCAGCTCAACCATCGAGTCCAGAGCTCAGACTGCAGCAAAAAAGCTGGGAATCCTACACAAGGTAAGGCGGTACTTCACGCCTGGACAGCTTCTAAATCTGTATAAAGCACAGGTTCGTTCATGCGTGGAGTATTGCAGCCACTTGTGGGATGGCTCTGCAAAGTACCAACTTGCTGCATTGGACTCGATCGAGCGCAGAGCTAATAGGCTTATATGCGACGAGGTGCTGGTGGACAAGCTTCGGGCAAACCTCGGGGAGTGTGCGCAGATGCTCCATGACCTGATTCCTCCATCTCCCTTTCACTACCGGTCTACCAGACGCACGGCTGGGTACCACCCAGACTTGGTTGATAAACCGTCTTGTCGTACCAAGCGCTTCTCCTCCACATTTATTGTGCGCACAGCCAAGCTGTGGAATTCTCTGCCGGCTTCTGTGTGTGTGTGTGTCTCCCTGCCACTTATGACCTTTCAGCTTTTAAAGCACGAGTAAATAGGCATCTTTTAATTATGATGATTTTGCCAGAAACTGGAGTTGAGATAGTTACAGTATTGCTTGAAAACTACGGGTAAAAAAGAGCCTATTGCCATCAACCGAATATTTACATATTAATATACAAAGTGTTACAGATTAAGCGCAATACCTCAGACACCCCAATTAGAATATTAAATTATAAGTCTAAAACAACATCCGTAACTAAATAAATTGAAACCAAACCTAGACATTTTTTATAAAATAGTTATCCTTACTAAGCGCAAAACGTATGTGCGTCATGCAATATCCTTACGCAGACGTATACACTCATGCAATGTTAGCGGCCGACACGCACACGAGCGCATTTCCTTGAATTAAGGATTGTATTAATTTGTCACGATACTGTGTTTCCATTTTAAGTTAAATGAAAGATTTTTCCGTCAAAATTGAACACTTATTTTTGACGGAAATCGATTCAGAAGCCGCTTTTGAACCAACTACCTTCAGGAATTGCGTTTATTCTGTTACACGTTGTATAATATAGGTAATTCAGTCTATAATGTTCCCAATGCTGGGACAGTCCTCCTCTGTATGAAAGGGAATGGGCGATAATCAACCAGGCGGACCCAATGAGGATTGGTAGATATCACAATACACATTTTTGGACTTTTGGTACTTTTTTTTTTGTTTGGGAAAATCATCGAATGACTTCTTCCGCTCTAGGTTCTGACTGGGTTCGAACCCATGACCTACAATTCGCAAATTGGGCCCGTAACCACTGGGCCACTGCTCTAACATATTTTCACAATATTTTAAAGATATTTCCCCGAACACTTCTGTATCATAAAAGCATTAATTCAATAAATTTATTCCATTCTCACAAAACGTTTTGAGAATACTTTCATCGTGCGTACAGCTAAGGAGTGGAATTCCCTGCCGGATTCTGTGTTTCCTGATAGATATAACCTGGGAGTCTTTAAATGAAGAGTGAATAGGTTACTTCTAGGCAAGCGTGCTTCATCTTCGACCACATCCTCGCTTAACATCAGGTGAGATGGTGGTCAAACGTTAGCCTATCAATTATAAAAAAAAATCTGTCTAATTGTCATTAAGTCTAATAATGGTTTTAAATGCAATTCCAAAACTACATAGGCAAAATTCAAAAACCACAGATTGGATGCCCATATTTCAATATCGACCACTTTTACCATCCCATCTTATACTTTGCCAGTGAACCTTAATCCTTATACTCCGATCCGTTTTCGGTCAAGTGAGCTCTTCTAATTAGTGAAATATCTTAATTGGGAGATAGTTTCAAGTACCTTGTTTGAGCCGAACGTTCATCCGTATGAGAATATCATCCAGGGTAAAGTTTTAGGGCTGCAGCACACTTGTAACACCCGCATAGATTTTTTGTTTAATTTTGGAATATAACTAGCTGTGCCTGCGACTTAGTTCACATGGGCAGTCTTTCCCGCGTAAATCCCGATCCCTTGGGAAACCATCGATCAAGGATAAAAAGTAGCCTATATGTTGCCTTTTAAAGTCACATTAAAATAGTTTCAGCCATTTCCTAGATAAGTCCTTTTTTATATATTCAAGATAGGCTTGCATTCGACCACTATCACACTGATGACTTACATTCTGACTTATATTCCCACAACCCCAGCATAAAGCATTCTTGCCTAGAAGTTACAATAAGTTTATTTCTAATTTTAAACATTATGAAGCAAAGTTCTTGGCAGCACTCTGTTTGTATAGTCTGACTAATCTAGGATATTATTGAGTGGATTTAAGTTCAGTTTTCATCCTCTCTTAATGAGTTTGAGTTTGTTTTGATAACTAGTTTGGCTTTGTGGTTTTGTTTACTTTTGTTATGTATTATTTTTATTTTTTACAAATAAAAAGAAAACATGCCACTGATTTACATTATTTTGATGTTTAGATTCAGATTAATTTATTTACTATAAAACGTATGTACATTATAAGTTTTTAAGCTAACATGGTCACTAACAGTATCATAAGAACTTAAAACTTATGTATTTACGAGTATTTACCCGCAATTACTTCAGTTCATCCGTGATCATGGCGCTTGCAACAGTGCCGAAATATCGGATACTCGGAAAAGTAAATACACATGGTAAATATCTCAATAAACAAGTAGGTATGTAAATAAATTAGATCATCTATCGCATTAAGAATATTCTTATTATCATTTGCTTGTATTTATCAACACAAACCAATTTAGACTCATCCATAAATTAACATCAAATAAGATGTTTTAAGTACTTATTATATTCGGAATCTAAACCCAATTACAATTCCTTACATATAAAACCCATTACCTACCACTACTAAACGTCAATCTCGTTTTAACCACATCTAAACTTACAACACAAAATCACATACATAAATATAACAATCACACAAATCCGTACATCCAAGTCACACACCAACTAACATCAACCCATTTCAACAATGGCCATTCGAAATTCGAAATGTATGTCGCAATACCGTCTAGTTCCGGCCGAGTTTGAATATCCGTCCAAGTTGGACTTCCGGCGGCCGCACCCAGCATGGCGGACATCTTTATCTGAAGAATTAACTCCTGATAGTTATTCAAATGGGATGGTCAAGGAAAGGGTGATAAGGTGCCTTGGTGGCTACTGAATATATTTAATGATTCTTGGAATGTATTACTTGGTTAGTTACGTTGACTGATTAAGATTCCGTTGTATTTTATGCATTTCAGCAGGAATGTTCTAACGAGATAGCGCGGCCCTAGTGATCCAGGAAGGAACGTATCTAGTCAGTAGAAGTCTTTCGCTCTATCCAGAGTAGGAGAAGTCATTTCATGATGTTCCCACCGAAAAAAAGGTATTGAAGAAAAGACAAAAAACTAAAAAGGTTTGATATACGTGAGCCTTTTTTATTTTTTAAATTTTGATAGTTGATTTATTTTTATTGATTAAAATATTTGTTTTGTTAAGTATTGTATTATATATACCTATTTATATTGTTTTTTTTTTTATATATATAATTATTTCATTATTGTTAATGTGAGGACAATGTAGGTTATTCTTTCTTCGTTGTTTTTACTTTCACTATAATTTATTTAATGGTGTCAAGCAGTTGGAGTACTTGTGTGGCCCACCCAAATGTCCGTTGGTATTTTTTGTCAAATTGTTGAGCTCCTTAAGTTCTAAGTTCAGCTACACGATAACTGACAAATGCTTGCACTGTCTGGACAGGTCCGCTCAAATTTGCGTGGTTATTTCATCAAAAGAATACCACAGACATGAACCTACATGCTTCTCATATAAAAATACAAATTGTCTGGACTTTAAAAGAGACTATGACCTCTGAGTTTGTTTCGGTGTTTCTGCTCAGAGTAGTCAGTTAGGAAATATTGGCCTCATCAAGCTAAACTTAACACGCAATAAAACATGACGTGTAAAAGTGTTATTTATAACCAATTTACAAAATAAATATTTCATTTCATTTCATTAAATGGAAGACCCTTGATTCTTGAAAAGCCGAAACGATGTTTACGATCAGAGGTATGACATTTTTCAAATTCGTAATTATTGAAAGTCGCATCAAGCACATAAAAGGCTATTTATGGAACTGTCTTTAGTCCCTAGCTGCCCTCTCCTTGGGATGCCCTAAGCCGAAGTCCGTACCCCACAGGGGGTGCCCTTAGTGTGCAGTCGCCTAATTTGTTTTTTTTTTTATAAATAAGGCTGGAGGCTTAACTTATATTTAATTAAGGCAGCCACAGACAAGTCCAGTTAAAAAGCCGTCAGCCTCAGGTAGACCTACGAGATGCCATGCACAAACAAAAAACATAAGGTGGCAAGGAGGTAAAGCAGGCTACTAATGTCAACATGACAACCACGACCGTTAACAAAGAGTGTAACACCAAAGAGGAAGAAAATCTGCTTAGCATTTTCTCAACTGTGTTTGGTTCAGCTTCTATTCTTACCGAATGTAGCTAAGCACTAGTATTTACATGGAGCAACTGCCTATTTAATCTCTACAACCGAGTAGCGTGGTAGCACAATACCCCTTGGCAAGGCAACTATCAACGCTGTCATCTCCTTCCTGTGTATTATTTAGTTATTCCATTCTTCTCTTACATGCTGTGTCTACATATATTTTTGTCGCTTCTCTTTTTGCAGATACGCTGGAAAAGATTTTTCAATACACTTTCTCGAAAACTGGCTCTTATCGCACTACGCTTAGGTTCAACATGCAATGTATTTTACACTCGTGGATTTTTTCATTTTTCACACACGAGGGTTTACCATTCCAGATTTAGCCACAGATAACATTAAACAACTATTCAATTTCCTATAGTGGACATCTTTACTGCAGTACTCGGCTCCATAACCCCCTCGCCTTGCGGCTCGGGCGTAACTCCGCCTCGGCCGCAATAACAAACTTTCTCCACTTGTATCAAAATGTACTATTGTAGGAAAAAAACACCACCTTTGTACTTATTTTTCTTTTTTAACTTTTTGTCTGTATGTAATGTAAATGTACCTACATTAATTTACAAATAAACAGCTCGTAGAATTTCAAGCTACTGAATTCGATATACATCGCTCCTTAATAACATATTAATATTAAACACTCGGTTAACACAATTACTAATATAAATCCAACAGATATTTCAAGCGTTACGCAAGGTGAATTGAGGGTTGTATATAATTGTGAAAGGATGGGTGGGGTGGTCAGTGTTTGTGATTTGTAAATGGGCTCAGACCTTAGCCCTTCCTAGAGACGGGGATATATCACGTAGGCGGCGATAACTTTGTTTGAGGAATCTAATAGAGATGTAAATTTAGAGTGACCGGTAGCTTGCTCAGAATTTGTAGGAGATAATTTTTATTTTTCTTCACTGATTTGAGAATAAATTATATAAATTAGACAAAGTACTGTGCCTGACCGGGTTTGAAACATACGCAACTCATAATTCGGGTCCATAGTAACCACTGGGCAATCGTCCAAATCAAACAAAGTCAACTGGCAAAATCGTGAGGAAACCGGCATGGGACAATGTGTTACAGCCCTTTCCCTCTCATACATAGATGGGATGGGTATTATATTATTCGCTTTTTCTTTTGACAAAGATACTTTCTTTTACAGATCAATCATACTCTAATCCAGACTAATATTTTTTTAATTTCGCTTTCCTGGCTAAACGGCTATTGTTATATATTTGAAGGAATTTGGAAAGAAAATAGTTGAAAACCGGTGTCCAAAATAAGTTCTTTTTTAACGATAATTAGGTAACCGGGACCGAAATAGAGGATGAATTTTTGTATAAAAAATCGTGCGAACGAAGTCACGGGAAGTAGCTAGTGTTTAGTTATATAATTATTATTTACCCCAGCAGTGGAAACGTAGTAAGTAGATTTTCCTATACTTATATTGTAAATGCGAAAATGTGTTTGTTTTTCATTCTTCTTTATCAAAACAGAGTAACGAATTGATGTGATTTTCGATGTGAAGATAGTTGAAGAGTGACAAAGTTTTCCGTCTCTTCTCCATAAAAAAACCTTTCACAATAACGAAGCTGCGGGCAGAATGTAGTTATGTAATAAATAAATAATGCGGTAATATTGAGGCATATACGCACTCAAGGAGCCATCTTTGGTCACGTTAAGATGATATCAATCAGCTGTTTGAATATTTTAGTGTCCAGACATGTAAGTATAGATACTAAAAAATTATAGCAAAACATAGAACCGACTTCCATATCAAAACACTACAAAGCCAAAATAACTTTAATTTCGGTAGTCGGTGTTATTGGTTTTGTATTTTCTTTTTTTCACACCGCCTTTATTTGCTAAAAGTGTTTTTCACTCTTTTTAGTGGGTCGGTTTGTAATTTATCTAGTTACAAAATCCATAATGTCAAAAACTTATCACCTTTTAAAAAATATTGCTTTTCCTGATGCAGAGTCCTTAATTTTTGAGGAGTTCTCCTGGTACTTCACCATCAGCTCTACATCACCATATGCATTGTGACGAGCATAAAGTGCTTAACATCCGTACTCAAGTAATCGAATCGCAATCCACGAAATACTTATTATTGAGTTGTTCTAGTGTCTATATGTATATCTGTGGTCTTCATCATTAGTTCAACTTCCCTAAATGGTACTTTTCGAAAGCAACTGCTCAAGGTACTATAAGAAATACCCAAAACGCTATAGGTGTACCTATAATATTTTAAGACTTCCCTCGATTACTCCAAGATCCCATCATCAGATCCTGATTTCATAACAATGGGACCAACTAGAAAGTATCCAGCCGTCTCTGAGTTATTAGGTAACATACATAAAAAAAAGTTCAAGACGAACTGAGAACCTCCTCCTTTTTTTGAAGTCAGTTAAAAATAATGAAAATGAAATAAGAGTACAGATGTCATAGTTTTGTTACACACACTAAACTGATACCAGTCACACCCAAAACCAGCTCTGTCAAATCAAAACGGCATACCCCCTTACAATTGTCTGTCGAGATATCTTAAGGGCACAAAGGTTCCCGCAAATTGCCGAAGTAAGTGTAAGGTCCGAACTGAAATACATTATCTGGACTGGATGGGCCGCGATCGGTTGATTTATTGTCTCGGACTTCGTACTGTCCTATTTCCTTTGGATATAAACGATTGTTTTGTCCTTAATTTCACCCTGGATCGGATAAGTAAAGCCTTGGAATTTTGTGAAGGTAGATGATTGGAAATTGTTGCGATGCCGATTCGGGATGAGTAGCTTTTGGGTCTAAATTAAAGGAGTTTTTAACCAAAATTCAATATCATTTCTATAACAACAATATTCAAACTATACAAAGTGTAACGGAAACCCCATATCTATCCAAAAGGGCTGAAGACAACATCTGGCATGGAGTCTCTATGCACAGTTTCAGCACAAAATAACTGACTCAAAGAATTGATACCAAATTATTGGTTTCATATATTTCTTGAATACCAATCATAACAAACATGTCATAGCGCTACGAGGGTCAATAACTTTCCACGTCACTTGCCAATAACACGATCATTCTTTTCGTTCTTCTTAATTTGAAAAATTCGGTTTCTGGTATTGTCTATTGGAATTTGTAATAAGTTCTACACACGTAGACTTAGGATTACAAAACCCTTGCCATATCGTTTGTTATCATCCAAAGAAGCCGTGCACTCGGTATGTATCAACTTCTTTCAGTAAACCTAACCGAAAAGAAGGTAACAATTGAAGTGCAATTGAGATAATTATACTGCAATTTATTTCAAATTTAATTTATTTGCACAAAACGCCGGAGTCTGTGTTTCCTGATAGCTATAACGTGTCGGGGATCTTTAAGTCAAAAGTGAATAGTTGAGTGTGCTGCATCTTCGACCACATCATCGCTAACCATTAGGTGATATGGTGGTCAAACGCAAGCCTATAATCAATAAAAAAACATTATTGAATTGACTCCTCCTTGTTCCACATTGCTCTACGTGGAGCGGAATGGAGTGTCAGATTTCTACCGTCTAAAAAGTTGCCTGTTCCTTCAGTGGCCCTTGTTTTCCAGTGCTGCGGTATCTAGTTGGAACATTATCGCAACCTCTGTAGGCATTGGCCATATAAAGCCCCGTCAATGCTGCCGACTGCTCTTTCTTTTTTTTTATCGAAAATAGGTTCGCGTTTGACCACTATCTCACCTGATGGTAAGTGATGATGTGATCGAAGATGGAGCACGCTTACCTAAAAGTAACCTATTCACTCTGGACTTAAAGACTCCTAGGTTGTAGCTGTCGGGAAACACAGACTCCGGCAGGGAATTCCACTCCTTAACCGTCCGCACAATGAAGGTATTCCCAAAACGTTTTGTGCGTATGGGTGGGATGTCCACCATTTCTCTTTCTTGCTTTTAAAAATAAACTCCAATTATACTTTGATTTACTATTGAATAATATTTTGGACTAGTTGTGTCCGGGACTATTTTGCATGGGAGGTTTTACTGCGTGAAACCTGATCCCGTAAGAATCCGGATGTTATTGACTGATGCTGCAATTGATTCTTCACAGGTACACTTTAATCTACTGTAATTTCGCTACTGAATTCCATATTGTTTCATCAATCAACCACATTTCTTATTTTTCTCGACTAGCCCACGGAAAATATATACAAGCACGACCTTGCCATTCAATCAAGAGGCTGGGCCTCTTGATTGAATGGCAAGGTTGTGCTTTATAAACGTATATTTAGTAGTATATTTAGTAATATTTGGTATAAACGTCCTCCAAAGAAGCCCACTTCTCTCTTCCTGTGCTGTTTGCCACCAATTGGAGCAAGCGACCTTTTAAAAATCGTCCTGTCATGGTGTAGGGGACACCACAAATATCAATTTGATTTTCGATGTTATTCATTACTTAGTTTTACTTTATTAAGTAATCTATTAATGGTAAATTAATCTATATTGATCATCACCTCAAACAATGAGACATGCCAGGATTTACCACGTGATTTTTTGCTAATATGATATCTGAAAATAGTTATTTTATTACTTGTGTAATATAGTTAACCAGTAGACAAACAGTCATAGTTCTCTACGCAAAGAGGCGTACAAATATTTGCTGTGTGTAAGTGGTAGAAATTACTATTATCAAGTCATAAATAAGAATAATAAAAACTCACAAGATGTCACATTATGTAATACAATGTTATTACCCCAGTCTACTATCAAACATAAACAGGTTTGCATTAAATTCATCATTTAAAAAAATCATCAACTATAGGTATAGTAGCATTTTTCAATCAGCAATCATTTCAGGTTTTTGCTTCCCTACCCAAAATATACCTATCACAAAGGTTACGATTGGACAAACTGATCAAGTTTTTTACTTAACCATATAATATTGGATCAGTAATTTCCATACAATATCGCAACAACACAGCACTTTGCTACCCAAATATTCTATCCAAAGTTAATAGTCAGCAAGTGTAAAGATCACACTTACGCCGTTTCTCACAAAATGGCCGTTCGTGTCAGACATTTAGCATTAAATATATGTTTTACCACCTTATAAAGATTGCGTCCGAGATCTGCGCCCGGGGCATGCGGCACGAAGCACTTGTATCGCCTACGACAGTTCTTAGCGCTTTTGTAGACAGGGAGCGAGGATCCTCGTTCCTGGGTTCCTGAAAACATTTGCTGGTTTGTTGTTGTTTAATTTTTGTCACAGACTTGGTGGGAATTATGGATTTATATATCGATTGGGGTAGCAAGCTGAATCAGAATATGATTTGGTTTTTGTTCCAAAGAATGTTTCTGTATGTCTCAGAGTACAGCTATAGTAGACGGGTAAATTTCAACTTAATTGACCGAATGACAAGGAACCTCGGGCCTCCTCCGACCCAATTGATCACCGACTGGAGGAAAGTAAGTGAAAAACTGAAATCCACCACGTCGCCTCAATTGGACACCATTCCTGACCACATAGTCTCAGTCGCTGACACGACGGCGGCGATCGACTCGCTTACAAATCACGTACAATCCGTCCTGAACGATTGTTCAAGGGAAGTTCCTGTAGTGGAAGACCACCGCTGGAAACTCCCGGACGATGTACGGAATCTGATAACCGAGAAGAACGCAGCCATCCGTGCGTACAGCGCTTTTCCCTGCGCCGCAAACAAAGCTCACATGCGCAACTTACAGCGTGCTGTAAGGAAACGCATTACCGAGCAGCGTAATGCGAGCTGGGACAAGATGCTGAGCGAACTTGAGCCCACCCATCTTGCCTTCTGGCAGCTTCAGAGGAAGTTACGATCCACTGAAGAGGCCACAATGCCTCCTCTCATTCGTCCCGATAAGAGTGTCGCCTTCGATAACTCTGAAAAAGCAGAATGCCTAGCCGACAGCCTAGAGTCCCAGTGTTCTCCCAGCTCTCAACCAGTAGACCAAGCCCACCTCGATATGGTGAACGCCGAAGTCGAACGTAGAACTTCCCTTCCGCCCGTCGAAGATCCCGATAATCCACTGGCCCCCATCACTCCTGATGAGGTCCAGGATATCATTAAAAGTCTCCAACCGCGAAAAGCCCCTGGCTCCGACGGCATCACCAATAGGGTTTTCAAACTTTTCCCCGCCCAGCTTATAGTGCTAATGACTGCCATCTTCAATGGTGCATTGAGCAATAATATGTTCCCCGCAACCTGGAAACAGGCCACCGTCATAGGTATTCCCAAACCAGGCAAGCCCAAGTCTGACCCGTCTAGCTACCGTCCCATTAGCTTACTCAACGTCCTTGGTAAAATCTATGAAAGGCTTATATATAAGCGGCTCAAAGATTTTGCCGAAGCAAAGAGTCTTATACCCAATGAGCAGTTTGGATTTAGAACCGAACACTCATGTATCCAACAAGTCCACCGCATCATAGAACACGTCAGCGCCGGCTTCCAACGGGGCGCAATAACGGGAGCCTTATTCTTCGACATAGCGAAAGCGTTCGACAAAGTCTGGCACAATGGCTTAATCTATAAGCTATACCAACTCGGCGTGCCTGACCGTCTCGTGCTCATCCTACGGGACTTTTTATCGAATCGCACTTTTCGTTACCGAATTGAGGGGGAGCTTTCCTCCCCCCATCCCATTCGCGCAGGAGTTCCTCAAGGCTCCGTACTATCCCCCCTCGTTTTCACGCTATTCACTAGCGATATCCCCAAGCACAAAAATACTCAGCTAGCCCTATTTGCCGACGATACGGCTATCTATTATACCGGTCTTAAACCCGATGCCATCGCTCGCACTCTCCAAACTTCCGCAAACACTCTGGCCAAGTGGTTCCGGAAATGGAGAATCGAAGTCAATCCAGACAAAAGCCAGGCAGTCCTCTTTTCTAAGCCGCGGATAAACCCACCCTCCCCCCGTCCGATTACCATGTACGGCAAGCCGATCCCCTGGGAAAAGCAAGCCAAATACTTAGGCGTGGTCCTCGATAAACACCTTTCCTTCGCTGAGCACATAAAGCAGGCACGTTCGCGCGCCGCTTTCGCTCTAGGTAGGCTCCACTTCATTCTTAGCTCCCGCAGCAAGTTATCACTCAGGTGCAAGCTGCGTATTTTCACCGCGGTCATCCGTCCCATCATGACCTACGCCTGCGTTGTTTTCGCACACGCAATGCCCTACCTCCTCCACAAGATGCAAACCCTTCAAAACCGATTCCTCCGTAGAGTCACGGGAGCCCCCTTTTATGTTCGAAATGAGCTTCTTCACGTAGACCTCAAGATGCCCACCATCCAGCAGTTCATGAAACGTGTCTCCAAGCGTTTCTTTGATACTGCAATCCAACATAGGAATCCCCTTATCGTATCGGCCGCCCAATACGAACCCTCGCGTATCTCTAAGATTCGCCGACCAAGGCACACCCTTGTCACTCCCGATGACGCAATCACCCTGCTCCAAGAGAGCCGTAGGGAAACAAGTACAGTGGCACACAAAAACAAAAACCGACCTTCCTTCCGTCCTCGCCGCCGAGGCCCGCCGCGACGTCCCCGTAATAGTCCGCCCCGACCCTTGCCAGAGCCAGCCCGCGACGCTGAGCCAGTAGCTTTAAATTCCCTTATTAATAATAAAAATGATATGATCCAGCCTGTCCCTAGCTGCCCTCCCACTGCGACGCCCTAAGCCGAGGTCCGTACCCCACAGGGGGTGCCCTTAGCGTGTAGTCGCCTAGTTTGTAAGTTTTCTAATAAGCCCTGGCTGGAGGCTTTAATTAATTAATTAATTAAGGCAACCACAGGCAAGCCCGGTTAAGCAGCCGACAACCTCAGAGGTTGACCTGCGAGATGCCACACAAAAAAAAAAAAAAAAAAAAAAAAGGAACCTCGGGGTTAGGGGAAGGTTCTAACAAGATACCGTAAACTCAAAACGTAAGTAACAGTGTGTGTGTTCAGTACCAAGAACTGGAGTGAGTCATTTAATGATTAGTCTTGAAGTTACACATTCTTTTTTTCAGTTTATTTTGCGTACAGTCAAGTGTGGAAGTCTCTGCCGGCTTCTATGTTTCCTTACACAAATGACCCATCAGCCTTTACAGCAAGAGTAAACAGGCAGGTCTACTGGGCTCGCTCGTCTCATCGTAAACCTCATCCACTACTTACTATGAGGCGTGATCGAAATCAAGAGCGGAAATGCGTAAGTATGTGAGGATGTATGTATGTCTGTTGCTCATTCACGCAAAAACTATTCAACGAGTCTCAATGAAATTTGGTAAGTAGATAGCTGACATCCTGGAATAACACATAGGCTACTTTTTATCCTGTAATTTCCATGGGATCGCGATTTACGCGGGAAAAACCTCCCATGCGAACGAAGACGTGGGCAAAAGTTACTCAGTAATTATACAAAAAACGCGGCTTATCTCATAACTAGTACTCACGCGGGGCTTCGCTCCCGTGGATTCTATCACGGTAAAAACATAAATCTCCTTTTTTGCAGTCGGGTAAAAAGTAGCCTATAACCTTCCTCAAGCTTCAAGCTACTTCCATACCAAATTTCATCCAAATCCACCCAGTACTTTCCAAGATTAGCGCGTTCAAGCAAACAAACAAACAAACTAACAAACTTTTCCGCTTTATAATATTAGTATATATGTATATAGTAGTACAGGAGATATTATAGTAGAGTATCGTGTTATGTACTAACCCCTAGTTTTTTAAGGTAATTGTTTACTAACCATAATTACATAATTATATGAGCTATATGGCTCGAAATAAAGATAATTTGCTTTCCGATGCAGATTAGATGGAAGTTGGATCACCGTGCATCGCACGGGGATATCACACAGCCAACTTCCAAACTCGAGGCTATTACTGAGAAATTGCTATTAGAAAAACCCAATAGCCGTTTTTACCCGAACAGGGAATCGACCTCTTGCTCAGTAGCCGGCACTTTCAGACATTGTTGGTAATGGTGAATTAGAATTAACCTGATCACACCACTCTTATAAATTTCTTCCCCATCTCCCGCGCTATAAGGCGTTGTACACACACGCGGCCAGCGTCGGTGTGCGGTGTGCCTTCGGCCGCCATGTGTGTGCCATGATGGCCGGAGCGCCGTGACTCGCGCAAGGAATGTTTATTGCTCCTGCCAGGGCTTGCAGGAAAGGGGAATCTAAATTGACAACGTTGTTAATAAAGACATTGGATCGGCCTGCCTTTAGCGGAAATGGGAGTCAGGTGCTGCGATGGCAGGGGTTTGTGAAGATGAGAAAGTAAAGACGGCAAAGTTATTTGTGGTAACTAAAATCCGTGAAGCATATTAAAGCATACAAGGTGACTGAATGACCAATGATAGGATAGTATATTTATTTCAAATTATACTACTAAATAATGATACTAAAAAACTACAGTAAAAATAAAAGCAATTGAACTGTTGCTATGAATGATTTTTGTGGCGAAAAAAATAAATGATTTTTCGTAAAAAAAAATATCTTTTGTCAAACCCTTACAAAACAAGGATATACCCACCCCTACTGTTCAGTTTAACACTTTAATGCCCGGTACACACAATCAGATATTTGTTTTAAATTATGGTAATAAAATGTCTGTGAAAGTCACGAGCGGTTGAGCGAATGCGCGTGCGCCGACCGACGGGATGAGCGAATTGGATCGGGATCGGGATCGAGGATTAAGGGCATTAAACGTGATTCAAATTTGTTGTGGGTTAGGTCAAATAAATATTAGAGCTTTGGCGGATTTTTGGAATATAGCCAGTATTTTTAAAGGATGAAACTTGGGAAAGAAAAGTAAATAATTAATTAATAATAATTACTGTATAAAATAGTTTTAAATAAGCTCTCTATTTTTTTTTTCATCTATTATGATATTAAACTTATGACATCGATTAATAGCATGCTTTCCTTAACGACTTATTTTTACAAAAAAACAAAGGGATTTTTCTGCAAAATATAAAGGGACAGTCAGTAACAACGTGGGAAGATCAACGCAGCAAAGACCGGCAAAGGGACAACATGTCCGTATGACCGAGGACTTTTGTTGTTTTTTTCCCTGTTGTGTATACATAATTATAATGAAATACCTATTTAATTTCTTCTTTTTTTTTCTAGCTTAGCTGTTGCTAGTTCACTAACAGCTGAGCTAGAATCAACGCCAGTCGAGGGCGAGGCCATTATGAACCCCAGGAACTGCTGATTTCTTTTTCACATGGCGTGTGTTTTTGGGAAAACATACTACCTTGATGATAGCTAGGTATATATATAGTAGTAGCATATATATTTTTAATAATATTATTTAGCGAATAGAAATCTACAGTAAAAACACATGGAGCGACATTTGGATAAAAAAATTGGTATGAAATGAACCAAATTCAGAACAGACTAGCCTCTGATACACCCTATCAGTTTTCATAATAATAATGTTATATAGTACTCCTCTAAAGCGGTGCATTAAGACAAAAGACCAGCGCAGCGGTGCAAAAGTTACATGTATGGACTGAATTATTTGTCATGGATAAAACGATTAAAACTATAAATGTCCTTCCATTTCCAACACTCCATAATCTCATCACCAATAACACACAAATAACAGATATTAAGATGAGATACAACGGTGTCTGCTGTGTGCAGAATGACGCATACTTGGCTCAGGCAGGCAGGGAAATGCGCAGTGAGAGATAAGCCGATCCGAACGGACTTTGTGATGCCTAGTCTACTGTCCGCGCGTCTCCGCTTGCTGTACGATTTGTGTGGACTACGCCTTATTTTTGACGTGTTGTTACGTCATTATTTGAACGGTGGTTTTTTTTAATGTTGAGTTTTCATCAAACAACCTAATAAGCTGGAGTGTTGGAATTGTGATCAAGAGGTCGTTATTACACTATTGATATGAACCCACTTCAGACACAAGGATATTTAGCTTAGTTGGAGGAACAGGATTAGATTGCTAGTTATGTAAATTCTAAAGATGTTGCAAGTTTTTTGTTGTTTTTTAAGAGTAAAATAAAAACAACAGAAAACTAATTATACATACATGTTATTGGCAACACTGTGTTGGATTCTCCACAAAAGCCATTAATCACAAGTTGAAGTTGAAAAATCTAAAAAATATATGCTGTAATCTTTCAACGATAATTAGTTTGAACGAGATCAGGTCAGCAGTTTTTGAGATACAGCATAAGTTTCTAAAACCGTGAATATAACTTTGTACTTCATACACTATGAAAAACAAAGTTATTTTGCATAGTTTCTACAGAACCTTTCATGGGCGAGTCTGACTCGCACTTGATAATTTTTTTTTTAAGTTAAATGCAAAATTTCAATTCAAAAGTTAGCACATAATCTTCCGCCTGTTTTGAAAATCAGTTGTTGTAAGGTACTTATTTTGTAAACAGTTTTAGTTATCAAAATGAGATTATTATTTAAAACTAAGGTAAGTCAATTATGTTACTTCGGGCTTGGCATATTAGTACCCAATACTTAAGGTGAAAAAATAAAATGAAAATGGTGGGATGTCTATACAATTTAATACGAAAAAAATAAAAAGAAAACATAATTTTGCACCTCTGCGTAGAGTGGGAGACTTACACTGACTAAAATCCTATTCAATCCTACGAAATACCGTATTCCTTCATCTGCATCTTCTATATTCTCATTGCAAAATTATTAGTTCGAGCTCCTTAAAGTTCTAAATTAAGCTACGCGATAACTGACAGATGAAAATGCTTGCCCTCTTTGGATGGGTCTGCTCAAATCTGTGAGTTACTTTCCTCAAAAGGGCACCACGGACACAAATCTATTGTATATGGTTCTCATATGATTTGATTAACACGGCTTGTATGAATTTTACAAGAGACGTAATTTACCTCTGTGTTCGTTTTTGTGTTTCTTCTCGTTGCAGTCAGATAAGAAACATCGACTACATCTAGGTAAAATTTACGAAGAATAAATGACGTGTTATGTATAAGAAAGTAAATCCAAAGGTTTTCTAGAAGATATCGCTATCAGCGAAAAGACTGTCATTGTAACCATACATTAAACAATTCTGTGAAACAGGTGTTTTAAATGATTGGTGCAATAAAGTATATTCTGTCATTCTATCTATCTATTACCAATTGCAAAATAAATATCATAATTTTATTTAATTAATTACGAAGTTGAATCACATCCACACAAATCTAACGTGCACCTACGAGCAAATCAGAGCAACCCAGCGCTGCATTGTTGCACTGATTTAGAACGGCAGACATCTCCAAACTAACTCGGCCCATTCTCACGTATTAATATATTCTATTCGATTCGAAAATTCGCTAGACACCTACCGATGTATCGATTAGTGAGCGATTATCGAGTTCGAGAATAGGTTTTGCTGTTTGAAGATAGACTGGTAGAAGTTTGTGTAGTGTTTTGGATGAGTGGAAATGCTGGATTATATTTTGTTTGTTTGTAAGAGAGGATTAATATTTTGGTAGGAAATACTTCACTTGGCTGTGAGTTGGTTAAATATTTGAGGCATAGTGTTGATTATGGAATATTCCATAGCACTTTACGACTTGGCAATACTTTTAAGATTATGTCGATTGTGACTTCGCCCTTCCGAGTTTCACCCTTGCAAATTATCTTAACAAAGACAATTTCAGCTGGCACCGATTTTAATGAAATAAAATAATCGGTTCGACTTCAAGACGAACTACAGACTTGAACTGATCTTGAACTTGACTTAAAGATGTACTACGTGAACACATAACTTTAATTATTTAGTGTCATTTTCCAACACCATTGCTTAATGTAGTTATGTTAGTATAATATTTTTTTTTTCTTAGGTGGTAACATCGCCGAATGACTTCTTCCGCTCTGGGATAAGCGGAAGGGTGTGTCAGACTTCTACTGAC
The DNA here is from genome assembly GCA_943138885.2 of Tholera decimalis. NCBI lineage: Eukaryota > Metazoa > Arthropoda > Insecta > Lepidoptera > Noctuidae > Tholera > Tholera decimalis. The sequence goes on along the minus strand of OW964567.2, from coordinate 10,619,689 downwards.
TAAAAACCCACCCTGTTCCTTCGGCTGCCCTAAAGTTCCGGGGCCGCGGTATCTCGATAGAACTTTCCCGCAAACCCCGGCAGGCAATGGCCCTATGAGGCCCAGACACTGGTGTTGACAGCTCTTTGAGGCGCGCGTAGAACACGACGCGCCACCGACCCGGGCCTGTTCCTTACCGGACGGTGTGCGACCCCTGCTCGCCGTCCGCAGGCCCGCGCCTACGGTGGCCGGTAATTTTGTCTACGTCTATGTTTCCATTATTTTGCACCCGACCTGTTCTGGGTTCCATCATCTACTTAGCCTTTACCCGACTATGTTGAAGTCGACTCCAAGTCTAACTGGCTGCAGCTATACAGGGTTATTTGTAAAACACCGAAAACCTCTCAGGACTATGTTACTAACATCATAAGCAACAACTTTTGTTCTATGTCTTTTAAAAATTCGTCATATTTTAGTTCACCAGATTTTCATATAAAAATAAAAATAATTAAATTGAACGCCCTAAATGTTACGAAGTCTATTCGAAGCAAAAGAAAGTGATAGTATAAATCGTCTTTTGCTTCGCATATACCTCGTAACACTTAGGGTGTTTTATTTAAATATTTTTATTTTTGTATGAAAATCTGGTGAACTAAAATATGACGAATTTTTAAAAGTCATAGAACAAAAGTTGTTAATTATGATGTTAGTAGCATAGTCCTGAGAGGTTCTCGGTGTTTTACAAATAACCCTGTATAGCGACACCAGAAGCTGGGTAGCACGACACTCCTTAGCAAGACTAGTATTAGATTATCCGGATTCTGACCGCCGCTAAGGACTGTCAATGATATACAGACGCCAGCACATCAAGCTACAACAATCTGTCAAATTTCTTTAATAGATTTTAAACTTTATTGTTGAAGAAATTAGGTTCAAGATTGATTGGGAAAATTTGACAGTTTCGGGTAGCTTCATGTGCTGGCGTCTGTACAAATGACAACAGGACCAACGGCTTAACGTGCTATCCGAGACACGAGGGATCTTGACATGTTACGATGTTTATCCATCTACTGATCGACCTTGGCAAGTGTTGCTTAACCTCAAAGATCCACTCGTGTGGCTGTAATTATTTTGCCACGAACTCCTCCGGTATTTACCTTTAGTATCTTCATTTAAAAGGCAAGTAAAACTCTGACCTCTTCTAACACATCTAACCATCACATACAGACTAGCAGGCTCATTACTTCGAAAGAAAATCCTTGCTATGTTAACGATAATCGACATTAACGGTTTTAATTAACCTGGTGTTAAGGCCAGCGCACACCGAAATGCAACGATGTTCGAAAAATTAGTCTCCGCGAAAACATTTTCAGAAAGGGATAGTGTTAATCGGTGTGTAAAGCTCCGTCTCTTTCGCTCACAAAGGACATTAACACAATAATGACATTGACACGTCATTATGGGTGCAGTTGTTTTATACTACCCAGCATGACGCCCGTAAGTTGAGTTTTGTAAGCTTTACAATTAACTTGCACTGTTTTTGATTGAATCTTTCCCGAACCCAATTCATAGGTAATCTTTGTTTAAAGATTTTCTAGAATTTAAATTAGATTATTTATTGGATAATTGGAGACAGTACAAAAGTAAGAAGCTGGTATGATGACGCAGCTATGAGTTGACCAAAGGTTACAAATTCCACAGCCAAACAAGTGAGCAAGGTCATGTCATGATAAGTACAGTATGTATAAATTAGTACATTAAAGCTTCTTATAAAAAGATCTTACTTATATTTACTTTCTGTCTGCAACTTCGTTCGCGTGGTAGGGAAAAATTGCGCCGCGTAAGTCCCGACCCCGTAGGAATCCTGGGATAAAAAGTAGCCTATGATCCGTTCAGTAGTTTTTGCGTGAAAGAGTAACGACCATCCATACATGTATACATCCATTCTCACAAGAAGAAAAAGATTTTTTATTTTTTGACAAAAATTATTACCATTTACCTAAATGAATAAAATAAAGTTCCATACCGCATCGCTAACTTAAACAATACGCGCAGCGCCGCGTCCCGTCTCAGTGTGAGTTGACCCTTAAATTAAACTGGTGTTAGTTTAATCAGCGATTGCAACCTCACACGCTCCCTAACTGCCCATTTACTTAATTGATAATAGATTCCTAAGGTTATAGTTTAAATAAAGTAAACCATAGAATTTTAACGCTTTCAATGCAGTAGTTAACTAGTATGCGTATTTAAAGAAAGTAGAATTGTTGCGCGACTGCTAGTTATAAACTAAAATGTACGCTATTTCTATTAAAGGTACCAAAAAGAAAAATAAAACAGAGTTCAACTACTGCCTTGCTAATAAACTTTTAGATAAAGTTACTTCCCTCCGTGATCGTGGGGTTCAGCTTGATTCGAAGCTGCATCTAGATGCTCATATAGACAAAATAGTTAGTAAGGCTTACCAAATGTTTGGTTTCGTAATGAGAGCATCTAGGGAATTTCGTTGCCCTTCCACCTTTTTGCATTTATACAAATCTATAATAAGGCCACAATTAGAGTTTGCGGTACCTATATGGAACCCACTGTACAAGAAATATAATGAGACTTTGGAGTTGGTACAACGTAAATACCTTCGTGCTGTAAACTACAGATGTTTTCGAAAGAGAGTCTCATACAGCCTACTTCTCAAAAAATACGATCTCCTTACCTTGCAGTCGAGACGGAAGCTCCTGGATGTTATGACTCTGTTTAATGTGTGCCGGAATAAATTTGATTGTCCTGACCTAGTGAAGAATTTAAGTTACCTTGTTCCCCGAACAGTACATGTACTTGAGATACGCACACGACAATTATTTGCTACTAGCCGTTGTAAATCCAATGCTGGTTCACGCTCACCTCTTCATCGTTTAGTTGAGACTTACAATAATGAGTTTGGCACAGTCGACATATTTTTCCTCAGCAAAAATTTATTCAGGAAACAAATTCGAGCAATTATTAAGGATCGGCAGTTGACTTTGTGATTAACGTGTAATTTCGTCTGCCCTGTTTATGAAATCATTTGTATTTTACATTTTCTGCACCGCACTTTATTAACTGTTGCTTTTCTTTTAGTTTATAAAGTAAATCACACCGTATTATAATTATGTCGCTCTAGTTTGAATATAGTAATCCGTGGAAAACGTTGTGGGTAGCATATTTACCATATTTTTGTATGTAAGCCTATAACTATAACATAAACTAACTAACTACTAACTAACTAACTGTATAACTATGTAATATGTTACTGTTTGTTTTTCCCTAAAATAAATAAAGGTAGGATTTTATATTTCGAGCCAGCCAAAGCAATAGTCTATCAGCAATTAAATAGTAACTGTTGAAATGTCAGAATGTAAGGAAATGATAACATTTCGATATCATGTAGGGGAGAGGTGGCATGAAAGGGACATTTTTGATTTTGAGGTCCTAGTAAGTGAATTGTAATACTGTTCATAAATGAACTGTATTGGACGCAGTATATATTTATGAAAGGGACAGTACCTAATTTCGAGGAAATATGTATACAATAACTACTTATGTATGTTAATAATCGAACATAAAAGTGACTGGAACTATTGTCATGATTAAATCTTGCTGTTTTTATCTTAAAGATTATTTTTTTTTTTTATAATTAATCACTTTTTACTTAAACAGAAATCAACAATATTAAAATGTTTTTCTCAGATATTATGAACTTAAAAATTATTAATATCTTTTCTCAAGACACATAATCAGTCTCCTTATAATTAACAAGAAATGAAACACTTATATGAAATTAAAGAAAAATCAACAATTCTCTCTTTAGACTTAGGCTGCACTTGAAAAATAACTATTGTTTTTTTAATAGAATTATAATCAACAACCTCCATAAAGTTTGATTTACAGTCTTCAAATGTAAACTTATATTTTTAGAATTAGGTAAAAAAGTAAACACAGGTTTGATGGCCGATTTCGTGCTAATTTTACATTGAAACCAATCTTTATTGCTTTCTGAATACTTTTTCTTACAAATATTACATTGGTAACTATCTCTTCAATTTTGTGTGCATCGACACGCGTTCTCTTTTTTAGGTGGCATTTTAATCTGAAAAAAAAAATTAAAACATGTATTCGAAACCTAGTACAAAAATAGCAGCCTTGAAAGAGACAGTTATGAAGGGGACGTCCCATTAATAACCGTTTGTTGTGTCTCTTTCATAAATGTCATACAAAAACTGAAAACATGACCACAAAATCTACAATATTAAATTAAAGTTTACTGACCTTATAATATCATATCTGTGGATGTCCAGCCTATTTAAACTGTGATTCACACATAAATAATTAACTTGCGGCACTCGATAAAACGTTTCACAATTATAACAGAAAAAATACTATTCAATTCCATTATCAACACTCGCACGAATCTGCCATGTTTGAAATGACAGGAGTATGAAGTTACCCGCGAACGAACTTCCATCAAGGTTGCCATACGACAAAAATAATGTTGTCTCGAAATTGTTTTTATTTTACTGGTTATTTGAATTGTCCCTTTCAATACGTGTCCCTTTCGTGCCACTCGAAAAAAAATAAAAACCTACATATTTGAAAGATAGGGGGATCTTTGAAATAGTTAGGTTTTGTTTTTTTTTTTCTGAAGTTCGTTTTATTTTTGAAAATATTAAATAGAATCCACACACACAATATAGGTGTACATTCTAAATGAAGGTGTCCAAGTACCTGTTGAAATGTCTGTTGTGACATTTGTCAAATAAATGTTAACGTCAAAGTGACATTTTGTGACCCCTCTTCTAAGTGGCGTAACGGGTGACGTTTCTGTTGTTTTTGCAACGTACATACCCCTTTGTTGACTTCCCGATTCACCTCTCGCCAGCATAATCAAAATCTGACCGAACCATAGTTTAATGCACTACACTCACATACCTACCTACAATCGCTATTTTCTGTATATCCTACGTCCCTTTCTAATGTGTCGCACTTACAACGAAGTACTGCACCAAAATCAGTATCGCATACATTTGTCCCAGATATAGTCCTCGTATAAATCAGTATCCCAACATACTATTTGTTGTATCAGCATTTCTTACGGGCGACCATTTTGCATGCAAAATGCCACGATAACTTTACGCTTAGAATTCACATACATGAACCCTAGTTCTATAAAAACATGATTGAATTTTGCATGTTTTTCGCTATGAAAACTACAAACAAAAAGTAAGTACGCTATATACAGCGTGTTTTATCTAAATCGGTCAGCCGTCGTGTGGGGGCTGAGGCAGTTATAAATCAATGCATGTATCGGTTGCTGACAATAATAACTATAGGGCATTTCGGTAAATGGCCGGTCAATGTTGTGGATAATTCATTTGTAAGTAAGGGATGAGATAAGTGATTTTATGTTTAGGGTTTTATATTGGATTGTATTATTATTTATTACATTTAGGGTTCGAAGTCATGATTTCTTCATTGCTTGCCCGATATCTCACTGACCATCTTTTTGCATGTGAACACAACATTAGCGGATTTTCGAAGAACCTTTTATATACAAAAAACAACAAACAACAACAACAACAGATTACCAATGTTAAGACAATTTCGTCGTGATAAAGGGGTAGGGTTATTAATTAAAGATCTCTCTCTCTCACTCTCACACCGAAATCATAATGGTTTCACGACATCATACTACCACCTTGACGGGTAAACATGAGAGTCACAGACTTTGACGTTGCTTGGGACTTCTTTTAACGAAGAAGAAAATCAACACACTAGTGTTGATTTTCTTGTGAACGTTCTATTAAAATCAGTTCAGCCGTTCCAAAGATTAGCCCGAACAAAAAGACCGACAGTCTTAGTCGACATATTGTGTAAATATCGCACTTGAGAAAACACAATTAGGTGTTTGGAAATCACAGCCAGGCGCTATAATTTTATTGTAAGTATGTATTGTGTATTGTGTGTATGTAAAAATATACATATGTTTATAATTATACAAAGGTAATGTCACGGGTACTGATGTGATATTAACCCGTTTCTTGGGAAGTAAGAAAGGAGTCTCTTCGAGTGACGTACCAAAATACCTGTTACGTCCGGCGGACCCTGGGCTACCTTTCACCACATAAGTACATAAGTTCTATAATGCTTTCAACACGCTAAGAAGAGTCCGTGTCTAAAATAATAAAGACATGTTCCCACTCATTCTAATTTTTATCCTGCCTGCAACACGTCACGACTTAATAATATCGGCCGTCATAAAGGACCAGTATCCCATACCCAACCTTTGACCACGCCCACTCAATGACAATAATTAACACACCCATACACACACGCACTAAATATGTATGAGAGAACGGCATTCATACTGGTACGCGGACTCAAATACCAATCATGGCTAACCCTTCAATAGGTTTGAATTTAGAATACATTATTTGTATTTGGAATTATGTTATTAACATACTAAGGTGATTAAAGTCGTTATTCATGGACTGGCCATTTAGGCTTTTTTTTTCTTTTTATTTTATTTAGCGTTTGTTCGATTTCAAGGTCATGCAATTATTTTCCGCTCTCTTCAGTGGAAATAATAGAACTCTTGACCGATTTCGGTCACGCCAGCTAATTTCATGATTGATTAGCCATCTGCGCAGGAGATATTATAGTGCACATTGCAAGTATATGCGCCTACAGATGCACTCTCTGTTCCTTTAATCTCATAACCCGATGGGACGGAAATCCAACACAACTTGAGCATCACAGCGCCAACTTCCAAATTCCCCGCTACGACCGAGTAATCTCAATAGTATTCTCAGTCCAATATTTGGAAAGGTACCCGTTTAGGTTAGGCGTACACTTAGCCCAGTCGGCCGCGTTCATGAGTTTTCAAATTTTATTGCAGCCCCCGGTGCAAGTGTGCCCGGTGTAGTTTTAGTCAGTTCGAGTCTGAGGAATCCCTTCACCCGCTTCAGGGTAAAGGATATCCATGAGGATTTCAACCACGAGAAAATAAGCCATGTGTTCTGGATGACACAGCATTGGAAGCCCTGTCAAAATTGGTGCTACAAACCGTGAGATATTGCTAAGTGATTGTGACGCATGACGCCTATATCCTGCTATTGACGTCTTTCGGCAGTTAATTATCGGTTTCCAGATTGCTGTATTCTAGGGGTCTTTAAGTCAAGAGTGAATAAGTTACTTCTAGATAAGCGTATTTCATCTAAAACGACATCATCGCTTACCATCGGCATCGTAACCAAGTGAAACGTGAGTCTATCAATAAACACGTACATTTCGGGTAGTACGCAATGGAATGGCACTATCTAATACCGCCAAACCTGTTCTATCATTGTACTACAAGAAGAACGGTGATGCACCATTGTTACATGGTGGACATCTCACCCATATGCATAAAACGCGTTGGGAATACTTTCATTGTTCGTACAGCTACTTCTAGGTTAGCGTGCTCAATCTTCAACGACATTATCGCTTGCCATATGGTGAAATTAATAAAAAAAGATGATCCATGGGAAAACTGCAATACTAACAAACGTAATTCACAATCACTCACAAAATTCTAACCAGACGAAAACGGTAAAATACATAATTTCAAACAGTTCAAAAATACAATCTGATTCACAGCAATAAGGCAGATGTCTCATTAAGAGGTCACAGATCAGTTGCGGCGTGACGCTGGATTTGAACCCGCTACCGAGCTACGCAAGACCCGTTACCGGCAGGGGTCGTAAACTTTACAATTCTTCGTACAAAAAAATTGAAGACTGAAAACGCTACAGGCCAAATTGCATCAGACTGTTCGAAGAAGTAATTTGATTGTAGCTTTTTGCATTGTATTTTATATTTCATTGATAGAGAACATCATAATTATATGTTTAGCCTTTTCTTAACTATGTCGGGGTGCTTCCAGTCTAAATGGATGCAACTGAGTCAGTATTTTAAATGGATCGACTGCCCACCTAGGGCCTATGCACACCACGTTTTTTAAACGCGCCGTTGACGCGCGTTTGTAGTGATACAGACACGATACGCACGCAAGTCAGACGCAGCCTGTAAACAGTTGCGCACCTGTAATTTCAAATACGAGTTTGTATCGATACACACGCGAGTTTGCATCGCGTCTGTATCGCTACACACGCGCGTTTGTATCGATTCTGTATCACTAAACACGCGCGTTTGTATCGATTCTGTATCGCTACACACGCGCGTCTGTATCGATTTAAACCCGTATTTGAATTTATACAGGTGCTACAGGCTGCGTCTGACTTGCGTGCGTATCGCGTCTGTATTGCTACAAACGCGCGTCAACAGCGCGTTTAAAAAACGTGGTGTGCATAGGCCTAAGGCCGTGCGCGCACTGCCTTGCGGTGGCCGCAATTCCGGTAGTTCTACCGCACCGGTAGACTGACCGCAGTGCGCGCACTTCTATGACACTGCATACTTCACAAATTTTGCGGTGCGGTAGAACTACCGGAATTGCGGCCACCGCAAGGCAGTGCGCGCACGGCCTTAACCTGCAAAACCCAGTAGGAGGATAACACGAAACCCCTTGGCAAGACGGGTGTATGATTTTCAACACATAGATGTCCAAATGAGAGCCGGGCTAACGGCTTGACTTGCTTTGCAAGACACAGAGGAATCTCCATACGTTAAAATTGCCACCCATCCATGAGCCGGCCTCGGCAGGCATTGCTTAACCTTGAAAATAAACCCGAGCGGTTGTTATTATTTAGCCACGAGCCCCTTATTTCATTGATACAGAATCTTGCTTCTGAATCAACCTGTTGACTGTGGGATTTAGATATTTGGGCTTGTTCTATGGGAACTGGCGGCCTCGAAACTTAAAGGAATCTGAAGAAACGGGTTGGGTTGTTACTCAGTAGAAGTCTAACACTCCCTACCGCTCCACCCAGAAAGGGAGAAGTCATTCGATGATTTTCCCACCAGGAAAAAAAAGGGAAGGAGATTTATGAACTTGCCAATAATATCTAAGTACTCGACAACTATACATATGTCTTGATTTGATGACTAGACTCAAGAGATTTACTATTAGCATAATATATTTCACAGCAAAGGAAACATAAATAGTAGACAAAGTTTCAATATTTCGAACCCCTGGAAAAGAACTGATCTTAAAAACGTAATTATACACACGGATGCGCATGATTCACGAAATATTTGAATATTGTATTACATACATTCGCTATGCTAAAACCGACTCAGCTGCCATTTTTAAAACAATGAAATATCAACCTAAATCTGCTCATCTAAAGTTTATTTTCACTAAGCAAATTTGAAAACAACGGATAATAAAATTCGAACACTGTTATGCTTAACGTATCTTTAATAAGAATCTTTGGTAAACAAAATTAGACTTTGCTAACCAGACATAAAGTTGTTTATACTTCGCGATAAATTAGAACGATAGTTGAAGAAGAGTGATGTGCAGACGCCGTGGGAACGATTCAGTTTGGGTAATGTTAGTGCTTGAACGAGAGCAAGAACTGGCGATGGTTCCTACGATAAGACTCTACAACATGCTATTTATTTATATTGGAACGTAATAAACACTATCGAAGATTTACGTACGTTTTTATGAGTACAATGCTCCGCTAGAACTGAATTTGCATGTTTTAGCTTAGAAAGGTTATTTTGCAAACGAATTGTTTGTCAATATTCTGTGGATATTAGAAGCACACAAGTACTGCAAACGGTTAATTAGAAACATTTCTTTATTAAAGCTGCCAATAGTGGTGATAACCAAATAAGTAGTTCCAGATAGTGAGTGTGAGTATTTAATTTATTTCAGTCCGATCAAGCAGCATGGAAAATTTATTTGATGTTTTATTTATTATAAATTTTGCAGCTCTTAAATATATTTCTTTGGAATACTTAATAACTTCTTTTAGGTTCTGTTAAATAGGTGTGTTTAAATATTGGTGTACAATGAAAGTATATTCTATTTATCTATCTATCTATACATAATATTTTCAACACATATAAAACACTATGAGAGTAACATAACAAATGAATAACAGTACATACTAGCACCATCTTAACATAGCTTGATTGAGTGATAAAATGAATGATGATGTGCCTTAGATAAACACATAAGCAAAAAGCACAACCTAACACGGCACAATATGATGCCATTGAATATTTCTACAATAATTTAAAAATTGTGTGAAAATAGCAATAGGTACATTTCCTTTTTTTTCATATCAACAAAATCCTTCTTAATGTGCAGTTATTAGTTTATAGCTATTTTACTAAAATTACTATTCAAAAACGTTCACGAAGTACATAAACAAGTAATTAATTTATTAATAAAGCCATTAATCGCTGCAGCATTTCAATACCCTTCCTTCATAAAAGCAGGTGTATCTTCAGACTGACCCCGTGATCTCCAATCACAGTAATCGTTAATCCTTTCGATAATCGATTTGCACGCACGCGACCTTACAACTTTATGAATACCGTTACATAATTAATTGCCAATTTAATTTGAACCTTAACTCTTTAAATTAAGAACTTGTGAATGTTTGCGTGGTTAATTGGTTTTTAGAAATGCATGTGCGTTCGGACGGGACGACCACATCCTGTCTATTATCCGATTTTAAATCGAGAACTCGTTCGAGAATCGATGCTTTTTGCCCAAGACGTGTCGATACGCGTTTATTTTTTTTATAAGTCCTAGAACGAATGACTTAACTTTAGTATTGTGACTGCCTTAAATATTTGATTCGCTTGTTTTTTCATTAATTTGTACCTAAACTGTTTTAGTTCCTATGTTTAGAGTTAATTGTACGATTTTACTTACTACTTGATACTTACACCGTCCCAGAATGTATTTAGATTATACAAGTATTATATATTCGATTGTTATTTTTGTAGTAACTGTCCCGAGTCTTGTAAAGTTGATGACAAATAACTCCAAAAAGACTATAGGGAGCTTATAAACCTTGAATATCACTGGTCAATATCAATACGTACCTCATTATCTGCTTCAAAGTTTTGCAATATGACTAATAATTTCAAAATATCTATAAGGAGCTTAAGAATCTAAATACCTACCTATTATATTTTTTTTATATTGAAAATAGGTTCGCGTTTGACCACCATCTCACCTGATGGTAAGTGATGATGTGGTCGAAGATGGAGCACGCTTACCTAAAAGTAACCTATTCACTCTTGACTTAAAGACCTCTAGGTTATAGCTATCGGGAAACACATACTCCGGCAGGGAATTCCAGTCCTTAGCCGTACGCACAATGAAGGTATTCCCAAAACGTTTTGTGCGTATGGGTGGGGAAAATATTATTTAAATATTACTCATGTATCAATACCTCATTATCTGCTTAGTCTTTATAGTATATTAGTGTTTTAATACCCCCCCCCCCCCCCCCTCCCCCTATATTTCTTGGATACACCAGCCACAGATTTTCTGTCATCTGAATACCCGTAACGACAGTCAAAGATGTCCAAATGACGAGGGTTGCAACAACTGAGAAATTTCTTATAAAAAAACCCAATAGATCTTTTACCCCGACCCGGAAATCGAACCAAAGACCCCAAGCTCAGCATACGCGCATGCGACAACTAAAATAGCGATATGTAATTCCTATGGTAAAACTATATCTATTCCTACCTAAATGTCTTTACGTTTAGGGGTAACACATCGGACAAACGCGGGTAAACGTGTACCCCTGCAGCGTCTCACTCATATGTATAATAAAAACACTTTATGTATATTGATATACAGGGTTAATTGTAAAACAGCGAAAACTTCTCAGGACTATGTTACTAACATCATTATCAGCAACTTTTGTTCTATGACTTTTAAAAATTCGTCATATTTTAGTTCACCAGATTTTCATACAAAATTAAAAATATTTAAATTGAATGCCCTAAATGTTTCGAAGTCTATGCGAAGCAAAAGAAAGCGTTTTATACTATCGATTTCTTTTGCTATGTTAGTAACATAGTCCTGAGAGGTTTTCGGTGTTTTACAATTAACCCTGTATTTTTGCTAAATAGAAATGCTTTTAGAACTAGAGTTATTAAGGAACTGAATAGATTGGATACAAGTCATCTTGAATTGACTGACTAATTTTAAAGCTTGTAGCGTTATAAAAATATTTACTTACTTGAATATGGATAATACCTATGTAAAACCTAACTTCACTTGACTTTTCATCATAGCATACTTTTGAGCTAATATGTGGAAAATGTTGTTGTTATTACATTGATTTTGTTTTACATAACGCAGTTATTATTATGTTTAATGTAATGACGTTTTTTTTTTCAAATAAAAGAAAATAACAGTCGCTGTTATTTGGAAGAATTCGCTCGCAATCCATAACATATCGTCTGAAAACAGTGTGTAAGTTGTGTATTTTTGGTAGCATTAGCCTTACCCTCCCCTTTGCGGGAAAGTTTTACCGAGTTACCGCAGCCCCGGAAATTTAGGGCAGCCGAAGGAACAGGGTGGGTTTTTAGTCAGTAGAAATCTGACACACCCTTCCGCTTGACCCAGAGCGGAAGAAGTCATTTGATGATTTTCCCACCCCAAAAAGAAAAAAAGCCTTACCCTCCCCCAATCCATTAGTTTTTAAAGATTTATTTTACTCGACCAATTAGTAAAATGGTTAAATCTATCGCTGCAAAAACATGAATTAAAGTATGATCTGAATGTACTTCTAACTTACTTCTAGGACCGTAGCGCGTAGCAACTGCCTATCGGAACTGTAGCTGAGTAAGTATCATATTTTTCGGCTCTTGACCATCCATAACAAATGTCAAATAAGTACATTTTTTACGGATGAGCCCGCTCTTGACCACGATCTCGCCTGATGGTAAGCGATAGATGAGGTCTACGATGTAACGAGCGAGCCCAAAAGATGCCTATTTACTCTTGCTTTAAAGCCTGAAAGGTCATAAGTGGCAGGGAACACAGAAGCCGGCAGAGAATTCCACAACTTGGCCGTGCGCACAATAAATGTGGGGGAGAAGCGCTTGGTACGACAACTGCAGGGGCGTGCATAGGATTATGACAGGGCATGCGGCGGAGTAAAAACACACAAAAACTTCTTCTTTTATAGATTTTTAGCATAGCCACAGCCACGCATCGTAGCATGGTGGCGATGCGTGGCTGTGGCTATGCTAAAAATCTATAAAAGAAGAAGTTTTTGTGTGTTTTTACTCCGCCGCATGCCCTGTCATAATCCTATGCACGCGCCTGACGACAAGACGGTATATCAACCAAGTGTGGATGGTACCCAGCCGTGCGTCTGGTAGACCGGTAGTGAAATGGAGATGGAGCAACAACAGCTGCTACTAACAATTACTAACAACTGCTTAACGTGTTTTCCAAGGTAAGAAGGAATTTTGATTTGTCAAGGTGGTCACACATACAGGGACAGACCTTGGCAAGCATTGCTTAACGTTAAAATTGGCCTGTGCTGCTGTTATTACTGTGTGAATATGATGATCAAACAGATTTTTACATCGAGAGTTTTACTGAATAACAGTCACGCACTGTGCATATTATACAACGTGTAACGGAAACCCCATATCTATCCAAAAGGACTGAAGACAATATCTGGCATGGAGTCTCTATGCAAAGTTTCAGCTCAAAATAAGTGACTCACATAATTGACCCCAAATTATCAGTTTCATATGTTTCTTGAATACCAATAATAACAAACGTGTCACATCACTATAAGGGGCATCACTTTCCACGTCACTTGCCAATAAAATGATAATTGTCTTCGTTCTTCTTAATTTGATAAATTCGGTCTCTGGTATCAATGTATTGAAATTTCTAATAAGCTCCACACGTCTACATGTGTAGGATTACAAAACCCTTGCTTTATCGTTTGTTATCATCCAAAGAAGCCGTGCACTTGGTATGTATATAGGTACCCTTTAAATTACACGTTGTATAATATGTACCTACATATTCCGTGTTTTAGCCGAGGGATACCGGATAGATTATACCATGTTTTCTGAACCTTAATACTTTAACATTAGTATAATATCTAAGACACATTTTTTTCTGGAATGTCTGCTGGAACGAGTCAGAAGACGCTCAGTCACGAGAAAAACAATTGCCATCGAATCGTGCAATGGTGATTAAACTACTACGTTACAGAAAGGATACCCGGAATATGGTACAAGTAAAACACAAACCTACGCACATTCCTACCTTTACATATTTACACATTCACTCACACGCCTCCACATACATACACTACACTTACATTCCACGCACACTCATGCATTCCAAAATCTAAAACAAAATTATATTTTTGTTACTTTTCCTATTATGTTAATTCATGGAACACTGTAGTCTCCCCTCTTGGAGGTGAGCGCTAATGGTCGCGACACAGTATTTCATACTAATGCGATTCTTAACGTACACAAACTTTTTTAAACTGTTTTTTGTTCCAATAAATATATTTGTAATATCCGGCAAGATCTCCAACACTGACACCTATTTTTTCGGGTGGTAAAATCATCGCATGACAAGAAAAAGAGAAGTGTCTGACAGCTGACTTCTACAGACTAAAAACCAACCTTATACTTTCAGTGGCCCTTGGATTCTGGACTGCGGTATCTCATTAGAACATTCACGCAACCTCTATAGGCAATGGGCCAATCGAACCCCGTCAATATCTACACTGACACTTATACTACTTATCTTTCTATCTCACTGCTTCATATTTTGGTCTTCTAATCATACAACAGTATATTAAGACGTCAATGCGATATTATAAGAGTATTGTTCTGTAATTATCTATGTTAGGATCTGTTATGACTGGCTGAATAGATGTGTTAATTGGACGCCTATGATTGTGTTTTGTTTTTTTTGAATGTTTATTCGTGTTCGATTGGATTGTTAGTAAAATTTGACTCCAATTAATCTGCTGTCTTCTCGGTAAGCTATACCGAAATTCTGTTTGGAATAGCTGACTATCGAACCTAAGAACCTAATGCAATGTAATGTAATGTTTCCTTTTTATAGGGCTTTGATACTTACGTTATAACATCATTATTGGTTTAGAATTTCCGCTATTTTTTCTGCAATATTTTTTTTGTTTACGTTTCTGTAAAGTCAGTTAGTGACAGGACTAGTTTTCTTTTTAATTCATTGCTGGAGCTAGGAGGTTAGATAGCTTAGGTAACTAATATTGTGCTTCGTTATTAATTATATTTATTTCTCTTTTTAACCGACTTCAAAAAAGGAGGAGGTTCTCAATTTGTCTTGAACTTTTTTTTTATGTATGTTACCTCATAACTCGGAGATGGCTGGACCGATTTGAAAAATTTTTTTTGTTTGAAAGGGTATACTTTTTAATTGGTCCCATTGTCATCACGTGAGGATCTGATGATGGAATCATGGAGAAATCGAGGGAACTCTTCAAATATTATAGGCAGACCTATAGCGTTTTGGGTATTCATTATAGTAACTTGTGCAGTTGCTCTTGATAAGCACCATTTGAGGAAGTAGAACTGATGATGAAGACTCCAGATGGCCACCGAAACTACTCAGTAATAAGTATTTCGTGAATTTCGATTAGATTACTTGAATATGGATGTTAAGCACTTTATGCTCGTCACAATGCATGTGGTGAAGTAGAATTGATGGTGATGTACCAGGAGAACTCCTCAAAAATTAACAGCTCTGCACCGGGAAAAGCAATATTTTGTAAAAGGTGATAAGTAGTTGACATTTTGGCTTTGGTAACTAGATAAATTACAAACCGACCCACTGAAAAGCGTGAAAAAAGCTTTTTAGCAAAAAATAGAACCGACTACCATTTCAAAACACTACAAAGCCAAAAATAACTTTAATTTCGGAAGGCGGTGTCAAAAAAAGAAAATACAAAACAAATGACACCGACCACCGAAATTAAAGTTATTTTTGGCTTTGTAGTGTTTTGATATGGAAGTCGGTTCTATTTTTTGCTAAAAAGTTTTTTCATTCTAGAACCTCACTCAAATGCTTAATACTCGATTTAGCTAGAGATTACGGAGAGTGAGGCGAGCGGGCAGTCTACGCCTAGAACTGAAACAGAGAACAAGGCTGCAAGAAAAACTTATAATAGCCATTGGAGTGAAATGGTCATTTTTTAAAACCACGGCACAAAGACGTCACTCAGCGCGTCATACGTGGCATATATACTTACGATCCGTGGCCCGGACCTCAAGACATCCTGACATCCTCCGAGTTCTCCACCATCACCACCGACTGCTGCATCGACGGAGCCTGACTTTTCCCCCGTCCCACTACTACGGCCAGAGGGTAGGAAGACGAGGCGACACGTTCTTCGAGCTCTACTGCCGAAGGAAGACTGAGGCCAGCCGTCCTGCAGCCACCTCTACGTGACCTCTTCGTTTTACTGGAATCATCAGCTCCGTTTAGAATCAACTCCGACCTCCATCATCTCAAGTTTTGTTAGGGTCCCGTGACTCCAGCTAATTTTATATAATTAACTAGCTGTCCCGGCAGACCTTGTTCTGCGTTATGTCTCTAAAACAAAGTAATATTGTTTCTTTTTTTATGTTAATAGCCGCCTCGACACATTTCGTTCTGTCAAAAGTGATTGGCCTGTCACAGTTTAATAGAAATAAAATAACATTGAAAAACTAGTAATATCTAAATGTGGTGATAATTTAAGTCCGTGCAGCCTCTTTGCATACAAATGACAGCACCAACGCTTATGTTGTTATCACTTATTTTCCTCAATATTATTCACGATTACTGATCATCATTAAGTAAAATAACACACATTTTTACACAATAAAAATGACTATAAAAAAAATTTGAGGGAACTCGTTATTTTTCATAATGAAATTCAACCTCTAATAAAATTGAAGGCATACCAAAGATAATCCTAACACGCCTTTGTTTTGCTTTGATTGACGTCAAATGTTTGACAGTGGGGTACAGAGTGGTTTGTATGGGAATAGAAAATTATTGTTTTTACTGTTTTCCTCGTATTTTTTAAGTTTTTTCTCTCCGTAAGAACCATCCTCGTACTTCAAGGAATATTATAAAAAAAGAATTAGCGAAATCGGTTGAGCTGCTCTCGAGTTTTGCGCTTAGCAACACATTCAGCGATTCATTTTTATATTATAGATTATTTCTTTCATTAAATCCTGTTCATCTTTTTCCCCTTTGATTTCTTTCCCTTGCTATATTCCTTTTAAAAGCGTGTTTCCTCCTAAATAGGCAAGCAACTTATTGCAACCATACATTTCCCAGTCTACCCAGGAAAATGTAACGTTACACACTTCTTCGTTTTTGACTTTAATAATTTAGTCATTCAGGTTAGGTAGTATAGAGTACATATGATTTTCCAAATGTATATTAACTGGGAGATCTAAAACTTAACGGGTAATAAGGCCTTGCAAGTGTCGTTGTAAGAATGTTGTAGTCTTTAATCCTACTCTTGAGACAGTCGGCATTTGAAATACGATAGACACAACAATAATTGTATTAAGAACATTAGATAGTAAGCCTTAAGTAATTTTTCAATGTGTTCTCCCAAAGGTTGACTGGTAGAGAATGCCTCTGTAGATAAAGTATAAATATTTTTTTAAGTATTATATACTTATAGTTAAATACTATAACTATAAGTTTCATATTAATAACGCGTAATGAAACTTTTATCAACGAATATGAACAAATTCGAATGTATTATCTCCATGACTTTATTGTTAAACTCCAGAACAAGTATTGTAGCGCCATCTGTCAACGAGTAGCGAAAACAAGTTTTCCGCAGTTTGTGAAAACAGCCACAAGAGCTTCACAAAAGGCAATTCTCTCTGAAGTCTTCACATTAAATTATAGGAACAATAGTTCTTATTGTGATTACTAAATTTACCAACATTTAAGTCAGTTATATTATTATATTTTTTTAAACTAACAAGGAGTGTGCACTGGTTAGGGGAAACGGATTTTAATTATTTTTAGCGTAGTGATAGTATACCCCTATATAGTATATATACATATATAGTATAGTGGTATATTACCTATAAAATATTAAAGCGCAACTCTCAAAAATAACGGAGAAAAACGGAACTAAAGTTCCTCGAGTACTTTATACATATTAAAATAAATTTCTATAAAATTCCGATTTTCTATAAAGTTATATAAAATTCCGGCTGAGCGTGCGATGGCGTAGTGGTAACGCTCTAAACTCGTACTCCTACTGACACGGGTTCGCTTTAATTGTTTGAAAATACCTTGCAAATGTAAAAAAACGGCATTTGTTTGTTGCTCTTGGTGCAGGCATAATTTTTGTTTTGATTGTTTTTACCATGATTGTCATTCAGGATCATGTAAAACTGATATTGATATGTAATTACATAATTTTACGTAACTAAATTAAAATATTTTTTATAAGAAATCGAATTTTACTTTTTACCCATTTACAACAACCATTTTACTATTTATTTAAAACAACTATTTATTTACTCTGCAAAAAAATTAATGATAGTAAACTAACCCAAACAAAAAATGTTACGGAGGAAGACTCGTTACTTCTAGCTACATCTTCGCCCACATCACCACTTACCATCAGGTGAGATGGTGGTATAAAAGCCTATACAAGTCTTATAAATACTAAAAAATAAATTTCTCTTTTGTAACATGGAGAGTTCGCCTTTCATAGACCAATAACTCCTGTAGTCATTGTCAACTCGCCAGCCGATTTCTTAGCCCTGTTCATTTTGGAAAGTTCCTTACATAATCTCATATACCTACATTATGATATGATATATTTCTACATTGCCTTTAATGATTCTGTTTAATGCCAATTAATTTGGCCTTTGGTTGGGACCAAAGGCCAAATTAATTAACTGTTGTGCATAGGCCTCGCCCATCTTGTTAGTGTCATATGAGTGGTATGTCATTACTGTACTGTCTCTCTCTCTGTTCTCTTTAACGAGTGTTTCAATTGATGTGTAGTTTTTTTTTCATTGTTGATATACTTGCGTTTGACCATCATCTCCACTCACCAGTTGTCATGTGATCGAAGATGGAGCACGTTTGCCTAGAACTAGTCCAATTGAAAACAGGAAACCGTTATGAAAAACTACATGATTGTATGTCTTACACAGCATAACAACTCTCACGTATCTAATGAACCGAGCTATCCCATGTGATGTGTCAAATTAAAGTTATTTTTGACAACACCACGAATGTAAGATTTACATAATTAAGGTTACACATTAAATTTACAAAAACAAATTAATAATAACGTTTAAAAGTCTGTGATTTCAAATTTATTTGTCAAATATTGGTAGATGTCATACATCTTCGGATTTTTGGCCCTGGGACATGCCAATTTCCTCACAATGTTCTTCACTGTTTAGAGAACAGTGGTAATGATGTAAATTACACAAAATTATGTGCATGACTGTGGTCCGAACCCGCGGCTTACAACTAGTAAGTTGCACTTTAACCACTGGGCTTTCAATGTTCCAAAGATTGGCTTAGTACTCTGCTCCTATTGCTCTAACAAAACATACGAAGTATCATAAACATCTGGAATCCCATTTGTTTTGACCAGTTTTCCCGAATTATATTACAGTCTAAACTTCAGTACAGAAACAATTTTGTTTATCTGTTCTTGAATGAATTGAGAGCACCCCGTAGGCTTGTGTTTTCTTAACATTAACGTGAGACGCCTCGGCGCATTTAAATCTTGGGCGACGTATGCTAGGGTTGACAGGTTATGGAAAATGGTTTATATCGGTTTTATCATTTCATTATTATTTTTAACTGGTAGAACAGATCACGTAATCCTTTTATTAGTTTAAATAGATACGCTATATGTATTTCTCTACCTGGAACTTAAATGCTCAATAATTTACGCTTTTTATACCAATCCATGAGAACCAACGTTTGCATAGATCATTTAAATCAAGAATCTGCCGTTTTTTTTTACGGGTATTATGGTTGATTACTTGTGCAAATAAGACGTAAAATGGAGTATCAGAAAAAAATTAAAAATTATAATTGCTGCACTCAAGAAGATATTTATTAATTCAAATTTTATCTTCCGAGCCTTCTGATGTATCGGTTTCGAAATATCAAGGGAGAATTTTAATCAACTAAATTGATACAAAATATGAATTTTGTATCCATTGATTGGTAACTATTTAGGCAAATCATTTATTTTGACTTTTTTCATAATTAAACCTTTTTTAATGTTACATTTTTTAATTAATGATTATATTAATCATAATAATATAATTCATGTGTTTTTAACCATTTTCCGAAATATTTTTACTTAGGTATATAGAAGAGTGGAATTAATACTAGACATGTTTCTACTGTATTAATTTGGTAGAGATTTTGGCAAAGTATCGCCTGATTCCATTTTTTTTAATAAAAGGAATTCGTTGTCGTACGACCGCCAACCCTACTCCAATTCGCCACTTATTCCGCGTCGCCTGGCGCACAATACACTGTATGTTATAATTTTTGTCTACCCCCAAATATATGAACAAAAGGCCCTAATGAATGTATTGCAAAATTCGTGAAACCATTATTAAGCATTGTTAAATCCGACGGGGGAACGGTTTTTGTTTACCGAGCTTTCTTTTTCAGCAAGATTTTTGGATACGGTGTGATGATAAGGACTTTTTTGGGGATAGTGTAGCATTGTTGCATACTTTCTTGTTTTTTTTTTTTTAATTTTTAAGAAATTTTTAAAGTAGTAATTTATGATCGAGAGGTCGCAGGTTCGAACCCCTCCCATTATACTATTGCCAAGAACCCACCCACCCCACACACAAGCATATTTTTTTCTTAGTTACAGTGGCGAAGGCTCCATACAACTCGATTCCTACCGGCTTCCTTTTTGAAATATGGCAAATATTAGTCTATTATTTTATATATGAATATATAAATAGTAATCTATTATTTTCAATTAAACAAATAATTATTTACGAAGTTACAAGATTTCGAAGTCAGCCACAGGGCCACAGTTACTGGAATTCACGCATCACACTTGAGCAAGGTAAGCATTTTTTGGTCCGGCTTCCCTTTTATGAAAATTCACCCTTCGCCACTGCTTAGTTAGTGGGGTTAAGAAGATTACTAGTACGGTGAATTCTAACAACATTGCTCGTTCGTTTTAAAAAAAAATCTTCACAAGTTTTCTTCTTGTCTTCCGCATTCGAATACATGTAGTGTGTCTGCCCATAGTATTTTATTTATTTATCAAAACTTTGTGCAACACAAAGGTAGAAAGGCGTACTATACGCCTTTGGCATGAAGTAACGATGTTGTAAATATTACAAACATTTGCTTCAATTCAGATTATCGAGCCCTCTTTTGTAATGGAACTGAAATTGTTGTTAAGATAATATATATAATTTTCCCATTTTCAAGCGAGGTGTCGTGTAGTAGAAGATACATGAAACAATTTGTCGCCAAAGAATCCTGGTTTTGGAATTTTATTTCACATTGACCACCATGGGCACTTAAAAATGTCAGAAACTACTGTACGAATTGTTCGTTTCCTTTAGAAAAGAATCGGCAAGAAACTCCACGGTTACTCTTTAAACTAATTGGCCAAGTGCGAGTCAGACTCGCCCATGAAGGGTTCCGTAGTAACTACGCCAAATAGCTTTGTTTTTCATAGTGTTTGTATGAATTAGAAAGTTATATTTGCAGTTTTAGAAAATATGCTATATCTCAAAAACTGCTGACCTGATCTCGTTCAAGCTATTTTTTATTGAAAGCTCACATTAAGATCTACAACATATATATTTTTTAAGATTTTTCACTCTAGTATTATAGAAGTTAGAGGGGGGCGGGACACATTTTACCAGTTTGGAAGCGTATATCTTTTAAACGACTGACTTTATGAAAAATTGGTTTGAGAAAACTCAGTATCATTTTTAATGACGTATCTATAGATAATACACATGCATAGGATTCATGAAAAAACAAAAATTTTAGTTTCAGTTCCATGTAACCCCGGCCGCCTTATTTTTTTTTTATTTTTGTATAATAATCGGAAAGCTGTTCACAAATTACATCTTGTGTGGAGAACCCGCAAATTTTTTTTTTTTTTCTTAAAAACGGAAATCGGTTTACAGAATACGTCTAACTACCATGTTTCACATGTATAGTCTTAATAGTTTCGGAATAAAATGGGTGTGACATACGGACGAACGTACAGACAGACAGACATGACGAAACCATAAGAGTTCCGATTTTTGCCATGCGGCTACGGTACCCAAAAAAGGCCTTATAACCTAGACAAGTTGCCTGACAAAAGAGATGGTCACCAGACGCGAGTCATCATTATTAAAATACGATATACCGCAACTTTACAGTTCCGCTTCCAACCGTCATGTCAGACGAATGAGTCTAAGGTTACTAAGAAAAAAATACACATACCAATACACAATGATATTTTGCAAAATAGACAACAGCAATTTTCAGACACCCAGATCAGTACGTCTGCGCTATACTGAGATTTTACACACAATTTCATAATCCCAGAATATTCAAAACATAAGATTAAGAACTCTCCAGTTTCTTGCCACTGTGTCTGGAGAAACAAAAGAAATTGTGTGTGAGTGTGTTATCATTAGCATCCCCCCTCTGGCCCAACATCGCCCCCCCCCCCCCCCTCCCACTTGCTTCGTCTCCTTTCTTTCCACAAATTCTATACAAAAGTTTGAGTAAGAGTAATACATATCTTGTTGTTTTGAGTGTCTTGTTACCATGTGATTAAGAAACCTAGGATATTGTGTGTTTTTTTCGCGGGGAACTTTTTCCACACAATTCGACTTATTTGCCACGATACTGGGAAAAATTGTTTCAATTGAATACGTTACCTACTGTCAATAATTATCGATCTGGCTAAGAGTGAGTCGAGGTTGGGTTGAGTGGAGGAAGAGGAAGTGGACTGATCATAATATATGATTGTGGGGCTTTATGTTGTGGGTTAAACACATCTACATTTTCAACTTCCAAGAACCGTCACAATCTTCTGTACAATCACAATCAACTGTGAACTCTGATACCTGCTATCAGAGTTCACAGTTACATAATAAATCCAAATGAAGTAAATATGGTTTCAGCTAGTTCTGGTCGTGCTAGAAGCCCAATCAGACTTTGATTACCCGCCATGGTTGTTGTAATGTTCCAAAGAGATCCCGCAACTCTATAACATAAGGGCAACTCAAAGAACAGGGTAGGTTTCTAGTCAGTAGAAGTCTGACAATATATTGCCACCGAAAAGGTAAATATGCTTTGATTTATCCCCTGCTAAGGAATTTCATGGTCACCCTATCCCAAGTATGAAGCCAATTGTTCTCAAGATTGGTATAAGCCTCGCGTGTGATCTTAATTAATGAATACGAACGAATGACTAAGCTCATTCCGTTAATTTATTTATTAAGGCTCTACCGTAAGGGAAGCACACAATGTGTTACTTAGAGGATGCTGAAATCATTTCCAATTGTTTGATAATGTGGTGTAAAGTGAATTTACTCACAGATGTCTTAGATTTGAGTGCTGATGATAAAAGCTTCTTTTTGTTTTGAGTTCGAGCGATTGATTTCTGATAACTCAGTGAAAGTTTTCGTGTATAAAGCGATACGACTATAAAATAGCTTGCGTATAGTTCGCCAATACACGGACAAATAAATGAAATCAATTTTAATCAGTATCCAAAATTCATAATAAATTTACACAGGTGAGAGGTACATGAGGGTAAAGTCAAATATTCCAGAAACGAATACTTTCATTGTGTGTACGGCTAAGGAGTTGAAATACCTGCCGGAGTCTGTGTTTATTGATATCTATAAACTAGGGGTCTTTAAGTCACGAGTGAATAGGTTACTTTTAGGTAAGCGTGCTTTATCTTCGACCTCAACATCACTTACCATCAGGTGAGATGGTGGTCAAACGCGAGCTTATTACCAATAAAAATAAAACAAATTAAACAATCTAACGTTTGACCGTCATCTCACCTGATGGTAAGCGATGATGTGGTTGAAAATTAAGCATGCTTAACTTTTTTTTCCGGTGGGAAAATCATCAAATTACTCTTCACTCTGGATGGAGCAGAAGGAGTATCAGACTTCTACTGACTAAAAACCCACCCTGCTCTTTCAATTTCCCCTAAGTTCCAGGGCCGCGGTATTTCGTTTGAACATTTTGGCAACCCGCCAGGCAATAGCTCTGTCGGGGTCCCGTCAATGAAGCACGATTAGGTATCTAGAAGTAACTTATTCACTCTTGACTTAAAACGCCCCATGTTATAGCTATCAGGAAACACATTGGGTATACGTCATTAGATAAGGCAAAGGCTTGAGGTGTCTTTACCACACAGTGTAACACTTCGTCAATTCCCTTCCAAGAGCGAAATAACGTGGCAAGTTTACTATTTTTCTTAGAATTGATTTGTTAAAACTTAGGTTAAAAGAATGAAAGAAAAAACGTTTATTGAGACATGCCATAAGTACACAGTAATAAAAACAAACAACATCATATTATTACTAAAAGAAAATATACAATAAAAAATAATAGAATTGAACAGAGCTATTATGTGACTCACGGCTGCGCCAAATAGGCCCAGTTCAAGAAAATGCCGGACCACTGGTGCCCGACTGTGGTCCACAAAATCCATCCACATCATCTTATAACTAAAAATATACAAACAAACCAGAATGATTCACCCATTAAAATCAAATTGTTATATAAATATAGGTTCTTAGTTCTGAATGTTATCACAATTTGCAAATTGGCAAAGAACGGGAGAGTCAGTGGAGCTCGTATGATAAAAGCTTCATTGAACATTAATGCTTTCTTGTTACATATGAATATTTCAAATATACGCGATGCACCGATAATGTGAACGAATATTTGCTTTTAGTAGCGTTTGCAAATAAAGCGGATTTAATCGTTTTAAAATATAATTTTAATATAGACCTATGGGTCAATCTTCAAGGCTAAGTAACCTAAGCCGAATTTAGCCTATAGATGATGATGATCTGATCATCTTAACATATAGAGATTCTTCAGTGCTTAGGAAAGAACGTTAAGTACGTAGCAGTGGCGAAGGCTCCATACAACTCGATTCCTACCGGCTTCCCTTTTGAAATGTGGCAAATATTAGTCTATTATTTTGTACATGAATATATAAATAGTAATCTATTATTTTCAATTAAACAAATAATTATTTACGAAGTTACAAGATTTCGAAGTCAGCCACAGGGCCACAGTTACTGGAATTCATGCATCACACTTGAGCAAGGTAAGCATTTTTTGGTCCGGCTTCCGGTTTCGGCTTGGTCGGCTTTTATGAATATTCACCCTTCGCCACTGGTACGTAGTCAGATTTTCTGGCTCCTAACTATCCGTAATGACTGTCAAAAATGTATAAATAACAGCCTGGTCTACATTCCAAGGTACGGAGATATCTCGATATGTAATAGATTAAAAGCCATCTACGGCCAAACTGCATAAATATTGATTTGCAGATCGGTGGGATTCCCCTATGCTGCAGAGGTAGATGCAGTTCCCCATCGTGTTATAATGTTTATGTCTGTATTTACTAATACTAGATTTTAAGTGATATTGTTACTAACACTATGAACTCTCTGCCTGTCTGAAATAACCGTTTATTAATTGATTGATAATAATATAGTTTAATGTAATACTTAAAAATTTACAATATATCGCATTCATATTACTGCAAAGTCGTCGAGTTACAAAAAAGTTCTGCGATGTTAATGCAATTATCATAAAAGTTTCTCCCTCTTAACTTCGTCTTCTCTGAATTCCCTAAAATACCGAATAATTAAATTAATGGTATTTTTTTTCCTAACTCTACAGTCTACAGACTGCATGTCGCCTTCGGATAAACGGTGCACACATTATACTGTCTTAGATCTCCACTTCAGTTAAACCAAGAAGTTCTACAGAAGGGCAAGTCCAAACAACAAGCGAAAGTTGTCACTCACGCACATAAAGGCATCTCGAAGGATAGGGTGAAGAAGGCTAGGGTGTAAAGCCAGCGCAGCGCCCCGGTGGATATGGGCATAGAATATCAGTGATCTACTAACTAGCGCTTTTATTTTTCTCTGGGTGGGAAAATCATCGAATGACTTCTCCCGCTCTGGATGGAGCGGAAGGGAGTGTCAGAATTCTACTGACTAAAAACCCACCCTGTTCCTTCAGGTGCCTTTAAGTTCCGGGGCCGTATCATGACGTATCATGACGGTACAGTCTCAGTAAATCATAGCCATAATTAATGACTAAGGTGTAGAACTTGTGATAAAGAGGTCGCCGGTTCAAACCCCACCCATTATTCCAGACACAAGCATATTTAGCTTAGTTGGACGGGTTTACAAGATTGCTAGTAATGTGAATTCGTAGAATGTGACTGCGTATGGAATTTATCTTATCACTTTTATCATTAGCCTTCTGTACTATTCTGCGTGGTTGCTTCAGTTCAACCGAGCAGACTTTTACTAAGGTCACAGTTGAATAGCGGTTCCGTACGCTGAGAAAATAATTATGCTATCTGCGTTCTTATTAGGCAATGAATTGGACTTAATAGTTAAACTGAGTATGTTTTGCGTCAGTTCATTTCATTATTTCGTGAAGGGATATTTGTAACAATCTGATTAATTTTTGTGAATATGTATAGTTTATTTAAAAGGAACTACAACGTACTACAACTACAAATAAATTAAATAATATTACGAACAAGCTGTGCACGCGAGTCTGTTCAGCTGTGAGGTTTTCCTGCGTAACTGCCACATCTCGCGGGAATTTCGGGATAAAATTATTATAAGTAGTCATCAGGCGTCCCAAAGATTAGACCGGAGAATCAGAAAGAGAAACAGACAAGCAAAATGTTTAAAATAGTTCGTTTATACTCTTATATCGTATAAAACACAGTTATTTTAAAATCGCACACAGACACTTTAATTTTATTTATATGTATATACTGTAACATTACAGATTGTAACTAAATATTACTTACTAGCTTTCTGCCAGAGGCTTCGCCTGCGTAGAATTTGGTTTTATCTCGCTACAGAGGAAAGTCTAAAATTCCGAGAGAAAAGCTTTTCTATATAATTGCCAGGGTCTTAAACTATCTTCATGCTAAATTACATCAAGATCGGTCCAGTAGTTTCAGAGCCTATTCAATGCAAACAAAAAAAAAACAATCAAATCTTTGTTCTTTATAACATGTTACAGTCATATTTTAATTTGAATAAGTCCAGAAACTGAAGTGTCGTGGACTATGTACTTAGAAAATACGAGAAATTTATTTAGAGAGTATGTGAAAACCTTAACATGTAGGAATGCTTTACCTATTGTAAAAAGACGCCATATGCCGATTTAGAGAAGGAGAAGGATTCTTTCTTGAAAAATTAAAAAACATTTTCATTATCATGTAAAATGATTTACATATTACCATCACGTTCATTTAAAAAAACAATAGAAGTTCATAAAAAAGGTGTTGCTTACTCATCAAACTTACCATTCGTAAATCCAAGTATTAACGGTTGGTAAGATATAGTAACCCAATGGAATATACTTTCAATAACTCCTCGAGTCCCCAGACAGACGAAACCACACATCTGCACTGCTTAAGCTCCCCTTCCACGTCATTTCATATCATTAAGTCTAATTTCTCATGCCGCATGTTTCAGTGAATTTTTATCAACCACCAGAGAGACTTTATTAGATTTCATTCAGTCTGGCGATATGAAGATTGTCTGCAATTCTTTGTGATATTGATTTAGATTTTGTGTTTTTTTTTTTTAAGTTAATATAAAATATTTGTGGGAGTTTGTGGGTAAATAATAACAGCAGTAAAGTTTTTACTTCAAGGTTAAGCATCAATAGTCTAATGGCTGAGGTGTCGGACTTGTGATCGACAGGTTGCGGGGTCGAACCCGGGTGGGGTTCGACCCCGAACTATTAATAATAATAATTAATAATAATTTCAGTATCAGATCTTCTGACTCAACTGAAACTACACATCGATATTATCTTATTAAAAATTCGATGTACACGATAAAATCCAAAACAATCCTTAACGCTCACAGTCGAACTAATAGCGCCATATGCCTCAATTATGAACTCAAACAACAATCATAATGTCGCAAAGTACTCCAAAGTGCTAGACGTATACATGTCCTCACGATTTCCATTACATGCAAAATTACCTTTTAGCCCATCATTCTTATTACAAGGTATTAAAGTTCATTTTAAAAGAGATTTAGAAGGATTGAGACGTGTATGCTAACCTCATTCGTACGAAATTGCTGTCGACAGTTGTGGTTTTCTGAAGCGGGTGTATTCTGAATTGTTTTTTTAAACGTGTTTATGCTTTTGGCTTCTAAATTTGAAAAGTTTTGAAAACTACACTACCAACCTCAACGGCGATTTATAATCACACAGTTATGTTACTTTCAAAGTCTGATATTTCTTTTATATAAAATGTGACAACACATTTGGACCGGTGGTTGAGCGATTGACTACTGTGTTGTATCGTGGGTTCGATTCCCGCACCGGGACTTGCAATTTTATTTTATTGTTATTTAGTTTTATGTTAACCAGAAGGTATAGAATCGAATGTAATTGGGTTATGGAGATCAGATACACTATCATTCTTGTAAAATACTGAGACCGCATACTTTTTCTCCGGTCTGATCAGGCAGTGGAACTGAGGTGTTTGACTACCCTACTACAGCGACTTTTGTAAGGCGCGGGTTGAACAATGATTGCTGCCAACTCGGGTCTCGTGTAATAGGGGGCAGCGGATGTCACCAAGTCCGTCTTCCCTGGATATTTTAAGGGGGAGGGGTGGGGACTGGACTTCTTAACAGTGGAAGCCTTGACAAATTATTTTGGTCTGATAAGCGAAGAAGATTGTGTATTTTTCAGTAAGCCTGATGTCTTAATTTGTGACACGTTAGTAGTCTGAAAGCAGCCTCGGCTATGGTTAGGTATTTATTTTTATGATTATTGTTGAAAGACTTGCGTTAGATCTCACCTGATGTTATGCGATGATGTGGTCGAAGATGAAGCACGCTTCACTAGAAGTAACCTATTCACACTTGACTTGAAGACTGCCAGGTATCAGGAAACACAAACTCCGGCAGGGAATTCCACTCCTTAACACAATGAAACTATTCCCAAAACATTTTATGCGTATGGGTTGGGGAAACAGATTGCTTAACTCTTGATATTATACTATACTAGTTGCTTGTTCCCTTTTGTCTTAATTTTACCTTTTCATACCACGAATTGTGCAGTTTTTAACGGGTTTGTGTGATTTTTCTCCAGAATAATGACTGTTCCAGTTGATATCATACACTGGTACATAAAGGTCACTCGATCACTCGTGACATGAGCATGACCGATAAATGTTCTTTGTGGTGTTTCCTTATAAGCTAGGTATTAAGTGTATTATGCAAACTATTGTTTTTAATGTCATTCGGACCAATGATGTATGTATAATGTATTATTTCTTTATTTATTTCAGGCTACCTAAGGCCCATAGAAAACCCATATAAACTTATACATATTTTATATTTATACAATAAAACTACTATTTACTATTATCAATAAACTAGTTAACTAGTTGTTCGGGGATATTTATAGAAGATTGTAGATATTTCATGAAGTCATCTTCATGATAGTATATCTCAGTTTGATGACGGTGTCAAAAATTTCTAATTCGGATACTACTGAATTTGAACTAGGGGTCTTTAAGTCAAGAGAGGTGGGTCAAGAAACGCGGGCCTACAATAAAAAAAAAAGCTGCCTAATTGTTGGCTAAACATGTGGGATGTGAATACAGCAATCGTTGTGCTGAGTCTTGACAACCAATGGAATAATAGCCAGAAGCTTTAACCAACACCGCAGGGGGGATCAAGGGCTTGATCTAGAAAGCAGTAGATAGGTACTCCTGAACACGGCGCACATTATTAGAAGGTTGCTCGCTCAGGTGCCCAGACCACCAGTAGCTTGGACCGTATTCCCAATACTGGTGGTTTTTTTTTTTGTTTTTTAATGTTTATACAGGGTGGCAGGGACATCGACGTGCAACCGCTTACCATGGATTCAGTACATGATTCTGGATCCCTTTCGTTGAATTTCTTCGTCGGCTTTTTCTTAATTTAATAAAGTTAAGAAAAAGCCGATACAAAAAAAAAACAGTAAATTCACTTGTTTTACTTAAAACAGTAATGTAAATATAACTCGAATATGCTACCTGATCAGTTGTGTTGATCTCGTAAATGAACTTTAGCAAAACAGCTGATCAGGTAGTCCTTTCGAGTTTTATTTACATTGCTGTTTAAAGCGAAACAAGTGAATTTTATTTTTATTTAAAAGCTCATTGGTTTAAATAGAAACAATGATTGTATACAGGTTTCAGTAAAAAAAAATGCTAAAAAAACCTGAAAATTTTAGAAAAAGACGACGAAAAATTTCAACGCCACCTGCGTTGAAATTTTTCGTCGTCTTTTTCTAAAATTTTCAGGTTTTTTCCAGAATAATGTAGTGAATCCATGGTAAGCGTTTGTGCGTCGAAGTCCCTGCCAGCCTGTATATTGATTCTAACTGACCCGGCAAACTTAGTAACGCCATATTTTTTTGTCTTTGTTTTTAATTACCTTTAATACACACGTTATCCTGACAATAACAAACAGAAACATAAAAATAATCCACTCTCATGAAGTCGTTCAGGAGTTAAGCACGATGTATATTTCGGCGATTCGTTTTTTGTTCATAAATATAATTTATTTATATTTATACTTTAAATTAATGGCATTGAATACCAAAATTATCCAATATTAATGCCGTTACACAAGTGAGACATCGTGTGCGATTGTAGTCTCTGAGACGCGACTAACTGCTACAAAAAGTTATATCAAGAGAGAGAGTAGGCAAGTGATTTTAATTATACACTTATTTTTTTTAAGTAAACTAGCAATGCGGGTAAAATTCACATTACTAGCAATTTTGTTAACCTCTCCAACTAAGCTAAATATGTTTGTGTCTGGAGTGGGTACACGGCTATAGTGTAGGTAACGGGTAGAGTTCGAACCAGCGACCAACAGACACCTTAACCATTGGACTATTAACGCTTTTAAACTTAATTTGCCTTAAAGCTATACGTCATTTGACTGCATGGATAGGCCCACTCAAATCCGTGAGCATCTTTCTTCAAAAGACCGCCTCAGACTGAAACCTACAAGGTTCCCATATAATTAAACCAGTGTAGATTGTATGGACTTTAAAAGAGACGGACCCCTGAGTTTGTCCCGGTGTTTCTTCTCAGGGTAGTCAGTTAGGAAACACCGGCCTCATCTAGTTAATATTTACGAAAAAAATTACGTGTAAAAGTGTTATTTAATAACCAATTTGGAAAATAAAGATCATGTAAAGACTTTATGCTTTGGCAGATATCCGATGGCATGGTAGTGTCAAGATGCGCCAAGCAAAGCGCAAAGATCTGAAAACCTAATCTAAAATATTAGATTAGGTCAACAAAAAAAAAAGTACTTTGGCTAAATTTAACATGATTTTGCTATAGAAAATGCTTACGTGCATCGGGCTTCTTTTCTATGAGAGAAAAGCGGCTGTAATCAACCAGGCAGATACGTATAGGACATTTGGTTTCTTTCATCGTTTTGAGAGTAAATGTTTCTTACATTTACAAAAAAGTACTTTTTCAGAAACTCGAGGACAACAGACTAGGTACTAAAAAAACTTGAGTACAACAAATTGTGAACTACAAAAAAAAAATGAAAATGTTCCAAATTAAACAAATTTCAAACAGTTGCAGTTGATGGCATCTAATCTGTGTTTAAATTTAAATAAATACACAGATTAGAATAAAAATACTTTATTTTTACATCAGAATTATAAAAAATCTCTTATACTTAACCTTAATTCAAAATCGTGGTCTTATCGCGCCATCGATATGTACTAGACAACCTTAGGATAGACTCACACGTACACGCTCCATGAGAGCAAACCCGTACGTGTGGTCCTCTGCCGGATCCCTAGTTAGATCCCCACCACCGAGATCGTCTGCGATTTAGAGTCCCAGAACATCCCGGTGATTGAGGTGCACCGCATGCACGGCAGAGGAGGCAAGGCGTCTAACAACGTCCTTGTCATCAGCCATTCCACCTCCGAAGGTCCCCACCCCATCTTTGCCCTAAAGACTGTATGCAGTCTGTCGGGCATACTCATAGAGAAGCCACACAAGAGTGGCACGGTAGGCCAATGCCACCGTTGCCAACTTTATGGGCACGCACAGAGGAATTGCTTCGGCAAACCTCGGTGCGTCAAGTGCCTAGGTGATCACGGCACCGCCGAGTGCAATCACCCAAAAGATAGGTCCCAATGCCCAGACCCGCCCAGCTGCGTGCTGTGCGGGCAATCTGGCCACCCTACCAACTACCGAGGCTGTCCGAAAGCCCCGAAAACCTCCGCCCCTAAACTGGCAACGCGCGCTAGCGCACGCCAGGGACGAGAGTGTCCTACACTCTCGTCTGAGCTCCCCCAGATCCTCAGTCCCCAGCGTCCAACTCCTTGGACGGCGGCGAATCACGCCCAAAATTTCCCGGCACTAAGGTCGAAACTCCCAGGGCTGATGGATCAACCCATCACGCCCTCCACTCCGGTCGTTGTGGCTTCTCAGCCTCCTCCTCCCCAGTCACCCCCTCGCTCGGACGAGCCGGAAATCGATCCGTTTCTCATCCTAGCGAATACATTCAAATTCTTCCAATCCCCCCGCGCCATTCAAATGGAAAAGGAGGTCGTGGCCTGTAGTAGCATAGAATCCCTGATTCAGGTATACCTTCAGTATCCTGACGTCAAAAGTCATTTTTCCAACCTCTTCAAACAACCATAATGTATAACACGGCTAGTAGGTGATTAAAGCCCCGATCCCTAAAGCTAGGTAATAACCTAGCTTTAGGGATGCCATTGGCATTGAAATATCAATGCCAATGGCATCAATAATCAACGAGACGAGATCGCGACTTTCCTTCGCGATCATCGTCTCGACGTCCTTCTGGTCCAAGAGACCTTCCTCAAACCCCACCTTAGGGTCCCCAAGATAGCCAATTACCGGCTAGTTAGGAACAATAGGACTAGATGCCAAAGAGGTGGCACTCTAATATACTATAGGAACTCCCTTCACTGCATCCCTATGGATCCGCTGCCCCTTGCCCACTTAGAGGTATCCGTTTGCCGGCTAGGCATGACGGGTCATCCCTCTATAATCATAGTATCCGCGTATCTTCCACCGTCCAACGTTGTAGATGTAAATGCATCGGTAAACGCCTCACTTCGAAGCGACCTTACCGCCCTTCTTGACATGAGTGACTCCGTCCTTATGGCGCGGGATCTCAATGCCAAACATCCCGCATGGTGTAGTCGTATTACCAACCCCTGTGGGAAGGTACTATACGACCTTCGCACCCCACTCCACATTGATATCATAGGTCCTATGCGGCCTACTCATTTCCCGTTCGAGCCATCTCAAACGCCTGACGTACTCGACATTGCCCTCCTGAAGAATGTGAACTTACGTTTGCATTCTTTAGAGACGGTAGACGAACTTGACTCTGACCATAGACCGGTGATCTTGGAGTTAACTTCGAGATCGGGTCCCTATGATCCTAACCGCCCCCCTCCCACACAGGTGATCACTGACTGGAGGAAAGTAGGCGACTTGCTGAAATCCAACACGTCACCTCACCTGGACAAGATCCCCGACCACATCCAGTCCGCCGCCGACACGACGGCTGCGATCGACTCACTCACAGAGCACGTACAATCTGTCTTGAACGACTGTTCAAAGGAGATTCCGGTGTCAGAGCACTGGCGCCGGAAACTCCCGGACGATGTACGGGCCCTGCTGACTGAGAAGAACGCAGCAGTCCGTGCCTACAGAGCTTTCCCCTGCCAGAATAACAAAACTTTCATGCGGTACTTACAGCGCAAATAAGTAACAGCATTAGAGAGTGGCGTGAAGTCGGCTGGGACAAGACCCTGAGCGAACTGGAACCCACCATGCCTTCTGGCAACTTCAGAGGAGTATGCGCGCCACTGAGGTTGCCTCAATGCCTCCCCTTATCCGCCCGGACAAAAGCATTGCCTTCGACGACGAAGACAAAGCCGAAAACCTAGCCGACAGCCTGGAGGCCCAGTGCTCTCCCAGCTCCCAACCAGTCGACCCAGCCCACCTTGTCCACGTTGATGCTGAGGTCGAACGTAGGTCTGCCCTACCCCCTGTCGAGGACCCTGATGCTCCCCTCCCCCCCGTCACGGAAGACGAGGTGGAGGAGATCATCAGGAAACTCAAACCTAGAAAAGCTCCCGGGACTGACAGACTGACCACTAGGGCACTTAAACTCCTCCCACGTACGATCATAGTCCTACTGGCTGCCATCTTCAATGGTGCCATGTCCAACAACTTGTTTCCACAAGCTTGGAAAGAGGCTATAGTGATAGGTATCCCAAAACCCGGAAAGCCCAAGTCCTCCCCGACTAGTTATAGACCCATTAGTCTGCTCAGTGCCCTCGGCAAGGTCTACGACCGGATTATTCTTAATCGGCTCAAGGACTTTGTCGAGGCAAAGAGCCAAATCTCAAATGAGCAGTTTGGCTTTAGAGCCCATCATTCCAGTGTCCACCAAGCCCACCGCATCGTAGAGCACATTAGCGGCCGTTTTCAACGCGGTCTGGTGACGGGGGCCCTATTCTTTGACATAGCGAAGGCCTTCGACAAAGTCTGGCACAATGGCTTAATTTATAAGCTTTACCAACTAGGTGTGCCGGACCATCTCGTGCTCATCATTCGAGACTTTCTGTCGAACCGCTCCTTCAGATATCGTATCGAAGGAGCGCTTTCCACTCTCCGCCCTATCAGAGCCGGCGTCCCTCAGGGCGCCGTGCTCTCTCCCCCTCTGATAAAGTTTTATTTCATTAAAAGATAAAAATGGTCAATAAACTGCAGTTATTTTGCTCCTTTATTACCAAAGCTTCAAGTTAGCATTAGGAAGCTTTAAGCCCGCGATTTTTTTCGAATGGAGGGGGTTTCCCGCGTAAATTCCGATCGAATGGGAATTCCGGGATAAAAAGTAACCTATGTCTTATTCCAGGATGTCAACTATCTACTTACCAAATTTATTAATATCTGTTCAGTAGATTTTCCGTGAAAGAGTAACAAACATCCACACATCTATACATCCATCCTGACAAACTTTCACATTTATAATGTTAGTAAGAAGTAAGGTTAGTGAGATTTACCTCTTCCATTCAAAATGTTTCCTACATCCTACTACAAGACATGTAATTGCGCACAGTTGATGTTTCTTTCTTCGTGTTTCCATCATGGCGACTTTATTATATTTAAGTCATTAGTTGTGTGTTAATGTTTGGGGAGGGTTCTGTACATTGTGGTTGAATTTACGCGGCTCTGCGATGTCTTTGGATTATAGAGGTGCTGTGTCATTATGTGGTGTAGACAGACGTGTAGCTGTGATTTCAAATTTAGAATGTTTTGTTGTAGATGCGATGTTCTTTTTTTTAAGGAAAATTAAAAATAATAAATGTTTATGTTTTTAAATTATACTTAATTATAAATAAAAATAATAATAAACAATAACTTTTTACTTTTACTAGTATCTTCTGGGCTTGTTCGTTTATTTATTTATTTATTTATTTACACTTTATGCACATAGGTACAAAGGCGGACTTAATGCCGTAGGCATTCTCTACCAGTCAACCATGAGTGGTGAAGAGATAGAGTGGAAGGTGCAATATGTACGTGAACATTATATTGGAAAAATAATTATAATAGATAATAGTGATAAAACAAAAAAAACCTAATATCATAAAATAGAAATCAACATAAATAATATATATGAATAAATACTTATATAAATACATATACATACATATATACTTAAGAAGCAAATGAAAATTAAATATGGAAATTCTGCTTATTGGTGAAGAAAGTGGATCCGCAATTTCCTTTTAAATGCGTAGCGATTGTCAGCCGTCCTGATCTCGAGAGGAAGCGCATTCCAGAGGAGAATCGACTGGATATGAAAAGAAGAATGAACAAAGTCAGAAGTATGAGAAGGACAGAGTAAGAGAAGATTATTGGATGAACGTAGATTCTTATTGTGTGAAGAACATAGAAATTGAAAGTGAGATAATAGATAAGAAGGTGGGCTGGGAGAGTTGAGTAGTGAGAAAAGCGTTGTCAAAGCGCGCAAACTTCTCCTCTGACGAATGGTCATCCATTTAAGCTCAGACCTGAAACTTGAAACATGGTCATATTTCCTTAAGTTAAATATGAACCGAATGCAGTTATTAAGAATACGGTCAAGCTTTTCCAGCAAGACCGCATTCAGGTCGTAGTAGCACACGTCACCATAGTCAATCAAAGGGAAAATTAAAGTCTGCACAAGCATAGTCTTTGTCTTAACAGGCAAAAAGTTCCTCAGACGATACAAAGAACGCAAAGTGCCATTGGCCCTTTGGCTGACACTAGATACTTGACTTTGCCAGCCAAGTGTCGAGTCAAGATGCAAACCGAGATCTTTTACGCTGGGGCTAATGGGAATGACGACACCATTAAAAATAATAGGAGGTAGAGAGATAGCCGCCACTCTACCCATCATACGTGAACTACCAATAACGATGGCCTGACATTTTGAGGGGTTTACTGACACTCCAAATCTATCAGACCAGTTATTGATAGCCTCCAAATCCCGGTTTACATCCCCTATAGCGTCTGACAAACCTTCTACCCGCACAGCTGTATATAATTGAAGATCATCGGCATAAAGATGATACGAACACCGAAGACAGTGAGTAATAAAGTTAATGAAGACAGAGAATAATAATGGAGAAAGAATACCGCCTTGTGGAACACCAGCATCCAGGCCACGCCAACTCGAAGATCTCTCATCAACGCGTACCGACTGCTGACGTTCGTTCGTTCGTTCTATTGTAGACCTCATCAATCGCTTACCATCAGGCGAGATCGAGGTCAAGAGCGGTCTCAGCCGTAGCTATAATAAATAAATCCAATATAGGAGTTCCATTAGTAAACAGGAGCTCGTGACTAAATAATAACAGCCACACAGATTGAAAGTTAAGCAACGCTTGCCGAGGTCGGTATATAGATGGGTGCCCATCTTAACGTATTGAGATTCGGCCGCGTCTTGGAAAGCGCATTAAGCCATTGTTCCCAGCTATCATTAGGGCATCATTGACAGTCGTTACTATAAGAAGCCAGAAAATCTGTCACTGGCCTGGCTAAGGGATATCGTGTTACCCAGCAACTGGGTTTAAATGTCAGATATGCAGTTGCTCCATCTATAAAGCCTGCAATACATGTTGGCCGAGCGTAGGCCAACGCGAACGTTGGCAAATAGGTACAGGACAAGAAATAATGTCCACATGTTCGACAAGTTCATCGAACGCCAATGCAGACGACCAATGTAGAAGAGGGTCTGTAGAGCTGCCCACACGTTGGCCGAGCGCAGGCGAGCGCATTTGATTTGTGACCAAAAACCGACACCGATCCGAAGTGAGGCAAGTGATCACGAGCAACGGCGAGCGGAGACAAGTTGCAACAAATGAGCTCTATACACGTTGGCGCTGGCCTCCACTCGGCCAACTAGGCAAGGACACCGAGCGATAGCAAGACAAGGCAAATATACCGTCTACATGTTGGTATTGGCCTTCACTCGACAACGCTCGGCCAGCATGTATTGCAGGCTTAACAGTAATACCCAGCTGCATCCAGTTAGACTACAAAAAGACCACAACATAGTTTGGAAAAGGCTAAGCAGATAATATAAGCTCCATAATTATTTTCATTGTGAAGCAAGTATTAAAATATATCAACCTTGATAAGCTCCATAATAATTTTGATTAAATATAAAATAATTATAGAGCTTATCAAGGTTGACATTTTTTTATAAGACTTATTTATTAAGCAGAGGTGGTCCTGTGGTTAATAGCAATACGTACGACTTTTACGTCGTGTGTTTGAACCAGGCGGTCACATGTTGTATAATTTTCATCATAATTACTGTTCTCATAACAGTGAAGGAAACGGCATATACAAGTCCGAAATCCCGTACTAAGGCCGCGTGGTTGATTACAACCTCTTGCATTTCAAAAAGAGGAAAAAAGACCGCAAAAAGGAGCTAATTCGAACCGGCTCCTACTTTCCGTGGTGTAACCGTGCCGATCATATTGAGCTTCTTGGGATGACTTTAACTTTAACACACAATTTTGGCCCGTTTATCGAGGCTAAGGCTCAATTAGCACATGGT
Organism: Tholera decimalis; assembly: GCA_943138885.2. NCBI lineage: Eukaryota > Metazoa > Arthropoda > Insecta > Lepidoptera > Noctuidae > Tholera > Tholera decimalis. Next base: position 10,581,277 of record OW964567.2, on the reverse strand, counting down.
GGACATCCCACCCATACGCACAAAACGTTTTGGAAATATCTTCATTGTGCGGCTAAGGAGTGGAATTCCCTGCCGGAGTCTGTGTTTCCCGATAACTATAACCTTTACGTCAAGAGTGAATAGGTTACTTTTAGGTAAGCGTGCTCCATCTTCAACCACATCATCACTTACCATCAGATGAGATGGTGGTCAAACGCAAACCTATATTCAATAAAAAAAAAGAGTAGGAGGAGGCTTATGATTTTGAATTTAACATGTTACAAATAAACCTCAATCTTCTATACTCGCTCAGAGATTTTGATGTATAAATCTGTATGATGTGAAACGTAAGGGCAATTGAAGGGACAGAGTAAGTTTTTAGTCAGTAAAAGTCTAATACAGGGAGTATAGGCAGGGAGCCTCTCCACCTAGAACGGGATTAGTAATTAGATGATTTTCCCACCGACAAACAGTACCTGCAGTATAATTTGTGTTATTCATAAATTTGCATACCTTTTCACAATTGAAAGAAACTCCAAATCTATTGCTTCATATGCTTAGAAATGTGTTTGCTTCTGAATGTTAAACGCGCAATGGATCCAGCTACAAACAATGTTATAGTGAACGATACCATTTATTTTTATACTCTCTCTCTCTTTGTGGGCAACCCTTCATGACTGAAGATCGCAATCACCAATCTTCACCCAGCGATGTGTCAGGCTTTTCCATTTTTTGCGGTCAGTATCTAAACGGACCACTTCCTCGAACCTATGGGTGCTACTCTTCTTCAGTTGGTCCGACCATCTCAATGGAGATCTCCCTCTGGACCTCTTGCCCTCCGCGTTGGCACAGATGATCAGCATTTCTAAGTTTTCATCTTGGCAGCGGATAATGTGACCGAAATAGCTGAGGAGTCTGCGTACTGTGAACAAGCGATCTTTGATGCTGAGCTCTTGTAGTATAGACACATTTGTGCGGAACGCAGTCCATGGGATTCGGAGTATACGTCGCCAGCACCACATTTCAAATGCTTCTATCTTCTTCCTCTCTTAACTTTATTAATATACATAGCACATACCACATCACCGGTCAATTAGACATATTACAACAATCTATGGATCTATAATAGTCTAAAGACATTAACGTTAACAAAAATAAAGTTAAGTGACAATCAGAAACAAAATAACAATAGAATATTCTCACTATTTCACGTACCTAAAGTAATTTTGTTGACAGTCATTTAGATCACAAAGCAATGATATAAGGATACATTACACACACAAAATTGCCTTAATATTGTCTTATTTAGTGTTCAGACGAGGACAAAACGTTTTAAAGCCATTATGGTAAGACAGGTAGATAGGTATGTATGTTAGTATGATGTGGTTAACAATTTAACTTTGAAAGCGTTCTGCTGATTATGCACTGTTCCTGCTTTTTTAATTTTCTGAGTATTCTAGTTGATAAACCCATAGTTATCACTTAGGTATAATTTTCTTAGCCTAGTTCTAGTGTCAGATTTTTGGCCCAAACCGTAACGACTGTCACAGATGTCCAAATGCCGGGTCTAACAGCTATATGACGAAAAGTTTAATTAAAATCCGTCTAGTAGTTCTAGATACTAGCGTATAAAAACTGACAAACAGACAGACATTTTTTTAAATTCCTGTTCTGTTATTTGTTATTTGTAAATATCTCCCATGTATACATACACTTTTTTAATATTTTATTACATAATGTATTTGTATTATTACTTACAGATAAAAATAATATTCTTCTTATTGAAAAAACCATTCCCCAGCAATAGATTCCTAAAAAAACTGTACAGTGTAGTGTGTAGTGATTATGTTCGTGAGACATTACTATACACATACAATTTAGGAACACGTAACAAGATATGTGCAGTCATTAGGCACTTTTTGTCGAAAACAATCATCTATCGAGATAAACCTAGCATTAATGACATTAACACCTATCTCAACATCTCAATGCCACACATCAAAATCGCATTTGTTCATGTGAAACTTTAAAACAATGAATTTTTGGACTTCATTATAATACGCTTACTGTGTCGAGATAAGCTCGTCTTGTTCTCAGTATCTACTTGCACAAAGATTTTGAAATACTTTAATGGATGGATTGATAGGTGCATGTAACTAACATTAGTTACATGCATGAGACGCACCCCTTTTAGTCACATGACTAAAAGGGGTGCGTCTCATATGATATAAAGTTATTTGGTATATTTTTATTTCAGTAATGTTCACAAGATATAATAAACGTGAGTTATCCCAACTGTTGATATAATTTCTTTAGATATAACATTTATATACTGTAAAACTTATTTCGTATAACGTTATTGGATATAACGTTTATTTAATAGAAACTCAATAGGCCTATCGTTTAAAATACATAATATTGCGATTATACAACAAAGCAAATAATTTGATTGAGCGTGCTGCGGGAGCGGCGTGATAGAAACGAATCGCTGCAAAACCGACTCCACGTAGTCTTGTCTGCCCAACCCCTAGGTGTTATTTAAAATCGTGTAGACGCGGAGAGGCGAGGCAGCCCGCGAGCTGAGGAGCAGGTGGTTTTAACACTCGCCGCCGCGGCTGAGGCTGGTCGGCGAAGCCGGCTCAAGTTCTACTGCCGTGGAAGAGAATACGACAATGTCGTCAGCGAAGCGAAGGTTTTGTTAACCGTAGCCCATCCATTTCAATGCCACTTCTCTCCCAACTAGCCGTCAGCTTTATAAATACATCTTCTAAGGTGCAATTAGAAAAGCTTAGGTGAAAGCGGGACTCCTTGCTTTACGAAATGATGATCCGGCTATCTGCAGTTTAATTGAAGCGGTGCTGTTAAGATAGATTTTACGAAGTACCTAGTTAAGGCATCAAATATTGCGTTGTGTGTTAAACTATCGAAGGCTTTTGAATAGTCGATGCAGGCAAGATATATCGGCATATTGAACTCCTGGTATTTATCAACTAGTTGGTTTATAACATGCAGATGGTCACTAGTGGAGAGGCCTGATCGGAAGCCAGCTTGTTGAGGAGGTTGGTGTTTTTCCAACTGGGGTGAGATACGGTTGTCTATGATTTTAATAAAAGCTTTATATAGACGGGATACTTACGAGACTAATTGGTCGAAAGTTGTTAAGGTCCGTCTTGTCTCCCTTTTTATGCATCAGTATTATACATATAAGAGTGGCAAAAACCATCCGGGAAAATGCCTGTTTTTAAAATGCTTTTGAACAAATTCGTTGTTAAGGGGAGAAGAGTGGGTTCACCTATTTTCAAAATTTCTGTACTTATACCGTCCTCACCGGATACCCTGTTATACTTCATTTTACTAAGTGCGATGTGTACTTCGTAACCAGTAATGGAAGGGATAGTATCCGTAATTATAGTCTATGCTAGGTTTTGAGGGCTAACTGTTTGAATATAGACTTGTAATAATTTGTGCAGTTTTTTAAAATTTTGTCTCTACTTCGGTGTTTTTGGGCGTTGTTATCTTTGAGATAGTTTATCCACTGCTTGCCCTTTGTGATACCTTTCTTGGCTATTTTTATCGAACGGTTCTTTTCTAAAGCAGTTTGGATTAATTGAGTGTTATAAGACCTAATATCTTTCTTAATATTGCGTTTGACTTCTTTGTTTTTATTTTTATAGTCGGTGTTTCTCTTATTACCGCTAAAGGCCTGTCTTTCATCTATGAGAAGTAATGTGTTAGGTGATAATTTTTTAATTTTATTTTGGATATATCCATATCTATACTAATATTATAAATGCGAAAGTAACTCAGTCTGTCTGTCTGTTACCTTTTCACGCCTAAACCACTGAACCGATTTAGATGAAATTTGGCATGAGAATAGTTTAGGACCCTGGAAGGACATAAGATAGTTCCTACGGGACCCGATCCCGTAGGAATTTCGGGATAGATTTCGGAATTAGCGCGGGAAACCCCTCCCATGCAAACGAAGTCGCGGGCAGAAGCTAGTAAGCTATAAGCAAAACCTTTGTAGCGTATTTGAACTCAATTATCATTTATTTCAATCTATTTTAGATCATAATTATGTTGTACATTAAATTATTTTCAACGCTATAGATACAACACAATAATAATAATAAATTAAAAACTACACATTGAATAAAAGTCAAAATCAAAATTTACCGTGGTCACCCCGGGGCGCGTGCAAGACTCTTATAGGACTCGGACGCCTCGGGACAGTTTCCTTCAGTGCCTTAAATATTATAATATACTTTGTAGATCCCGGCTGTCATTAACTGTTCCCACATCAGATCTCTAGTAAGCGTGATAGCTAGGCACAAATCTGTAAGTTTGGCATCGCAAAAGGGATGACTTAGCAACTGGGTTATGAAGTTTAGGTATACCGTATTACACCTTTTTTTTTTATTATTTTTTTTTTTTGGGTTGGGAAAATCATCAAATGACTTCTTCCGCTCTGGGTCAAGCGGAAGGGTGTGTCAGATTTCTACTGACTAAAAACCCACCCTGTTCCTTCGGCTGCCCTAAATTTCCGGGGCTGTGGTAACTCGGTAGAACTTTCCCGCAAACCCCGGCAGGCAATGGCCATATGAGGCCCCGTCACTGGTGTTGACAGCTCTTAGAGGCGCGCGTGGAACACGACGCGCCGCCGACCCGGGCCTGGTCCTTACCGGACGGTGAGCGACCCTTGCTCACCGTCCGCAGGCTCGCGCCTACGGTGGCCGGAAATCGGCTCGTGATCCCCGACGCCCGGGGCGTCTCCCGCGGCGGCTGGGGCGCGAGGAAGAGAGTTGCCTCTCCCTCGCGCGTTCTGCCTCCTCCTTCGCTAGCATGACTGCTTCGCAGAAAGAGGCGACCGCATCCCATTCCCTCTCGCTCCGCACCATAGTCTGAACCAGAGCAGGGCGCGAGAGGTCGCCGCCGCCGACCGCCTCTACGAGGACACGGCGGTGCTCCGCCCAAGCAGGGCACACCTCCACCGTATGCTCCACCGTGATACCGTATTACACCTTGTAAAATACATTCAGTTGCATATGAGCCATGAGCCTTAAATCTAAATATAGTGATATATAGTGATCTATCAACGCACAGCCCAAACCACTGGACGGATCGGGCTGAAATTTGGCATGCAGGTAGATGTTATGACGTAGCCATCCGCGAAGAAAGGATTTTGCGAAATTCGAAAACGCTATACGTTTTGGATATTTCTAATAGTACCTTGAGCAGTTGCTTCTGAAAAGTACCATTTGGGGAAGTTGAACTGATGATGAAGACCACAGATGGCCACTGAAAGTCATAAGTCATTTATTTCTGAACAATATACATCGTGTAGAAATTTTGTAAAATAAAACAATACCATGCAAATAAAACAAACAAAAAGATACATGTCAAAGAAAATAACAAATTCAAGACGATAAAAGCCCACACCCAATTTACAATAAGTTGGTAAACGTATTTACAATAAAACATTCAGTCAAATAAAAAGGAAAAAACAAAAATCAGATTAATGTATAAAAAAAAATGAAGAATAATACATTACAATTAAATTAAATAAAAACTATGTTAAAATTGTGTAAAACAGATTAATAATATGTCATCTTATTGTCTGTGAATGATCAATAATAAAACTAGAATGACAAATATAAATAAAAAAGAGAAAAAAATTACAATAAACAAATTGTTATAAAAATGTCCGTAATAATATGTCATCTAATTGTAAAATGAAATGTCAAAGATAAAATTTATAATTATGCTAGAAATAACAAAAAAAATAACAAAATTTAATCAAAGTGATATTATAAAACAAAAATAAAAAAAACAATAGACAACATATCATTAAAATTAATTTAAATCTAAAACAATAATATAATGGTTATCGCTTGTCATCTAGGTATTCCTCGACGCTGTAATAGCCCTTCCTCAGTAAATATGTCTTCAATTTGTTTTTAAATAAGTTGGCGCTATTTATGCTTTTAAATTCTAATGGAAGCTTGTTGTATATAAATACTGATTGGTACCTAGGACTGTGATGAACTACATTTAGTTTTGGTTGCATTGTGTTAGGCAAGTCTTTCCTGCGTGTATAAATTCTAACATTTCGTTGTTCATCAGTTTCAAATTTGTCCAAGTTCTTGACGAAACTCCTCAATAGTAAGTATTTCATGGATTGCGTTTCGATGGTGTATTCCCGTTGTCCTCGTAGTCCGTGTCCCCGTTAAAGGGGACATACTTGAGTACGGATGTTAAACACTTTATGCTCGACACAATACATATGGTGATGTAGAACTGATGGTCAAGTACCAGGAAAACTCCTCAAAAATTAACGGCTATGCATCGGGAAAAGCAATATTTTGTAAAAGGTGATAAGTTGTTGATATTATGGCTTTTGTAACTAGATAAATTACAAACCGACCCACTAAAAAGCGTGGAAAAATATTTTCTCCAAAAAATAGAACCGACTTCCATAATTATCAAAACACTAGAAAGCCAAAAATAACTGTAATTTCGGCAGGCGGTGTGAAAAAAAAAAGAAAATCCAAAACCAACAACACCGACATCCGAAATTAGTTATTTTTGGCTTTCTAGTGTTTTGATATGGAAGTCGGTTCTATTTTTTGCAAAAATTTTTTTTTAGGTCAAACCTCTTGCAGTTTTCATAACGTCGGTCAATATTCAATAAAGGTGCGCTTACACAGGCAACTAAAATTGCTCAATCCCGGTCAACATTCGTCAACTGTGAAGTCACGAGACTCACGACTACATCAAGCAATTTAGGGTAATGGCAAGCATCAAGTTAACAAAATATTTTGCAACTAGAATATTGAGCGATAAGGAGCAACTTCAAGAAACTAGGCAATACTTTCCTACACGAGCAATTCAGTAAATTTCTCCTCACGTCCTCACCTTCCGCCTGACGCAGGTACTTACCGGACACGGGTGTTTCGGGAGGTACCTTTTTGGTGGAGGTGTGCCCGGCTTAGGCAGAGCTTCGCCGTGTCCTCGTTGAGGCGATCGGCGGCGGTGACCTCTCGCGCCTGGCCCTGGTTCAAACCATGATGCGGAGCGAGAGAAAATGGGATGCAGTCGCCTACTTCTGCGAAGCAGTCATGCTAGCAAAGGAGGAGCCCAAACGCGCGAGGGAGAGACAACCCTTTTCCTCACTCCCCAGCCGCCGCGGGGGACGCCCCGGGCGTCGGGCATCGCGAGCCGATCACCGGCCACCGCAAGCGCGGGCTTACAGACTGCGAGCAGGGGTAGCTCACCGTCTGGTAAGGACCAGGCTCGGGTCAGCAGCGCGTCGTGTTTCACGCGTGCCTCAAAGAGCTGTTAGCACCAGTGACGTGGCCCCATAAGACCATTGCCTGTCGGGGTTGCGGAATTATTCTAACGAGATGCCGCGGCCCCGGAACTTAAGGGCAGCTGAGGGAACAGGGTGGGTTTTTAGTCAGTAGAAGTCTGACACTCCCTTCCGCTTTACCCAGAGAGGGAGAAGTCATTTGAAGATTTTCCCACCCAGGAAAAAAATGGCCAACATTTTTCTTGCTGCGGCGGCTTGTCAAAAAAAAATCTAAATCAAAAATATTTTTATTCTTTTATAAAGTTTACATAATTATCATGTAGTGATTGGAGCCTACCGTTAAGCTAATAAAGCCTGTATTGGAAGACTCCGCTCTTCCATATCGTTATTTACGTACATGTGAATGTAAAATTAAGAAGTTGGTTTACTTATACTAATACAAGATCACGTCAATGACATGACACAATCTGAATAATAATTAAAAAATTGGCCAAGTGCGAGTCGGACTCGCCCATGAAGGGTTCCGTAGTAAGTATAATAAATAGAACATACTTAATATATTTATTTGAAAAAAAGAACAAAAAACCTTACAATTTTCTTAAAACTAGCTTATTTACAATTTTTACAACTACGCCAAATAACTTTGTTTTTCACAGTATTTGTATGAATTACAAAGTTATATTTGCGGTTTTCGAAAATATACTATACCTCAAAAACTGCTAACTCGATCTCGTTCAAACCAATTTTATTTGAAAGTGTACATAAAGATCTACAACATATGATTTTTTTAGATTTTTCACTTCATTATTATAGAAGTTAGAGGGGGGACACACATTTTACCACTTTGGAAGCGTATATCTTTTAAACGATTAACTTTATGAAAAAGTCATTTTAGAAACCTTAATGTCATTTTTAAGGACCTGTCTATAGACACCACACACGTACCTATAGGTCTCATGAAAAAAAAATATTTTCAGTTTCAGTTCCACGTATGGGGAGCCCCCTTTATTTTAAATTTTCTCTTAAAAGCGGAAAGCGATTTACAGAATACATCTACCTACCAAGTTTTACATGTATAGTCCTAATAGTTTCGGAATAAAATGGCTGTGACAGACGGACGGACGGACGGACATACAGACGGACAGACATGTCGAAACTATAAGGGTTCCGTTTTTTGCCATTCGGCTACGAAACCCTAAAAAATAACTACATCTTAGTCGCTGAGTGAGCGTGAGTGGATTTTTGGGTGTCTATGGGGTATGAGAGTATGAGAACCATGCCATGTATTTATACTTGTTGATTGAATGTAAGTAGTGCGTGTGTGTTTGAGGGTGTGTGCGTGTGTATGTGTGTGTGTGTGAGAGGGTGTGTGCGTGTGTGTGTTGTGTGTTTGTCTGTAATGTGCTGTGTTGAGATGATTTGGTTTTTTGTATAATTTGCTGTGTTAAGATGATTTTACTCTAGCAACGCCTCCGTATCTTCGTAGGTAAGTGTTTTTATCCAATTATTAACAATTTTTTTACAATCACATAGTTTTTCTTTATAGATATTTTATTTATTTAGATTATTATAGAGTTGTGCCGATCTCTTTTTATACTGTCTACTGGCAAATTTAGTCTTTGTATAGGGAACTTCAGCGATTATGTCTTTCCTTCTTCTCAAAGTTAAATTGCGGTCGTAGGGTAGTATTTTGTGTAGGTATTTTTAATAGGATTTTAACTATATATAATTTTCTGACCGATAGTAAACCACTTTCTTGGAAAAGAGATATTTTTAAAATACATCACTTTTATTAAAGCACGCTGTCCTCGTTCAATATCGATAAATACATCAATATAGACTGTACCAGAGCTATGTATATTTCTTTTAGAAGTTTTCTTGGTTTGCCTTGTTCCTTACGAATATTTTTTGGTACAATATATCTTAATGTCCTGAATATCCAGCTCAATATTTGCTTGTAGCGCTTTTTTATACTAAATCAAAAGCAAAAAATTGACCAAGTATGAGTCGGACTCGCCCATGAAGGGTCAGTAGTAACTATAATAATATAATATACATAATATATTTATTTGAAAAAAAAAAAACAAAAAACCTTAGAAATTTCTTAAAACTAGCTTATTTACAATTTTTACAACTACGCCAAATAACTTTGTTTTTCATAGTATTTGTATGAATTACAGTTATATTTGCGGTTTTAGAAAATATACTGTATCTCAAAAACTGCTGACTCGATCTCGTTCAAACCAATTTTGGTTGAAAGTTTATATTAAGATCTACAACATATGGTTTTTTTTAGATTTTTCACTTCATTATTATAGAAGTTAGAGGGGGGACACACATTTTACTTTGGAAGCGTATATCTTTTAAACGATTAACTTTATGAAAAAGTCTTTTTAGAAACCTTAATGTCATTTTTAAGGACCTGTCTATAGACACCACACACGTACCTATAGGTCTCATGAAAAAAAAATATTTTCAGTTTCAGTTCCACGTATGGGGAGCCCCCTTTATTTTAAATTTTCTCTTAAAAGCGGAAAGCGATTTACAGAATACATCTACCTACCAAGTTTTACATGTATAGTCCTAATAGTTTCGGAATAAAATGGCTGTGACATACGGACGGACGGACAGACAGACAGACAGACAGACAGACGGACAGACATGTCGAAACTATAAGGGTTCCGTTTTTTGCCATTCGGCTACGGAACCTTAAAAAGGAAAGAAAATAAATAGGCGTAGGTACCTACATATCTGGGTGCGATCGTTTTTAGCAAGAAAGACGCAATCTTCATTTTGTGAATTAGATGATATTTTATTCAAAAACTTTACAGAGGCACATAAGTGGCATCCCATGTCATTGAATATTGTCAGACTGGACAACTGGGTTTAAATACGCGGTAAAAACATAAACCTCCTCCTTGCTTCGCCTTTTTTCGCCTTTAAAAGCTAATCCAGATGTATAATAGGTCTTCAGATTTGTCTTAAGGTCTCATACTATGCAGGAGATATTAAACTTGGCGATATAATTAATATAAATACTTCTAGACTTCAGACGGCATTAGAGTAACTAAACAGTTGAATACAACACAATTACAAACAATGGCAGATGGTACTGAACTTTATCCTGAGAAAATGATGAATGACGGCTAATGTACGGGGTAAATAGCTTCACTTGTCTATAAATTTCTTTGTGACGGGGCGTCGTTTTTTTTGTTCCCATGTCAGATTTCTAGCAATTTTTATGGATAGTAGAAAGCTCGAAAGTGTCACAATATTCAAGAACAAGGGATGCTATGTACTCGTCAGCTGGGTTTAGGAGCTTGAAAAGGCCTATTTTGAACCTTGCAAAATAAATTCCATGATTGTACGATACCCGAGGAGCTGTGATTGTTATACTCGACATCTAGCTGTATATTGCGGAACTGCTTGCACATTTTATTTCGCCGAAAAGGACCTTTCTTTAAACGACTAAGGACAATTTTATTCTCAAGTAGAATTTGTTATACACGTCATCTAGCGGTAGAAGAAGGAACTGCTTGCTCACTTAAAATAGCCAAAGAGTAAAAACAAACGAAGTTGTTAAGAAGTTCTAGTTTAAGGTGATAGATGGCAGTGACTAGTAACAATACTACAGTTTGGCTAACATCACTGGTCAACAAAATGTAACTTTTATTTTTTATATTGATTACTTACTAGTAACCCGCCCCGGCTTCGCACGGTGCGATGTACTAGTGTGGGACAGTGTGGAGTGACTAATTATATTAAGATTTTTTGGAAATACAATTACGTAGTAATTTGATCTAGTAAGCAGGGCCGGATTAACCATTAGGCAGAGTAGGCAACTGCCTAGGGGCCCCGCGTCCACAAGGGGCCCACTGCACGTACCAAGAAAAAAAAAATGACTCATCGAACGAGAATTTAGAAGAGCGTGTGAACTGAGGGACCACACTGTTATCTCTCAAAATAGAAATCCTTATTTATTTATTAAAACTTTATGCAACACAAAATGTACAAAGGCGGACTTAGTGCCATAATAACATAATTTAGTAGTAGAATTAAATGTGAGGTTCTTAAGTCCTTACCCACCGGGGTACCGAAGCGGACCGCACTTAAGGGCCTATACTACCTCGGCGCTTCTCACTATCTCGCTCGCACACTACTGGCCGCGGTCACGCGAGCAAGCGAGACAGGGTGGCAGGGAAAACACTCCAAGACACCGATAATTTAGTTTATTTATTTTTACGGTGAAAATAATGGTAATTCAAAAAGTAAATAACATAAGACCTGCTTTATACTTAGTTCAATTAATAAGCAAAGTTTCATTATCTAATTTGAAGTTATTTTTGAATACCAGCGGTTTATTGTTTGGTTTGGAGGTAACTTTGGATTTTCTTTCTATCAAGAAAATTTAATAAATTATACCCTATTATGCCTAATATTAATCCTCAACTTTACTATATATTTATTTCAAAATTATTGCTGCAGTATTTTCGACATAACGGACGATCATGCTAAGCCATTTGAGGTAGTATAGGCTCTTAAGTGCTATAGGTTACGATACGTACGTAGTCTACAATTGTTTTATGTCTGCTAGTAAATCTTACAATTTTCTCCTCAATTTTCCTTTCTCAATAACAATAATTATAATTTTTTTCGACGCACGCAATACTTCATACTATTTAGTATCGAGTTTTAAAACTAATATAATAAATCGGAACGCAGCCGTAGGGCGGCCGGAGGATACTTCATGCACGTTGGTGGAATCCCCGATTCGTTCAGTGCAGTTTGTAGTTTTAGAAAGTTAAAGTTTCTGTGATTGCGATTTGTGAAATTTACGACCGCAAATAAAACTAAAAACGTTGTGCTCTGTGAATAAACACTACCTTGAAACGATCGGCGAGAAAACAGGTGTACTTTAGTTGTTGGTCGTTATCGAATTTTTGGCGGACGAAACGTAACCGTTTTTCCGACGACGGGAACGGTTGCAGAAAACGGTCGTCGTTGGAACTGGTTTGAAAACGGCTCGATAGGCGAAACTATCGTCGAGTGAAGTAGTTGCAGTTTCTTGCAACGTACAAAGTACGAACGGTTTCAAGTTGCAAATGTATCAAACGGTTTACTGAATAATACGTTTTATCGGACGACATTATGATTTTTAGCTTAATTTTAAAAATTAAGCTTTTATTAGAAAGGTGTAAACAATAGGTGCTCTACGAGCTCGATAGCGTAAACAGCTTAGCACTCTCGGCCATGATTTGATGAGTTAAGGAATGTTCTCAGTGGCCGGATCTGTGCTTCGGAAGGCACGTTAAGCCGTTAGTCGACACTCCTGACTGCATCCACAGACATTAGCTGTGGACACAGTCTAACAGATTTCTTGAAAAAGTCTATTAATTATTTAATTTAAGTCAAATAGGGTTTTGCTTCATTTGTACAAGTATAAATACGTTTGAAATGAAAACATTAATTTAAAATAATAAAGTTTAATCATAATGGAATCATTTACAATTCAACATACAAAAACATAAAGAGATACATCCACGTAAACAAAATAAAATACTTTGTGATATTCATCGCATACTTACTTAAGTTTCAGATTATAAAATACGATATTTCACTTAAAGTAAAAAGAGGATATTTTAAATAAAAAATGAAATTTCGTGTTCTTTCGGCATTAACACTCAATTGTAAAGAAACGTACTTGATATTTTATTTATTCAATTAAAAATTAATCATACTTATCACACTTAATAACTATTCATTAACAACTGCTTCTGTCATTACTATAATAATGGTAAACCTAATTTGTAGCAGAGATCAACATTTAGGAATTGTCCTTTACCTACATATAAAAGTCTTAAAAAGTAAAAAAAATGCAACAGAGATCTAAAAACATAAATTAAATAAAAAATTGCCTCTCATTATTATTAAAACGTAAATTAAACATTTGGTAGTTATGTAAAAATCTCCTCACGAAAAGTTTGGTAAAATGAGCGTGAAGTGAACGGTGAATCCTTAGCATTAGTACGGAATGAAAGTATACGTTGCCTTTACTTCACCTAAATTTTCACGGGAAGATTTTAACAGATTTTCATTATTTTTATAAAGTGTATTTTATTCAAATCAGAGGAATTAAAAAAAATACACTTTATTATTTTCATCTAACAATTGAAATTCTCTATCATTCTCATTGCTTTTTTCTAAATCTAATTTCTTTATTATTTGTAGTTCCGTTATTTCGTCACGATCTTTTCTTTTTGATTGGGCAAATGTAAGATTTGGCCTTTTAATTGTCTTTAGGAAATCAACTGTGTAATAGGTCTCGTTGTTTTTTTGGAATATGTTCTCAATAAATCCAATGTAGTAGGTCCATTTCTTTCTGCTGAAATACCTTACAAGTACTGCATCATTTAACAGGTATTCTTCTTTCTTATTATCATTTTCGCTCATTTCATCTTCATCCAAATTTTGAATAAGTTTTTGGTCTATAGTTATTTCTTCTTCTTCAGTCTTATCACTGTATTTAGTCTTGTTATTAGTTTGAGTTTCGTCGTTGTTTGTATGAACTTTGTCAATCTTAACATAATATTCATCACTTTCCTTTATATTTTCTTTCCCTGTCTTGGTCTTTTTGCCTGTACCTTTGCCTTTTACTCTTTTTTTATTTAGTATGTTCAAATCTAAACTCAATATTTTACGTTCATCTGATATCATTGCTAATGATTTCCTGATTATCCGGAATTTCGGATTCTACTTCTAGTAGTTTGAGTTCTTCGTCTATTTGTGTATCATCCCAGGAAACTTCTGTTAAACTTTCAAAGTCAGGATAATCTAACTCTATTTCACTATATACACTCATTATATCTGATACACTAGTTGAAGAGCTGTTGGAATATTGCTAGTCAAATTTCTTCCTTCTCTGTTTTCTATTTTTTGCTCTTTTAATATTCGATGTTACAATAGGGGTTCTTATTTTTTCTTTAGTTTTCAAACCCCGTGTTTTTGCTTCTCGAGAACATGACGCACGTTCCTTCGTTTTTTGTATTTCCTTTTTTTCCATGTTTTTACTATTAATGGATGCAGTAATGACTTCTGCACCTTTTGCTATTCGTTTTTTTTTAAAGATATGTATTGTCTTTTTTATCCTGGCGTATTTTTTCAAGCAAAAGTTCTTCGAAATTTACTTTTATATCTGAAAGTATAGTTATTTTAGGTTTCTTTTTTTCTTTGGATTGAAAATGAGTATTTTGCAGGCATTCTGGCAACAACAATGTCGGTTTTGCAACAAAAGGCTTAGTTTGTTCGTTTGTACGTGATAAAATTGTCAGAGAAGTAACATTATTTGTGTTAATACCCTGATCAAGACTGTGGGATTCCTCAAAAAATTGAAAAACTTCATTAAAAAAGGCAACGCACAGTTGTTTTAATGACTTCGGTGATTTAAGTCTTAAATGCACCTGTGGAACAGAATCTTTGTATCTTTTGTAAGCAGCTGGATCGTATTTATCTTCTGGTATCACATGAGAATCAAAAGGGTGAATGCCAGCTTTTTTAAACCCACTTTTAATGATATCCGGGCTCGTATCTTGCCAAGTTTCGGCAAAGGTTTCAGAAAAAACTTTTTTTGGCATCTTAATACCGATATTGTGCCGCTGCCATTCAACTAATTTACGGTCCCATTTGGCTTTAAAGGATTTAAAAACTGCAACATCTAGTGGCTGTAATAAGTGAGAAGTGTGAGGAGGCAGCTTAAGAATGGTAACATCATTCCTTATAGCCAATTCTATGACTTTTGTATCTACATGTGTGGAATGTCCGTCGTAAATGATAAGCACAGGTCGTTCTTCACCTAGAGCAGGAATCAAAACTTTTTCCATATAGTTGTAAAAAATTGTGGTCTCCATCCAACCTTTGGAACTAGCAGCATAAGCCAGCTCAAAATCGTAGTTTTCGGTAGTAGCCATCCATTGGTCCCAGATGTTCTTCCCTTTAAATACTATTAACGGTGATAATTTTTTGCCACTTGCGCTTACAGTCGTCAAAACAGTTATATTTTCTTTTCCAGTTCCACAAGTTGTTCTGGAACATGGTTTGTTGATAGCGCCAACAACTTTCGTCTTTGTTGGGTCAAGAGACAAAGATGTTTCATCCATATTCCAAATTAAATGAGGTTTTTGAAATAAGTTTAAAGCAGACAATGTATCCTCGAGTAGTTTGAAATATCCAAATACTACAAATGGGTCTGTCATTTTCTTTCGTACGTATTCAACCGGCTGTGGCTTTTTAATGGAAAGTCTGTGCCTTTTTCGAAAATTTATAAACCAGTCTTTGCCTGGTTTATTGTTTTTAAATGGTGTGTCCAGGTTATTGCTTTTTACAAACTCTGCGACTAGAGTTAGTACCTCTTCCTTTGAAAGGCCAAACCCCCATTTTTCCATAGTTTTAATCGCATCGGCCAATCGACTTTCTACTTCCAAGGGAATAGCTAATGGTCTCCCAACAATATTTGTACTATAATTTGATTTAATTTTATCATAAAAAGTTGTTGTAGGTATCCCATACTTTTGTGCTGCAGCGTACATTGATAATCCATTATTCACTTCTCGAACCGCATTTGTGATGTCATCTTGGGTGTACCGGAGTTTTTTCTTTTTTATATATTTTTTTGGCATGATCCTGAAACAATGAAAAAGATAATAAATTAAAACTTGCAAGTATTTATGTAACTTTATGTTTTTATTAAAAAGTTATGTATGGTCAAATATAATAGATATAAATATACGTATATATAATAGGTATAAGTACGTGCCGATGTTTAACTTTCTTATATTTTTATTTAACAAGTATATACTTAAATACGTATATATATAGTTTAAAATTTGTTAATATTTCGGCACTTCCTATTAATTGTGATTTAACTGTGATAATTTATTATTCAATTTTAATTGTACAACCTAATTTTGACATAAAATTTTTGACATTCAACTTTAGACATTTAACTTTTGACATTATATTTTGACATTTTTTGTAACATTTAATTTATTAATATTTTGGCGCTTCCTATTAATTTTGATTAAACTGTGATCATTTATTATTCAATTTTAATTATATAACTTACCTTTTAGACATTATAGTTTTGACATTTATATTTTAACATTTAATTTAATGCTATAATTTAGATTTTTGTTTTTTTTTTATATACATACTATCTAGTATTTGTTGTTTAGTTATAATAATCGATTTTACATTTGATTTAATTTATATATTTTTTTATTTAATTGCATAATGTCATTTATAGTTGAGTTACTTTTGTGAATTAAATTATTGTACCTTTGCATGCCTTCTGGTAAAATATGGCTGAACTCACATTGTACCCTTACACCACATGTTATTGTACTACCCATATTGGCAAAATAAAGTATCTTATCTTAATATACGTTAGTGCACATTGAAAAGTTGTAACTGAAAGAATATGCCAATTAAAACAAAAAACAAACTATTCATAAAAAGAGGCTTAAAACAATTGAGAACCACTGACCGTTTCTTTGTAAAATCAATATCGGGCAATTCCGAATGGTTTGTAATTCAGAATTACCCGAGTCGACTAATTCCGATAAAAACAAATAACTTTGAGCTAGCGTGTCCTAAGGCTTCTCAACAGTGCACTAAAACGATAATTTATGGAATTAAAATAGAACTAGTTCAATAACTTACCAGATTTCTCGATTATAGATCTTCGGGTAAATCCGATAAACCAAAAAAGCGCGCGAAATGACACTTGCTCACAAAAATTTCGTTCGCACACCAACAACTGCTCACAGCGCGTTGAACCAACTGAAGCGCGGAGGTGGATTAAGATGGCGGCTAGGTGAATGTTGCTAGAGCAGAACATATTGCCGCGTTTTCGAGAAATTTGTAATTATTGGAATATCCCGATTTTCGGAGTTACCCGAATGCACCTTATACCCTTTCAAACAAAAAAGAATTTTCCTAATCAGTCTAGCCGTTATGAGTTAACACAAATAAAAAAATACAGCCGAATTGAGAACCTCTTCCTTTTTTGAAGTCGGTATAAGAGGGCCCCGAGGACTCCATTGCCTATAGGCCCCTGATGGGTTAATCCGGCTCTGCTAGTAAGTAGGTATCTCGTAAGATTTAACCAGCTTTTGCTGGTAACAACGTTTGTTACGATATCACATCACAGATCTTTGAATTTCTCGGCTTTTTGCTTTTTAAACACATAAACCTTCCTTTTGCTCAATTACTCTATCTATTGCTGAAAACTACATTAAAATCTGTTACGCAGTTTAAAAGATCTGAGCGTACAAGCGAGCAAAGAACTATGCATATCCTACTAATCCTACTATCCTACTAATCCTACTATCCTACTTCCTACTAATCCTACTAATATTATAAATGCGAAAGTTTGTGAGGATGGATGGATGTTTGTTACTCTTTCACGCAAAAACTACTGAACGGATCTGAATGAAATTTGGTCAGTAGATAATTGACATTCTGGAATAACACATAGGCTACTTTTTATCCCGAAATTCCCACGGGATCGGGATTTGCACGGGAAAACCTTCCCACGCGAACGAAGTCGCGGGCAGAAGCTGGTCTTGTATAATTCTATAAGAAACTATAAGTCTATCAGCTCTTAATTTTGATTAGGTAAGTAATCCGTTGTCAAAGTCCTAGAATTTCATCGTTTTTAGAGTTCCGTAGCCGAATCAAGGGCGGATCCAGGGGGGGGGGGGGTCATGGGGTCCAGAACCTAGGTGGACCACTAATTAAATTTTTAAGACATTGTTACTAGATAATACTTCAGTTTCTGTCGTAAACGAATATCGGCAGTGGATGGCCAAGTGGCAGCGGAATCAGGAATTACAAATTATAACTTCTTGTGACTTGACCACGATTATGTGACCCCCCCTGGCACCAAAGCTGGATCCACCCTTGAGCCGAATGGCACAAAACGGAACCCTTATAGAAACCACTAACTACCAAGTTATAGTATTCTGTTAACCGCTTTCCGATTTTTACTAAACATTACAAAAAAGGGGGCTACCCATACATAGAACTGAAACTAAAAATACAGGGTGGCAGGGACATCGACGCACAAACGCTTACCATGGATTCAGTACATGTTTCTGGACTCCCCTGCATTGAAAGTTTTCGTCAGCTTTTTTTAAAATTTTCAGTTTTTTTCTCCATTTTTTTTTACTGATACCTGTATAAAATCATTGTTTCTATCTAACCCAATGAGATTATTATTGAAAAATAAAATTCACTTGTTTTACTTAAAACAGCAATGTAAATAAAACTCGAAAGGGCTACCTGATCAGCTGTTTTGCTAGAGTTCATTTGCGAGGTCAACACAGATGATCAGGTAGCCCTTTCGAGTTTTATTTACATTGCTGTTTTAAGTGAAACAAATGAATTTACTGTTTTTTTTTTCTGTTTAATTTAATAAAACTAAGAAAAAGTCGACGAAATCATGTACTGAATCCATGGTAGGTAAGCGGTTGCGCGTCGATGTCGCTGCCACCTGTATTTTTTTTTTCATCAAACCTATACGCGTGTGGTGTCGATAGACAGGTCTTTAAAAATGACATAGAGGTTCCTAAAAGCATTTTTTTCGTAAAGTCAATCGTATAAAATATATTATACACTCCCAAAGTGGTAAAATGTGTCCAACTTAACTTTAAAATAAAGAAGTGAAAAAAAAAAGATACTCTTAATAAAAACTTTCAACGAAAATTGGTTTGAAGGAGATAGCATCGGTAAATTCTGAGATATAGTACATTTTTTAAAACCGCAAATATAACTTTATATTTCATACAAACATTATGAAAAAACAAAATTATTTGCGTAGTTACTACGGAACCCTTCATGGGCGAGTCTGACTCGCACTTGGCCAATTTTTTAAGGTTTCATGTAGTTGTCTTGTATTAAACTAACCGTTTTATTTAAAAAAGTAAAAAAAAGTCCTGTTCTCTTCATTGAATCTTTTAAAAACTCACTAGGATCACTGAAATACAGATGTTATATTTTATGATAGTTTTTCCATCCAATAGAGCTTTCGGATTGTTTATGGAAAACAGCTGTCAAATCTTCAAACATAGATTTCAGAACGGAAAACCATAGACCACCACCCCATTACCCGCTCATTCAACTAACTATTGTTGAACACACTTGTCTTGTTCTTCCATATTTTGAACGTAAATTGAGGGTAGTCAACGCTAAAACTCCACTGTAAATTATTGAATACAAAGAGACCGCACTGTTCCTGACGCGAGTGAATGTGTGAGGAATAGACCTGCAAAATTACATAGTTTTCTACAAAGGTAGAGCGCGATTGTTTCGTCGAGATTTTGTGTTTATATAAAAATTTATATACGGTAAGTGTTTTTATGTTTTGTATTTGATAGGAATTATTGTACAGACGCCAGCCTGCACATGAAGCTACCCGAAACTGTCAAATTTTCCCAATCAACCTTGAATCTAATTTCTTTAACGATAAAGTTGAAAATCTATTAAAGAAATTTGACAGATTGTTGTAGCTTGATGTGCTGGCGTCTGTACATGGCTATAAAATGACGTAGTTCTTATGGTCATCCTGGTTGCAGCATCAGGTCGAAGTTACCATTTAATTGTCATTTAACGATTATACTAGCACACATGAAGCGTTTAATGCTTTACATCATTCTGGGAAAGACCTGATACTCTTGAAACTGCTGAACCAATCTTTACCAAACATAGTTAAGAACTACCACGAGGAAACTGGCTTTTGAATGAAAAAAAAAAACGCATTGAAATCGGTGCATCCGTTTGAGAGCTTTGATACCACAGACAGACAGACACACACACAGACATCAACGTCAAACTTATAACTTTGCGTCGGCGGTTAAAAATGAGTCACTTTGTACGAAATCATGAAATAGGTATGCAAAAACTATGAAACTTTATGATCAATGGATTACTCAAAATCTAGTAGAGCTGATACACCGTTTCTGATAGGGATTATACAGGCTATGCATACATTACTAGTCCTTTATTAAATTATCATTAATCCAAAAGACAAAAAAAAACTTGAGAGGTGTCAAGGGACACCCGGATGGAACGAAGTTCCTTTCGATTAATTAGTGAAGGAATTGTAATAAAATTTTATTTTTTAAATAAAAAAAATAAAATTAAGGGGGCTCCCCATACATGGAACTAAAACTGAAATATTTTTTTTCATGAAACCTATGCGTGTGTGGTATTTATAGACAGGTCTTTAAAAATGACATTGAGGTTTCTAAGACCACTTTCTCATAAAGTTAATCGTTTAAAAGATATACGATTCCAAAGTGGTAAAATGTGCCCCCCCCCCCCTCTAACTTCTATAATAATGGAGTGAAAAATCTACAAAAAATATATGTCTATAGATCTTAATGTAATCTTTTAACCAAGACTCGGTTTGAACGAGATCGAGTCAGCAGTTTTTGAGATACAGCATATTTCCTAAAACCGCAAATATAACTTTGTAATTCATAGAACCACTATGAAAAACAAAGTTATTGGGCGTAGTTGTAAAAAAATGTAAATAAGCTAGTTTTAAGAAATTTGTAAGATTTTTTTTGTCACATTAATATACATATTATATTATATTATTATAGTTACTGCGGAACCCTTCATGGGCGAGTCTGACTCGCACTTGGCCATTTTTTTCATTACCTAACAAGTACATAAAATATTAAGTAGGTACTTACAGTTTTATTCTTTGGAATTTCCTCTGTATGCTATTTTCAAATTACGCTTCTTGCGTCTTTTTTTGTCACCCATTTTAATATTATAATAAGAACTAGTATTTGCGTGTTGCGCGAGGTGCAAGCACCTCGCGTGCTTGTGAAAAAATAAAAAATGGGGGGGTGATGGGGGGAGAAGGGGGGGTTTAGCATTTGCGTGTTGCGCGAGGTGCAAGCACCTCGCGTGCTTGTGAAAAAAAAAAAAAGGGGGGGGGGGTGATGGGGAGATGGGGGGGTCTAGTATTTGCGTGTTGCGCGAGGTGCAAGCACCTCGCGTGCTTGTGAAAAAAACAAAAAAAGTGGGGGGGTCATGGGGGAATTGGGGGGGGTTTAGTATTTGCGTGTTGCGCGAGGTGCAAGCACCTCGCGTGCTTGTGAAAAAAAAAATGGGAGGGTGTGATGGGGGGAGAAGGGGGGTGAAAAGGGGAGGTTTGGCACTTTTCCCGTAGGTTTGAGAGTTACTTGTTTACGAATCTGTCAAAATATACCCACCTCCCCATCCACCATCTGGGAGAACAATTATGTCAATGAGTGAGTCAGTGAGTCAGTGGTAATCTAGCTTTATATAGTATAACTAGTATTTGCGTGTTGCGCGAGGTGCAAGCACCTCGCGTGCTTGTGGTGGTGGATTGTTCACTTTTAAAACCCCTAAATGTAGTAAAATGTCAAACATAACCCTAACAGAGCAGCAGCTCCAAATTAAACTTTTCAATTTTAGGGGAGGTTGGGGAGGGGAGCGCATGGCATAAAAAATTTGAAGGCCCGTTTATAGTTAAAAGTAAGAATCAAGTCTTTTCAGTAGTAAAAATCAAAATGGGGGGGGGGGAGATGGGGGGGTTTGCACAATTATTTTGACTAAAGCATTACCCCTCTAAACGAATCTGAAAAAAAAAAATGTTCCAAGTCTCTTAATTTCCGAGATCCGCCTAAAGGGGGTGAGAAGGGGGGAAAGGGGGGCGACTTTGAAAAATGTTTTTTACTTTACCGAGCCTCCTCTATACGAATCCGTAAAAAAAGAAAAACACGGGTCTCGTAGTTTCCAAGATACGATAGGGAGGGGCGAGAAGGGGGGTGAAAAGGGGAGGTTTGGCACTTTTCCCATAGGTTTGAGAGTTACTTGTTTACGAATCTGTCAAAATATACCCACCTCCCCATCCACCATCTGGGAGAACAATTATGTCAATGAGTGAGTCAGTGAGTCAGTGGTAATTTAGCTTTATATAGTATAACTAGTATTTGCGTGTTGCGCGAGGTGCAAGCACCTCGCGTGCTTGTGAAGAAAACTAAAGCATTGCCCCTCTAAATCAAGTATTTGCGTGTTGCGCGAGGTGCAAGCACCTCGCGTGCTTGTGAAAAAAGAAATTGGTATTTGCGTGTTGCGCGAGGTGCAAGCACCTCGCGAGCTTGTGAAAAAAAAAAAAAAAAAGAGGGGGGAGTGATGGGGGGGGGGGTTGCACAAGTATTTCGACTAAAGCATTGCCCCTCTAAATGAATCTGAAAAAAAAAATGTTCCAAGTCTCTTAGATTCCGAGATCCGCCTAAAGGGGGGGAGAAGGGGGGTGGGGGGGGACTTTGAAAAATGGTTTTTACTTTACCTAGCCTCTTCTATACGAATCCGTAAAAAACAAAAAATACGGGTCTCGTAGTTTCCGAGATACGATAGGGAGGGGGGAGAAGGGGGGTGAAAAGGGGAGGTTTGGCACTTTTCCCGTAGGTTTGAGAGTTACTTGTTTACGAATCTGTCAAAATATACCCACCTCCCCATCCACCATCTGGGAGAACAATTATGTCAATGAGTCAGTCAGTGAGTGAGTGAGTGAGTGAGTGGTAATTTAGCTTTATATAATATAATAACTAGTATTTGCGTGTTGCGCGAGGTGCAAGCACCTCGCAGGCTTGTGAACTAAAAAAAGGGGGGGGAGATGGGGGGGGTTTAGTATTTGCGTGTTGCGCGAGGTGCAAGCACCTCGCGTGCTTGTGAAAAAAAAAAAAAAAAAAGGGGGGGGGTGATGGGGGGGGGGGGGTTGCAGAAGTATTTTGACTAAAGCATTGCCCCTCTAAATGAATCTGAAAAAAAAAAATGTTCCAAGTCTCTTAGATTCCGAGATCCGCCTAAAGGGGGGAGAAGGGGGGCGGGGGGGACTTTGAAAAATGGTTTTTAATTTACCGAGCGTCCTCTATACGAATCCGTAAAAAAAAAAAAATACGGGTCTCGTAGTTTCCGAGATACGATAGGGGAGGGGGGAGAAGGGGGGTGAAAAGGGGAGGTTTGGCACTTTTCCCGTAGGTTTGAGAGTTACTTGTTTACGAATCTGTCAAAATATACCCACCTCCCCATCCACCATCTGGGAGAACAATTATGTCAATGAGTCAGTCAGTGAGTGAGTGAGTGGTAATCGAGCTTTATATAATATAACTAGTATTTGCGTGTTGCGCGAGGTGCAAGCACCTCGCGTGCTTGTGGTGTAAACCTGAGAAAAAAATGGGGGGGGAGGGCGTTGTGAGGGGGGGGGTTCGCACAATTATTTGGACTAAAGCATTGCCCCTCTAAATGAATCTGAAAAAAAAATGTTCCAAGTCTCTTAATTTCCGAGATCCGCCTAAAGGGGGTGAGAAGGGGGGCAAGGGGGTCGACTTTGAAAAATGGTTTTTACTTTACCGAGCCTCCTCTATACGAATCCGTAAAAAAAACAAAATACGGGTCTCGTAGTTTCCGAGATACGATAGGGAGGGGGGAGAAGGGGGTGAAAAGGGGAGGTTTGGCACTTTTCCCGTAGGTTTGAGAGTTACTTGTTTACCAATCTGTCAAAATATACCCACCTCCCCAAACACCATCTGGGAGAACAATTATGTCAGTGAGTGAGTGAGTCAGTGGTAATTTAGCTTTATATAGTATAACTAGTATTTGCGTGTTGCGCGAGGTGCAAGCACCTCGCGTGCTTGTGAAAAAAGAAATTGGTATTTGCGTGTTGCGCGAGGTGCAAGTACCTCGCGAGCTTGTGAAAAAAAAAAAAAAAAAAGAGGGGGGGGTGATGGGGGGGGGGGGGGTTGCACAAGTATTTCGACTAAAGCATTGCCCCTCTAAATGAATCTGAAAAAAAAAATGTTCCAAGTCTCTTAGATTCCGAGATCCGCCTAAAGGGGGGGAGAAGGGGGGCGGGGGGGGACTTTGAAAAATGGTTTTTACTTTACTGAGTCTCCTCTATACGAATCCGTAAAAAACAAAAAATACGGGTCTCGTAGTTTCCGAGATACGATAGGGAGGGGGGAGAAGGGGGGTGAAAAGGGGAGGTTTGGCACTTTTCCCGTAGGTTTGAGAGTTACTTGTTTACGAATCTGTCAAAATATACCCACCTCCCCATCCACCATCTGGGAGAACAATTATGTCAATGAGTCAGTCAGTGAGTGAGTGAGTGAGTGAGTGGTAATTTAGCTTTATATAATATAATTTACGACAAGTAGTAATTATTATTTACAACGTTATACCTAATTACACACTAAAATAACCTAATATTTACACACACTATACATAAAACAAAAAAAATCTAATTGGTTGGGCTATCGACAATAATTTTGTTTGCGGAGAAAAGTGTCACAGGTCCGTCCAGCACTGCGTCTCGTCCCGCACTGATTTACTGGGCGCGCGGACAGGGATGTCAGACGGCCACCCTGAAATCCTTGTACCGAGCTGTCTAAAAGCTGGTATTGAAAGCGAAAAGCTGGTACACCTGTGCTCCGCTGCTGCGCTGCCACCACTGTATCGGAAATCGACCCTAGTAGGCAGTAATTATCGAACGTACCAAAGAAATAACACATTTTTATCGGAAAGGAAGGTTCGTTCGCTTAATCAGACAATAGAAAAGAAGTCCGAAGCTAGCGTAAACAAATTTAGATGCCGAGAAAACATTTTCAGACTCGAAACTATTCATTTTGAGTTTGAGATTCAAGTTTTAATGATTTTTTTCACTATTAGGTATCATCAGTAAAATGATTGGGGAATGTGCGATAATATTTTTGATATTTGATGTGGTATTTATCTTGTGAACTATGTGAACAATTTTAGCAATGTTATTTTTATTTTTAGGGATAAAAGGCGAAGTGTTTAAAAAGGTAAACAAGAAGTACAATTGTATTGTGTACTATGCGAAGATTGCGCAGTAGTCGACTAACCATAGCCAAGCAGTTCTACCAACCGTACAATAGAAAAAATATTAACAACTGACTGCGATTTTTTGTCTGTTATATTTAAGGATTTGATGTTCAGAAAAACACAATAATAATTGATCTTTTTTAGTTAGTAATACCTACTCGATTCTTCCATCAAAATCTTGGTATTTTTGCATACAAGGACCGAGTAGTCTTGGTACATGGTACGTGACACTGAAAACTAGTATATATACTAAGAAGTTGGTACGTCTGACATCCCTGGCCCGGAGGGGTGGATACGCGATTTGCGAGTAGCGATTACGTAAAAAAATCCTTATAAATAATTAAGAAAGTTATTAGCAAAAATAAGCACATGGTCCCATCGGCATTACTTAATATAATATATTGGTGGCAATTAAAAGATCCTGTGATTGATAGTTTAGGAGAAAAATGGTAGTAAGTCACAAAAACAGAGGCCACTTTGCGTATTTATTTATGATATTTCAAATATATTTTTATTTTTTCTGAAGCAAGAGGACACGCTTTACATTGTGTAGATTAATATATATTATTTTGAAAAAAAAATCTTGTAAGGGTTACGGAAAAAAAAGGTTCTAATGTATCCTAAATGAAGCCTGATTCACGAATATCCACACCCCTTAAAAAGTGTCGTTACAACTTTTTGTATGAATTTTTTCCGGCTAGCCCCCTTTCGTAACGCGCGATAAGGAACTTCGTTCCAAAAATATTGACCAGTGTATTTAGAACCTAACCACAAAAAAAACATATAGGTGGGTAGTATTAGTACTATAGTAACAAAATGCTGTACGTTGCAATAGCTTGAATTAATCAGCCAATTGCATCAAAACACATAGGTATATGACTAGCATTGAATTTTATATGATGTTTTTTTTAAAGCCGGGATTTTGGACTTTATTACAGCGCTATTTACCTTTACTAGTAGTACCTTTGTTTTCGGATGGGAAAATCCTTGAATCATCTAGCTCTGGGTGGAGAAAAGCGTGTCAGACATCTACTAACTAAAAACCTACCCTGTTCCTTCAGCTGCCATTGCCTTTCGGGGTCGCGGTTTCTCATTAGAACTTCCTGTAACCGTGGCAGGCCCTGTGAGGCCCCGTCACTAGTACTGATGACTCTTTGAGGCCTCATGGAACACGACGCACCGCCGACCCAAGCTTGGTCCTTACCGGATGGTAAGCTACCCCTGCTCACCGCTTCGCGATCTCTACGCCCGCGCTACCATGAATGCTTTGCAGAATGAGGTGACTGCATCCCATTCCCCCTCGGCACCATGCTTGGAAACAGGGTCGGGTGCGAGAATTCACCGCCGTCGATCGCCTTCACGAGGATACGGCGGAACTACGCCCAAACTGAGCTCACCTCCACTTTATGCTCCACCGTGTCCTCCGGGTGGTCCTCACAATGAACTATTAAGATACCCTGACCCTGCAATATAGTGATCCTAAAATAAAATTATTCTAGGTACCTACTACCCTGAATACGATCTTCTTCAGCAACGACCTATTTATTATTTATTATGATCTATCAAAATTAAAGATTTTTTCAGTATTTGATTGCTATCATGCTACTTATACTTGGAGATTTTGCGGATAGCTATCAACTGGTCCTTTGTAGTAGTGAGGTAGGCACCACATCTCTCTCAAGTTACCAGACCACCCCTACTTATTTAATCTCAAACCCAACCTAGACATGTATGTGTATATTGATATCTTAGATAGCGTAAAACACAGCTCTATAACATTAAAATTAGCCTACTGATCATAAAATAGTGATAAAAATCAGATATCGTCGCTTATCGAGAAATGCCGTCCAAGTCATTTTGACTCGCTTTACAGTTCAGTAAAAATCTGCTTTTATTATTATCAAGAGTCTATGAATAAGTAATTTACTAACAGACAAACAATGTTTATCATAACAACAACAAAAGATTGGTGGCATTGCCACGTTTTATGGCAATGCTTTACCTCCATCCAAGGTTAAAGCCAGCCTTTGGGCTTGAAGTATCTACTAGGCGCCAGAAAAGATCTTTAAAAAAATTATGACCACTCGAACCCCATGATCCGAGCCTTTCAACCCGTAACAGCTATATAAAGCAAACAACGAAATAGAATCAAAACCTGCTACTAACGACCGATGCAATAAAAAATTACTAACGAGTTATCAGCCGGGGCATTTTCATAAACACTGCCATTCAGACTGATAAAAACCGAATTGATACTTGATATCCCAAATCACTAAAAGCAACTTTGGCCATCAGAGTTAGTTATTTCACTCCTATCAATCATCTTCCAGATAACAAAGCTTTCACGGTAATGTACTACCTTAAACAAATGTTATCTAGAGTATGGAATATCCTCTACCTATGAATATTCAGCACAAATATTTACAGTTTGCTGGACATGTTTTTGGTGATATTGAATTTTTTTGTGACATTTAAGAGAAAGCAGAAGATTAAAGACGGTGAAGATACAATAGTAATTTTAAGTGTATTAAAAATAGCCGAAAGTGACTGAATTATAATTTTAAACTTGCAGGTAGCGTATTAAAATATTGAATGCACTGATAAAGCAATTAATGACGTTAAAGAAGTAATAATGGAAGGTTCTGATCTGGACGGAATAGATTGGGAGAATGTAAGTTACTGCCTTAAATAATTATAAAAAATGTCTTATGAATTTTAATAGGAATGTCCTAAATATATTTAATAACTTGCAAATCTTAGCAAACAGATGCTAACAATATATTTTTAATCAATTAACACCAACGTCTTAAAGTTTCTAAGCTCAATAAAAATGAAACTCATACGGTTTTTTATTAAATTGTACAAAAAAAAGCAAAACAAGATAAGATAATACCTACCACAAATCAATACAAGCAGATTAAATCAAGTCCTTCAATGGATGAATGTACCTACCTGTTTACAGTTCGACACATCACAAGAGCCATTCCCGAACACACTATGGCACGTAAAGCCTGCCCAAGAAATTGCTTTGAAGACTACAGCGATGCTCGTAATTGGCTTAGCAGGCATCTTTCTAAATTCAATCATATTAATAGTATTGATTAAGAACAAATGGCTCTGGTCTGCCAGTAACTACTTGATTGGAAACTTGGCGTTGACGGACTTGTTAACGCTGATTCTGTGCCCTTGGTTCATGCTTGTCAGAGATTTTTTCCAAGCGTATGTTTTGAAGAACTTTGGTTGCCGGTTTGAAGGATTTTTGCAAGGTAAATATTTTTGAAGGACTTTGAAGGGCAGTTTCATACAAATACGTTTTTTTAGTAATATTTTTTTATAAATAATACGTTCGCGTTCGACCACCATCTCACCAGATGGTAAGTGATGATGTGGTTGAAGATGGAGCACGTTTACCTAGAAGTAACATATTCAGTCTTGACTTAAAGACCCCTACGTTATAGCTATCGAGAAACACAAACTCCGGCAGGGAATTCCACTCCTTAGCTGTACGCACAATGAAAGTATTCCCAAAACCGTTTTGTGCGTATGGGTGGGATGTACACCACGTGATGGAAAACGATGGCGCATCGCCGTATGTCTTGTAGCCCGATGATGGATACCTTTTTAGCTTTAATATCTAGTTGAAGGTAAAAAAACAGCTCATGTGACTGAAGCACCATGAACCCGTGCGTGTTAATTTTAAGAATATGTTGTCCTTTTTTTCTTCCATACTCTTTGTAGTCGTCAACTAAACTCACAAAAAAAAGCTATCGGTGCATTATTACTTCTTGAGAGTATCCCAATTTTCTTACCAAGATTATTTTAATTTTCAGCATCTTTCCTTCTATCAAGCGTATGTGCGATCTTGTTGGTATCTTACGACCGTCTGGCGGCTGCAGCTCTAACCGCAGAAGCAAGAGTCACTATAAAAGCTGCTCCAAAGATAATTTTAGTGACGTGGATTTGTTCTTGTGCTTTATCTCTACCATGGGCACTGAAAAGGGAGTATATAGTAAGTCATATCTTTAATCGAATATTCTTTGTACCGTTAAGTGTTCTGAGTAAATCACGGTTTGTTCAGCAGTTTTTTTTATTCAAAATAGACTCTTGTTTGACCACTACCTATCTCACGTAATTGTAAGCGATGATCTAGTCGAAGATGACAAACGCTTACCTAGAAGTAACCTGTTCCCTCTTTACTTAAAGACTCCCATTTACATCACTATACAAACCCTGCCCGCAGTTTTACTAGCGCGTTTTTTTTGTGACAACAAAATCGCTTGTGTCAACTCTGCAACCCTTCATTTATGTTCACACCAAAAATCACATCATTCTGTTCCTATATTTTGACGT
Source organism: Tholera decimalis (assembly GCA_943138885.2). Taxonomy (NCBI): domain Eukaryota; kingdom Metazoa; phylum Arthropoda; class Insecta; order Lepidoptera; family Noctuidae; genus Tholera; species Tholera decimalis. Next base: position 10,551,699 of record OW964567.2, on the reverse strand, counting down.
GAAGGAAGGACAAACGAAACAACGCACTTTCGCATTTATAATTTTACTAGCGACCTGCCCTGGTTTCACACGGGTGCAATATACATATACATAATAATACATTGGTACTAATTGTGGTGTCAGTGTTGTCATGTTGTATGACATGACCGCTCTGCCCCTGTATTTTAATCTCTGTTACCTTCTAAGATACTCATTTTAATGATCCTACTGATAAATGGTAAATGATCTTTATTTTGCAAATTGGTTATTAAATAACACTTTTACACGTCATTTTTTTCGTTAATATTAACTAGATGAGGACTGCAAAGGTATATCATTAAATTAAATTTTAATTTATTCTAAATTAAAAAATGTTTAACGTTTGTAACGCATTTATTTGGATTAGGAATTATACTGTATTGATTTTTGTGATATGTAAACGGTTATTTAAATGGTTACTATGGGTTATTCTTAAGAAATAGACATATGCCATCTGGGACTAATAAGGTTTAGCCAGCGCACAAAAATAAATTACACCATCATGTTACAAACCTTTGAAGTTCTCGTCTTTTCTCTACTATAATCCATATAATTTGTGTTCTTTCTTAAAACTACTTGAAGAAAGAAGACAAAATTGATTAGAATAGTTTTATAAAAAATGTAAACAATTTTTGATTAAAATAAAAAAGCTATTACAGTATAAGCGAATATTTAAGCGATAAAATATAAGGTATACAGTATATTAAAAAATATGCATGTATTATACATATAAACCTTTCTTTTAAGCACTCCATCTGTTAATGAAAACCGTATCAAAGTCCGTTGTGTATTTCAATCGATTTAAGCGAACAGAGCCGGCAAAAGATTTTCATTTATACCATATAAAGATTATACTATGAATTCCTTCTCTGGAAACCATCATAATTTCGGAAATGACATAGTTCTTATCTCCACAGGAACGGACATGGAAAGACTACTTAGAGACTTTCTGCATGGAAGATTTTCGAGTGCTCGGCATTTATTGGCACTTCCTATTGATGCTCTTAGTTTGGGTGCCACTTGGTCTAATGCTGGTCACTGTAAGTTTTTCGCCTATTTTGAAACCTAGGACTTACACTTTCCCACTTATACAACGTGTAACGGAAACCCCATATCAATCCAAAAGGGCTGAAGACAACAACTGGTATGGAGTCTCTATGCACAGTTTCAGCACAAAATAACTTACTCAAAGAATTGATACCAAATTATTGGTTTCATAATTATATTTCTTGAATACCAATCATAACAAACGTGTCACAGCACTGCGAGGGTCAATAACTTTCCTCGTCACTTGCCAATAACACGATAACTCTTTTCGTTCTTCTTAATTTGAAAACTTCGGTCTCTGGTATCAGTGTATTGGAATTTGTAATAAGTTCTACACACGTAGACTTAGGATTACAAAACCCTCGCCATGTCATTTGTTATCATCCAAAGAAGCCATGCACTTGGTATGTATATAGCCTTTAAATTACACGTTGTATAAATATGATGAAACTTGTAGCTAAATAAAAAAGCCACACGGGTCAATCTTCGGGACTAAGCAACGCTTCTTGAGGTCAGTCTGCGATTGGGTGACCATCTTATCATTTCAAGATTCCTCCTTGTCTCGGAAGCCGTTGGTCTCGGGTAGGGTTGCCATCCGTCCGGGTTTCCCCGGATTTGTCCTAGTTTGGACAGCGTCCGGGGGGGTTCGGGGGATTTTCCCTATAAGCGTCCGGGTAAAACCCAAACACATATTAGTCTTACAGGCACCAAAAAGTACGATCTCTGTATTTCATCTTATTGTTTTTGTTACGTTGACTAATTGAAAAGAAAGCCTATTATTAATAAATTTCTAACTGTCTACAATGTTACCAGTAGGTAAATAAAAAACATAATTGTTATTAGTTTCAAGTACAAAAATTTATTTTTCGACGGTGTCCGGGGAAAAATTGTGATTTTACTCAAATGTCCGGGGATAATGAAGTCGTTGTCCGGGGCCGGCAATTTTGGTGATGGCAGCCCTAGTCCCGGGTGTCAATTGTACATCTTTGGCTGTCGTTACGGGTAGTCAGAAGCCAAAAAACTGACTCTCACTCTGACTGAGTCTTGCCAAGGGGTAATGTGTTATCAGTTTCTGAGCTGTAGTGATCAGATAAGCAGTTACTCTATGCACAACTAGGGCTGCCATCACCAAATTTGCCGACCTCAAAATAGACTTATAAACCCCGGTAATTTGGATAAAATCACAGTTATTCCCCGGACACCGTAGAAAAATACATTTTTGAACTTGAAACTAAAAACAACGATGTTTAATTATGGTTTTTATGTACTGATAAAGTGGTAACATTGTAGAGCTTTAGAACCTTTTTAATAACAGCCTCTTCCTTTTCATTTAATGAACGTAATGTAAACAATGACATGAAATAATATAGCAAAATAATAATAGATATCGTGCTTTTTGGTACCCGTGAGACCAATGTGTGTCCGGGTTTTACCTGGACGCTTGATGGGAAAATCCCCCCGGACGCCCCCGGACGCTCTCCAAACTAGGACAAATCCGGGAAAACCCGGACGGATGGCAGCCCTATGTACAGACGCCAGCACATAAAGCTACCCGAAACTGTCAAATTTTCCCAATCAACTTTGAACCTAATTTCTTTAACAATAATGTTGAAAATCGACAGTACTCAGCTGCAGCTGGTTAGATTAGAAGCCAGCCCGAATATAGTTGGGAAATATAGGTGTTGATTTTTAAAGACTCTCTTGCTCATCCCTAAAAATATCAATGTCTGTGTGAGGTCCTTTCATTCTGAGAGTGCGATTTGTTGTTTCATTTATGTCCACAGTACGGAACAATAATGTGGCGCCTAGAATGCAGTGTTCGGGAACTGTCTTCTCGTGGAGGTGGTCGATCCATTGCCAGGGCTCGAAGCCGGGCTATGAGGATTACTGCCTGCGTACTCCTGACTGGTATAGGTTGCAGAGTGCCATACACTGCGTTGATTTACTGGAGAAATTCGCTGAGTTTGCAGATAAATGCGGTATGTATTTATAGTTAAAACTAAATTAAAAACTTCATTAAAGGCGTTCGTGTTAATTACCTATGGAGTTTTTCCTGCATATACACCTGATTCCGTAGGATTCTGGGATTTAAAGTAGCCTATATGTTGCCCTATAGATACCTCTTCAGTGAAAGTCAGTTTAGCTTTTCACGAGATTAGCAGGCAAGCAGATTTTTTTATGAGGTGGTTTGTGGTTTACTATCGGGTTTTTAGAAATCACAGCTATTTCAAAATCACAGAAAAACATTTAAATTTTATTTATGTATGTATATCTATATCAAATCTGTAGATTATAGAATATCTGTAAAATAAACAATCGTAATTTTTTTTTGATACTGTTTTAATTTCACGTATGTTTTAGTTCATTGTAATCTTTTCATATTTTACTCTAACTAGCATTTGCACCTTCCAGGTCGATGGCAGCTATGAAATAATGTGGTTTGCTGCTAACTACCTCATGTACTTGAACTGTGCTCTCAATCCTCTCATCTATGGCTTCACTAATGCAAGGTTCAGAAAAGCTATGGATAGGACTCCTGGAATCGCCTGCTTTAAGTTCGGGACTTGGTGTTGTATGTGTACTATGGTTAGTATTCTTTTCTTTCATTACACGTGCTACGATAACAAACTGACTACTTTCAACTCAACAGGGTTTCTTTAGTCAAATTTAGTAAAAGTTATAAAAAATTTGTCAAATAAGAGTTTATTTAGCTAAATTTTTGTCAACGATTGTTGTTCAATGATATTGCACCAAGTATTCGTTCGAACTACAGAAATTGGCCCTACGACAATAAAAATTACGGGGAAGAAGGGAATGTTCAAATGAGATACCGCGGTCCCGAAATAACAGGAAAGAACTCCCATCTGTTACACCCAGGGTAGGAAGAGTCATTAGGCGATTTTTACCCCAAAAAATTAACTTAATCATAAAGTTGGTAGAAATGACTTCTAGTACATACGTGTATATACACTATATGGCTATTATAGACACTGAGCTGTCCGAATATTATGGCCAACTTCACTTAATATAAATCTCTAGCAATATCAAATCAAAAGAAAATCCGTACATGTAATCTTTTTTTTATTAAAAACTGTCTGGGTGCAGCTGGATACTTTCAATTATTGTTCTTCATTTCAATATTGTGATTGGACTTATCAGGAAAACTATTATTTTTTTCATTTCAGTTCAACAAGAAGCGAGTTCAAATAGTAGACAAGAATACAGAGAAGATCTTCGTGATCGGGACCTCTCCAAAACCTAATAAGAGACTTTCACGAACAATAAAGAATATTCTGCACATTAAAAAAGATTCCCTGGAGTTTAGCCTAAAAGTTGATGAAGCTACCACAAAGCCTACTAAAATCACGCCTGTAAAAACTGAACAGGTTTAAGAAGAAAAAGAAATTATATTTAACTATAAAACTAGCTCCTGTCTAAAATGAAGAAAATAAATTAAAATATTGTAGAATTTCAGCCTCTTTCAAAATATTCACAAATTTCTTTAAGGAAATCCCTATCCCTATTTAGGAAAATTGGGAATATTTTCAGTGATTTCGCATTGGGAATTTCTGTTTTAACTTATGTTTGTGATTCTATTTTGCTATGGTAGTTGACGATCATTGAAATTAATATGAAAGAATACATTTATTTCAGTTATTATTAGTGTACAACTTATTTAAACATTGTTAGTTTTAGATGCAGATGACTGCAATAACAATGTATTTATCGTGTCATATTTAATTTTAATCTAGAGTTATGACATTTTATTTGTCTGGTAGGTTATTAAAATGTTATAGAAACATTGTATCTATGGTCTAACTTATCCAGGTTAATTAAATTGAAAATAAAGAACACCTCTATCTGTTATACATCATTGGTTACTTCTTCTGCAGTAGCATCCAAGAGATAAGTTAGTTCATTTATCTTTGCTTCGAGAGTATCTTTCATGTGGGGTTCTATCCTCAGTATGTTTGTAGCCTCTTGGAGAAGCACGAGACTTTCCATCAGCTCATTCTGAAAACAAAACAGTACTACAATTATTAAAAATGTTTTTGCGAAGATCATAGGGAGAGAGAAGATCAGAATCGTAGTGGTGACAATATTTTTTGGCTTTTGTCGAAATCACTGACATAATAAGCATCAAGAACGTAACGGCAAAGGTGTCGGACTTGTGATCGAGAGGTAGCGGGTTCGAACCCCATTCATTATACGATTGCCGTGATCCCACTCCAGGCACAAGCCAAGCATGTCTAGGTTAGTTGGAGGGGTTAACAATATTGCTAGTAATGTGAATTCTACCCATATTGCCAGTTCTCTTTAAAACTAATATGATGAAGTGATGTGGGTTAGTCTTAAAAACATTCTGGCTACATTGGCAGGCAAAATTTATGGACCATTTGTCACTGGGCAGGTTGGTACATGCGCCCAGGTACTAGGCTTACATGTCTTTTTTTTATTGGTAATAGGCTCGCGTTTGACCCCCATCTCACCTGATGGTAAGTAATGATAAGGTCGAAGATGGAGCACGCTTGCCTAGAAGTAACCTATTCACTCTTGACTTAAAGACTCCCAGGTTATAGCGATCAGGAAACACAGACTCCGGCAGGGAATTCCACTTACTTAGCCGTACGCACAATGATCTTACTCATCACTTACCATCAGGTGAGATGGTAGTCAAACGCCAGCCTATTATCAATAATACAAAATGAAGGTATTCTCAAAACGTTTTGTGCGTATGGGTTGGATGTCCACTCTAATTTTATTGTTGCTCTTGTTTACAGTATACTAACTCTAGGTTAAGGTTTTACTAGCACTCTAAAGATCAGAGGTCTGAAATAAATAAATAATTATTAATATCATCAACAGCTTATTAGGTTTTACTGATTAAGTTATATTAATTTGATTGATTCAGTTCCTCTCAAAAATCGTAGACAAATGATATACATATAATTATGGCTTACAGAAAGTGAAAGTCAAGAAAAGCGTATTACGTTCAAACTTCCACATTAATTTGAGTATATTTCGACATTTTGCAACAGAAGCTTCTCTTTTACGACTCAATAATTTAAAGCAATTACTGTTTGAGGCACTTCAAAGGTGTAATAAAACAATCTAATCATTATATTAAACGTAAAATAAGAATATTTTAATCTGTCACAACAAACAATATTCAAATTGCACTTTTTGGAAGTGACAAAAATGTGCAACAAACAAGATTGATAGTGCCATAAACTTGTTTTTTGTATGATAAAATCATGTCTATCATCATGTTCTTATAATATGTAGGCCGCGATGTCATCAGTTTAGCATTTATTTTATCTGGCAATAATCCAAAGTGTATAAAACGATCTGTTAGAACAGAATACTGGGCTATTATTATATAGATATAAAATGTGGCTTAGACAATACTGAATCAATACAGATAGGAATGTAGAAATTACTATTACAGTAAGTATTACAGTAAGTAAGTACAATTTTTTTTTTCTTCTTGTTCATTCCAGGTTTTATATGCATTTTATAAAGCATTTCATTTCTTAAAGTTCTCTTTTTTTCGTATTGTTTTAAGGTTGTCTGTAAGATATCGCCCTGCGCGATAAGACCGCCTACTGTACACTAAACTCGGAATTTTAATTCGATTCCAGATTTGACAATTTCAGTGTTGCAACGTTATGACAAGTACTAAATAGTGACGTTGCGGAATTATTCGATATGGAAATGGAATATTTCCGGATCGATTCTTCTCGTTTATAATTTTACTCTAGTAAACTAAGTATATCAGGAAATTAAATATTTCTGAACCGATAATTTAGTTTTGACGATTAATTAACGATCTGAGACTTTTCTTTTATAATTGTGCGTGAAATAAATAAAAAATGTGATCATGAAGGAACATGTCAAATAAAATAGATAGATGTATTATGGTAATAATTTATTTTATAAATTGTCGCCGTCATCGCTATCGCTATCGCTGTCACTTTCTGTAACATTTATTATAAATGTGTCTGTGATATTGTCAATTAACGTATCTAGCCTACTCATTTTTTCCTCTTCTTTGACAACATGGGATACGCATTTAGACCATTCGGTAGCCATAATTTTTTGAATGCCTTCCTGAAATAAATTTCTCACGTCTGTCAATTTGAAGGTTTTATTATTTTGAGCTACATGCCCCTTTACCTGCGCCCATATCAATTCGATAGGGTTTAGCTCGCAATGGTAAGGGGGCAGTCTTAAAACCGTGATGTGTGCCATGTTGTGCTGCCATTTCGTCTACAGCGTACTTATTAAAAGACTCGTTATGTGGAATCAGTTCTAAAAGCGTAGCTTTAACCATATCTGGTTCGTAACGAATATTTTTATTTAAAAGCCCATCTTGAATGGCAGCTTTTTTCCAGCTCATTTTTGGTGCCGTTTCCAATTTTCGGGAGTGGTAAGGTGCATTATCCATCACCACAACTGAGTTTGGTCTTAATTTTGGTAAGACTCCAGCGAACCACTCCTCAAAACAAACTGCATTCATCTCATCATGGTAATCTTCACAATTTTTCTTTGCTTCAAAAATCATGAGCCCCTCTTCCAGGAAGCCTTCTTCACTACCTATATGGCTAATTATGAGACGTTTGCCTTTTCCAGATGGATTTTTTTTTTAACTTTTTGAAAAAAATTTTTTGGAAAAACGCTTGTCGAGATGATGTGACTTTCTTGTCCACCCAAGTTTTTTTTACAGTATGACCTTAAAATAAATATAGAACTTACATGAACATTCAATATTACTATTAAATTTAATGTAAAATTTTTGTGTATAAATGTTAGCCTTACCTGCGTTAACCCAAGTTTCATCTTGATAATATATATGTCTCCCTTCTCGTCGAAACTGACATATAGATCGCAAGTAACGCTGGCGCCATGTTATTATATCATTTCGATCAATAAGTGTGCTCTTGCGTGACCGTGCAACAAATTTAAAATTAAGATGCTTTAAAATTTTTCTGAGGGTGTCTTTGGAAATCTTGGGCATTTCTGAATCATCGTTCATCACTTGTAAAATTTAAAATAGTAAATTTTATAATAGCTTGGAATCATTACTTATATATAAAAGATGTAGGTATAAAATAATACTGTCTGACTGATTGACTAACCTTTGCAATGGTTGGAGGTTCATTTCGGTAAAAGAACTGATGAACAATTCTTCGTATTGCAGAGAATGTAAATTCATCAATTTTATCTTTGAAACTTCGCTTTGGTC